>OZ025252.1:47697066-48348927 GCA_964019135.1 Arenicola marina | reverse complement strand
TCCCATTAAAAAGGTTTTCTTACTTGAATCCTAAAAAATGAAACCTAAATTTGTTGTTTTAATTTGTTGTTTTAAAAGTTGTTCTTGAGTATCGTCTACCACCGGGGGGGGGGGGGGGGCGGAGGGGGAGCCGATTAAGTGTGTGGCTCCTCCACCTGCCACTCTCACGTAATTCCGCAAAGGCGCTACCTATTCCCTGGACTTCCGGTGTGAGTTGGGGTATGCAAGCGGATTGATCAGAGTACGCGGCGCACATACCAGAACGCGGAGATTGTGGTCCGACAGGCGGTGTCTTGCTATAGCACTGTTACGGTCGTCATGATCTGTGCGGTGCAACATTACAAGTGCGCCATTCCACGAGTTTGGCGCTCGGTTCTATCCGCATATAAGCGGACAGTGTAAGTGCTCGAAATATCTGCGCCGTTTACTCCGCTCGCATACTCGAACTCACCCTCGTGAGTACCATTGTACTGTAATTGGTTGTTTATTAAGGACGCTTTAACCACTTTTGGTCATATCGCGTCAATGGGAGAAGGAAGGAAAAATGGAGCCATGTCCCCGGGGGTATAACCCCCTACTCTTGACGGAATTATACAGGCGAGTGTAAGAGTCACCACAAAAATGCAGAATATTTAACTCTGGACCAAGATGGCGCTTACCAGCCGTAGACATCCCCGGGCTGGACCAGGAGGCGATCAGAGGCGGGGATCGGGAAACTGATCAACTCTGCACAATGAACAAATTACATTTCAGATAAATGCATACCTCTGCATGCAAATCTAATGACATAAATATAAAACTTATATCTTGGAGATTTTTGAAATACTATATTAACGATTATTCAATCTAAGTAAAATCTAAGAATCTACATAGTTACCTCTTGCGTCTCTCCTGCAAAGAAGCTTCGTGACCTATTAGAAGTCGTTTAGCACTTTACTAATACAGGTTATGTGAAAAGTTATAGCAATTTCTCACGTAATAAAGACAGACGTGAGAATGGAGGTATAGATGAAACAGTTATCACACTAAATCTAGTAGCTTCACATAAATATAAATATATATATATATGTGGGTTTGAGTTTGAAACATGACCATGCTCGACCATAACTTGTTATGCTGCGTGAATAGCAGACTGTACATCGTACATAAGTTGATGCTACGGAAGATCCTGATTCCATAGTACTGAGTATCAGATCATAGGACTGAAGACAACTTAGTCAATATTAGTAGCTAGAGCTAAACTCGTTGCATATTGTGTTTGGAAACGTATATTCGGTTTGATAAACCTCATCTCTTCTTTTTGCCAGATGGACCAAACTATCCGGCAAAAAGACCAAAATGACAACAGGAACTAACAGAACAAGACGCTGTTCGGCTGGCTTGGTTCGCTTTAGGATTGATATTAACCTCCATAATTGGGTGGTTTAGTTGTGACGACGGCCGTGGTTGGCGCCACTGTGGTTTGGTCGGTGGTGGGCTGGACGGTCGTCGTGTCGTCCACGATCACCGTCTGTATGTACGTCGTCCCCGTCTGCTGCACGTCCGTGAAGGTCGACCCCGTGACGTCAGTGACGCTGGCGTCGCTAGCGCTGACGTCATCGGTGGTTAGTATTTGTGTGGTGACTGGTTGGGCGGGGGTTGTGGTTTGTGTTATGGCTTGGGTCGTGGTGTCAGGCAAGGTCGTATCTACCGTTGTGGGGGCCACTGGGGACGGAAAGGTTCACATCGGCGTGGATGTAACAGGCGACAAACAGACAGACAGACATGCATATATTAGTAATGTAAAGACATAATATGTACGCATGCGCGGTATTAGCAGAACCAAGCACCATGAACAAAGTTTCCATGCTCGCAGTAAAATGTAGTAAAAGTAAAATTTTCTTCCAGTTGGAAATAGTCACAATGGATTTCCCTTCATCCATTAGTCGCTTGGCTATGAATATGATTACTATGATCTGCTACATATCATTTATAATATAATTATTCTATGCAAACAAGCAACCACCAAAAATATCCGCTACATGGTGTAATTCAACAGACGAGCCAGCGACATGCTGCGACATGATGGTAACACAGTTGTGAGGACTCCGGCTTACGAGTGGTGATGACCGGGCAGTATGCGTCCCAGAATGATGGTTGGAGGACATTCTGACCAATCAGCACGTAGGTGCCGGCCGCGCCCCCTACCGGCCGCCAGACCTGCATCGTGATTGGATGACACGCGACGCTCGCTTGGACCCAGATCTCCCAGCGCTAGAGGGCGACACAGACAGTGATAAAGGCGTCATTCAATATTAACAACCTTTGTCATAAGCATTCCATGTCCGTACAGGTCAGTCATGTGGTTTCGATGCTGGTGATGTGTGGTCGTGGCTCTTTGCTTCATGCATCCTACTACGACTGTGTTCAGTGTGTGACGTCACCAGTGATAGGGCCTACAGCAATGCCACCACACCTCCTACATAGCCCTAACGCACTGGTGATAGAGACTTGGGGTGGTTTACTCCGTAGCTGACGCTGTTTATTGTAACTTTGTCATTGAACTAAAGAAATATTTATATACAGATAGAGTATAATATCGAGTTCTTCGTGACGTCACAAGTAACTCTGCATGAAATGTATCACAATCGTATCTTCCCGGTTCCAGTTGCCATGGTGTCTGATATTCCTCTGACCCACTCACCTCGATGACGCCATGACAGTGAATGGTTCCCTTGGTGACGGCCAGGAACGCTTCATCATTGACATTCGGCGTCACGTGACCTGGGCGATAGATGACGTCAGGCCCTATGACGTCACCACTGCAGATGGGATCTGAAATGAAAATGACATGTTTCTTTATTTGCGTAAGATATGAGCAGAAGATCCTATTATGATTATAACTTGTTACGGTTAGATCTTTAGTTAGTTCTTCAACGCGGGCGCACGGCACAACCGTTATGTCGATATTACTAAAGCGGGCGCAGGGCACAACCGTTATGTCGATGTTGCTAAAGCGGGCGCACGGCACAACCGTTATGTCGATGTTGCTAAAGCGGGCGCAGGGCACAACCGTTATGTCGATATTACTAAAGCGGGCGCAGGGCACAACCGTTATGTCGATGTTGCTAAAGCGGGCGCACGGCACAACCGTTATGTCGATATTGCTAAAGCGGGCGCACGGCACAACCGTTATGTCGATGTTGCTAAAGCGGGCGCACGGCACAACCGTTATGTCGATATTGCTAAAGCGGGCGCAGGGCACAACCGTTATGTCGATATTACTAAAGCGGGCGCACGGCACAACCGTTATGTCGATGTTGCTAAAGCGGGCGCAGGGCACAACCGTTATGTCGATGTTGCTAAAGCGGGCGCAGGGCACAACCGTTATGTCGATATTACTAAAGCGGGCGCAGGGCACAACCGTTATGTCGATGTTGCTAAAGCGGGCGCACGGCACAACCGTTATGTCGATATTGCTAAAGCGGGCGCAGGGCACAACCGTTATGTCGATATTACTAAAGCGGGCGCACGGCACAACCGTTATGTCGATGTTGCTAAAGCGGGCGCACGGCACAACCGTTATGTCGATATTGCTAAAGCGGGCGCACGGCACAACCGTTATGTCGATGTTACTATTTGTATCCACAAATGATACCTTTCCGTTACCAGTTTTTAATTGTTAATCATCGTCTTATCGAGACCATAGTTGCACCCGCCCACCCACCAGGACTGGTCGTCACTACGGGGTGTAGTGACGCTCCAGTCGGACCCCCCATCCTCTCCCCCCACCCCGGGGAGGGGTGAAGGAGAGGGGGCGCGGGGGGGGGGGGGGGGGCGCCCAGTCGTCCTTCTTACCTTGAGCAGAAGCCGCGCAGATTAACGTCGTCACGAGCACAGCGGTTACTATGGCAACCAGGTACCTGCTTCTTAGTGTTGTCATGATTGGTAACAAAACTCCATGTTTGCCGAGGCCGGTCCGGGGGTGGGTGGGTGGTGGGGGTGGCAGCTCTCCCGGCGCCCGTCACCGAGCTAGCAGAATGGCTTCGATTTATTCCTCCTGCTGAAGAGAAGGCGGTCATTGGCCGAAGCGGATATGGGAAGCAGAGTAATGCAACCAGTCAAGCAATATCAGTGACGACGTAACCTGCTTCACGGGCGAGGCTATCTGGAATCAGACAACGGTACCTTAGCCACTCGTTGCCTCACCCAGTGATGGGCTTTCTGTTAGTTACATCACATTATAGCATTGGATATCCATAAGCTACATACAGATGAAGTGGCCACAACTGTTTGTCGGTTCTTGAAAAAGGAAAGAAATATTGAAAAAATGGTGACACTGAGTCCGTTTTAAAAAGACTGTAACATAATACAGCATCGCTGACATGACGACAGACAACACTACAAGGCCGTGGGACTCCCTTGGGTCTATATAGCTCGCCACAACAGTGCGGTCAATGCTTGTGTTGAATCCTTTTCCTTTCAACATTTATAAGAATGTTCGAATATCAACGAGACAATTTCAAACATTTTATTTCTACGACCACCTTACCTTAATCGCAACCTCCGCTCGGAGCAGTTCGGAGTATTCCTAAGTAGTAGCTGTGTTTGCAGCAGACGTTACTGCCATGTGTTGGCCATATGGGCCGTGCACTTGGCGACAAGGTACGACGCGAAGTACCCAGTCGACTTGGCAATATTGCCCAAAAACGTCTGGTTTATTCCCGCGTCATCGATTACCGATACCACCACTGAGCGTGAAGGCGACTCTCGAATACAATTAGAAGAAAATTCTACGCAATCCAATACCTGGACTTTGTTTTGCCTTTGACATTTTGTCACCAGGTCTTGTAGCAGAGCCCTATACAAAGGCGCATCAGTTGTTATCACACAACAAACTTCTATACTTGGCTTGTAGACTCGCAGTCGGCGATCTCCACTCACAAGACGGCCATGTTTTCTTTCTGTAAAAACTGATTGATGGCGAACTGAAGAAAGGACTCTGCTGGTGCCGCTCTTCTAGAGCGTTGACTTTAGCGTTGACCTTTGAACCTCCGGTCGGTGTCAGGCGATTTAGGAGTGATCTGCATATAAATCAGACTGAGACACTCTCAGAAAGTGTCGCTCCTCCCCCTTGGCTGTGTTACGTTGTGTATTGGCCGGTGGTGGTGAAATATCCGCCAGGACACATTGGTTGGTTGGTTAAACGCCCACTGGTGGCGCCACCGTCGTTCAACAATTCTGTTCCTCATCAGCGCTGTGACCACACCTAGAGGTTCCCTGCGCCCCCCTTTACCCGTCTCCCCCGCCCAGGTGTGTGTCACTGTGTGATGTAGGACAAGACACAGCTATCTACGCTCCCTCTGGTCCAGTCAGTCGGCGAGGGCGGGTCGCTCGAGTGGTATTTACTGGGGTTCCCTTGGCTGCGTTGTGACTGAAAGCCACCCCCTCTGTGTGGCACAGGTCGGGCATTAGCGGCGGGGCACTCACCCGCAGTCTCAGTTACAGTGTCTGTCACAGTCTTTGTCACAGTCTGTCACAGTCTTTGTCACAGTCTGTCACAGTCTTTGTCACAGTCTCTCTCACAGTCTATGTCACAGTCTGTCAAGTCTTTGTCACAGTCTCTCTCACAGTCTGTCACAGTCTGTCACAGTCTATGTCAGTCTGTCACAGTCAATGTCAGTCTCTGTTAGTCAATGTCAGTCTCTGTCACAGTCTGTCACAGTCTGTCACAGTCAATGTCACAGTCTCTGTCACAGTCTCTGTCACAGTCTCTGTCACAGTCTCTGTCACAGTCTCTGTCACAGTCTCTGTCAAGTCTCTGTCACAGTCTATGGGTGGCTCCAACGCCAGCAACCCAGCTTGGGTTTTAGTTGGAGTCTCCCAAACCAAGTGTGTACTTTTCTATTTATTTATTTATTTTACAGATTTTTGTACACTTGGTTTAAATAAACGATATTTGACTTGACTATGTCACAGTCTATGTCACAGTCTGTCACAGTCAATGTCAGTCTCTGTCAGTCAATGTCAGTCTCTGTCAGTCAATGTCAGTCTCTGTCACAGTCAATGCCAGTCTGTCAGTCAATGTCAGTCTCTGTCACAGTCTCTGTCACAGTCTCTGTCACAGTCTCTGTCACAATCTCTGTCACAGTCTCTGTCACAGTCTCTGTCACAATCTCTGTCACAGTCTCTGTCACAGTCTCTGTCACAGTCTCTGTCTCAGTCTTTGTCACAGTCTCTGTCACAGTCTCTGTCACAGTCTCTGTCTCAGTCTCTGTCACAGTCTCTGTCACAGTCTCTGTCACAGTCTCTGTCAGTCACATTCTCTGTCACAGTCTCTGTCACAGTCTCTGTTACAGTCTCTGTCAGTCACAGTCTCTGTCATAATCTTAACAGTCTCTAGGACAATCACAGTCTCTAGGACAGTGACAGTCTCTAGAACAGTGACAGTCTCTAGGACAGTCACAGTGTCCGGGACAGTCACAGTGTCCGGGACAGTCACAGTGCCTGGGAAAGTCACAGTCTCTGGGACAGTCACAGTGTCCGGGACAGTCACAGTCTCTAGGACAGTCACAGTGTCCGGGACAGTCACAGTCCCTAGGACAGTCACAGTCCCTAGGACAGTCACAGTGTCCGGGACAGTCACTGTCTCTAGGACAGTCACAGTCTCTAGGACAGTCACAGTCTCTAGGACAGTCACAGTGTCCGGGACAGTCACAGTGTCCGGGACAGTCACTGTCTCTAGGACAGTCACAGTCTCTAGGACAGTCACAATCTCTAGGACAGTCACAGTCTCTAGGACACAGTTTGAGGCGTTCTGGTCTTGCGGTACATTGCTTCTTAACTATTTATTCAGGCATCATTGTATGTTTTAAATAGATACATTTCTTCATTTGATCAATGAATTTCATAACCAAATGCCATGCAAAGCCATGGATATTTACATACCATTAGCGACAGCAAAACGTCTTAGTCTATTGCTCTTATGCAAATACAGATCCATGGCATTTTCATATGTAAGATGCAACTCCCGCAAACGGTGGAGAATGGGCCAGAAGAGCCAAGTCGAAGCAGGCGGTGTCTGTTGCAGTGGACATGGTATCTAGGCGGGTGGTGGGACGGCCTGACAAACAAATCTAAACAAACATAAGTTGAGTATCGACACAGCAGTATAACTGCCAAACCCTCTGACAAACAGAGATATGTACACAGTAATTGACGGAGGTGAGTCGGTTAAACCTGGTGGAAACATGGCTGACTGGTGGTAGTTACCGCTGGACCCCCCCCCCCCCTCCACCCCTCTCTCGACGAGAGCGCTGCCCCAGGTACCCCCGCCCCAGCTAAGCACCGCCACCCCAGGCACCCCACCCCAGGCACCCCCACCCCAGCTAGGCACCGCCACCCCAGGCACCGCCACCCCAGCTAGGCACCGCCACCCCAGGCACCCCCACCCCAGCTAGGCACCGCCACCCCAGGCACCCCCACCCCAGCTAGGCACCCCCACCCCAGGCACCCCTACCCCAGACCGGATCCTCACCCTCTCACCCGGTTCATCTTATCACCGTATAAGTCATCAAATATATAACGTCGGATTACTTTGCACTTATGTGGAATCAGCGAAAGTGTGGCGTGGTGTGTGTAATGACACAGGCCTATGGTAAGCTGACAGTCGTGGCGGTCACCTTCACAGGATAACCGTTTTATTGTGTGAGAGGGGGCGCCCCCCCCCCTCCCTCCCTTCCAACACAGCCGTCAACCTCTGCCACAGTGACCTGGCGGCTGAACGCCACTCCACGCTAGGCGGCGCCACCGCGGCTCCGCGTATAGACTCTCCTCGGTGAGGGGGAGTTCGTGGAGCAGACTAAAAAAACCTTTGGCAAGAGGTTACAAAGTGATCTTTCTTTTGTTCGCAATAACTCACGCAGCTACAGGTCTCCTCACTGATGGAAGAACCCTTCAGATTTCTTCCTCGTGGACACTGACATAGTGAACACATTTTACCGCCCTCAATGTCGACTTTTTAAAATAAAATGTAAGGCAAAATGTGTTTATACATGCATGGATCCTGGCAGGTATATTTGTGGCGATCCCAGAAATGAAATGAAAGAATGCGTCTCCAACAAAGAATCGCCCCCTCCCCCCCCCCCCCCCCCCGGGATTAAATGAGCCCGTCCTAGGTATGTTCACGTGGTGTGGCTCTGCGGCACGTCCTCTATTATCGCCACACCACCAGACGGCCAACAGTACGGTCATAGTTTAAATATGCTCTTGGATTTAGGAGTCAAAATACTTTGACCTGCATGCATAATGTATAAAGGGTTTGGCATTGAAGATCAACACACCGGAGGCGTCAGTCCGCCAGCCTGCCAGTCTGCACCACTCTGGAGGCGTCAGTCTGCCAGCCTGCCAGTCTGCACCACTCTGGAGGCGTCAGTCTGCCAGCCTGCCAGTCTGCACCACTCTGGAGGCGTCAGTCTGCCAGCCTGCCAGTCTGCACCACTCTGGAGGCGTCAGTCTGCCAGCCTGCCAGTCTGCACCACTCTGGAGGCGTCAGTCTGCCAGCCTGCCAGTCTGCACCACTCTGGAGGCGTCAGTCTACCAGCCTGCCAGTCTGCACCACTCTGGAGGCGTAAGTCTGCCAGCCTGCCAGTCTGCACCACTCTGGAGGCGTCAGTCTGCCAGCCTGCCAGTCTGCACCACTCTGGAGGCGTCAGTCCGCCAACCGGCCAGTCTGCACCACTCTGGAGGCGTCAGTCTGCCAGCCTGCTAGTCGGCACCACTCTGGAGGCGTCAGTCTGCCAGCCTGCCAGTCTGCACCACTCTGGAGGCGTCAGTCTGCCAGCCTGCCAGTCTGCACCACTCTGGAGGCGTCAGTCCGCCAGCCTGCCAGTCTGCACCACTCTGGAGGCGTCCGTCTGCCAGGCTGCCAGTCTGCACCACTCTGGAGGCGTCAGTCTGCCAGGCTGCCAGTCTGCACCACTCTGGAGGCGTCAGTCTGCCAGCCTGCCAGTCTGCACCACTCTGGAGGCGTCAGTCCGCCAGCCTGCCAGTCTGCACCACTCTGGAGGCGTCAGTCCGCCAGCCTGCCAGTCTGCACCACCCAGGAGGCGTCAGTCTGCCAGCCTGCCAGTCTGCACCACTCTGGAGGCGTCAGTCTGCCAGCCTGCCAGTCTGCACCACTCTGGAGGCGTCAGTCCGCCAACCTGCCAGTCTGCACCACTCTGGAGGCGTCAGTCTGCCAGCCTGCCAGTCTGCACCACTCTGGAGGCGTCAGTCCGCCAGCCTGCCAGTCTGCACCACCCAGGAGGCGTCAGTCCGCCAGCCTGCCAGTCTGCACCACTCTGGAGGCGTCAGTCTGCCAGCCTGCCAGTCTGCACCACTCTGGAGGCGTCAGTCTGCCAGCCTGCCAGTCTGCACCACTCTGGAGGCGTCAGTCTGCCAGCCCAGTCTGCACCACTCTGGAGGCGTCAGTCCGCCAGCCTGCCAGTCTGCACCACTCTGGAGGCGTCAGTCTGCCAGCCTGCCAGTCTGTACCACTCTGGAGGCGTCAGTCCGCCAGCCTGCCAGTTTGCACCACTCTGGAGGCGTCAGTCCGCCAGCCTGCCAGTCTGCACCACTCTGGAGGCGTCAGTCTGCCAGCCTGCCAGTCTGCACCACTCTGGAGGCGTCAGTCTGCCAGCCTGCCAGTCTGCACCACTCTGGAGGCGTCAGTCCGCCAGCCTGCCAGTCTGCACCACTCTGGAGGCGTCAGTCTGCCAGCCTGCCAGTCTGCACCACTCTGGAGGCGTCAGTCTGCCAGCCTGCCAGTCTGCACCACTCTGGAGGCGTCAGTCTACCAGCCTGCCAGTCTGCACCACTCTGGAGGCGTCAGTCTGCCAGCCTGCCAGTCTGCACCACTCTGGAGGCGTCAGTCTGCCAGCCTGCCAGTCTGCACCACTCTGGAGGCGTCAGTCCGCCAGCCTGCCAGTCTGCGCCACTCTGGAGGCGTCAGTCCGCCAACCGGCCAGTCTGCGCCACTCTGGAGGCGTCAGTCCGCCAACCGGCCAGTCTGCACCACTCTGGAGGCGTCAATCCGCCAGCCTGCCAGTCTGCACCACTCTGGAGGCGTCAGTCTGCCAGCCTGCCAGTCTGCACCACTCTGGAGGCGTCAGTCTGCCGGCCTGCCAGTCTGCACCACTCTGGGGGCGTCAGTCTGCCAGCCTGCCAGTCTGCACCACTCTGGGGGCGTCAGTCTGCCAGCCTGCCAGTCTGCACCACTCTGGAGGCGTCAGTCTGCCAGCCTGCCAGTCTGCACCACTCTGGAGGCGTCAGTCTGCCAGCCTGCCAGTCTGCACCACTCTGGAGGCGTCAGTCCGCCAGCCTGCCAGTCTGCACCACTCTGGAGGCGTCAGTCTGCCAGCCTGCCAGTCTGCACCACTCTGGAGGCGTCAGTCCGCCAGCCTGCCAGTCTGCACCACTCTGGAGGCGTCAGTCTGCCAGCCTGCCAGTCTGCACCACTCTGGAGGCGTCAGTCTGCCAGCCTGCCAGTCTGCACCACTCTGGAGGCGTCAGTCTGCCAGCCTGCCAGTCTGCACCACTCTGGAGGCGTCAGTCCGCCAGCCTGCCAGTCTGCACCACTCTGGAGGCGTCAGTCTGCCAGCCTGCCAGTCTGCACCACTCTGGAGGCGTCAGTCTGCCAGCCTGCCAGTCTGTACCACTCTGGAGGCGTCAGTCCGCCAGCCTGCCAGTCTGCACCACTCTGGAGGCGTCAGTCCGCCAGCCTGCCAGTCTGCACCACTCTGGAGGCGTCAGTCTGCCAACCTGCCAGTCTGCACCACTCTGGAGGCGTCAGTCTGCCAACCTGCCAGTCTGCACCACTCTGGAGGCGTCAGTCTGCCAGCCTGCCAGTCTGCACCACTCTGGAGGCGTCAGTCCGCCAGCCTGCCAGTCTGCACCACTCTGGAGGCGTCAGTCCGCCAGCCTGCCAGTCTGCACCACTCTGGAGGCGTCAGTCTGCCAGCCTGCCAGTCTGCACCACTCCTCGTTCGTGTCTGTCAGGATGTCTGTAAGACACCCGACAGTGTCAGTGTGGTAGAAGCGTCATAGCCTAAACACTTGACACTCCTCTCACATGTGTGTCAGGGGATAGGGTGGGGATGGTGGGGGGATGGGGGATAGATATGGGTGAGACTCGGGCGGGAGGGGGTGGAGAAACAAGAACGGGCATGTCCCCCCCCACTTCCCTCTCCTCGCACACGCCAACCTGTAATGAATTATCAGGCAGCGAATATTAAATATGTCTAATAATTAAGGCGGAAATATTACAGTAGAATTGTAATCATAATAATTATGTCTATGGTGTAACTAGGACCAGTGAGCCGAGCCTCGAAGTCGCATTCAGAATGTTTCGAGAATAATAAATATGTTTTCCTCCTCCAAGACGTGACGCTCGAGTGAAAGGGATGGGGGACCTTGTATGTGTGTGTGGCTGCGGGGCGGGGGCTGGAGTGAAAGGGATGGGGGACCTTGTATGTGTGTGTGGCTGCGGGGCGGGGGCTGGAGTGAAAGGGATGGGGGACCTTGTATGTGTGTGTGGCTGCGGGGCGGGGGCTAGAGTGAAAGGGATGGGGGACCTTGTATGTGTGTGTGGCTGCGGGGCGGGGGCTGGAGTGAAAGGGATGGGGGACCTTGTATGTGTGTGTGGCTGCGGGGCGGGGGCTGGAGTGAAAGGGATGGGGGACCTTGTATGTGTGTGTGGCTGCGGGGCGGGGGCTAGAGTGAAAGGGATGGGGGACCTTGTATGTGTGTGTGGCTGCGGGGCGGGGGCTGGAGTGAAAGGGATGGGGGACCTTGTATGTGTGTGTGGCTGCGGGGCGGGGGCTGGAGTGAAAGGGATGGGGGACCTTGTATGTGTGTGTGGCTGCGGGGCGGGGGCTAGAGTGAAAGGGATGGGGGACCTTGTATGTGTGTGTGGCTGCGGGGCGGGGGCTAGAGTGAAAGGGATGGGGGACCTTGTTTGTGTGTGTGGCTGCGGGGCGGGGGCTAGAGTGAAAGGGATGGGGGACCTTGTATGTGTGTGTGGCTGCGGGGCGGGGGCTCGAGTCAAAGGGATGGGGGACCTTGTATGTGTGTGTGGCTGCGGGGCGGGGGCTAGAATGAAAGGGATGGGGGACCTTGTATGTGTGTGTGGCTGCGGGGCGGGGGCTAGAGTGAAAGGGATGGGGGACCTTGTTTGTGTGTGTGGCTGCGGGGCGGGGGCTAGAGTGAAAGGGATGGGGGACCTTGTATGTGTGTGTGGCTGCGGGGCGGGGGCTAGAGTGAAAGGGATGGGGGACCTTGTATGTGTGTGTGGCTGCGGGGCGGGGGCTAGAGTGAAAGGGATGGGGGACCTTGTATGTGTGTGTGGCTGCGGGGCGGGGGCTAGAGTGAAAGGGATGGGGGACCTTGTATGTGTGTGTGGCTGCGGGGCGGGGGCTAGAGTGAAAGGGATGGGGACCTTGTATGTGTGTGTGGCTGCGGGGCGGGGGCTAGAGTGAAAGGGATGGGGGACCTTGTATGTGTGTGTGGCTGCGGGGCGGGGGCTAGAGTGAAAGGGATGGGGGACCTTGTATGTGTGTGTGGCTGCGGGGCGGGGGCTAGAGTGAAAGGGATGGGGGACCTTGTATGTGTGTGTGGCTGCGGGGCGGGGGCTGGAGTGAAAGGGATGGGGGACCTTGTATGTGTGTGTGGCTGCGGGGCGGGGGCTAGAGTGAAAGGGATGGGGGACCTTGTATGTGTGTGTGGCTGCGGGGCGGGGGCTAGAGTGAAAGGGATGGGGGACCTTGTATGTGTGTGTGGCTGCGGGGCGGGGGCTAGAGTGAAAGGGATGGGGGACCTTGTATGTGTGTGTGGCTGCGGGGCGGGGGCTAGAGTGAAAGGGATGGGGGACCTTGTATGTGTGTGTGGCTGCGGGGCGGGGGCTAGAGTGAAAGGGATGGGGGACCTTGTATGTGTGTGTGGCTGCGGGGCGGGGGCTAGATTGAAAGGGATGGGGGACCTGGTATGTGTGTGTGACAGCGGGGCGGGGGCTCGAGTGAAAGGGATGGGGGACCTTGTATGTGTGTGTGACAGCGGGGCGGGGGCTCGAGTGAAAGGGATGGGGGACCTTGTATGTGTGTGTGGCTGCGGGGCGGGGGCTAGAGTGAAAGGGATGGGGGACCTTGTATGTGTGTGTGGCTGCGGGGCGGGGGCTAGATTGAAAGGGATGGGGGACCTTGTATGTGTGTGTGGCTGCGGGGCGGGGGCTCGAGTGAAAGGGATGGGGGACCTTGTATGTGTGTGTGGCTGCGGGGCGGGGACTCGAGTGAAAGGGATGGGGGACCTTGTATGTGTGTGTGGCTGCGGGGCGGGGGCTCGAGTGAAGGGGATGGGGGCCCTTGTATGTGTGTGTGGCTGCGGGGCGGGGGCTCGAGTGAAAGGGATGGGCGACCTTGTATGTGTGTGTGGCTGCGGGGCGGGGGCTCGAGTAAAAGGGATGGGCGACCATGTATGTGTGTGTGGCTGCGGGGCGAGGGCTCGAGTGAAAAGGATGGGGGACCTTGTATGTGTGTGTGGCTGCGGGGCGGGGGCTAGAGTGAAATAGATGGGGGACCTTGTATGCGTGTGTGGCTGCGGGGCGGGGGCTCGAGTGAAAGGGATGGGGGACTTTGTATGTGTGTGTGGCTGCGGGGCGGGGGCTAGAGTGAAAGGGATGGGGACCTTGTATGCGTGTGTGGCTGCGGGGCGGGGGCTCGAGTGAAAGGGATGGGCGACCTTGTATGTGTGTGTGGCTGCGGGGCGGGGGCTCGAGTCAAAGGGATGGGCGACCTTGTATGTGTGTGTGGCTGCGGGGCGGGGGCTAGAGTGAAAGGGATGGGCGACCTTGTATGTGTGTGTGGCTGCGGGGCGGGGGCTCGAGTGAAAGGGATGGGGGACCTTGTATGTGTGTGTGACTGCGGGGCGGGGGCTCGAGTGAAAGGGATGGGCGACCTTGTATGTGTCTGTGGCTGCGGGGCGGGGGCTCGAGTGAAAGGGATGGGCGACCTTGTATGTGTGTGTGGCTGCGGGGCGGGGGCTCGAGTGAAAGGGATGGGCGACCTAGTATGTGTGTGTGGCTGCGGGGCGGGGGCTAGAGTGAAAGGGAAGGGCGACCTTGTATGTGTGTGTGGCTGCGGGGCGGGGGCTCGAGTGAAAGGGATGGGCGACCTTGTATGTGTGTGTGGCTGCGGGGCGGGGGCTCGAGTGAAAGGGAAGGGCGACCTTGTATGTGTGTGTGGCTGCGGGGCGGGGGCTCGAGTGAAAGGGATGGGCGACCTTGTATGTGTGTGTGGCTGCGGGGCGGGGGCTCGAGTGAAAGGGATGGGGGACCTTGTATGTGTGTGTGGCTGCGGGGCGAGGGCTCGAGTGAAAGGGAAGGGCGACCTTGTATGTGTGTGTGGCTGCGGAGCGGGGGCTCGAGTGAAAGGGAAGGGCGACCTTGTATGTGTGTGTGGCTGCGGGGCGTGGGCTCGAGTGAAAGGGATGGGCGACCTTGTATGTGTGTGTGGCTGCGGGGCGGGGGCTAGAGTGAAAGGGATGGGGGACCTTGTATGTGTGTGTGGCTGCGGGGCGGGGGCTGGAGTGAAAGGGATGGGCGACCTTGTGTGTGTGTGTGGCTGCGGGGCGGGGGCTCGAGTGAAAGGGATGGGCGACCTTGTATGTGTGTGTGGCTGCGGGGCGGGGGCTCGAGTGAAAGGGAAGGGCGACCTTGTATGTGTGTGTGGCTGCGGGGCGGGGGCTCGAGTGAAAGGGATGGGGGACCTTGTATGTGTGTGTGGCTGCGGGGCGGGGGCTCGAGTGAAAGGGATGGGGGACCTTGTATGTGTGTGTGGCTGCGGGGCGGAGGCTCGAGTGAAAGGGATGGGCGACCTTGTATGTGTGTGTGGCTGCGGGGCGGGGGCTCGAGTGAAAGGGATGGGCGACCTTGTATGTGTGTGTGGCGGCGGGGCGGGGGCTCGAGTGAAAGGGATGGGGGACCTTGTATGTGTGTGTGGCCGCGGGGCGGGGACTCGAGTGAAAGGGATGGGCGACCTTGTATGTGTGTGTGGCTGCGGGGCGGGGGCTCTAGTGAAAGGGATGGGCGACCTTGTATGTGTGTGTGGCTGCGGGGCGGGGGCTCGAGTGAAAGGGATGGGGGACCCTGTATGTGTGTGTGGCTGCGGGGCGGGGGCTGGAGTGAAAGGGATGGGGGACCTTGTATGTGTGTGGCTGCGGGGCGGGGGCTCGAGTGAAAGGGATTGGGGACCTTGTATGTGTGTGTGGCTGCGGGGCGGGGGCTCGAGTGAAAGGGATGGGCGACCTTGTATGTGTGTGTGACTGCGGGGCGGGGGCTGGAGTGAAAGGGATGGGCGACCTTGTATGTGTGTGTGGCTGCGGGGCGGGGACTCGAGTGAAAGGGATGTGGGACCTTGTATGTGTGTGTGGCTGCGGGGCGGGGGCTCGAGTGAAAGGGATGGGCGACCTTGTATGTGTGTGTGGCTGCGGGGCGGGGGCTCGAGTGAAAGGGAAGGGCGACCTTGTATGTGTGTGTGGCTGCGGGGCGGGGGCTCGAGTGAAAGGGATGGGCGACCTTATATGTGTGTGTGGCTGCGGGGCGGGGGCTCGAGTGAAAGGGATGGGGGACCTTGTATGTGTGTGTGGCTGCGGGGCGAGGGCTCGAGTGAAAGGGATGGGGGACCTTGTATGTGTGTGTGGCTGCGGGGCGGAGGCTCGAGTGAAAGGGATGGGCGACCTTGTATGTGTGTGTGGCTGCGGGGCGGGGGCTCGAGTGAAAGCGATGGGCGACCTTGTATGTGTGTGTGGCTGCGGGGCGGGGGCTCGAGTGAAAGGGATGGGGGACCTTGTATGTGTGTGTGGCCGCGGGGCGGGGACTCGAGTGAAAGGGATGGGCGACCTTGTATGTGTGTGTGGCTGCGGGGCGGGGGCTCTAGTGAAAGGGATGGGCGACCTTGTATGTGTGTGTGGCTGCGGGGCGGGGGCTCGAGTGAAAGGGATGGGGGACCCTGTATGTGTGTGTGGCTGCGGGGCGGGGGCTGGAGTGAAAGGGATGGGGGACCTTGTATGTGTGTGGCTGCGGGGCGGGGGCTCGAGTGAAAGGGATTGGGGACCTTGTATGTGTGTGTGGCTGCGGGGCGGGGGCTCGAGTGAAAGGGATGGGCGACCTTGTATGTGTGTGTGACTGCGGGGCGGGGGCTGGAGTGAAAGGGATGGGCGACCTTGTATGTGTGTGTGGCTGCGGGGCGGGGGCTCGAGTGAAAGGGATGTGGGACCTTGTATGTGTGTGTGGCTGCGGGGCGGGGGCTCGAGTGAAAGGGATGGGCGACCTTGTATGTGTGTGTGGCTGCGGGGCGGGGGCTCGAGTGAAAGGGATAGGGGACCTTGCATGTGTGTGTGGCTGCGGGGCGGGGGCTCGAGTGAAAGGGATGGGGGACCTTGTATGTGTGTGTGGCTGCGGGGCGGGGGCTAGGGTGAAAGGGATGGGGGACCTTGTATGTGTGTGTGGCTGCGGGGCGGGGGCTAGAGTGAAAGTGATGGGGGACCTTGTATGTGTGTGTGGCTGCGGGGCGGGGGCTAGAGTGAAAGGGATGGGGGACCTTGTATGTGTGTGTGGCCGCGGGGCGGGGGCTAGAGTGAAAGGGATGGGCGACCTTGTATGTGTGTGTGGCTGCGGGGCGGGGGCTAGAGTGAAAAGGATGGGGGACCTTGTATGTGTGTGGCTGCGGGGCGGGGGCTCGAGTGAAAGGGATGGGGGACCTTGTATGTGTGTGTGGCTGCGGGGCGGGGGCTGGAGTGAAAGGGATGGGCGACCTTGTATGTGTGTGTGACTGCGGGGCGGGGGCTGGAGTGAAAGGGATGGGCGACCTTGTATGTGTGTGTGGCTGCGGGGCGGGGGCTCGAGTGAAAGGGAAGGGCGACCTTGTATGTGTGTGTGGCTGCTGGGCGAGGGCTCGAGTGAAAGGGATGGGCGACCTTGTATGTGTGTGTGGCTGCGGGGCGGGGGCTCGAGTGAAAGGGATGTGCGACCTTGTATGTGTGTGTGGCTGCGGGGCGGGGGCTCGAGTGAAAGGGATGGGGGACCTTGTATGTGTGTGTGGCTGCGGGGCGGGGGCTCGAGTGAAAGGGATGGGGGACCTTGTATGTGTGTGTGGCCGCGGGGCGGGGGCTAGAGTGAAAGGGATGGGCGACCTTGTATGTGTGTGTGGCTGCGGGGCGGCGGCTCGAGTGAAAGGGATGGGCGACCTTGTATGTGTGTGTGGCTGCGGGGCGGGGGCTCGAGTGAAAGGGATGGGGGACCTTGTATGTGTGTGTGGCTGCGGGGCGGGGGCTCGAGTGAAAGGGATGGGGGACCTTGTATGTGTGTGTGGCCGCGGGGCGGGGGCTAGAGTGAAAGGGATGGGCGACCATGTATGTGTGTGTGGCTGGGGGGCGGGGGCTCGAGTGAAAGGGATGGGGGATCTTGTATGTGTGTGTGGCTGCGGGGCGGGGGCTAGAGTGAAAAGGATGGGGGACCTTGTATGTGTGTGTGGCTGCGGGGCGGGGGCTCGAGTGAAAGGGATGGGCGACCTTGTATGTGTGTGTGGCTGCGGGGCGGGGGCTCGAGTGAAAGGGATGGGGGACCTTGTATGTGTGTGTGGCTGCGGGGCCGGGGGTCGAGTGAAAGGGATGGGGGACCTTGTATGTGTGTGTGGCTGCGGGGCGGGGGCTCTAGTGAAAGGGATGGGGGACCTTGTATGTGTGTGTGGCTGCGGGGCGGGGGCTCGAGTGAAAGGGATGGGCGACCTTGTATGTGTGTGTGGCTGCGGGGCGGGGGCTCGAGTGAAAGGGATGGGCGACCTTGTATGTGTGTGTGACTGCGGGGCGGGGGCTCGAGTGAAAGGGATGGGGGACCTTGTATGTGTGTGTGGCTGCGGGGCGGGGGCTCGAGTGAAAGGGATGGGCGACCTTGTATGTGTGTGTGGCTGCGGGGCGGGGGCTCGAGTGAAAGGGATGGGGGACCTTGTATGTGTGTGTGGCTGCGGGGCGGGGGCTCGAGTGAAAGGGATGGGCGACCTTGTATGTGTGTGTGGCTGCGGGGCGGGGGCTCGGGTGAAAGGGATGGGCGACCTTGTATGTGTGTGTGGCTGCGGGGCCGGGGCTCGAGTGAAAGGGATGGGGGACCTTGTATGTGTGTGTGGCTGCGGGGCGGGCGCTGGAGTGAAAGGGATGGGCGACCTTGTATGTGTGTGTGGCTGCGGGGCGGGGGCTCGAGTGAAAGGGATGGGGGACCTTGTATGTGTGTGTGGCTGCGGGGCGGGGGCTCGAGTGAAAGGGATGGGGGACCTTGTATGTGTGTGTGCCTGCGGGGCGAGGGCTAGAGTGAAAGGGATGGGGGACCTTGTATGTGTGTGTGGCTGCGGGGCGGGGGCTCGAGTGAAAGGGATGGGCGACCTTGTATGTGTGTGTGGCTGCGGGGTGGGGGCTAGAGTGAAAGGGATGGGCGACCTTGTATGTGTGTGTGGCTGCGGGGCGGGGGCTCGAGTGAACGGGATGGGGGACCTTGTATGTGTGTGTGGCTGCGGGGCGGGGGCTCGAGTGAAAGGGATGGGGGACCTTGTATGTGTGTGTGGCTGCGGGGCGGGGGCTCGAGTGAAAGGGATGGGGGACCTTGTATGTGTGTGTGGCTGCGGGGCGGGGGCTGGAGTAAAAGGGATGGGCGACCTTGTATGTGTGTGTGGCTGCGGGGCGGGGGCTGGAGTGAAAGGGATGGGGGACCTTGTATGTGTGTGTGGCTGCGGGGCGGGGGCTCGAGTGAAAGGGATGGGGGACCTTGTGTATGTGTGTGGCTACGGGGCGGGGGCTCGAGTGAAACGGATGGGGGACCTTGTATGTGTGTGTAGCTGCGGGGCGGGGGCTCGAGTGAAAGGGATGGGCGACCTTGTATGTGTGTGTGGCTGCGGGGCGGGGGCTGGAGTGAAAGGGATGGAGGACCTTGTATGTGTGTGTGGCTGCGGGGCGGGGGCTCGAGTAAAAGGGATGGGCGACCTTGTATGTGTGTGTGGCTGCGGGGCGAGGGCTCGAGTGAAAGGGATGGGGGACCTTGTATGTGTGTGTGGCTGCGGGGCGGGGGCTAGAGTGAAAGGGATGGGGGACCTTGTATGCGTGTGTGGCTGCGGCGCGGGGGCTCGAGTGAAAGGGATGGGGGACCTTGTATGCGTGTGTGGCTGCGGGGCGGGGGCTCGAATGAAAGGGATGGGCAACCTTGTATGTGTGTGTGGCTGCGGGGCGGGGGCTCGAGTGAAAGGGATGGGCGACCTTGTATGTGTATGTGGCTGCGGGGCGGGGGCTCGAGTGAAAGGGATGGGCAACCTTGTATGTGTGTGTGGCTGCGGGGCGGGGGCTCGAGTGAAAGGGATGGGCGACCTTGTATGTGTGTGTGGCTGCTCGGCGGGGGCTAGAGTGAAAGGGATGGGGGACCTTGCATGTGTGTGTGGCTGCGGGGCGGGGGCTCGAGTGAAAGGGATGGGGGACCTTGTATGTGTGTGTGGCTGCGGGGCGGGGGCTCGAGTGAGAGGGATGCGGGACCTTGTATGTGTGTGTGGCTGCGGGGCGGGAGCTGGAGTGAAAGGGATGGGGGATCTTGTATGTGTGTGTGTCTGCAGGGCGGGGGCTCGAGTCAAAGGGATGGGCGACCTTGTATGTGTGTGTGGCTGCGGGGCGGGGGCTCGAGTGGAAAGGATGGGGGACCATGTATGTGTGTGTGGCTGCGGGGCGGGGGCTCGAGTGAAAGGGATGGGGGACCTTGTATGTGTGTGTGGCTGCGGGGCGGGAGCTGGAGTGAAAGGGATGGGGGATCTTGTATGTGTGTGTGGCTGCGGGGCGGGGGCTCGAGTCAAAGGGATGGGCGACCTTGTATGTGTGTGTGGCTGCGGGGCGGGGGCTCGAGTGAAAGGGATGGGGGACCTTGTATGTGTGTGTGGCTGCGGGGCGGGGGCTGGAGTGAAAGGGATGGGGGATCTTGTATGTGTGTGTGTCTGCAGGGCGGGGGCTCGAGTCAAAGGGATGGGCGACCTTGTATGTGTGTGTGGCTGCGGGGCGGGGGCTCGAGTGGAAAGGATGGGGGACCATGTATGTGTGTGTGGCTGCGGGGCGGGGGCTCGAGTGAAAGGGATGGGGGACCTTGTATGTGTGTGTGGCTGCGGGGCGGGAGCTGGAGTGAAAGGGATGGGGGATCTTGTATGTGTGTGTGGCTGCGGGGCGGGGGCTCGAGTCAAAGGGATGAGCGACCTTGTATGTGTGTGTGGCTGTGGGGCGGGGGCTCGAGTGGAAAGGGGGGGCCTCCCTGGTGTAGTGGTTAGCGCACTAGACCGCAGATCAATAGGTCCTGGGTTCGAATCCGGGCTCGGGCACCTAATCTGGGGCATGTTTCATTCCTTCATCCTTCATCGTCTCGGGAGGTTCCTTGGCCCAATTTAGCCTGTATGTGCACAAAAGTGGCCTAAAACACCAACATTCCATTCCGAGTGGAAAGGATGGGGGACCTTGTATGTGTTTGTGGCTGCGGGGCGGGGGCTCGAGTGAAAAGGATGGGGGACCTTGTATGTGTGTGTGGCTGCGGGGCGGGGGCTCGAGTCAAAGGGATGGGCGACCTTGTATGTGTGTGTGGCTGCGGGGCGGGGGCTCGAGTGGAAAGGATGGGGGACCTTGTATGTGTGTGTGGCTGCGGGGCGGGGGCTCGAGTGAAAAGGATGAGGGACCTTGTATGTGTGTGTGGCTGCGGGGCGGGGGCTCGAGTGAAAGGGATGGGCGACCTTGTATGTGTGTGTGGCTGCGGGGCGCGGGCTCGAGTGAAAGGGATGGGGAACCATGTATGTGTGTGTGGCTGCGGGGCGGGGGCTCGAGTGAAAGGGATGGGCGACCTTGTATGTGTGTGTGGCTGCGGGGCGGGGGCTCGAGTCAAAGGGATGGGCGACCTTGTATGTGTGTGTGGCTGCGGGGCGGGGGCTCGAGTGAAAAGGATGGGGGACCATGTATGTGTGTATGGCTGCGGGGCGGGGGCTCGAGTGAAAAGGAGGGGCGACCTTGTATGTGTGTGTGGCTGCGGGGCGGGGGCTCGAGTGAAAGGGATGGGGGACCTTGTATGCGTGTGTGGCTGCGGGGCGGGGGCTCGAGTGAAAGGGATAGGCGACCTTGTATGTGTGTGTGGCTGCGGGGCGGGGGCTCGAGTGAAAGGGATGGGCGACCTTGTATGTGTATGTGGCTGCGGGGCGGGGGCTCGAGTGAAAGGGATGGGCAACCTTGTATGTGTGTGTGGCTGCGGGGCGGGGGCTCGAGTGAAAGGGATGGGCGACCTTGTATGTGTGCGTGGCTGCGGGGCGGGGGCTCGAGTGAAAGGGATGGGCAACCTTGTATGTGTGTGTGGCTGCGGGGCGGGGCCTCGAGTGAAAGGGATGGGCGACCTTGTATGTGTGTGTGGCTGCGGGGCGTGGGCTAGAGTGAAAGGGATGGGGGACCTTGTATGTGTGTGTGGCTGCGGGATGCGGGCTCGAGTGAAAGAAATGGGCGACCTTGTATGTGTGTGTGGCTGCGGGGCGGGGGCTCGAGTGAAAGGGATGGGGGACCTTGTATGTGTGTGTGGCTGCGGGGCGGGGGCTCGGGTGAAAGGGATGGGCGACCTTGTATGTGTGTGTGGCTGCGGGGCGGGGGCTGGAGTGAAAGGGATGGGGGACCTTGTATGTGTGTGTGGCTGCGGGGCGGGGGCTAGAGTGAAAGGGATGGGCGACCTTGTATGTGTGTGTGGCTGCGGGGCGGGGGCTGGAGTGAAAGGGATGGGCGACCTTGTATGTGTGTGTGGCTGCGGGGCGGGGGCTCGAGTAAAAGGGATGGGCGACCTTGTATGTGTGTGTGGCTGCGGGGCGAGGGCTCGAGTGAAAGGGATGGGGGACCTTGTATGTGTGTGTGGCTGCGGGGCGGGGGCTAGAGTGAAAGGGATGGGGGACCTTGTATGCGTGTGTGGCTGCGGGGCGGGGGCTCGAGTGAAAGGGATGGGGGACCTTGTATGTGTGTGTGGCTGCGGGGCGGGGGCTCGAGTGAAAGGGATGGGGGACCTTGCATGTGTGTGTGGCTGCGGGGCGGGGGCTCGAGTGAAAGGGATGGGCGACCTTGTATGTGTGTGTGGCTGCGGGGCGGGGGGTCGAGTGAAAGGGATGGGGGACCTTGTATGTGTGTGTGGCTGCGGGGCGGGGGCTAGAGTGAAAGGGATGGGCGACCTTGTATGTGTGTGTGGCTGCGGGGCGGGGGCTCGAGTGAAAGGGATGGGGGACCTTGTATGTGTGTGTGGCTGCGGGGCGGGGGCTCGAGTGAAAGGGATGGGCGACCTTGTATGTGTGTGTGGCTGCGGGGCGGGGGCTCGAGTGAAAGGGATGGGCGACCTTGTATGTGTGTGTGACTGCGGGGCGGGGGCTCGAGTGAAAGGGATGGGCGACCTTGTATGTGTGTGTGACTGCGGGGCGGGGGCTCGAGTGAAAGGGTTGGGGGACCTTGTATGTGTGTGTGACTGCGGGGCGGGGGCTCGAGTGAAAGGGATGGGGGACCTTGTATGTGTGTGTAGCTGCGGGGCGGGGGCTCGAGTGAAAGGGATGGGCGACCTTGTATGTGTGTGTGGCTGCGGGGCGGGGGCTCGAGTGAAAGGGATGGGCGACCTTGTATGTGTGTGTGGCTGCGGGGCGGGGGCTCGAGTGAAAAGGATGGGGGACCATGTATGTGTGTGTGGCTGCGGGGCGGGGGCTCGAGTGAAAGGGATGGGCGACCTTGTATGTGTGTGTGGCTGCGGGGCGGGGGCTCGAGTGAAAAGGATGGGGGACCATGTATGTGTGTATGGCTGCGGGGCGGGGGCTCGAGTGAAAAGGAGGGGCGACCTTGTATGTGTGTGTGGCTGCGGGGCGGGGGCTCGAGTGAAAGCGATGGGGGACCTTGTATGCGTGTGTGGCTGCGGGGCGGGGGCTCGAGTGAAAGGGATGGGCGACCTTGTATGTGTGTGTGGCTGCGGGGCGGGGGCTCGAGTGAAAGGGATGGGCGACCTTGTATGTGTATGTGGCTGCGGGGCGGGGGCTCGAGTGAAAGGGATGGGCAACCTTGTATGTGTGTGTGGCTGCGGGGCGGGGGCTAGAGTGAAAGGGATGGGCGACCTTGTATGTGTGCGTGGCTGCGGGGCGGGGGCTCGAGTGAAAAGGATGGGCAACCTTGTATGTGTGTGTGGCTGCGGGGCGGGGCCTCGAGTGAAAGGGATGGGCGACCTTGTATGTGTGTGTGGCTGCGGGGCGTGGGCTAGAGTGAAAGGGATGGGGGACCTTGTATGTGTGTGTGGCTGCGGGATGCGGGCTCGAGTGAAAGAAATGGGCGACCTTGTATGTGTGTGTGGCTGCGGGGCGGGGGCTCGAGTGAAAGGGATGGGGGACCTTGTATGTGTTTGTGGCTGCGGGGCGGGGGCTCGGGTGAAAGGGATGGGCGACCTTGTATGTGTGTGTGGCTGCGGGGCGGGGGCTGGAGTGAAAGGGATGGGGGACCTTGTATGTGTGTGTGGCTGCGGGGCGGGGGCTAGAGTGAAAGGGATGGGCGACCATGTATGTGTGTGTGGCTGCGGGGCGGGGGCTGGAGTGAAAGGGATGGGCGACCTTGTATGTGTGTGTGGCTGCGGGGCGGGGGCTCGAGTAAAAGGGATGGGCGACCTTGTATGTGTGTGTGGCTGCGGGGCGAGGGCTCGAGTGAAAGGGATGGGGGACCTTGTATGTGTGTGTGGCTGCGGGGCGGGGGCTAGAGTGAAAGGGATGGGGGACCTTGTATGCGTGTGTGGCTGCGGGGCGGGGGCTCGAGTGAAAGGGATGGGGGACCTTGTATGTGTGTGTGGCTGCGGGGCGGGGGCTCGAGTGAAAGGGATGGGGGACCTTGCATGTGTGTGTGGCTGCGGGGCGGGGGCTCGAGTGAAAGGGATGGGCGACCTTGTATGTGTGTGTGGCTGCGGGGCGGGGGCTCGAGTGAAAGGGATGGGGGACCTTGTATGTGTGTGTGGCTGCGGGGCGAGGGCTCGAGTGAAAGGGATGGGCGACCTTGTATGTGTGTGTGGCTGCGGGGCGGGGGCTCGAGTGAAAGGGATGGGCGACCTTGTATGTGTGTGTGACTGCGGGGCGGGGGCTCGAGTGAAAGGGATGGGCGACCTTGTATGTGTGTGTGACTGCGGGGCGGGGGCTCGAGTGAAAGGGTTGGGGGACCTTGTATGTGTGTGTGACTGCGGGGCGGGGGCTCGAGTGAAAGGGATGGGGGACCTTGTATGTGTGTGTGGCTGCGGGGCGGGGGCTCGAGTGAAAGGGATAGGGGACCTTGTATGTGCGTGTGGCTGCGGGGCGGGGGCTCGAGTTAAAGGGATAGGGGACCTTGTATGTGTGTGTGACTGCGGGGCGGGGGCTCGAGTGAAAGGGATAGGGAACCTTGTATGTGTGTGTGGCTGCGGGGCGGGGGCTCGAGTGCAAGGGATGGGGGACCTTGTATGTGTGTGTGGCTGCGGGGCGGGGGCTCGAGTGAAAGGGATGGGGGACCTTGTATGTGTGTGTGGCTGCGGGGCGGGGGCTCGAGTGAAAGGGATGGGGGACCTTGTATGTGTGTGTGACTGCGGGGCGGGGGCTCGAGTGAAAGGGATAGGGGACCTTGTATGTGTGTGTGGCTGCGGGGCGGGGGCTCGAGTGAAAGGGATGGGGGACCTTGTATGTGTGTGTGGCTGCGGGGCGGGGGCTAGAGTGAAAAGGATGTGCGACCTTGTATGTGTGTGTGGCTGCGGGGCGGGGGCTCGAGTGAAAGGGATGGGCGACCTTGTATGTGTGTGTGGCTGCGGGGCGGGGGCTGGAGTGAAAGGGATGGGGGACCTTGTATGTGTGTGTGGCTGCGGGGCGGGGGCTCGAGTGAAATGGATGGGGGACCTTGTATGTGTGTGTGGCTGCAGGGCGGGGGCTCGAGTGAAAGGGATGGGCGACCTTGTATGTGTGTGTGGCTGCGGGGCGGGGGCTAGAGTGAAAGGGATGGGGGACCTTGTATGTGTGTGTGGCTGCGGGGCGGGGCTCGAGTGAAAGGGATGGGCGACCTTGTATGTGTGTGTGGCTGCGGGGCGGGGGCTCGAGTGAAAGGGATGGGGGACCTTGTATGTGTGTGTGGCTGCGGGGCGGGGGCTCGAGTGAAAGGGATGGGCGACCTTGTATGTGTGTGTGGCTGCGGGGCGGGGGCTCGAGTGAAAGGGATTGGCGACCTTGTATGTGTGTGTGGCTGCGGGGCGGGGGCTCGAGTGAAAGGGATGGGGGACCTTGTATGTGTGTGTGGCTGCGGGGCGGGGGCTCGAGTGAAAGGGATGGGCGACCTTGTATGTGTGTGTGGCTGCGGGGCGGGGGCTAGAGTGAAAGGGATGGGGGACCTTGTATGTGTGTGTGGCTGCGGGGCGGGGGCTCGAGTGAAAGGGATGGGGGACCTTGTATGTGTGTGTGGCTGCGGGGCAGGGGCTAGAGTGAAAGGGATGGGGGACCTTGTATGTGTGTGTGGCTGCGGGGCGGGGGCTAGAGTGAAAGGGATGGGGGACCTTGTATGTGTGTGTGGCTGCGGGGCGGGGGCTCGAGTGAAAGGGATGGGGGACCTTGTATGTGTGTGTGGCTGCGGGGCGGGGGCTAGAGTGAAAAGGATGGGCGACCTTGTATGTGTGTGTGGCTGCGGGGCGGGGGCTCGAGTGAAAGGGATGGGGGACCTTGTATGTGTGTGTGGCTGCGGGGCGGGGGCTCGAGTGAAAGGGATGGGGGACCTTGTATGTGTGTGTGGCTGCGGGGCGGGGGCTAGAGTGAAAGGGATGGGGGACCTTGTATGTGTGTGTGGCTGCGGGGCGGGGGCTCGAGTGAGAGGGATGCGGGACCTTGTATGTGTGTGTTGCCGCGGGGCGGGAGCTCGAGTGAAAGGGATGGGGGATCTTGTATGTGTGTGTGGCTGCGGGGCGGGGGCTAGAATGAAAGGGATGGGGGACCTTGTATGTGTGTGTGGCTGCGGGGCGGGGGCTCGAGTGAAAGGGATGGGGGACCTTGTATGTGTGTGTGGCTGCAGGGCGGGGGCTCGAGTGAAAGGGATGGGGGACCTTGTATGTGTGTGTGGCTGCGGGGCGGGGGCTCGAGTGAAAGGGATGGGCGACCTTGTATGTGTGTGTGGCTGTGGGGCGGGGGCTCGAGTGAAAAGGATGTGCGACCTTGTATGTGTGTGTGGCTGCGGGGCGGGGGCTAGAGTGAAAGGGATGGGGGACCTTGAATGTGTGTGGGGCTGCGGGGCGGGGGCTCGAGTGAAAGGGATGGGGGAACTTGTATGTGTGTGTGGCTGCAGGGCGGGGGCTGGAGTGAAAGGGATGGGGGACCTTGTATGTGTGTGTGGCTGCGGGGCGGGGGCTCGAGTGAAAGGGATGGGGGACCTTGTATGTGTGTGTGGCTGCGGGGCGGGGGCTCGAGTGAAAGGAATGGGCGACCTTGTATGTGTGTGTGGCAGCGGGGCGGGGGCTCGAGTGAAAGGAATGGGGGACCTTGTATGTGTGTGTGGCTGCAGGGCGGGGGCTCGAGTGAAAGGGATGGGGGACCTTGTATGTGTGTGTGGCTGCGGGGCGGGGGCTCGAGTGAAAGGGATGGGCGACCTTGTATGTGTGTGTGGCTGCGGGGCGGGGGCTCGAGTGAAAAGGATGTGCGACCTTGTATGTGTGTGTGGCTGCGGGGCGGGGGCTCGAGTGAAAGGGATGGGCGACCTTGTATGTGTGTGTGGCTGCGGGGCGGGGGCTAGAGTGAAAGGGATGGGCGACCTTGTATGTGTGTGTGGCTGCGGGGCGGGGGCTAGAGTGAAAGGGATGGGGGACCATGTATGTGTGTGTGGCTGCGGGGCGGGGGCTAGAGTGAAAGGGATGTGCGACCTTGTATGTGTGTGTGGCTGCGGGGCGGGGGCTCGAGTGAAAGGGATGGGGGACCTTGTATGTGTGTGTGGCTGCGGGGCGGGGGCTAGAGTGAAAGGGATGGGCGACCTTGTATGTGTGTGTGGCTGCGGGGCGGGGGCTCGAGTGAAAGGGATGGGGGACCTTGTATGTGTGTGTGGCTGCGGGGCGGGGGCTGGAGTGAAAGGGATGGGGGACCATGTATGTGTGTGTGGCTGCGGGGCGGGGGCTCGAGTGAAAAGGATGGGCGACCTTGTATGTGTGTGTGGCTGCGGGGCGGGGGCTCGAATGAAAGGGATGGGGGACCATGTATGTGTGTGTGGCTGCGGGGCGGGGGCTCGAGTGAAAGGGATGGGGGACCTTGTATGTGTGTGTGGCTGCGGGGCGGGGGCTGGAGTGAAAGGGATGGGGGACCATGTATGTGTGTGTAGCTGCGGGGCGGGGGCTCGAGTGAAAAGGATGGGCGACCTTGTATGTGTGTGTGGCTGCGGGGCGGGGGCTCGAGTGAAAGGGATGGGGGACCTTGTATGTGTGTGTGGCTGCGGGGCGGGGGCTAGAGTGAAAGGGATGGGGGACCTTGTATGTGTGTGTGGCTGCGGGGCGGGGGCTAGAGTGAAAGGGATGGGGGACCTTGTATGTGTGTGTGGCTGCGGGGCGGGGGCTCGAGTGAAAGGGATGGGGGACCTTGTATGTGTGCGTGGCTGCGGGGCGGGGGCTAGAGTGAAAGGGATGGGCGACCTTGTATGTGTGTGTGACTGCGGGGCGGGGGCTAGAGTGAAAGGGATGGGGGACCTTGTATGTGTGTGTGGCTGCGGGGCGGGGGCTCGAGTGAAAGGGATGGGCGACCTTGTATGTGTGTGTGGCTGCGGGGCGGGGGCTCGAGTGAAAGGGATGGGCGACCTTGTAGGTGTGTGTGGCTGCGGGGCGGGGGCTCGAGTGAAAGGGATGGGGGACCTTGTATGTGTGTGTGGCTGCGGGGCGGGGGCTCGAGTGAAAGGGATGGGCGACCTTGTATGTGTGTGTGGCTGCGGGGCGGGGGCTGGAGTGAAAGGGATGGGGGACCTTGTATGTGTGTGTGGCTGCGGGGCGGGGGCTGGAGTGAAAGGGATGGGGGACCTTGTATGTGTGTGTGGCTGCGGGGCGGGGGCTCAAGTGAAAGGGATGGGCGACCTTGTATGTGTGTGTGGCTGCGGGGCGGGGGCTGGAGTGAAAGGGATGGGGGACCTTGTATGTGTGTGTGGCTGCGGGGCGGGGGCTCAAGTGAAAGGGATGGGCGACCTTGTATGTGTGTGTGGCTGCGGGGCGGGTGCTCAAGTGAAAGGGATGGGCGACCTTGTATGTGTGTGTGGCTGCGGGGCGGGGGCTAGAATGAAAGGGATGGGCGACCTTGTATGTGTGTGTGACTGCGGGGCGGGGGCTAGAGTGAAAGGGATGGGGGACCTTGTATGTGTGTGTGGCTGCGGGGCGGGGGCTCGAGTGAAAGGGATGGGCGGCCTTGTATGTGTGTGTGGCTGCGGGGCGGGGGCTGGAGTGAAAGGGATGGGCGACCTTGTATGTGTGTGTGGCTGCGGGGCGGGGGCTCGAGTGAAAGGGATGGGGGACCTTGTATGTGTGTGTGGCTGCGGGGCGGGGGCTAGAGTGAAAGGGATGGGGGACCTTGTATGTGTGTGTGGCTGCGGGGCGGGGGCTCGAGTGAAAGGGATGGGCGACCTTGTATGTGTGTGTGGCTGCGGGGCGGGGGCTAGAGTGAAAGGGATGGGCGACCTTGTATGTGTGTGTGGCTGCGGGGCGGGGGCTGGAGTGAAAGGGATGGGGGACCTTGTATGTGTGTGTGGCTGCGGGGCGGGGGCTCAAGTGAAAGGGATGGGCGACCTTGTATGTGTGTGTGGCTGCGGGGCGGGTGCTCAAGTGAAAGGGATGGGCGACCTTGTATGTGTGTGTGGCTGCGGGGCGGGGGCTAGAGTGAAAGGGATGGGCGACCTTGTATGTGTGTGTGACTGCGGGGCGGGGGCTAGAGTGAAAGGGATGGGGGACCTTGTATGTGTGTGTGGCTGCGGGGCGGGGGCTCGAGTGAAAGGGATGGGCGACCTTGTATGTGTGTGTGGCTGCGGGGCGGGGGCTGGAGTGAAAGGGATGGGCGACCTTGTATGTGTGTGTGGCTGCGGGGCGGGGGCTCGAGTGAAAGGGATGGGCGACCTTGTATGTGTGTGTGGCTGTGGGGCGGGGGCTAGAGTGAAAGGGATGGGGGACCTTGTATGTGTGTGTGGCTGCGGGGCGGGGGCTCGAGTGAAAGGGATGTGCGACCTTGTATGTGTGTGTGGCTGCGGGGCGGGGGCTGGAGTGAAAGGGATGGGGGACCTTGTATGTGTGTGTGGCTGCGGGGCGGGGGCTCGAGTGAAAGGGATGGGGAACCTTGTATGTGTGTGTGGCTGCGGGGCGGGGGCTCAAGTGAAAGGGATGGGGAACCTTGTATGTGTGTGTGGCTGCGGGGCGGGGGCTCGAGTGAAAGGGATGGGCGACCTTGTATGTGTGTGTGGCTGCGGGGCGGAGGCTGGAGTGAAAGGGATGGGGGACCTTGTATGTGTGTGTGGCTGCGGGGCGGGGGCTCAAGTGAAAGGGATGGGGGACCTTGTATGTGTGTGTGGCTGCGGGGCGGGGGCTCAAGTGAAAGGGATGGGCGACCTTGTATGTGTGTGTGGCTGCGGGGCGGGGGCGGGGGGGGGGGGCGTCAACGGATGAGGGGAATAAATCTGCTATAATATCATAATAACGTCAGTATTATAAGATGCAGCCTTGACCTTCCCTTCCCTCCTGCTGAATGATCGACAATCATCTGCCCAGACCACGTGACCCGATCACCACTACAAACAAACACGAGACAAGCGACAACAGTGAGCGAAATAGTTTAATGAGAATATCGGAGATACCGTGGACATAGAATAGTAGTTTTAACTTGAAATGAAACAAGACAGCAGAAGCTATGTAAATGTCATTCAACATATAATGAAATGACCAAGTGGTCCCCACACCATAACATGGTCGTCACATCAACAAGTGGTCCTCACTACACCACGCGGTCCTCAGGTGACGAGGTGGTGGCTGGGACCGGAAGTAGACTTGGTTTCAAGAGATGATGGACTCTTTGTTTCCGAAAGAGTCACCCTCATGTCACTGATAGTAAAGACAAGTCATTCATTACAATGTTAATTCACCCTCATGTCACTGATAGTAAAGACAAGTCATTCATTACAATGTTAAATCACCCTCATGTCACTGATAGTAAAGAAGCCATTCATTACAATGTTAAGTCACCCTCATGTCACTGATAGTAAAGACAAGCCATTCATTACAATGTTAAGTCACCCTCATGTCACCGATAGTCAAGACAAGCCATTCATTACAATGTTAAGAGTCACCCACATGTCACTGATAGTAGAGACAAGTCATTCATTACAATGTTAAGTCACCCTCATGTCACTGATAGTAAAGACAAGCCATTCATTACAATGTTAAGTCACCCTCATGTCACCGATAGTCAAGACAAGCCATTCATTACAATGTTAAGAGTCACCCACATGTCACTGATAGTAGAGACAAGTCATTCATTACAATGTTAAGTCACCCTCATGTCATTGATAGTAAAGACAAGTCATTCATTACAATGTTAAGTCACCCTCATGTCACTGATAGTAAAGGCAAGCCATTCATTACAATGTTAAGAGTCACCCACATGTCACTGATAGTAGAGACAAGTCATTCATTACAATGTTAAGTCACCCTCATGTCACTGATAGTAAAGACAAGCCATTCATTACAATGTTAAGTCACCCTCATGTCACCGATAGTCAAGACAAGCCATTCATTACAATGTTAAGAGTCACCCACATGTCACTGATAGTAAAGACAAGTCATTCATTACAATGTTAAGTCACCCTCATGTCATTGATAGTAAAGACAAGCCATTCATTACAATGTTAAGTCACCCTCATGTCACTGATAGTAAAGACAAGTCATTCATTACAATGTTAAGTCACCCTCATGTCACTGATAGTAAAGACAAGTCATTCATTACAATGTTAAGTCACCCTCATGTCACTGATAGTAAAGACAAGTCATTCATTACAATGTTAAGTCACCCTCATGTCACTGATAGTAAAGACAAGCCATTCATTACAATGTTAAGTCACCCTCATGTCACTGATAGTAAAGACAAGCCATTCATTACAATGTTAAGTCACCCTCATGTCATTGATAGTAAAGACAAGTCATTCATTACAATGTTAAGTCACCCTCATGTCACTGATAGTAAAGACAAGTCATTCATTACAATGTTAAGTCACCCTCATGTCACTGATAGTCAAGACAAGTCATTCATTACAATGTTAAGTCACCCTCATGTCACTGATAGTCAAGACAAGTCATTCATTACAATGTTAAGTCACCCTCATGTCACTGATAGTAAAGACAAGTCATTCATTACAATGTTAAGTCACCCTCATGTCACTGATAGTAAAGACAAGCCATTCATTACAATGTTAAGTCACCCTCATGTCACTGATAGTAAAGACAAGTCATTCATTACAATGTTAAGTCACCCTCATGTCACTGATAGTAAAGACAAGCCATTCATTACAATGTTAAGTCACCCTCATGTCACTGATAGTAAAGACAAGCCATTCATTACAATGTTAAGTCACCCTCATGTCATTGATAGTAAAGACAAGTCATTCATTACAATGTTAAGTCACCCTCATGTCACTGATAGTAAAGACAAGCCATTCATTACAATGTTAAGTCACCCTCATGTCACTGATAGTAAAGACAAGCCATTCATTACAATGTTAAGTCACCCTCATGTCATTGATAGTAAAGACAAGTCATTCATTACAATGTTAAGTCACCCTCATGTCACTGATAGTAAAGACAAGCCATTCATTACAATGTTAAGTCACCCTCATGTCACTGATAGTAAAGACAAGCCATTCATTACAATGTTAAGTCACCCACATGTCACTGATAGTAGAGACAAGTCATTCATTACAATGTTAAGTCACCCTCATGTCATTGATAGTGAAGACAAGCCATTCATTACAATGTTAAGAGTCACCCTCATGTCATTGATAGTAAAGACAAGTCATTCATTACAATGTTAAGTCACCCTCATGTCACTGATAGTAGAGACAAGTCATTCATTACAATGTTAAGTCACCCTCATGTCACTGATAGTAAAGACAAGTCATTCATTACAATGTTAAGTCACCCTCATGTCACTGATAGTAGAGACAAGTCATTCATTACAATGTTAAGTCACCCTCATGTCACTGATAGTAAAGACAAGTCATTCATTACAATGTTAAGTCACCCTCATGTCACTGATAGTAAAGACAAGTCATTCATTACAATGTTAAGTCACCCTCATGTCACTGATAGTAAAGACAAGTCATTCATTACAATGTTAAGTCACCCTCATGTCACTGATAGTAGAGACAAGTCATTCATTACAATGTTAAGTCACCCTCATGTCACTGATAGTAAAGACAAGTCATTCATTACAATGTTAAGTCGCCCACATGTCACTGATAGTAAAGACAAGTCATTCATTACAATGTTAAGTCACCCTCATGTCACTGATAGTAGAGACAAGTCATTCATTACAATGTTAAGTCACCCTCATGTCACTGATAGTAGAGACAAGTCATTCATTACAATGTTAAGTCACCCTCATGTCACTGATAGTAAAGACAAGTCATTCATTACAATGTTAAGTCACCCTCATGTCACTGATAGTAAAGACAAGTCATTCATTACAATGTTAAGTCACCCTCATGTCACTGATAGTAAAGACAAGTCATTCATTACAATGTTAAGTCACCCTCATGTCATTGATAGTAAAGACAAGTCATTCATTACAATGTTAAGTCACCCTCATGTCACTGATAGTAAAGACAAGCCATTCATTACAATGTTAAGTCACCCTCATGTCACTGATAGTAAAGACAAGCCATTCATTACAATGTTAAGTCACCCACATGTCACTGATAGTAGAGACAAGTCATTCATTACAATGTTAAGTCACCCTCATGTCACTGATAGTAAAGACAAGCCATTCATTACAATGTTAAGTCACCCTCATGTCACCGATAGTCAAGACAAGCCATTCATTACAATGTTAAGTCACCCTCATGTCACTGATAGTAGAGACAAGTCATTCATTACAATGTTAAGTCACCCTCATGTCACTGATAGTAGAGACAAGTCATTCATTACAATGTTAAGTCACCCTCATGTCATTGATAGTCAAGACAAGCCATTCATTACAATGTTAAGTCACCCTCATGTCACTGATAGTAGAGACAAGTCATTCATTACAATGTTAAGTCACCCTCATGTCACCGATAGTCAAGACAAGCCATTCATTACAATGTTAAGTCACCCTCATGTCACTGATAGTAGAGACAAGTCATTCATTACAATGTTAAGTCACCCTCATGTCATTGATAGTCAAGACAAGCCATTCATTACAATGTTAAGTCACCCTCATGTCATTGATAGTAAAGACAAGCCATTCATTACAATGTTAAGTCACCCTCATGTCACTGATAGTAGAGACAAGTCATTCATTACAATGTTAAGTCACCCTCATGTCATTGATAGTAAAGACAAGCCATTCATTACAATGTTAAGTCACCCTCATGTCATTGATAGTAAACACAAGCCATTCATTACAATGTTAAGTCACCCTCATGTCACCGATAGTCAAGACAAGCCATTCATTACAATGTTAAGTCACCCTCATGTCATTGATAGTAAAGACAAGCCATTCATTACAATGTTAAGTCACCCTCATGTCACCGATAGTCAAGACAAGCCATTCATTACAATGTTAAGTCACCCTCATGTCACTGATAGTAAAAACAAGCCATTCATTACAATGTTAAGTCACCCTCATGTCATTGATAGTAAAGACAAGCCATTCATTACAATGTGAAGTCAGCCTCATGTCACTGATAGTCAAGACAAGCCATTCATTACAATGTTAAGTCACCCTCATGTCACCGATAGTCAAGACAAGCCATTCATTACAATGTTAAGTCACCCTCATGTCACTGATAGTAGAGACAAGTCATTCATTACAATGTTAAGTCACCCTCATGTCATTGATAGTCAAGACAAGCCATTCATTACAATGTTAAGTCACCCTCATGTCATTGATAGTAAAGACAAGCCATTCATTACAATGTTAAGTCACCCTCATGTCACTGATAGTAGAGACAAGTCATTCATTACAATGTTAAGTCACCCTCATGTCATTGATAGTAAAGACAAGCCATTCATTACAATGTTAAGTCACCCTCATGTCATTGATAGTAAAGACAAGCCATTCATTACAATGTTAAGTCACCCTCATGTCACTGATAGTAGAGACAAGTCATTCATTACAATGTTAAGTCACCCTCATGTCACTGATAGTAAAGACAAGCCATTCATTACAATGTTAAGTCACCCTCATGTCACTGATAGTAAAGACAAGCCATTCATTACAATGTTAAGAGTCACCCACATGTCACTGATAGTAAAGACAAGCCATTCATTACAATGTTAAGTCACCCTCATGTCATTGATAGTCAAGACAAGCCATTCATTACAATGTTAAGTCACCCTCATGTCATTGATAGTAAAGACAAGTCATTCATTACAATGTTAAGTCACCCTCATGTCACTGATAGTAGAGACAAGTCATTCATTACAATGTTAAGTCACCCACATGTCACTGATAGTAGAGACAAGTCATTCATTACAATGTTAAGTCACCCTCATGTCATTGATAGTAAAGACAAGTCATTCATTACAATGTTAAGTCACCCTCATGTCACCGATAGTCAAGACAAGCCATTCATTACAATGTTAAGTCACCCACATGTCACTGATAGTAGAGACAAGTCATTCATTACAATGTTAAGTCACCCTCATGTCATTGATAGTCAAGACAAGCCATTCATTACAATGTTAAGTCACCCTCATGTCACTGATAGTCAAGACAAGCCATTCATTACAATGTTAAGTCACCCTCATGTCATTGATAGTAAAGACAAGTCATTCATTACAATGTTAAGTCACCCTCATGTCACTGATAGTAGAGACAAGTCATTCATTACAATGTTAAGTCACCCTCATGTCACTGATAGTAAAGACAAGCCATTCATTACAATGTTAAGTCACCCTCATGTCACCGATAGTCAAGACAAGCCATTCATTACAATGTTAAGAGTCACCCACATGTCACTGATAGTAGAGACAAGTCATTCATTACAATGTTAAGTCACCCTCATGTCATTGATAGTAAAGACAAGCCATTCATTACAATGTTAAGTCACCCTCATGTCACTGATAGTAAAGACAAGCCATTCATTACAATGTTAAGAGTCACCCACATGTCACTGATAGTAGAGACAAGTCATTCATTACAATGTTAAGTCACCCACATGTCATTGATAGTAAAGACAAGTCATTCATTACAATGTTAAGTCACCCTCATGTCATTGATAGTCAAGACAAGCCATTCATTACAATGTTAAGTCACCCTCATGTCACTGATAGTCAAGACAAGCCATTCATTACAATTTTAAGAGTCACCCACATGTCACTGATAGTAAAGACAAACCATTCATTACAATGTGAAGTCACCCGCATGTCGCTGATAGTAAAGACAAGCCATTCATTACAATGTTAAGTCACCCTCATGTCACTGATAGTAAAGACAAACCATTCATTACAATGTGAAGTCACCCGCATGTCGCTTATAGTCAAGACAAGCCATTCATTACAATGTTAAGTCACCCTCATGTCACTGATAGTCAAGACAAGCCATTCATTACAATGTTAAGTCATCCTCATGTCACTGATAGTAAAGACAAGCCATTCATTACAATGTTAAGTCACCCTCATGTCACTGATAGTAAAAACAAGCCATTCATTACAATGTTAAGAGTCAGCCTCATGTCACTGATAGTAAAGACAAGCCATTCATTACAATGTTAAGTCACCCGCATGCCGCTGATAGTAAAGACAAGCCATTCATTACAATGTTAAGTCACCCTCATGTCACTGATAGTCAGGACAAGCCATTCATTACAATGTTAAGTCATCCTCATGTCACTGATAGTAAAGACAAGCCATTCATTACAATGTTAAGTCACCCTCATGTCACTGATAGTAAAAACAAGCCATTCATTACAATGTTAAGAGTCAGCCTCATGTCACTGATAGTAAAGACAAGCCATTCATTACAATGTTAAGCCATCACATCGAATGGGGAAGGAATGAAGGAAGAGATGGAGTTAATATTTATACGGACTAGTCATACAGACTATATATACTTGAACATATATAGCTCAAAGATACCGGCAAAGGTGGTTGTTAAGTATGTAGCATTATTGTGCATCACTGACTGAATCTCTAACCCCTGTTCTCACCTGTTGGGTGGAGGGGACGGGGTGACACCGGTCCCAGCCTTACGCATTGTGCGATGAAAGCGGAATTCTGTGGAGTCGCCACCGCTGAACTTTGACTGTCTGCGTAAAACAATCACGTTGATAACCTAACCACACCCTTCATCATATGTTCATCCGTGTTCATCTGTGTTCATAACGCGTCCTTTTCCGAAAACATCTTATAACACATCCCTGTTACAAAACACATTAGTTCATAACACGCCCTTGAGGTTGGTCGTCGTCGGTTATTGTCCACCTGCTACTGGTATGTTACTCCCCCCCACCCCGCCTTGATTAGTTATATAGCCACTTGGGTAACTTTGTTAAAGATTATTTACTTGACTTGATTGGGTTTGTCAACAACGCGCCTTGTAATTACATTCATCTATGTGATCGAAAAAAATCCTTTTTTACCTGTTGCCATAGCAAGACCAGTGACACTTCCGGGCGAGGACCACGAAGAGAGTGGTGACGCCGCCGGCCGCCAGGAGGCAGACCAGCGCCAGGACTCCGATTCCTTCCGGAGTGTCGACGATCCAGACAGGCTCGGCGGGCGCCACGTGTGTGGGGGACCAGGCCGAGAAGGCAGGCGACCGCAGCGCCGCGTTCGGAGAACCTGCGCATTACAGACGCCATCCGCTCTCCATATTTACATGCAGACACTATGATACCTATACAATGTTTAGCAAAAAACCCAGCTGTTTATTGGCAGGAGTAGTCGGTTCAACGCATGAAATACCATCAAAAGCCTGATAAAGTCAGTAATTTAAAGACGTTCTCGCGCGAGCTGGTCACGTGACTAGTTGTGTCTTACCGTACATATCTGTCCTCAAACGCTCCATGACGTCACTCTTGTCAACAAACACCTTCTCGGCACCCATGGTTCCCGCTTCGTACGCCAGGTGGTTCTGCACCGCGTATATCTCCACCACTGTCCTGCGAACACGGCGCAACAACCTCATTGGCACCATTATCATGGGTCATCTGTTTAAGCTAAGCCTCATTTCAATTGAAAGACACATAACCTGCACAAAGACCATTGTGGGCGTCTGATTAACCTTAAACTGACGACTACATGGACGTTGGTGAAATGACTACCGTCAGCCAACGGCAGAAGCCACAACCAATATGAGATGTACAGTAGGACATTCATGGGCCATGGTTGATGTACAGTAGGACATTCATGGGCCATGGTTGTAGTAGGACATTCATGGGCCATGGTTGCCATGGTTGCCATGGTTGCTTGTGAAGTCACCTTAAACGCGGCGATTATTTCATTTTGACTGTATTCTGATTATTTGCCATTAAGGTCAGCCATTAAACTTTGTCAAATTCTTTATAATTTCCATCTTTTTCATGAATATTTGTTGCCATTAAAATAGTATTCATTGACATATAAAATATCTGTTTTAAATGTAGTTGTCATGACAATATGTTATGTGTAATTGTTATAATTGATATAATCCTCCAGTATGCTGGCCTACTCTCCACCCTGGTTGTTGACGGCCTGAATCCCGATGTGCCAGGGTGTCAGCAGCTGTGTCAGCTGATCCAGAAAGGTCTCCTGCGTCTGTATGAAGTCCTCTGTCCGGATGCCCAGAGTGATGGCCACGGAATGTCTCTGGGCCGAGTACACGTCGATCCGGAGATTCAACAGAGTCCTGCGGCAGGATTCACAGCTTACAGGTAACAGAATAGCGAAACAGGATCATGCAACATGATGGCAACCATGATTTACGGTTTACATGGAACAGGATATCAAAACTAGATTCACGGGCTACAAGATATGGGCAGAATATTATAACAGGATTCACGGATTTACATGAGATATAAAAACAGAATTCCGTTTACATGAAACAGGATATCAAAATGGGATTTGTTTGGTTATTTAGTTGTTTGAATAAACCGGAGATCACAATAATACAATAACATCGAAAAACAATCAACGGTATTTAAAGCTATTCAAACTGATTTTTCCCGCCATTTAAGAAAGTCGGCTTGGGACACTGAGGAGAAAGGTCGACACTCACATTTAACAGCAAATGCATTTGCCAAACAACTTCGTATCAAACATGACAGAAAAGGTATTTGCTTAATGACAGCTTACCGTAAGTTGGAAGCTACGTGCACTACGTCACAGCTTACCGTAGGTTGAAAGCTACGTGCACTACGTCACAGCTTATCGTAGGTTGGAAGCTACGTGCACTACGTCACAGCTTACCGTAGGTTGAAAGCTACGTGCACTACGTCACAGCTTACCGAAAGTTGGAGGCTACGTGCACTACGTCACAGCTTACCGTAAGTTGGAAGCTACGTGCACTACGTCACAGCTTACCGTAAGTTGGAAGCCACGTGCACTACGTCACAGCTTACCGTAAGTTGGAAGCTACGTGCACTACGTCACAGATTTGTGTGTACTTTACCGGTTTTTCACACCATTTTAGTATGTTGAATGGGCCCAAGTAATGAATTTCAGTAATACGTCTTGCATTAATCTGGCCATAATTTGTAACATATTTAGATCATGATATGGTTTGGGCTGGAGGCAATAGTTTGAACAGCTTTAAAGGCCCATTGAAACCATTGATACTACTTAATAAATACAAAACTACTCACTCAGAGGAGAAGTTACCATCTCTGGCCTCTATGACCAGCAAAGATGTGTCACCTGCCGCCAAGAAGTCCGCCACCGTGACGTCACCAGTAGCCACTTTGACGTCATACTGGTTCTCGACGATAATTTCGTGGTACGTGACAGTGTTCGGGCTCTCTGTTTGCGAACCAGAGGAAAGGCTTGAAGCTTCTATTAAATAGGGAAAGGTTTAATCAAACGGATATATGTATATATATGACAATAATTTCCAGCTAAGGACTTAAATCGTTCGCCCCATGCTGTTGTGTTGCTCACATCGAACATCGTTTACGAGAAAAAAGTCGTGATTTGTGTCCATGTCAAATTACAGTTCTATTGCCTAACTGCTTCACACACGCGTTAATCAAATATTTAAGAAAAGTGAGAGACCGTAGTCTGCGCTGTGCCCTGCGTTTCATTAGGAATTCGATACAATTTTGGTGATTCCGAAATAAACAAATCTCGCCTTTGACCAGATAACCGACATTGAGCGTGAGACCGTCGTTGATGTTGGTGACTGGTGTTTGTTTTCAAGCCATACATACGGGTATCTGAGTCTCGAGCCAGCGCGGTGTACACGACTGCAGTGAAAAACGTGTCAGATCGCACGTCCAGAGAGACGTACGCAGGATCAAAGTAAGGCGCATGCGCGTTGACATCTATGACCTCTATGAAGACTGTGGCGGTGTCGTTGAGGGATGGCGTCCCACCGTCCTTGGCGACCACCGTGAAGGTGAAATTCTGATGTGTAGTGTAATTAATAGGTTGTTTGCCGGTAACCACCCCAAAAGGGTCAACTTGGAAGTACAGACTGGCTTCCGGTTCCAGAATGCTGAAGACAATCCAGGAGTTTGTGCCTCCATCGCTATCAGAGACACTCACAGCGACACCTGTTGGCTCTCCGCCAGCACTATTCTCTGCAAGGATACCACGTGGTGTGAAACATGCTATATATAGAAGTACCGGTGACCTTGTCATGGTCTGCCTTAAAGGATACCACGTGGTGTGCAACATGCTACATATGGGTCTACCAGTGACCTTGTCATGGTCTGCCTTAAAGGATACCACGTGGTGTGAAACATGATACATTCTTCCTTAAACCAAATTAGACATTCACACCAATATGACTCACTTTAAACATTGCTTAATAATGCAGTTCTATGTTTTCCGATATTTGCCCTTAAATTACTAAATTATAAGTGGTAGTTAATATGCATTAATACAGTTGGGGTGCGATATATTCATTTATAGGAATGATAACTAACTGCCCCATGGGCAGTACTAAAATCAGAACAAAGAAAGTCTGGGACGACATAGTTGAGAACGTGAACATGTTCGTGCCGCCATCTTGGGCTTTGCACGTCTAATTTCCCCGAGAGTGAGTCTGATAATATACAGAGAAAATAATCACGGTCGTTTCGTTTATATTATAAACTAGATCATATTGCTGAGACCTTACATTTCTATTGCTTGCAATATTTCGCTTCTTCTTATCATGGAGTGAGAGACCGTGCGTTACACACACGTCACATTGAGACCGGCGTTACACACACGTCACATTGAGACCGGCGTTACACACACGTCACATTGAGACCAGCGTTACACACACGTCACATTGAGACCGGCGTTACACACACGTCACATTGAGACCGGAACTGACCTTGTATTGCCCCGGAGTATGCGGCGGGGTCACACAGAGGTCGTTCGTTGGCGTCTGTCACTGTGACCAGCAGGGTGGCGCTATCCGAGTCCCCGTGTGAGTCCAGCACGTGCACCGCCAGGGCGTAGGTGTAGCTGGGGGCGCCTGATACCATCATTAATATATGGGGCTTGCAAATACTTTAGACAATTATAACCTACTAACAAAACATACACATTTCCAAGAATCTCACTTCGAAAGCTCTTGATATTGTTTTGGAAATATTTACAATTTGTTTTGGAAATATTTACAATTTGTTTTGGAAATATTTACAATTTGTTTTGGAAATATTTACAATTTGTTTTGGAAATAATGTTTATGCTAAATTGACAAAAATGTGCTTATTTTAAAAGACGATTTTAAACGATTTTTAAGCTGAAATATATGGAATGATGGCATTGTTGTAAGCGCTATCCGTACAGCGCTTGACAGTGCCACGTGCACAGAGAGGAAGAGAATGCCAAAACCTGGACTCAAGGAGAGATGGCCGGCCACAAACACCCGACACGTGACATTATCAGCGTAAAATTGGTGACTTCCGTTCCCGGTGAAGGTGAAGGTCACCCAGTCACCGATTGAGATGTCTCTGTCTGAGGCCTGCAATGTGACGTCATGGAGGGGGGACCCCACCGCCTGAAATAGTCAACACTGACCATGGAAGTAATCCGTCTTTGTTTTAACACATCAACAATCGAATATCAAAGGGTGCCTTATGGAAGTCGTCTTTACCCCTGACAATATGCAAAATACGTTCAACCAAGAAGGAGAAATTCTAAATAAATATTAATAAGACAAATACTAAATAGTATAAAAAATATCATTGTTCCGCATGCTTAGCATGATGTTTTACGTTTAGTTATTGCACAGAAAACTCTGTAAACATGAATGACATTGAGAAATCCTCTATCGTTGTGCAGTAGAAGGCCACAAGGGTATACCTACGACAGCCATTAGCAGTTCACTCACCGCGTCTTCAGGAACGCTTGCGGAGTACAGCGCCACCTGGTGGTACGGTGGCTGGTTCACCCACGTGATATGAACGCTAAGATTCTTCCTCTCACTCGTGTGGAGTCCGTCAATGTCACGTGCCTCTATCTCAAGGTCATACCGACGGACGCCGAAATAATCAAAGCCGGGGTTCAATTTATGAGTGACGTCACCATCTGAAATAGATGAAACGCAAAATAGAAACTGCGTTTTGGGAAGTCGTTCTTTGTTATTAACCTTCTTTAAGCATCTATTTGTACGTATTCAACTTAAGTGATGCAGAGTTGAACTGCCAATGATATACACGCTCCTCACCAGATATACAAACACTGTCCAAAAAAACCGGTACCGTGATCAGTTGCTGCAACATCCAGCAGGAAAAAGTGCTCAAAGCGCGTTTTAACGATTTACTGTCAAAAATCATATTGTAGAAATCCCTTTCTAATATATGTTATATAAGACGCATTACAACGATAGTGGGATATCAAACCAACCCGGAGTGAGGTGAAACAGGTCTATGTCGGCGGACCGTGGGTATAGCTGAGTGATGGAGACCTGGGCAGTGGCCGCAGGAGTCCCCGGGGAGTGACTGGTGACCACCTGGAGAAACCAGACCACGTGTCACTTGGGTGTGACGTCATCAACACAATCCGCGCTGTGAATTGTGGGTCCGATCAATATGGCGACACGCTGTGTCCTCATATATATATATATATATATATACACGGAGTATCACTTCCTGTTATTATCGACAATCTACTCACTGAGTACCAGACTATGTTGTCATGACAAACTACTCACTGAGTACCACACACTGTTGTCGTCGACAATCTACTCACTGAGTACCACACTATGTTGTCATTGACATCTACTCACTGAGTACCACACTGTTGTCGTCGACAATCTACTCACTGAGTACCACACTATGTTGTCATTGACATCTACTCACTGAGTACCACACTATGTTGTCATTGACATCTACTCACTGAGTACCACACTATGTTGTCATTGACATCTACTCACTGAGTACCACACTATGTTGTCATTGACATCTACTCACTGAGTACCACACTATGTTGTCATTGACATCTACTCACTGAGTACCACACTATGTTATTATCGAGGGAGTTTTCCGGGATGGCGATGGAGGCCGCCAGGTTGTCGATGACGGGAGGCTGCCGGATGTCTGTGATGACGACCGTCAGTGGCTCGGGACCCGCGAAGAAATCCTCGTCGTTAACTTGTATGAAGAGTTCGTATTGTAGTGGTGACACCCAGTTGGTTAGGTCGGCGGTCAGCCCTAACTCACCTAAAATTAAAAAAATTCAACTACATATGTGTTGCGATGGTGCCATCAGGTCAGCGATAATTCACCTAAAGTGTGTTGAGATGGTGCCATTAGCTCAGCGATAACTCTCACCCACAAGTGGGCTTAGATGGGAGTATTAGCTCAGGGATAACTCATCCACACGTTCGCCTACTTACCAGTGCCCGGGTTCAGGGTGAATGGACCGTCCGGAGGATTGCACGATAGCAGAATATACGTGTAGTCTTTGGGGTTCTCATCTATTTCTGCCAGGGTCACTTGGAACAGGGGTAGCTGAAGCAAGAAAGAGGGGCGTGGAATCGACACTGTAGAGGCTCACGTATGCACAACGGGTGACCTAGAAGTCCAACACCTCAGTCCATCTCAAAGAAAGAAGAGTCAGAATAGTCAGTGGAAAGCATGTGCCTACTCCAATCTACACCATCTGGTGACATCTGTATACGTATATATGAAACTTCCAAATTAGTTCGTTATGAATGCGTACTATAGTTTGCTGCCGCTGACTGTCTGGTATGGATTGTTGATTCACTCGTGGATAGTTTTGCTTCATTGCAGACACGCATTACGACAGCAGGGTTGGGGGATTGAATGACAGAAAAACATAACTTTGTAAAGTAGCTATGAACGATGATAGTAGGGATGTGACGTCAGGAACCTGCGCTGACGTCAGGAACCTGCGCTGACGTCAGGAACCTGCGCTGACGTCAGGAACCTGCGCTGACGTCACAGAACATCCATTGCCTAATCCTCACTTTAGGCAAAACCTAACCGGAAACGAAGTTCACTTCTAGTGCAACAATTGATCGTCCCTCCCGTATGAATTAATGGCTAAACACTTGGACGCATGGAGGTAGTCTCACCGACACGTGAGGCAGGGGGGAGGTGGTGAGTGCTGCGGGCAGGTTGGAGATGGTATGGGTTAATGTAACACTTGGCAATGGTCTTACCGACACGGGAGGCAGGGCGGAGGTGGTGAGGGCAGCAGGCAGGTTGGAGATGGTATGGGTTAATGTAACACTTGGCAATGGTCTTACCGACACGGGAGGCAGGGGGGAGGTGGTGAGTGCTGCGGGCAGGTTGGAGATGGTATGGGTTAATGTAACACTTGGCAATGGTCTTACCGACACGGGAGGCAGGACAGAGGTGGTGAGGGCAGCAGGCAGGTTGGAGATGGTATGGGTTAATGTAACACTTGGCAATGGTCTTACCGACACGGGAGGCAGGGGGGAGGTGGTGAGTGTAGCGGGCAGGTTGGAGATGGTATGGGTTAATGTAACACTTGGCAATGGTCTTACCGACACGTGAGGCAGGGCGGAGGTGGTGAGTGCAGCGGGCACGTTGGAGATGGTATGGGTTAATGTAACACTTGGCAATGGTCTTACCGACACGGGAGGCAGGACAGAGGTGGTGAGTGCAGCGGGCACGTTGGAGATGGTATGGGTTAATGTAACACTTGGCAATGGTCTTACCGACACGTGAGGCAGGGCGGAGGTGGTGAGTGCAGCGGGCAGGTTGGAGATGGTATGGGTTAATGTAACACTTGGCAATGGTCTTACCGACACGGGAGGCAGGACAGAGGTGGTGAGGGCAGCGGGCAGGTTGGAGATGGTATGGGTTAATGTAACACTTGGCAATGGTCTTACCGACACGGGAGGCAGGGCGGAGGTGGTGAGTGCAGCGGGCACGTTGGAGATGGTATGGGTTAATGTAACACTTGGCAATGGTCTTACCGACACGTGAGGCAGGGCGGAGGTGGTGAGTGCAGCGGGCACGTTGGAGATGGTATGGGTTAATGTAACACTTGGCAATGGTCTTACCGACACGTGAGGCAGGGCGGAGGTGGTGAGTGCAGCGGGCACGTTGGAGATGGTATGGGTTAATGTAACACTTGGCAATGGTCTTACCGACACGGGAGGCAGGGGGGAGGTGGTGAGTGCTGCGGGCACGTTGGAGATGGTATGGGTTAATGTAACACTTGGCAATGGTCTCACCGACACGGGAGGCAGGGGGGAGGTGGTGAGTGCTGCGGGCACGTTGGAGATGGTATGGGTTAATGTAACACTTGGCAATGGTCTTACCGACACGTGAGGCAGGGCGGAGGTGGTGAGTGCAGCGGGCAGGTTGGAGATGGTATGGGTTAATGTAACACTTGGCAATGGTCTTACCGACACGTGAGGCAGGGCGGAGGTGGTGAGTGCAGCGGGCACGTTGGAGATGGTATGGGTTAATGTAACACTTGGCAATGGTCTTACCGACACGGGAGGCAGGGGGGAGGTGGTGAGTGTAGCGGGCAGGTTGGAGATGGTATGGGTTAATGTAACACTTGGCAATGGTCTTACCGACACGTGAGGCAGGGCGGAGGTGGTGAGTGCAGCGGGCACGTTGGAGATGGTATGGGTTAATGTAACACTTGGCAATGGTCTTACCGACACGGGAGGCAGGACAGAGGTGGTGAGTGCAGCGGGCAGGTTGGAGATGGTATGGGTTAATGTAACACTTGGCAATGGTCTTACCGACACGGGAGGCAGGGGGGAGGTGGTGAGTGTAGCGGGCAGGTTGGAGATGGTATGGGTTAATGTAACACTTGGCAATGGTCTTACCGACACGTGAGGCAGGGCGGAGGTGGTGAGTGCAGCGGGCACGTTGGAGATGGTATGGGTTAATGTAACACTTGGCAATGGTCTTACCGACACGGGAGGCAGGACAGAGGTGGTGAGGGCAGCGGGCAGGTTGGAGATGGTATGGGTTAATGTAACACTTGGCAATGGTCTTACCGACACGGGAGGCAGGGCGGAGGTGGTGAGTGTAGCGGGCAGGTTGGAGATGGTATGGGTTAATGTAACACTTGGCAATGGTCTTACCGACACGGGATGCAGGGCGGAGGTGGTGAGTGCAGCGGGCAGGTTGGAGATGGTATGGGTTAATGTAACACTTGGCAATGGTCTTACCGACACGGGAGGCAGGGCGGAGGTGGTGAGTGTAGCGGGCAGGTTGGAGATGGTATGGGTTAATGTAACACTTGGCAATGGTCTTACCGACACGGGAGGCAGGGCGGAGGTGGTGAGTGTAGCGGGCAGGTTGGAGATGGTATGGGTTAATGTAACGCTTGGCAATGGTCTTACCGACACGGGAGGCAGGGCGGAGGTGGTGAGTGCAGCGGGCAGGTTGGAGATGGTATGGGTTAATGTAACACTTGGCAATGGTCTTACCGACACGGGAGGCAGGGCGGAGGTGGTGAGGGCAGCGGGCAGGTTGGAGATGGTATGGGTTAATGTAACACTTGGCAATGGTCTTACCGACACGGGAGGCAGGGCGGAGGTGGTGAGTGTAGCGGGCAGGTTGGAGATGGTATGGGTTAATGTAACACTTGGCAATGGTCTTACCGACACGGGATGCAGGGCGGAGGTGGTGAGTGCAGCGGGCAGGTTGGAGATGGTATGGGTTAATGTAACACTTGGCAATGGTCTTACCGACACGGGAGGCAGGACAGAGGTGGTGAGGGCAGCGGGCAGGTTGGAGATGGTATGGGTTAATGTAACACTTGGCAATGGTCTTACCGACACGGGAGGCAGGACAGAGGTGGTGAGTGCAGTGGGCAGGTTGGAGATGGTATGGGTTAATGTAACACTTGGCAATGGTCTTACCGACACGGGAGGCAGGACAGAGGTGGTGAGTGCAGCGGGCAGGTTGGAGATGGTATGGGTTAATGTAACACTTGGCAATGGTCTTACCGACACGGGAGGCAGGACAGAGATGGTGAGGGCAGCAGGCAGGTTGGAGATGGTATGGGTTAATGTAACACTTGGCAATGGTCTTACCGACACGGGAGGCAGGACAGAGGTGGTGAGGGCAGCGGGCAGGTTGGAGATGGTATGGGTTAATGTAACACTTGGCAATGGTCTTACCGACACGGGAGGCAGGGCGGAGGTGGTGAGGGCAGCAGGCAGGTTGGAGATGGTATGGGTTAATGTAACACTTGGCAATGGTCTTACCGACACGGGAGGCAGGACAGAGGTGGTGAGTGCAGCGGGCAGGTTGCAGAGGGTATGGGTTAATGTAACACTTGGCAATGGTCTTACCGACACGGGAGGCAGGGCGGAGGTGGTGAGGGCAGCAGGCAGGTTGGAGATGGTATGGGTTAATGTAACACTTGGCAATGGTCTTACCGACACGGGAGGCAGGGTGGAGATGGTGAGTGTAGCGGGCAGGTTGGAGATGGTATGGGTTAATGTAACACTTGGCAATGGTCTTACCGACACGGGAGGCAGGACGGAGGTGGTGAGTGTAGCGGGCAGGTTGGAGATGGTATGGGTTAATGTAACGCTTGGCAATGGTCTTACCGACACGGGAGGCAGGGCGGAGGTGGTGAGTGTAGCGGGCAGGTTGGAGATGGTATGGGTTAATGTAACACTTGGCAATGGTCTTACCGACACGGGAGGCAGGACAGAGGTGGTGAGTGCAGCGGGCAGGTTGGAGATGGTATGGGTTAATGTAACACTTGGCAATGGTCTTACCGACACGGGAGGCAGGACAGAGGTGGTGAGTGCAGCGGGCAGGTTGGAGATGGTATGGGTTAATGTAACACTTGGCAATGGTCTTACCGACACGGGAGGCAGGACAGAGGTGGTGAGTGCAGCGGGCAGGTTGCAGAGGGTATGGGTTAATGTAACACTTGGCAATGGTCTTACCGACACGGGAGGCAGGGCGGAGGTGGTGAGGGCAGCAGGCAGGTTGGAGATGGTATGGGTTAATGTAACACTTGGCAATGGTCTTACCGACACGGGAGGCAGGGTGGAGATGGTGAGTGTAGCGGGCAGGTTGGAGATGGTATGGGTTAATGTAACACTTGGCAATGGTCTTACCGACACGGGAGGCAGGACGGAGGTGGTGAGTGTAGCGGGCAGGTTGGAGATGGTATGGGTTAATGTAACGCTTGGCAATGGTCTTACCGACACGGGAGGCAGGGCGGAGGTGGTGAGTGTAGCGGGCAGGTTGGAGATGGTATGGGTTAATGTAACACTTGGCAATGGTCTTACCGACACGGGAGGCAGGACAGAGGTGGTGAGTGCAGCGGGCAGGTTGGAGATGGTATGGGTTAATGTAACACTTGGCAATGGTCTTACCGACACGGGAGGCAGGACAGAGGTGGTGAGTGCAGCGGGCAGGTTGGAGATGGTATGGGTTAATGTCACACTTGGCAATGGTCTTACCGACACGGGAGGCAGGACAGAGGTGGTGAGTGCAGCGGGCAGGTTGGAGATGGTATGGGTTAATGTCACACTTGGCAATGGTCTTACCGACACGGGAGGCAGGACAGAGGTGGTGAGTGCAGCGGGCAGGTTGGAGATGGTATGGGTTAATGTCACACTTGGCAATGGTCTTACCGACACGGGAGGCAGGACAGAGGTGGTGAGGGCAGCGGGCAGGTTGGAGATGGTATAGGTTAATGTAACACTTGGCAATGGTCTTACCGACACGGGAGGCAGGACAGAGGTGGTGAGTGCAGCGGGCAGGTTGGAGATGGTATGGGTTAATGTAACACTTGGCAATGGTCTTACCGACACGGGAGGCAGGACAGAGGTGGTGAGGGCAGCGGGCAGGTTGGAGATGGTATGGGTTAATGTAACACTTGGCAAAGGTCTTACCGACACGGGAGGCAGGACAGAGGTGGTGAGGGCAGCGGGCAGGTTGGAGATGGTATGGGTTAATGTAACACTTGGCAATGGTCTTACCGACACGGGAGGCAGGACAGAGGTGGTGAGGGCAGCGGGCAGGTTGGAGATGGTATGGGTTAATGTAACACTTGGCAATGGTCTTACCGACACGGGAGGCAGGACAGAGGTGGTGAGTGCAGCGGGCAGGTTGGAGATGGTATGGGTTAATGTAACACTTGGCAATGGTCTTACCGACACGGGAGGCAGGACAGAGGTGGTGAGGGCAGCGGGCAGGTTGGAGATGGTATGGGTTAATGTAACACTTGGCAATGGTCTTACCGACACGGGAGGCAGGGGGGAGGTGGTGAGTGCAGCGGGCAGGTTGGAGATGGTATGGGTTAATGTAACACTTGGCAATGGTCTTACCGACACGGGAGGCAGGACAGAGGTGGTGAGTGCAGCGGGCAGGTTGGAGATGGTATGGGTTAATGTAACACTTGGCAATGGTCTTACCGACACGGGAGGCAGGGCGGAGGTGGTGAGTGTAGCGGGCAGGTTGGAGATGGTATGGGTTAATGTAACACTTGGCAATGGTCTTACCGACACGGGAGGCAGGACAGAGGTGGTGAGGTCAGCGGGCAGGTTGGAGATGGTATGGGTTAATGTAACACTTGGCAATGGTCTTACCGACACGGGAGGCAGGACAGAGGTGGTGAGTGTAGCGGGCAGGTTGGAGATGGTATGGGTTAATGTAACACTTGGCAATGGTCTTACCGACACGGGAGGCAGGACAGAGGTGGTGAGGGCAGCGGGCAGGTTGGAGATGGTATGGGTTAATGTAACACTTGGCAATGGTCTTACCGACACGGGAGGCAGGGCGGAGGTGGTGAGTGCAGCGGGCAGGTTGGAGATGGTATGGGTTAATGGAACACTTGGCAATGGTCTTACCGACACGGGAGGCAGGACAGAGGTGGTGAGTGCAGCGGGCAGGTTGGAGATGGTATGGGTGAATGTAACACTTGGCAATGGTCTTACCGACACGGGAGGCAGGGCGGAGGTGGTGAGTGTAGCGGGCAGGTTGGAGATGGTATGGGTTAATGTAACGCTTGGCAATGGTCTTACCGACACGGGAGGCAGGGCGGAGGTGGTGACTGCAGCGGGCAGGTTGGAGATGGTATGGGTTAATGTAACACTTGGCAATGGTCTTACCGACACGGGAGGCAGGGCGGAGGTGGTGAGTGCAGCGGGCAGGTTGGAGATGGTATGGGTTGATGTCACACTTGGCAACGGTCTTACCGACACGGGAGGCAGGACAGAGGTGGTGAGTGCAGCGGGCAGGTTGGAGATGGTATGGGTTAATGTAACACTTGGCAATGGTCTTACCGACACGGGAGGCAGGGCAGAGGTGGTGAGTGCAGCGGGCAGGTTGGAGATGGTATGGGTTGATGTCACACTTGGCAATGGTCTTACCGACACGGGAGGCAGGACAGAGGTGGTGAGTGCAGCGGGCAGGTTGGAGATGGTATGGGTTAATGTAACACTTGGCAATGGTCTTACCGACACGGGAGGCAGGGCAGAGGTGGTGAGTGCAGCGGGCAGGTTGGAGATGGTATGGGTTGATGTCACACTTGGCAATGGTCTTACCGACACGGGAGGCAGGGCGGAGGTGGTGAGTGCAGCGGGCAGGTTGGAGATGGTATGGGTTAATGTAACACTTGGCAATGGTCTTACCGACACGGGAGGCAGGGCGGAGGTGGTGAGTGCAGCGGGCAGGTTGGAGATGGTATGGGTTAATGTAACACTTGGCAATGGTCTTACCGACACGGGAGGCAGGACAGAGGTGGTGAGGGCAGCGGGCAGGTTGGAGATGGTATGGGTTAATGTAACACTTGGCAATGGTCTTACCGACACGGGAGGCAGGGCGGAGGTGGTGAGGGCAGCGGGCAGGTTGGAGATGGTATGGGTTAATGTAACACTTGGCAATGGTCTTACCGACACGGGAGGCAGGACAGAGGTGGTGAGGGCAGCAGGCAGGTTGGAGATGGTATGGGTTAATGTAACACTTGGCAATGGTCTTACCGACACGGGAGGCAGGACAGAGGTGGTGAGTGCAGTGGGCAGGTTGGAGATGGTATGGGTTAATGTAACACTTGGCAATGGTCTTACCGACACGGGAGGCAGGGCGGAGGTGGTGAGTGCAGCGGGCAGGTTGGAGATGGTATGGGTTAATGTCACACTTGGCAATGGTCTTACCGACACGGGAGGCAGGGCAGAGGTGGTGAGGGCAGCGGGCAGGTTGGAGATGGTATGGGTTAATGTCACACTTGGCAATGGTCTTACCGACACGGGATGCAGGACAGAGGTGGTGAGGGCAGCGGGCAGGTTGGAGATGGTATGGGTTAATGTAACACTTGGCAATGGTCTTACCGACACGGGAGGCAGGACAGAGGTGGTGAGGGCAGCGGGCAGGTTGGAGATGGTATGGGTTAATGTAACACTTGGCAATGGTCTTACCGACACGGGAGGCAGGACAGAGGTGGTGAGTGCAGCGGGCAGGTTGGAGATGGTATGGGTTAATGTAACACTTGGCAATGGTCTTACCGACACGGGAGGCAGGGCGGAGGTGGTGAGGGCAGCGGGCAGGTTGGAGATGGTATGGGTTAATGTAACACTTGGCAATGGTCTTACCGACACGGGAGGCAGGACAGAGGTGGTGAGTGCAGCGGGCAGGTTGGAGATGGTATGGGTTAATGTAACACTTGGCAATGGTCTTACCGACACGGGAGGCAGGGCGGAGGTGGTGAGGGCAGCGGGCAGGTTGGAGATGGTATGGGTTAATGTAACACTTGGCAATGGTCTTACCGACACGGGAGGCAGGACAGAGGTGGTGAGGGCAGCGGGCAGGTTGGAGATGGTATGGGTGAATGTAACACTTGGCAATGGTCTTACCGACACGGGAGGCAGGGCGGAGGTGGTGAGTGTAGCGGGCAGGTTGGAGATGGTATGGGTTAATGTAACACTTGGCAATGGTCTTACCGACACGGGAGGCAGGGCGGAGGTGGTGAGGGCAGCGGGCAGGTTGGAGATGGTATGGGTTAATGTAACACTTGGCAATGGTCTTACCGACACGGGAGGCAGGACAGAGGTGGTGAGTGTAGCGGGCAGGTTGGAGATGGTATGGGTTAATGTAACACTTGGCAATGGTCTTACCGACACGGGAGGCAGGACAGAGGTGGTGAGTGCAGCGGGCAGGTTGGAGATGGTATGGGTTAATGTAACACTTGGCAATGGTCTTACCGACACGGGAGGCAGGGCGGAGGTGGTGAGGGCAGCGGGCAGGTTGGAGATGGTATGGGTTAATGTAACACTTGGCAATGGTCTTACCGACACGGGAGGCAGGGCGGAGGTGGTGAGTGTAGCGGGCAGGTTGGAGATGGTATGGGTTAATGTAACACTTGGCAATGGTCTTACCGACACGGGAGGCAGGGCGGAGGTGGTGAGTGTAGCGGGCAGGTTGGAGATGGTATGGGTTAATGTAACACTTGGCAATGGTCTTACCGACACGGGAGGCAGGGCGGAGGTGGTGAGGGCAGCGGGCAGGTTGGAGATGGTATGGGTTAATGTAACACTTGGCAATGGTCTTACCGACACGGGAGGCAGGGCGGAGGTGGTGAGTGCAGCGGGCAGGTTGGAGATGGTATGGGTTAATGTAACACTTGGCAATGGTCTTACCGACACGGGAGGCAGGACAGAGGTGGTGAGTGCAGCGGGCAGGTTGGAGATGGTATGGGTTAATGTAACACTTGGCAATGGTCTTACCGACACGGGAGGCAGGACAGAGGTGGTGAGGGCAGCGGGCAGGTTGGAGATGGTATGGGTTAATGTAACACTTGGCAATGGTCTTACCGACACGGGAGGCAGGACAGAGGTGGTGAGTGCAGCGGGCAGGTTGGAGATGGTATGGGTTAATGTAACACTTGGCAATGGTCTTACCGACACGGGAGGCAGGACAGAGGTGGTGAGGGCAGCGGGCAGGTTGGAGATGGTATGGGTTAATGTAACACTTGGCAATGGTCTTACCGACACGGGAGGCAGGACAGAGGTGGTGAGTGTAGCGGGCAGGTTGGAGATGGTATGGGTTGATGTCACACTTGGCAATGGTCTTACCGACACGGGAGGCAGGGCAGAGGTGGTGAGGGCAGCGGGCAGGTTGGAGATGGTATGGGTTAATGTAACACTTGGCAATGGTCTTACCGACACGGGAGGCAGGACAGAGGTGGTGAGTGCAGCGGGCAGGTTGGAGATGGTATGGGTTAATGTAACACTTGGCAATGGTCTTACCGACACGGGAGGCAGGACAGAGGTGGTGAGGGCAGCGGGCAGGTTGGAGATGGTATGGGTTAATGTAACACTTGGCAATGGTCTTACCGACACGGGAGGCAGGACAGAGGTGGTGAGTGCAGCGGGCAGGTTGGAGATGGTATGGGTTAATGTAACACTTGGCAATGGTCTTACCGACACGGGAGGCAGGACAGAGGTGGTGAGGGCAGCGGGCAGGTTGGAGATGGTATGGGTTAATGTAACACTTGGCAATGGTCTTACCGACACGGGAGGCAGGACAGAGGTGGTGAGTGTAGCGGGCAGGTTGGAGATGGTATGGGTTGATGTAACACTTGGCAATGGTCTTACCGACACGGGAGGCAGGGCGGAGGTGGTGAGTGTAGCGGGCAGGTTGGAGATGGTATGGGTTAATGTAACACTTGGCAATGGTCTTACCGACACGGGAGGCAGGACAGAGGTGGTGAGTGCAGCGGGCAGGTTGGAGATGGTATGGGTTAATGTAACACTTGGCAATGGTCTTACCGACACGGGAGGCAGGACAGAGGTGGTGAGGGCAGCGGGCAGGTTGGAGATGGTATGGGTTAATGTAACGCTTGGCAATGGTCTTACCGACACGGGAGGCAGGACAGAGGTGGTGAGTGCAGCGGGCAGGTTGGAGATGGTATGGGTTAATGTAACACTTGGCAATGGTCTTACCGACACGGGAGGCAGGACAGAGGTGGTGAGTGCAGCGGGCAGGTTGGAGATGGTATGGGTTAATGTAACACTTGGCAATGGTCTTACCGACACGGGAGGCAGGACAGAGGTGGTGAGGGCAGCGGGCAGGTTGGAGATGGTATGGGTTAATGTAACACTTGGCAATGGTCTTACCGACACGGGAGGCAGGACAGAGGTGGTGAGGGCAGCGGGCAGGTTGGAGATGGTATGGGTTAATGTAACGCTTGGCAATGGTCTTACCGACACGGGAGGCAGGACAGAGGTGGTGAGTGCAGCGGGCAGGTTGGAGATGGTATGGGTTAATGTCACACTTGGCAATGGTCTTACCGACACGGGAGGCAGGACAGAGGTGGTGAGTGCAGCGGGCAGGTTGGAGATGGTATGGGTTAATGTAACACTTGGCAATGGTCTTACCGACACGGGAGGCAGGACAGAGGTGGTGAGTGCAGTGGGCAGGTTGGAGATGGTATAGGTTAATGAAACACTTGGCAATGGTCTTACCGACACGGGAGGCAGGACAGAGGTGGTGAGTGCAGCGGGCAGGTTGGAGATGGTATGGGTTAATGTAACACTTGGCAATGGTCTTACCGACACGGGAGGCAGGACAGAGGTGGTGAGGGCAGTGGGCAGGTTGGAGATGGTATGGGTTAATGTAACACTTGGCAATGGTCTTACCGACACGGGAGGCAGGGCGGAGGTGGTGAGTGCAGCGGGCAGGTTGGAGATGGTATGGGTTAATGTAACACTTGGCAACGGTCTTACCGACACGGGAGGCAGGGCGGAGGTGGTGAGTGCAGCGGGCAGGTTGGAGATGGTATGGGTTAATGTAACACTTGGCAATGGTCTTACCGACACGGGAGGCAGGACAGTGGTGGTGAGGGCAGCGGGCAGGTTGGAGATGGTATGGGTTAATGAAACACTTGGCAATGGTCTTACCGACACGGGAGGCAGGACAGAGGTGGTGAGGGCAGCGGGCAGGTTGGAGATGGTATGGGTTAATGAAACACTTGGCAATGGTCTTACCGACACGGGAGGCAGGACAGAGGTGGTGAGTACAGCGGGCAGGTTGGAGATGGTATGGGTTAATGAAACACTTGGCAATGGTCTTACCGACACGGGAGGCAGGACAGAGGTGGTGAGTGCAGCAGGCAGGTTGGAGATGGTATGGGTTAATGAAACACTTGGCAATGGTCTTACCGACACGGGAGGCAGGACAGAGGTGGTGAGTGCAGCGGGCAGGTTGGAGATGGTATGGGTTAATGTAACACTTGGCAATGGTCTTACCGACACGGGAGGCAGGACAGAGGTGGTGAGTGCAGCAGGCAGGTTGGAGATGGTATGGGTTAATGAAACACTTGGCAATGGTCTTACCGACACGGGAGGCAGGACAGAGGTGGTGAGTGCAGCGGGCAGGTTGGAGATGGTATGGGTTAATGTAACACTTGGCAATGGTCTTACCGACACGGGAGGCAGGACAGAGGTGGTGAGTGCAGCGGGCAGGTTGGAGATGGTATGGGTTAATGAAACACTTGGCAATGGTCTTACCGACACGGGAGGCAGGACAGAGGTGGTGAGTGTAGCGGGCAGGTTGGAGATGGTATAGGTTAATGAAACACTTGGCAATGGTCTTACCGACACGGGAGGCAGGACAGAGGTGGTGAGTGCAGCAGGCAGGTTGGAGATGGTATGGGTTAATGTAACACTTGGCAATGGTCTTACCGACACGGGAGGCAGGACAGAGGTGGTGAGTGCAGCGGGCAGGTTGGAGATGGTATGGGTTAATGTCACACTTGGCAATGGTCTTACCGACACGGGAGGCAGGACAGAGGTGGTGAGTGCAGCGGGCAGGTTGGAGATGGTATGGGTTAATGTAACACTTGGCAATGGTCTTACCGACACGGGAGGCAGGACAGAGGTGGTGAGTGCAGCAGGCAGGTTGGAGATGGTATGGGTTAATGTAACACTTGGCAATGGTCTTACCGACACGGGAGGCAGGACAGAGGTGGTGAGTGCAGCGGGCAGGTTGGAGATGGTATGGGTTAATGTAACACTTGGCAATGGTCTTACCGACACGGGAGGCAGGACAGAGGTGGTGAGGGCAGCGGGCAGGTTGGAGATGGTATGGGTTAATGTAACACTTGGCAATGGTCTTACCGACACGGGAGGCAGGACAGAGGTGGTGAGTGCAGCGGGCAGGTTGGAGATGGTATAGGTTAATGAAACACTTGGCAATGGTCTTACCGACACGGGAGGCAGGACAGAGGTGGTGAGTGCAGCAGGCAGGTTGGAGATGGTATGGGTTAATGTAACACTTGGCAATGGTCTTACCGACACGGGAGGCAGGACAGAGGTGGTGAGTGCAGCGGGCAGGTTGGAGATGGTATGGGTTAATGTCACACTTGGCAATGGTCTTACCGACACGGGAGGCAGGACAGAGGTGGTGAGTGCAGCGGGCAGGTTGGAGATGGTATGGGTTAATGTAACACTTGGCAATGGTCTTACCGACACGGGAGGCAGGACAGAGGTGGTGAGTGCAGTGGGCAGGTTGGAGATGGTATAGGTTAATGAAACACTTGGCAATGGTCTTACCGACACGGGAGGCAGGACAGAGGTGGTGAGTGCAGCAGGCAGGTTGGAGATGGTATGGGTTAATGTAACGCTTGGCAATGGTCTTACCGACACGGGAGGCAGGACAGAGGTGGTGAGTGCAGCGGGCAGGTTGGAGATGGTATGGGTTAATGTAACACTTGGCAATGGTCTTACCGACACGGGAGGCAGGACAGAGGTGGTGAGTGCAGCAGGCAGGTTGGAGATGGTATGGGTTAATGAAACACTTGGCAATGGTCTTACCGACACGGGAGGCAGGACAGAGGTGGTGAGTGCAGCGGGCAGGTTGGAGATGGTATGGGTTAATGTAACACTTGGCAATGGTCTTACCGACACGTGAGGCAGGACAGAGGTGGTGAGTGCAGCGGGCAGGTTGGAGATGGTATGGGTTAATGAAACACTTGGCAATGGTCTTACCGACACGGGAGGCAGGACAGAGGTGGTGAGTGTAGCGGGCAGGTTGGAGATGGTATGGGTTAATGTAACACTTGGCAATGGTCTTACCGACACGGGAGGCAGGACAGAGGTGGTGAGTGCAGCGGGCAGGTTGGAGATGGTATGGGTTAATGTAACACTTGGCAATGGTCTTACCGACACGGGAGGCAGGACAGAGGTGGTGAGTGCAGCGGGCAGGTTGGAGATGGTATGGGTTAATGTAACACTTGGCAATGGTCTTACCGACACGGGAGGCAGGACAGAGGTGGTGAGTGCAGCAGGCAGGTTGGAGATGGTATGGGTTAATGAAACACTTGGCAATGGTCTTACCGACACGGGAGGCAGGACAGAGGTGGTGAGTGCAGCGGGCAGGTTGGAGATGGTATGGGTTAATGTAACACTTGGCAATGGTCTTACCGACACGGGAGGCAGGACAGAGGTGGTGAGGGCAGCGGGCAGGTTGGAGATGGTATGGGTTAATGTAACACTTGGCAATGGTCTTACCGACACGGGAGGCAGGACAGAGGTGGTGAGGGCAGCGGGCAGGTTGGAGATGGTATGGGTTAATGTAACGCTTGGCAATGGTCTTACCGACACGGGAGGCAGGACAGAGGTGGTGAGTGCAGCGGGCAGGTTGGAGATGGTATGGGTTAATGTAACACTTGGCAATGGTCTTACCGACACGGGAGGCAGGACAGAGGTGGTGAGTGCAGCGGGCAGGTTGGAGATGGTATGGGTTAATGTCACACTTGGCAATGGTCTTACCGACACGGGAGGCAGGACAGAGGTGGTGAGTGCAGCGGGCAGGTTGGAGATGGTATGGGTTAATGTCACACTTGGCAATGGTCTTACCGACACGGGAGGCAGGACAGAGGTGGTGAGTGCAGCGGGCAGGTTGGAGATGGTATGGGTTAATGTCACACTTGGCAATGGTCTTACCGACACGGGAGGCAGGACAGAGGTGGTGAGTGCAGCGGGCAGGTTGGAGATGGTATGGGTTAATGTAACACTTGGCAATGGTCTTACCGACACGGGAGGCAGGACAGAGGTGGTGAGTGCAGCGGGCAGGTTGGAGATGGTATGGGTTAATGTAACACTTGGCAATGGTCTTACCGACACGGGAGGCAGGACAGAGGTGGTGAGTGCAGCGGGCAGGTTGGAGATGGTATGGGTTGATGTCACACTTGGCAATGGTCTTACCGACACGGGAGGCAGGACAGAGGTGGTGAGTGCAGCGGGCAGGTTGGAGATGGTATGGGTTAATGTAACACTTGGCAATGGTCTTACCGACACGGGAGGCAGGACAGAGGTGGTGAGGGCAGCGGGCAGGTTGGAGATGGTATGGGTTAATGTAACACTTGGCAATGGTCTTACCGACACGGGAGGCAGGACAGAGGTGGTGAGTGCAGCGGGCAGGTTGGAGATGGTATAGGTTAATGAAACACTTGGCAATGGTCTTACCGACACGGGAGGCAGGACAGAGGTGGTGAGTGCAGCGGGCAGGTTGGAGATGGTATAGGTTAATGAAACACTTGGCAATGGTCTTACCGACACGGGAGGCAGGACAGAGGTGGTGAGGGCAGCGGGCAGGTTGGAGATGGTATGGGTTAATGTAACACTTGGCAATGGTCTTACCGACACGGGAGGCAGGACAGAGGTGGTGAGGGCAGCGGGCAGGTTGGAGATGGTATGGGTTAATGTAACGCTTGGCAATGGTCTTACCGACACGGGAGGCAGGACAGAGGTGGTGAGTGCAGCGGGCAGGTTGGAGATGGTATGGGTTAATGTAACACTTGGCAATGGTCTTACCGACACGGGAGGCAGGACAGAGGTGGTGAGTGCAGCGGGCAGGTTGGAGATGGTATGGGTTAATGTAACACTTGGCAATGGTCTTACCGACACGGGAGGCAGGACAGAGGTGGTGAGGGCAGCGGGCAGGTTGGAGATGGTATGGGTTAATGTAACACTTGGCAATGGTCTTACCGACACGGGAGGCAGGACAGAGGTGGTGAGGGCAGCGGGCAGGTTGGAGATGGTATGGGTTAATGTAACACTTGGCAATGGTCTTACCGACACGGGAGGCAGGACAGAGGTGGTGAGGGCAGCGGGCAGGTTGGAGATGGTATGGGTTAATGTAACACTTGGCAATGGTCTTACCGACACGGGAGGCAGGACAGAGGTGGTGAGGGCAGCGGGCAGGTTGGAGATGGTATGGGTTAATGTAACACTTGGCAATGGTCTTACCGACACGGGAGGCAGGACAGAGGTGGTGAGTGCAGCGGGCAGGTTCGAGATGGTATGGGTTAATGTAACACTTGGCAATGGTCTTACCGACACGGGAGGCAGGACAGAGGTGGTGAGTGCAGCGGGCAGGTTGGAGATGGTATGGGTTAATGTAACACTTGGCAATGGTCTTACCGACACGGGAGGCAGGACAGAGGTGGTGAGTGCAGCGGGCAGGTTGGAGATGGTATGGGTTAATGTAACACTTGGCAATGGTCTTACCGACACGGGAGGCAGGACAGAGGTGGTGAGGGCAGCGGGCAGGTTGGAGATGGTATAGGTTAATGAAACACTTGGCAATGGTCTTACCGACACGGGAGGCAGGACAGAGGTGGTGAGTGCAGCGGGCAGGTTGGAGATGGTATGGGTTAATGTAACACTTGGCAATGGTCTTACCGACACGGGAGGCAGGGCGGAGGTGGTGAGTGCAGCGGGCAGGTTGGAGATGGTATGGGTTAATGTAACACTTGGCAATGGTCTTACCGACACGGGAGGCAGGACAGAGGTGGTGAGTGCAGCGGGCAGGTTGGAGATGGTATGGGTTAATGTAACGCTTGGCAATGGTCTTACCGACACGGGAGGCAGGACAGAGGTGGTGAGTGCAGCGGGCAGGTTGGAGATGGTATGGGTTAATGTAACACTTGGCAATGGTCTTACCGACACGGGAGGCAGGACAGAGGTGGTGAGGGCAGTGGGCAGGTTGGAGATGGTATGGGTTAATGTAACACTTGGCAATGGTCTTACCGACACGGGAGGCAGGACAGAGGTGGTGAGGGCAGTGGGCAGGTTGGAGATGGTATGGGTTAATGCAACACTTGGCAATGGTCTTACCGACACGGGAGGCAGGGCGGAGGTGGTGAGTGCAGTGGGCAGGTTGGAGATGGTATGGGTTAATGTAACACTTGGCAATGGTCTTACCGACACGGGAGGCAGGACAGAGGTGGTGAGTGCAGCGGGCAGGTTGGAGATGGTATGGGTTAATGTAACACTTGGCAATGGTCTTACCGACACGGGAGGCAGGACAGAGGTGGTGAGTGTAGCGGGCAGGTTGGAGATGGTATGGGTTAATGTAACACTTGGCAATGGTCTTACCGACACGGGAGGCAGGACAGAGGTGGTGAGGGCAGCGGGCAGGTTGGAGATGGTATGGGTTAATGTAACACTTGGCAATGGTCTTACCGACACGGGAGGCAGGACAGAGGTGGTGAGTGCAGCGGGCAGGTTGGAGATGGTATGGGTTAATGTAACACTTGGCAATGGTCTTACCGACACGGGAGGCAGGACAGAGGTGGTGAGTGCAGCGGGCAGGTTGGAGATGGTATGGGTTAATGAAACACTTGGCAATGGTCTTACCGACACGGGAGGCAGGACAGAGGTGGTGAGTGTAGCGGGCAGGTTGGAGATGGTATAGGTTAATGTAACACTTGGCAATGGTCTTACCGACACGGGAGGCAGGACAGAGGTGGTGAGTGCAGCGGGCAGGTTGGAGATGGTATGGGTTAATGTAACACTTGGCAATGGTCTTACCGACACGGGAGGCAGGACAGAGGTGGTGAGTGCAGCGGGCAGGTTGGAGATGGTATGGGTTAATGTAACACTTGGCAATGGTCTTACCGACACGGGAGGCAGGACAGAGGTGGTGAGTGCAGCAGGCAGGTTGGAGATGGTATGGGTTAATGTAACACTTGGCAATGGTCTTACCGACACGGGAGGCAGGACAGAGGTGGTGAGTGCAGCGGGCAGGTTGGAGATGGTATGGGTTAATGTAACACTTGGCAATGGTCTTACCGACACGGGAGGCAGGACAGAGGTGGTGAGTGCAGCGGGCAGGTTGGAGATGGTATGGGTTAATGAAACACTTGGCAATGGTCTTACCGACACGGGAGGCAGGACAGAGGTGGTGAGTGCAGCGGGCAGGTTGGAGATGGTATGGGTTAATGTAACACTTGGCAATGGTCTTACCGACACGGGAGGCAGGACAGAGGTGGTGAGGGCAGCGGGCAGGTTGGAGATGGTATGGGTTAATGTAACACTTGGCAATGGTCTTACCGACACGGGAGGCAGGGCAGAGGTGGTGAGTGCAGCGGGCAGGTTGGAGATGGTATGGGTTAATGTAACACTTGGCAATGGTCTTACCGACACGGGAGGCAGGACAGAGGTGGTGAGGGCAGCGGGCAGGTTGGAGATGGTATGGGTTAATGTAACACTTGGCAATGGTCTTACCGACACGGGAGGCAGGGCAGAGGTGGTGAGTGCAGCGGGCAGGTTGGAGATGGTATGGGTTAATGTAACACTTGGCAATGGTCTTACCGACACGGGAGGCAGGACAGAGGTGGTGAGTGCAGCGGGCAGGTTGGAGATGGTATGGGTTAATGTAACACTTGGCAATGGTCTTACCGACACGGGAGGCAGGACAGAGGTGGTGAGTGCAGCGGGCAGGTTGGAGATGGTATGGGTTAATGTAACACTTGGCAATGGTCTTACCGACACGGGAGGCAGGACAGAGGTGGTGAGTGCAGCGGGCAGGTTGGAGATGGTATGGGTTAATGTAACACTTGGCAATGGTCTTACCGACACGGGAGGCAGGACAGAGGTGGTGAGGGCAGCGGGCAGGTTGGAGATGGTATGGGTTAATGTAACGCTTGGCAATGGTCTTACCGACACGGGAGGCAGGACAGAGGTGGTGAGTGCAGCGGGCAGGTTGGAGATGGTATGGGTTAATGTAACACTTGGCAAAGGTCTTACCGACACGGGAGGCAGGACAGAGGTGGTGAGGGCAGCGGGCAGGTTGGAGATGGTATGGGTTAATGTAACACTTGGCAAAGGTCTTACCGACACGGGAGGCAGGACAGAGGTGGTGAGTGCAGCGGGCAGGTTGGAGATGGTATGGGTTAATGTAACACTTGGCAATGGTCTTACCGACACGGGAGGCAGGACAGAGGTGGTGAGGGCAGCGGGCAGGTTGGAGATGGTATGGGTTAATGTAACACTTGGCAATGGTCTTACCGACACGGGAGGCAGGGCGGAGGTGGTGAGTGTAGCGGGCAGGTTGGAGATGGTATGGGTTAATGTAACACTTGGCAAAGGTCTTACCGACACGGGAGGCAGGACAGAGGTGGTGAGTGCAGCGGGCAGGTTGGAGATGGTATGGGTTAATGTAACACTTGGCAATGGTCTTACCGACACGGGAGGCAGGACAGAGGTGGTGAGTGCAGCGGGCAGGTTGGAGATGGTATGGGTTAATGTAACACTTGGCAATGGTCTTACCGACACGGGAGGCAGGACAGAGGTGGTGAGTGCAGCGGGCAGGTTGGAGATGGTATGGGTTGATGTCACACTTGGCAATGGTCTTACCGACACGGGAGGCAGGGCAGAGGTGGTGAGGGCAGCGGGCAGGTTGGAGATGGTATGGGTTGATGTCACACTTGGCAATGGTCTTACCGACACGGGAGGCAGGGCAGAGGTGGTGAGGGCAGCGGGCAGGTTGGAGATGGTATGGGTTAATGTAACACTTGGCAATGGTCTTACCGACACGGGAGGCAGGACAGAGGTGGTGAGTGCAGCGGGCAGGTTGGAGATGGTATGGGTTAATGTAACACTTGGCAATGGTCTTACCGACACGGGAGGCAGGACAGAGGTGGTGAGTGCAGCGGGCAGGTTGGAGATGGTATGGGTTAATGTAACACTTGGCAATGGTCTTACCGACACGGGAGGCAGGACAGAGGTGGTGAGGGCAGCGGGCAGGTTGGAGATGGTATGGGTTAATGTAACACTTGGCAATGGTCTTACCGACACGGGAGGCAGGACAGAGGTGGTGAGTGTAGCGGGCAGGTTGGAGATGGTATGGGTTGATGTCACACTTGGCAATGGTCTTACCGACACGGGAGGCAGGGCAGAGGTGGTGAGGGCAGCGGGCAGGTTGGAGATGGTATGGGTTAATGTAACACTTGGCAATGGTCTTACCGACACGGGAGGCAGGACAGAGGTGGTGAGGGCAGCGGGCAGGTTGGAGATGGTATGGGTTAATGTAACACTTGGCAATGGTCTTACCGACACGGGAGGCAGGACAGAGGTGGTGAGTGCAGCGGGCAGGTTGGAGATGGTATGGGTTAATGAAACACTTGGCAAAGGTCTTACCGACACGGGAGGCAGGACAGAGGTGGTGAGGGCAGCGGGCAGGTTGGAGATGGTATGGGTTAATGTAACACTTGGCAATGGTCTTACCGACACGGGAGGCAGGACAGAGGTGGTGAGGGCAGCGGGCAGGTTGGAGATGGTATGGGTTAACGTAACACTTGGCAATGGTCTTACCGACACGGGAGGCAGGACAGAGGTGGTGAGGGCAGCGGGCAGGTTGGAGATGGTATGGGTTAATGTAACACTTGGCAATGGTCTTACCGACACGGGAGGCAGGACAGAGGTGGTGAGTGCAGCGGGCAGGTTGGAGATGGTATGGGTTAATGTAACACTTGGCAATGGTCTTACCGACACGGGAGGCAGGACAGAGGTCGTGAGGGCAGCGGGCAGGTTGGAGATGGTATGGGTTAATGTAACACTTGGCAATGGTCTTACCGACACGGGAGGCAGGACAGAGGTGGTGAGGGCAGCGGGCAGGTTGGAGATGGTATGGGTTAATGTAACACTTGGCAATGGTCTTACCGACACGGGAGGCAGGACAGAGGTGGTGAGTGCAGCGGGCAGGTTGGAGATGGTATGGGTTAATGTAACACTTGGCAATGGTCTTACCGACACGGGAGGCAGGACAGAGGTGGTGAGTGCAGCGGGCAGGTTGGAGATGGTATGGGTTAATGTAACACTTGGCAATGGTCTTACCGACACGGGAGGCAGGACAGAGGTGGTGAGTGCAGCGGGCAGGTTGGAGATGGTATGGGTTAATGTAACACTTGGCAATGGTCTTACCGACACGGGAGGCAGGACAGAGGTGGTGAGTGCAGCGGGCAGGTTGGAGATGGTATGGGTTAATGTAACACTTGGCAATGGTCTTACCGACACGGGAGGCAGGACAGAGGTGGTGAGTGCAGCGGGCAGGTTGGAGATGGTATGGGTTAATGTAACACTTGGCAATGGTCTTACCGACACGGGAGGCAGGACAGAGGTGGTGAGTGCAGTGGGCAGGTTGGAGATGGTATGGGTTAATGTAACACTTGGCAATGGTCTTACCGACACGGGAGGCAGGACAGAGGTGGTGAGTGCAGCGGGCAGGTTGGAGATGGTATGGGTTAATGTAACACTTGGCAATGGTCTTACCGACACGGGAGGCAGGACAGAGGTGGTGAGTGCAGTGGGCAGGTTGGAGATGGTATGGGTTAATGTAACACTTGGCAATGGTCTTACCGACACGGGAGGCAGGACAGAGGTGGTGAGGGCAGCGGGCAGGTTGGAGATGGTATGGGTTAATGTAACACTTGGCAATGGTCTTACCGACACGGGAGGCAGGACAGAGGTGGTGAGTGCAGCGGGCAGGTTGGAGATGGTATGGGTTAATGTAACACTTGGCAATGGTCTTACCGACACGGGAGGCAGGACAGAGGTGGTGAGTGCAGCGGGCAGGTTGGAGATGGTATGGGTTAATGTAACACTTGGCAATGGTCTTACCGACACGGGAGGCAGGACAGAGGTGGTGAGTGCAGCGGGCAGGTTGGAGATGGTATGGGTTAATGTAACACTTGGCAATGGTCTTACCGACACGGGAGGCAGGGGGGAGGTGGTGAGTGCAGCGGGCAGGTTGGAGATGGTATGGGTTAATGTAACACTTGGCAATGGTCTTACCGACACGGGAGGCAGGACAGAGGTGGTGAGTGCAGCGGGCAGGTTGGAGATGGTATGGGTTAATGTAACACTTGGCAATGGTCTTACCGACACGGGAGGCAGGACAGAGGTGGTGAGTGCAGCGGGCAGGGAGGAGATGGTATGGGTTAATGTAACACTTGGCAATGGTCTTACCGACACGGGAGGCAGGGCGGAGGTGGTGAGTGCAGCGGGCAGGTTGGAGATGGTATGGGTTAATGTAACACTTGGCAATGGTCTTACCGACACGGGAGGCAGGGGGGAGGTGGTGAGTGCAGCGGGCAGGTTGGAGATGGTATGGGTTAATGTAACACTTGGCAATGGTCTTACCGACACGGGAGGCAGGACAGAGGTGGTGAGTGCAGCGGGCAGGTTGGAGATGGTATGGGTTAATGTAACACTTGGCAATGGTCTTACCGACACGGGAGGCAGGACAGAGATGGTGAGTGCAGCGGGCAGGTTGGAGATGGTATGGGTTAATGTAACACTTGGCAATGGTCTTACCGACACGGGAGGCAGGACAGAGGTGGTGAGTGCAGCGGGCAGGTTGGAGATGGTATGGGTTAATGTAACACTTGGCAACGGTCTTACCGACACGGGAGGCAGGACAGAGGTGGTGAGTGCAGCGGGCAGGTTGGAGATGGTATGGGTTAATGTAACACTTGGCAATGGTCTTACCGACACGGGAGGCAGGGCGGAGGTGGTGAGTGTAGCGGGCAGGTTGGAGATGGTATGGGTTAATGTAACACTTGGCAATGGTCTTACCGACACGGGAGGCAGGACAGAGGTGGTGAGTGCAGCAGGCAGGTTGGAGATGGTATGGGTTGATGTCACACTTGGCAACGGTCTTACCGACACGGGAGGCAGGACAGAGGTGGTGAGGGCAGCGGGCAGGTTGGAGATGGTATGGGTTAATGTAACACTTGGCAATGGTCTTACCGACACGGGAGGCAGGACAGAGGTGGTGAGTGCAGCGGGCAGGTTGGAGATGGTATGGGTTAATGTAACACTTGGCAATGGTCTTACCGACACGGGAGGCAGGACAGAGGTGGTGAGTGCAGCGGGCAGGTTGGAGATGGTATGGGTTAATGTAACACTTGGCAATGGTCTTACCGACACGGGAGGCAGGACAGAGGTGGTGAGTGCAGCGGGCAGGTTGGAGATGGTATGGGTTAATGTAACACTTGGCAATGGTCTTACCGACACGGGAGGCAGGACAGAGGTGGTGAGGGCAGCAGGCAGGTTGGAGATGGTATGGGTTAATGTAACACTTGGCAATGGTCTTACCGACACGGGAGGCAGGGGGGAGGTGGTGAGGGCAGTAGGCAGGTTGGAGATGGTATGGGTTAATGTAACACTTGGCAATGGTCTTACCGACACGGGAGGCAGGACAGAGGTGGTGAGGGCAGCAGGCAGGTTGGAGATGGTATGGGTTAATGTAACACTTGGCAATGGTCTTACCGACACGGGAGGCAGGGCGGAGGTGGTGAGTGCAGCGGGCAGGTTGGAGATGGTATGGGTTAATGTAACACTTGGCAATGGTCTTACCGACACGGGAGGCAGGGTGCAGATGGTGAGTGCAGCGGGCGGTTGGTGATGGTATGGGTTAATGTAACACTTGGCAATGGTCTTACCAACACGGGAGGCAGGGCGGAGGTGGTGAGTGCAGCGGGCAGGTTGGAGATGGTATGGGTTAATGTCACACTTGGCAATGGTCTTACCGACACGGGAGGCAGGACAGAGGTGGTGAGTGCAGCGGGCAGGTTGGAGATGGTATGGGTTAATGTAACACTTGGCAATGGTCTTACCGACACGGGAGGCAGGACAGAGGTGGTGAGGGCAGCAGGCAGGTTGGAGATGGTATGGGTTAATGTAACACTTGGCAATGGTCTTACCGACACGGGAGGCAGGACAGAGATGGTGAGTGCAGCGGGCAGGTTGGAGATGGTATGGGTTAATGTAACACTTGGCAATGGTCTTACCGACACGGGAGGCAGGGCGGAGGTGGTGAGTGCAGCGGGCAGGTTGGAGATGGTATGGGTTAATGTCACACTTGGCAATGGTCTTACCGACACGGGAGGCAGGACAGAGGTGGTGAGTGCAGCGGGCAGGTTGGAGATGGTATGGGTTAATGTAACACTTGGCAATGGTCTTACCGACACGGGAGGCAGGACAGAGGTGGTGAGGGCAGCAGGCAGGTTGGAGATGGTATGGGTTAATGTAACACTTGGCAATGGTCTTACCGACACGGGAGGCAGGACAGAGATGGTGAGTGCAGCGGGCAGGTTGGAGATGGTATGGGTTAATGTAACACTTGGCAATGGTCTTACCGACACGGGAGGCAGGACAGAGGTGGTGAGGGCAGCAGGCAGGTTGGAGATGGTATGGGTTAATGTAACACTTGGCAATGGTCTTACCGACACGGGAGGCAGGGCGGAGGTGGTGAGTGCAGCGGGCAGGTTGGAGATGGTATGGGTTAATGTAACACATGGCAATGGTCTTACCGACACGGGAGGCAGGACAGAGGTGGTGAGGGCAGCAGGCAGGTTGGAGATGGTATGGGTTAATGTAACACTTGGCAATGGTCTTACCGACACGGGAGGCAGGGCGGAGGTGGTGAGTGCAGCGGGCAGGTTGGAGATGATATGGTTTAATGTAACACTTGGCAATGGTCTTACCGACACGGGAGGCAGGACAGAGGTGGTGAGGGCAGCAGGCAGGTTGGAGATGGTATGGGTTAATGTAACACTTGGCAATGGTCTTACCGACACGGGAGGCAGGGCGGAGGTGGTGAGTGCAGCGGGCAGGTTGGAGATGGTATGGGTTAATGTAACACTTGGCAATGGTCTTACCGACACGGGAGGCAGGACAGAGGTGGTGAGGGCAGCAGGCAGGTTGGAGATGGTATGGGTTAATGTAACACTTGGCAATGGTCTTACCGACACGGGAGGCAGGGCGGAGGTGGTGAGTGCAGCGGGCAGGTTGGAGATGGTATGGGTTAATGTAACACTTGGCAATGGTCTTACCGACACGGGAGGCAGGACAGAGGTGGTGAGGGCAGCAGGCAGGTTGGAGATGGTATGGGTTAATGTAACACTTGGCAATGGTCTTACCGACACGGGAGGCAGGGCGGAGGTGGTGAGTGCAGCGGGCAGGTTGGAGATGGTATGGGTTAATGTAACACTTGGCAATGGTCTTACCGACACGGGAGGCAGGACAGAGGTGGTGAGGGCAGCAGGCAGGTTGGAGATGGTATGGGTTAATGTAACACTTGGCAATGGTCTTACCGACACGGGAGGCAGGGCGGAGGTGGTGAGTGTAGCGGGCAGGTTGGAGATGGTATGGGTTAATGTAACACTTGGCAATGGTCTTACCGACACGGGAGGCAGGGCGGAGATGGTGAGTGCAGCGGGCAGGTTGGAGATGGTATGGGTTAATAGAACACTTGGCAATGGTCTTACCGACACGGGAGGCAGGACAGAGGTGGTGAGTGCAGCGGGCAGGTTGGAGATGGTATGGGTTAATAGAACACTTGGCAATGGTCTTACCGACACGGGAGGCAGGACAGAGGTGGTGAGTGCAGCGGGCAGGTTGGAGATGGTATGGGTTAATGTAACACTTGGCAATGGTCTTACCGACACGGGAGGCAGGACAGAGGTGGTGAGTGCAGCGGGCAGGTTGGAGATGGTATGGGTTAATGTAACACTTGGCAATGGTCTTACCGACACGGGAGGCAGGACAGAGGTGGTGAGTGCAGCGGGCAGGTTGGAGATGGTATGGGTTAATAGAACACTTGGCAATGGTCTTACCGACACGGGAGGCAGGACAGAGGTGGTGAGTGCAGCGGGCAGGTTGGAGATGGTATGGGTTAATGTAACACTTGGCAATGGTCTTACCGACACGGGAGGCAGGGCGGAGGTGGTGAGTGCAGCGGGCAGGTTGGAGATGGTATGGGTTAATAGAACACTTGGCAATGGTCTTACCGACACGGGAGGCAGGACAGAGGTGGTGAGTGCAGCGGGCAGGTTGGAGATGGTATGGGTTAATGTAACACTTGGCAATGGTCTTACCGACACGGGAGGCAGGACAGAGGTGGTGAGTGCAGCGGGCAGGTTGGAGATGGTATGGGTTAATGTAACACTTGGCAATGGTCTTACCGACACGGGAGGCAGGACAGAGGTGGTGAGTGCAGCGGGCAGGTTGGAGATGGTATGGGTTAATAGAACACTTGGCAATGGTCTTACCGACACGGGAGGCAGGACAGAGGTGGTGAGTGCAGCGGGCAGGTTCGAGATGGTATGGGTTAATGTAACACTTGGCAATGGTCTTACCGACACGGGAGGCAGGACAGAGGTGGTGAGTGCAGCGGGCAGGTTGGAGATGGTATGGGTTAATGTAACACTTGGCAATGGTCTTACCGACACGGGAGGCAGGACAGAGGTGGTGAGTGCAGCGGGCAGGTTGGAGATGGTATGGGTTAATAGAACACTTGGCAATGGTCTTACCGACACGGGAGGCAGGACAGAGGTGGTGAGTGCAGCGGGCAGGTTGGAGATGGTATGGGTTAATGTAACACTTGGCAATGGTCTTACCGACACGGGAGGCAGGACAGAGGTGGTGAGTGCAGCGGGCAGGTTGGAGATGGTATGGGTTAATGTAACACTTGGCAATGGTCTTACCGACACGGGAGGCAGGACAGAGGTGGTGAGTGCAGCGGGCAGGTTGGAGATGGTATGGGTTAATAGAACACTTGGCAATGGTCTTACCGACACGGGAGGCAGGACAGAGGTGGTGAGTGCAGCGGGCAGGTTGGAGATGGTATGGGTTAATGTAACACTTGGCAATGGTCTTACCGACACGGGAGGCAGGACAGAGGTGGTGAGTGCAGCGGGCAGGTTGGAGATGGTATGGGTTAATGTAACACTTGGCAATGGTCTTACCGACACGGGAGGCAGGACAGAGGTGGTGAGTGCAGCGGGCAGGTTGGAGATGGTATGGGTTAATGTAACACTTGGCAATGGTCTTACCGACACGGGAGGCAGGGTGGAGATGGTGAGGGCAGCGGGCAGGTTGGAGATGGTATGGGTTAATGTCACACTTGGCAATGGTCTTACCGACACGGGAGGCAGGACAGAGGTGGTGAGTGCAGCGGGCAGGTTGGAGATGGTATGGGTTAATGTAACACTTGGCAATGGTCTTACCGACACGGGAGGCAGGACAGAGGTGGTGAGTGCAGCGGGCAGGTTGGAGATGGTATGGGTTAATGTAACACTTGGCAATGGTCTTACCGACACGGGAGGCAGGGTGGAGATGGTGAGGGCAGCGGGCAGGTTGGAGATGGTATGGGTTAATGTCACACTTGGCAATGGTCTTACCGACACGGGAGGCAGGACAGAGGTGGTGAGTGCAGCGGGCAGGTTGGAGATGGTATGGGTTAATGTAACACTTGGCAATGGTCTTACCGACACGGGAGGCAGGACAGAGGTGGTGAGTGCAGCGGGCAGGTTGGAGATGGTATGGGTTAATGTAACACTTGGCAATGGTCTTACCGACACGGGAGGCAGGGGGGAGGTGGTGAGGGCAGCGGGCAGGTTGGAGATGGTATGGGTTAATAGAACACTTGGCAATGGTCTTACCGACACGGGAGGCAGGACAGAGGTGGTGAGTGCAGCGGGCAGGTTGGAGATGGTATGGGTTAATAGAACACTTGGCAATGGTCTTACCGACACGGGAGGCAGGACAGAGGTGGTGAGTGCAGCGGGCAGGTTGGAGATGGTATGGGTTAATGTAACACTTGGCAATGGTCTTACCGACACGGGAGGCAGGACAGAGGTGGTGAGTGCAGCGGGCAGGTTGGAGATGGTATGGGTTAATGTAACACTTGGCAATGGTCTTACCGACACGGGAGGCAGGACAGAGGTGGTGAGTGCAGCGGGCAGGTTGGAGATGGTATGGGTTAATAGAACACTTGGCAATGGTCTTACCGACACGGGAGGCAGGACAGAGGTGGTGAGTGCAGCGGGCAGGTTGGAGATGGTATGGGTTAATGTAACACTTGGCAATGGTCTTACCGACACGGGAGGCAGGACAGAGGTGGTGAGTGCAGCGGGCAGGTTGGAGATGGTATGGGTTAATGTAACACTTGGCAATGGTCTTACCGACACGGGAGGCAGGACAGAGGTGGTGAGTGCAGCGGGCAGGTTGGAGATGGTATGGGTTAATGTAACACTTGGCAATGGTCTTACCGACACGGGAGGCAGGGTGGAGATGGTGAGGGCAGCGGGCAGGTTGGAGATGGTATGGGTTAATGTCACACTTGGCAATGGTCTTACCGACACGGGAGGCAGGACAGAGGTGGTGAGTGCAGCGGGCAGGTTGGAGATGGTATGGGTTAATGTAACACTTGGCAATGGTCTTACCGACACGGGAGGCAGGACAGAGGTGGTGAGTGCAGCGGGCAGGTTGGAGATGGTATGGGTTAATGTAACACTTGGCAATGGTCTTACCGACACGGGAGGCAGGGTGGAGATGGTGAGGGCAGCGGGCAGGTTGGAGATGGTATGGGTTAATGTCACACTTGGCAATGGTCTTACCGACACGGGAGGCAGGACAGAGGTGGTGAGTGCAGCGGGCAGGTTGGAGATGGTATGGGTTAATGTAACACTTGGCAATGGTCTTACCGACACGGGAGGCAGGACAGAGGTGGTGAGTGCAGCGGGCAGGTTGGAGATGGTATGGGTTAATGTAACACTTGGCAATGGTCTTACCGACACGGGAGGCAGGGGGGAGGTGGTGAGGGCAGCGGGCAGGTTGGAGATGGTATGGGTTAATAGAACACTTGGCAATGGTCTTACCGACACGGGAGGCAGGACAGAGGTGGTGAGGGCAGCGGGCAGGTTGGAGATGGTATGGGTTAATGTAACACTTGGCAATGGTCTTACCGACACGGGAGGCAGGACAGAGGTGGTGAGGGCAGCGGGCAGGTTGGAGATGGTATGGGTTAATGTAACACTTGGCAATGGTCTTACCGACACGGGAGGCAGGACAGAGGTGGTGAGGGCAGCGGGCAGGTTGGAGATGGTATGGGTTAATGTAACGCTTGGCAATGGTCTTACCGACACGGGAGGCAGGGCGGAGGTGGTGAGGGCAGCGGGCAGGTTGGAGATGGTATGGGTTAATGTAACACTTGGCAATGGTCTTACCGACACGGGAGGCAGGGCGGAGGTGGTGAGGGCAGCGGGCAGGTTGGAGATGGTATGGGTTAATGTAACACTTGGCAATGGTCTTACCGACACGGGAGGCAGGACAGAGGTGGTGAGGGCAGCGGGCAGGTTGGAGATGGTATGGGTTAATGTAACGCTTGGCAATGGTCTTACCGACACGGGAGGCAGGGCGGAGGTGGTGAGGGCAGCGGGCAGGTTGGAGATGGTATGGGTTAATGTAACACTTGGCAATGGTCTTACCGACACGGGAGGCAGGGCGGAGGTGGTGAGGGCAGCGGGCAGGTTGGAGATGGTATGGGTTAATGTAACACTTGGCAATGGTCTTACCGACACGGGAGGCAGGACAGAGGTGGTGAGGGCAGCGGGCAGGTTGGAGATGGTATGGGTTAATGTAACACTTGGCAATGGTCTTACCGACACGGGAGGCAGGACAGAGGTGGTGAGGGCAGCAGGCAGGTTGGAGATGGTATGGGTTAATATAACACTTGGCAATGGTCTTACCGACACGGGAGGCAGGACAGAGGTGGTGAGGGCAGCGGGCAGGTTGGAGATGGTGTGGGTTAATGTAACACTTGGCAATGGTCTTACCGACACGGGAGGCAGGACAGAGGTGGTGAGGGCAGCGGGCAGGTTGGAGATGGTATGGGTTAATGTAACACTTGGCAATGGTCTTACCGACACGGGAGGCAGGACAGAGGTGGTGAGGGCAGCAGGCAGGTTGGAGATGGTATGGGTTAATATAACACTTGGCAATGGTCTTACCGACACGGGAGGCAGGGCGGAGGTGGTGAGGGCAGCGGGCAGGTTGGAGATGGTGTGGGGCTCGTTAATGTCCGTGAGAAACACTCTCAACTCGCCCGACGCCTTGAGGGGTCCTTCAGCGACCTCCAGCGTCAGCTTACACATGCCGTTTGTCGTCTCGTAGTCCAGTGGTGACCGGGTGAAGATCTCACCTTGAGGGGCACATGCACGACACATCGTCATTGCAAAGTCAGGTACAGTCGGAATGTAAGTAAACTTTACGATGAATGTACAGTAAATTTGCGACGAATTTACGATAAATGTACGATAATTTTGCCACGAATTTACCATGAATGTACGATGAATTTACCATGAAATCATATCTGTGTCGCTAATTCTAATTAAGTCTCTACGGAAGCGACTCAATATACCGAGCTAACTCCATTGACCCTCACCTTTCCCTCTATATTGCAAGTTTCCTGCTCTGCGATATGGACCAAGACCAGTGATAAACCCGTCTCAAGTACCTATACACTGTACACTATACAGATAGAGATTGGCCTGGGTCGAGCCTGTTTCACGGCATGACGGCATGACGACTCACCTGAGGTGGCGTCCACGTGGAAGTTGACCTTGGAGCACCCCATCTGAGTGACCTTTGTGAGGCTGTAGACCAGGTCCGGGGGGACCACCGCCCCAGACGTGAACACGTTGTAACCCCTCACGCGGTATATAAACGTTCCCGACGCCGCCTCCTCCAGGAGTTTGACGTCAGCGGGAAGGTTGTTAAACCTTGGAGGGGTGCCTGGGTTAGAGATATATCGCATTCTAGTGAATAAATAGAATTGTCCATTTATATGCGTTACTGCCAACTCATTACAGATTACATCCAATTAATTAGATATTACAGCCAACTCATTACGGATTACATCCAATTAATTAGATATTACAGCCAACTCATTACGGATTACATCCAATGATTAGATATTACATCCAATTCATTAAACAACACAGCCATCTAAGTACATATTACATCCAATTAAGTAGAGATTATAGCCAATTAATTAGAGATTACAAGCAATTAATTAGAGATGGCAAGCTATTAATTAGAGATTACAGTCAATTAATTAGATATTACATCCAATTAGTTAGAGAGCCCATCCAATTAATTAGAGAGCACAGCCCATAAACTAGAGATTAAAGCCACTTAGTTAGAGATTACAGCCAATCTCTTGAAGGACGATTTGATGTGTGAGTGGTCTTAATCCATCACTCTGGCATAATGTTATATATAGTGGAGTTTATCTGCGTGTTGATTGACAGTAGGTACCTTCTGTGTCCCGGTCACCTTTCGATAGACGAGAGACCCACGTAATCATGGACGGTAAGTGATATACTACAAAGGAGAATAAACTGACCTTGGCTTAGTATCGCCTGCAGCGAGTAGTCCCTTATTGTTGCTGTGGAGGCCGTGCCTGGCAACCAAGCGCACTCCTTGCCGACGGTGAGGGGGCAGGAGGCTGAGGGTAGAACCAACACCAGGCCCAGGTTGGGGAGACCCTCGTCGTAGGCCAACAGCCGGGTGTCGGTCACACCCACCGTGTTACCCCGGTCAACCCTGGGACAGAACAGGAGACATGTTATAGGTCTTGTCACTCGCTAGGCGGCGCCACCGTGTTACCCCGGTCCACCCTAGGACAGAACGGGAGACATGGTATAGGTCTTGTCACTCGCTAGGCGGCGCCACCGTGTTACCCTGGTCAACCCTGGGACAGAACGGGAGACATGTTATAGGTCTTGTCACTCGCTAGGCGGCGCCACCGTGTTACCCCGGTCAACCCTGGGACAGAACGGGAGACATGTTATAGGTCTTGTCACTCGGTAGGCGGCGCCACCGTGTTACCCCGGCCAACCCTGGGACAGAACGGGAGACATGTTATAGGTCTTGTCACTCGCTAGGCGGCGCCACCGTGTTACCCCGGTCAACCCTGGGACAGAACGGGAGACATATTATAGGTCTTGTCACTCGGTTGGCGGCGCCACCGTGTTACCCCGGTCAACCCTGGGGCAGAACGGAAGACATGTTATAGGTCTTGTCACTCGCTAGGCGGCGCCACCGTGTTACCCCGGTCAACCCTGGGGCAGAACGGGAGGCATGTTATAGGTCTTGTCACTCGGTAGGCGGCGCCACCGTGTTACCCCGGTCAACCCTGGTACAGAACGGGAGACATGTTATAGGTCTTGTCACTCGCTAGGCGGCGCCACCGTGTTACCCTGGTCAACCCTGGGACAGAACGGGAGACATGTTATAGGTCTTGTCACTCGCTAGGCGGCGCCACCGTGGTACCTCGGTCAACCCTAGGACAGAACGGGAGACATGGTATAGGTCTTGTCACTCGCTAGGCGGCGCCACCGTGTTACCCTGGTCAACCCTGGGACAGAACGGGAGACATGTTATAGGTCTTGTCACTCGGTAGGCGGCGCCGTCGTGTTACCCCGGTCAACCCTGGGACAGAACGGGAGACATGTTATAGGTCTTGTCACTCGGTTGGCGGCGCCACCGTGTTACCCCGGTCAACCCTGGGACAGAACGGGAGACATGTTATAGGTCTTGTCACTCGCTAGGCGGCGCCACCGTGTTACCCCGGTCAACCCTGGGACAGAACGGGAGGCATGTTATAGGTCTTGCCACTCGCTAGGCGGCGCCACCGTGTTACCCCGGTCAACCCTGGGACAGGACGGGAGACATATTATAGGTCTTGTCACTCGGTAGGCGGCGCCACCGTGTTACCCCGGTCAACCCTGGGGCAGAACGGAAGACATGTTATAGGTCTTGTCACTCGCTAGGCGGCGCCACCATGTTACCCCGGTCAACCCTGGGGCAGAACGGGAGGCATGTTATAGGTCTTGTCACTCGGTAGGCGGCGCCACCGTGTTACCCCGGTCAACCCTGGGACAGAACGGGAGACATGTTATAGGTCTTGTCACTCGGTAGGCGGCGCCCCCGTCTTACCCCGGTCAACCCTGGGACAGAACGGGAGACATGTTATAGGTCTTGTCACTCGGTTGGCGGCGCCACCGTGTTACCCCGGTCAACCCTGGTACAGAACGGGAGACATGTTATAGGTCTTGTCATTCGCTAGGCAGCGCCACCGTGTTAACCCGGTCAACCCTGGGGCAGAACGGGAGGCATGTTATAGGTCTTGTCACTCGGTAGGCGGCGCCACCGTGTTACCCCGGTCAACCCTGGGACAGAACGGGAGACATGTTATAGGTCTTGTCACTCGGTAGGCGGCGCCCCCGTGTTACCCCGGTCAACCCTGGGACAGAACGGGAGACATGTTATAGGTCTTGTCACTCGGTTGGCGGCGCCACCGTGTTACCCCGGTCAACCCTGGGACAGAACGGGAGACATGTTATAGGTCTTGTCACTCGCTAGGCGGCGCCACCATGTTACCCCGGTCAACCCTAGGGCAGAACGGGAGGCATGTTATAGGTCTTGTCACTCGGTAGGCGGCGCCACCGTGTTACCCCGGTCTACCCTGGGACAGGTCTTGTTACTCGCTAGGCGGCGCTAGCGTGTTACCCCGGTCAACCCTGGGACAGAATGGGAGACATGTTATAGGTCTTGTCACTCGGTAGGCGGCGCCCCCGTGTTACCCCGGTCAACCCTGGGACAGAACGGGAGACATGTTATAGGTCTTGTCACTCGGTTGGCGGCGCCACCGTGTTACCCCGGTCAACCCTGGGACAGGTCTTGTTACTCGCTAGGCGGCGCTAGCGTGTTACCCCGGTCAACCCTGGTACAGAACGGGAGACATGTTATAGGTCTTGTCATTCGCTAGGCAGCGCCACCGTGTTAACCCGGTAAACTCTGGGACAGGTCTTGTTACTCGCTAGGCGGCCCTGGGCAACCCTGGGCAGAATCATTAACTAATTAATTAAGTTTTCATAGAGTAGTTTACCATCGAGTCCTAGTGCACTTTAAATTAGCCCATCTAAATTATCTTGCCGACCAAGTGAAAAATGTATGTTCATGTATAGTCTTAGACTTTGGGGTGTGCCGTCAGGACAAATATTTTCTGCCATGATAGGCTATAATTGTATGGACGTTCGCATAGAAACGTATTGATGCTCTGAACCGATTAATTAATTAATTAATTAATTAATTAAAGCTATATGTGTGGTCCTAGGAATGATTTGACTTTTCATTTTCCTCCTGTCAGCGAATGTTTTATGTTCATGTTTTTGTGTCAGAATTTTGCAACTAGAATGCAGACCCATTAGTTTTATCTCCTGGATGTCACCTTCTAACCTTTAGGTCCACACACTACCCACCATCCATAGATGTCTCCGGGTTGAACCGGAAGTCGGTCCTGGTTCGGGATGTGGAAGCTGACCACCTCTGTAAGATAAGAGATAACATAGAATACATTGTTGTCCTCAAAGCTTCTACGCTTGTTTCAATTGTACATAAATAATATTAGAAAGTTTTAGAGAGACTAAGGTCAAGACGTTACAATGTCAGATAAATCAACCCGGATGACTTGATCAAAGATGTCAAAATGGGTTTTTTTATGCGTCGAAAATAGTTTAATCATAAATAGTTTAATTATTGGCAGAAGACATTAGATCTCAAGCACCACGTCACCTCCGATGTATGGGGGTGGTTGTGTGGTAAAGACGTCAGTGGTCGGGAGGAACGTGGTGGTCAGGTCATCTTCAGTAGTGACGGAGGTAGTGACGTCATCTACGGTGGTGACGGAGGTAGTGACGTCATCTACAGTGGTGCCACGGGTAGTGGCCGAGAGATCGTCCGTTGAGACGACATGGGTCATTGTGCTATCAGTGACGTCAGTCGTAGTAGTATCACTAGTGACGTCACTCGTTGTGGTATCACTTGTGACGTCATATGTCACGGTGACATCAGTAGCTACGTATGTCACGGTGTTACCAGTGACGTCATATGTCACGGGCTCAGAAGTGACGTCATCAGTGGACATGGTGATGACGTCAGTCTGGCTGGTCCACCCCGTTGTCAGTGGTGACGTGGTCCATGTCGAGGTTGTCGGCAGGGTCGTCGGAGCTGCCGGTCCCAATATGAACAAGACATTTAACTGTATTTAGGTTATGGTACGTATTCTTTTATTTCCTTTCTAAAGCAGCTCATTTACATCCAGCCTGGAAATACGTAAATGGTGATAACACTAAATGGAAATAAAAAAATTAAAGGTAAATTTCGTTTTATGAGAGAATTTAGCCGTATGATTTTGAATCGAAACTGTTAAACCATTAACTAATTGTTTAAATAGTAAATACGTTAATCAATATGTCGAAACGAGTGATAGAGTCGTCATAGTTACAGTTATACCAAAGCAGCACGGACTTACCATACGGATACACTGAGCAATTGGCATCCCAGAATGCCTCATCCAGGTGATTCTGACCAATCAGCACGTAGGTGTCGGCGGCGCCCCCTACCGGCCGCCAGACCTGCATTGTGATTGGATGACACGCGACGCCCGCTTCGACCCAGATATCCCAGCGCTAACCAGACATATCGGGGACACCGAGAGACGACCCGGGCAAAGCAAGGAAACATTCAGTAAATACAAGTATGTATAAATCTCTCAAAGCAAGTTGATGTTCTAAGACTACTGAAAAATTATCCTTTTGACAATAGAAGAGCTTAAACCTGCTTGTCGAGCTTTTCCCGCCACAATCAAAGCCCAGGCGATATATATATCACAATTTGCAGAAAACGCGATTAAATTAAGAAACCTAATAAACATCGCGGATTTGGCTGTGATGTGGCAAATGTGTCTATCCCGGGACACCACAGAACTCTGTCGCGTCACTGCTACTTATAACAAAGCATCGCGAACTACAAAAACTGATGACGTTTACCACTAAGTTGAAAACTTGCGGTTAATTCATATCACGGGCAAGGCTAAGAGACTCCATTTGGCAGTCTGTCATGCGTGAAATATAGACAAGGCAAGTCACCCTGGCGGCTAAGAGCTTATGGCTCAAATAGATGTCTGATGACGCATGACTGATGCATGGGGGTCGTCTCGCTGCAACATAATAAATCAAACCGGGATCTTCTGGGCCAATTATTTAAGAAATTACAGCGTTTCGCAGCTTTACATGCCGATGCCATTGCTGTCATCTCGACCTCAATTGGGGTCTGGGGGGGATAGCAGGGGGGGGGGGGGTGTCACTGGGGGGTACGCTCGCATTACGATAAGAGCACCATGCAGCAAGCTGCTGACAGGCAGCGGATCGGCCACCAGCACATAGGTACGGATGTGCGGTAGGGGAGGAGGGGTGAGTTGAGCCGTGTGCGCCAGCGTAGCGGTTCACAGCTTGCATGCGAGTGTGTATTAGCGGGCAGGAAGAAGGCGGTGCGGGAGGGGGGTGTTGCGATAGGAGAAGGGAAAAGCCGTATAGTTCACCATTGCAATGATTGTTTACGCAAAAGTGCTAATACGGCGATTTTTGAGCGTTATACCATTTTGAAGTCTCTTCGGACATTTACAATAGTCAAGGTCACGACCTTGACCCTTAACCCAGGTTGTTGAAATATAATCGATTTTAAGATACGATCTTAAGTAATCTTTGTGTCAAAGATGAGTTGCGTGGCTTATAGGTTTCTATGTTTTGGGCACATGGTCAATTTCAAAAAAATCTTTTACCATTGGGCCATTTTTGCTTTGCTATGGAAACAAAAAGTAACGGTCCGATTGCATTCATCTTCCACATAATATATAAGGCCAACACCTAGGAAGTCTGTGCCAAGTAGCTTGAGGCTATGTGCATTATAACTGCACCAAACAGGGAAAAAAGTAAAATGTGTATCTTTCATAATGGGATTTTCCGTTGCCTTGGAAACGAATACTGCGAATTCGATCGCCGTAATTTTTGGCGTAATCTATCTAGGTGGCGGACCAAATGTCCCTGCCAAGCGGCGTTGAGATACCTGTATGGCAAGTTGTCGAAATCTGAGGGACAAAAACTTCCATTGGAAAATTTCATAATGGGGACTTTCGTCGCCTAGGAAACCGACATTATTGATGGGATCACCATGATTTTTGACATACGGCACCTTTAATGTCCCTGGAAAGTCTCGCGACAATCGCTTTGAGATTTAAGGAAAAAAAATTGTGTGAAAAAATGTCCAAAGCCTGTAGCGTGAAAGCTATTGATCCTACGTAAAATTTGATGGCAAAAACGAGAAATATATTCAGGGGCTAAGTATATAGACACTAATTTCGTTTTTCTAGCTGTAATATTAAGCGAGTTGGACCGGGAAATGTGTTTTGGACGTATGACATGACAGTGACGTTGACGTCTGACCGATTTCACCCGGCAACGAACTTGACCTGAGATTAGACTTCTGGCATCTGTTGGCGAAGTTTGACAACGATAGCTGCAAGTGGTCGACAGTTATCGTGACGACAGACAGACAGACGAGAACGTCAAGCGTAGCTTGAGAAGGAGACGAAAATCTGGGGATAAGTGCAACTGGAATATATATAGCGAGTGCCGACTATGTACATGCATTACTGACAGAGTATAGGCCGAAATGTCCCCGCGCCGTGAGTCATTTGGCGTATCGAAGCTTTATAATGGGATCGGCCATGTTAAATGTCTTTGTTTTTTTGCGTGCAACGCACTCGTCTGTTTTGAAAGGCATTTGGCACACATGATGTCAGTAATATTGGTACCTATTCCACGACATAAAGGATGTCTATCTGCATTTATTTAGGCACAGCGATTTTTCTCCATTTTTATTCGGGTCAAATTTAACCATCCAATAGCTCGAAACCTATAAATGTGAGGTGAAATCTGAGACCACACGTCTTTTGTGCCTCTCTAAGAAGAATACCGTGAGACAACCCGCGGATCTCTGGAGCCAATATTAACGGAGCTACGAAGAAAAACAAGATTCGTGACCTTGACCTTGTTGTGACCTTGACCTTGGAAGCGTGACCTTGATTAATATAGTGCTTTGGCCCAAAAACTAATGTCATGTCTCACGCAAGGTGTCGTTTAGCGATTTTTCCGTTTTTTGGTCCTATCTTTCAATGGTTAAGCGAAATTCGAAAAATTCCTGTGACCTTGACCTTTGACCTACACGGCCCATCTACGAACTTAGCCTGACGGTGGGCCGTGGCATTGTCTGTGCAGAAGGCGGAGTCGATATCTCAAACTTGATAAAAACAAATTAAAAATCCAAAATTTGCAATTTTCAAGAGGCTGTGACGCGAAAACCTTTCATTCTACGTCAAATCTGTTGTCAGTGATGCGAAAGATTTTGAGGAGCTGAGTATTTTGACACTAATTGCGGCTCTCTAACTGCAATATTAAGAGAGCTAGAGCGAAAAATGTGTTTTGGACGTATGACGTCATCGTGACCTTGACCTTTGAGTTATATTGCCCATTCACGAACTTGACCTGTCGATTGGCTGTCGGAATGTTTTGGTAAAAGAAGAGAACGGTATCTTTAGGCATTCGACAGATAATGCGTCTACAGACAGACAGACAGACAGACAGACACACAGACAGACAGACAGACAGACAGACAGACAGACACACCGAACACACCGACATAAGAAACAACAAACAAACACACACGCAAACAGAACTGATCGACACGACGGCGATTTTCGCCATAACAAAGAAATTTTGGACGATTCAAGGACTAATTTTTGTTTGTATTTTGACCTCTTTTAGTTATGGCAGAAAAGGGCTCGATATGCAACTTTAATAACGAGTCGGACCAGTTCTTGTAATGAAAGTGCGGGTATCTAATAATACCAATTGAAATCTGGTCGCAGTAGTTGATAGTTGAAGTGATATACAGTGGCGGATCCAGGAGGGGGGGGGGGGCACAGGGTGCAAAAAGGGCAAGTGGCCCCCTTTCTCTGAAGAAGGGGGCACATGGGGCAATATTCTTTCTGTACAACTTCACCAGAACGAGAATATTATAATTTAAATTGGTGTAGAGCTCACGCATGACGCAGATTACATAACAGATGTTGGATGATTTAGGAAGTGAACTCTGACCTCGATGACGCCATGACAGTCAATGGTTCCCTTGGTGACGGCCAGGAAAGCTTCGTCGTTCACGCTTGATGTCACGTGATTAGGACGGTAAATAACGTCAGACCCTATGACGTCACCAATGCACGCGGGATCTACAGCAGAGAAGTTATCCTCGTAGCTATTGAGACTGAGATAACGACCAGAACTGGTCGGTCGTGGCCCACATTTCGCCTGCCTTACCACAAGCGAGACTGCTACAGGGGCCATATATACTCTACCCCCGCCATGTTGATTCCAGCAGTTCGCTGATGACACCTATGATACCCATGTCTAGACATATTCCTAGACGGATGTCTGTTTAATCTGGCGTCAGTATCATGGTGTTGATGTAAGGGGTACAACAGGTAACGCCACACACCAGCGTTCATTCTCCAGCGAACACCTAATCTAGCCTAAACATACAATTACATCAAGGTCTACAAGTCCAATATATTTTCAACTTTTCTTGTTCAAGTCTTAAGCATGAACATATCAACAATACCGCTCTAACCATGATATTAGCTGGGCCCGACAATTACACAAGCAAGATAGAAATTATATATATATGTTTCGTAGGGTTCCTTGGGCCCAGGCTACTATTGTACATTGATATCAAATGTGGCATTTACCAGAACATACAGTGAGCTTGATAACAAATTGATATATTGCTTGATATATTGCCTTACCTTGATACATTAACAAGTTGATATAGTGCTTGATATATTGCCTTACTTCGTTAAGTGAACAAGTTGATATATTTCCTAGCCTTGATACCTTAACAAGTTGATATATTGCCTTACCTTGTTACCTTAACAAGTTGATATATTGCCTTACTTCGTTAAGTTAACAAGTTGATATAGTGCTTGATATATTGCCTTACTTCGTTAAGTTAACAAGTAGATACAGTGCTTGATATATTGCCTTACTTCGTTAAGTTAACAAGTAGATATAGTGCTTGATATATTGCCTTACTTCGTTAAGTTAACAAGTTGATATAGTGCTTGATATATTGCCTTACTTCGTTAAGTTAACAAGTTGATATAGTGCTTGATATATTGCCTTACTTCGTTAAGTTAACAAGTTGATATATTGCCTAGCCTTGATACCTTAACAAGTTGATATATTGCCTTACCTTGATACCCTAACAAGTTGATATATTGCCTTACCTTGTTACCTTAACAAGTTGATATATTGCCTTACCTTGATACCTTAGCAACTTGATATATTGCCTTACCTTGATACATGAACAAGTTTATATATTGCCTTACCTTGTTACCTTAACAATTTGACATATTGCATTACCTTGTTAAGTTAACAAGTTGATATATCGCTTGATATATTGCCTTACCTTTTTAAGTTAACAAGTTGATATATTGCTTGATATATTGCCTTACCTTGTGCATGCAGAGGCAACACACTAAACATGGCTAGTGTTACCGTTGCTATGGTAACTGCGTGGACGCGCTGGGAAACGCACATGACGTTGTCGCGCCGTACGTAAGGTATCACACTGCCAACGCAAGCCCGCTGGACACCGGGTAAGGGACATGTCTGGCGTCTACCATACACGAACCTTGCTTTGTCGATCAATACATATGTTTGTAGAAGAAAAAAATGAGCAAAAAAACACAGAATACTGATATTCTGCGCGCCCTGTATGGCCCTATGATGTCAGTAATGACGTACCGTGAGTCATACAGACACCTGCTGGCCAGCCTTCGGGGCAGGTGGCCAAGACACGAGCTCTTATTACATTTAATCTCCTGGTTGCCGTTTGATTACCTCATAAAATCACATTCTTTCAAGTAATGTGCACACCAAAAGGACATGTTTTCTCTCGAGTGTCGTGTGATAGACATTATAGTCATGTGAACATTGCCACCAGTCATATATCAAAATTACTAGAAACAGTTACTCTAAAATTGTTCCTTGTCACATGGGCGCCAAACATTGAGACGCTAAGCCGTACCTTAGGTGTAAATAACTGTCAAGAGTCTAATACACATCATTAGGGACGTTCACATGTCACATGCTGACGTCTGTGTCCTTCTGTTTCTAAGATCTACACCACTGATAAGGAACAAGGGAGCATGATCTGACAAGCACCGATCAAACAGTTATCACCACAAGCTGACATATCGTCTGGTATGTCATGGCCGAGATGTGTAGTTTTAGATTTTGGGGTGAGCCATCGGGACGAACACTTTCGACCATGATTACTTATAATTGAATGGACATATTTATGGTCTGAACAAAGTAATTAAACCTACACAAGTCTTATTTAGTCCCGGAGGTGATGCCCGAGACGATTACTGTGGCCGTTGGATTCCACATGTCAGTAATAGCAAGGCCGAGACTCCTGTAATCAGTTATATGAAGCCACACCTTCTCGGTGAATGACTGTCTGGCGTTTGGAGTGTCTTTGTATTCCCTAGATAAGCTTGTGTTAATAAAACGGACTACCCTGCTTGAGTCCATGTTAGATAACGCATTCGTTTGCTGCCTCCTGCACCAATGCCAGTGGAGGTACATGTGTAGCTATGTGAGTCCCTAGCGGACCACAGCTGCCTTCATGGCGTGAACAATGACACATGTTGTCACACGACAGTTTTATGTCCTCGACAATCCTGCTCTGTCTCCGCGCGTGCCATTGTCAGAATTCTTCTCCGCCAAGCACCGAGTATCGGGCAAAACTATTCTTCGGGTGGTTTTGCATTCCTTCGCCAGGGTCCTTTGGCATTCTTCCGGCAATGAGGTCTCTGTGGCCGACTGTACTCAGCGCGGTCAAAGTGACTGGATGACCCCACGTGGCTGCCTAGACCGGGTATAACGGCTGCCTAGACCGGGAATAACAGCTGCCTAGACCGGGTATAACGGCAGCCTAGACCGGGTATAACGGCAGCCTAGACCAGGTATAACGGCTACCTAGACCGGGTATAAAAGCTGCCTAGACCGGGTATAACGGCTACCTAGACCGGGTATAACGGCTGCCTAGACCGGGTATAACGGCAGCCTAGACCGGGTATAACGGCTACCTAGACCGGGTATAACGGCTGCCTAGACCGGATATAACGGCAGCCCAGACCGTGTATAACGGCTACCTAGACCGGGTATAACAGCTGCCTAGACCGGATATAACGGCTACCTAGACCGGGTATAACGGCTGCCTAGACCGGGTATAACGGCAGCCTAGACCGGGTATAACGGCTACCTAGACCGGGTATAACAGCTGCCTAGACCGGGTATAACGGCTACTTAGACTAAGTATAACAGCTGCCTAGACCGGATTTAACGGCTACCTAGACCGGGTATAACGGCTGCCTAGACCAGGTATAACAGCTACCTAGACCAGGTATAACGGCTGCCTAGTGGGGGTATAACGGCTGCCTAGACCGGGTATAACGGCTGCCTAGACCGGCTGTAAAGGCTGCCTAGACAGGGTATAATGGTTGCCTAACCTGGACTAATTAAACTAGGTACAATTGCTCACTGTGCGTAATTGACGACAGGGAGGGTGAGTGGGCCAGAGACGGGGGTCGGGGGGGGGGATCAAGAACCTGTCCAAGGGACCCTCCGGTGTGTCAATACAAACACAAAATCATCCCTAATCGATGGTCATTCTTTTCACTTATAACGCCTTGTCACACATTGAGAGGGACCTCCACTTGTCGGGAACGCATGCAGTGATATCTCCAGTTACCTTCTCCACGACGAGAGAACACAGGGTGTTAACCCTTCGATTCGGTCGACTGGTAAAGAGAGAAAAATTAAGGCCCGCGTCAATGTCGAGCAACTCGCCACTTTGCAGGAGCCAGTGACGTACATTTTGTCGCCTCATGTGGCGCCGCCTAACGCTATAACTGGAAGTTATCTAGCGGAGGGTACTCTTCACAGTGGAGGTACCTTCAGGGGAAACGCGTGAAACGAGAGATCAGGGCCGCGAGTGGCGGATGAACAGGGACAGTTCGAAGCCGCGCGGTATACCATGATCTTAGTGTTTCATGAAAGAAAACATCCAAACATATTGATATATCACTTGCTACGATTGTCTCCGTCAAAAAAACATGAGTTAGAATCGCAGCTATTTTATATTTGCAATGATCACGCGCTCTCGTTTTGCTCACATAGTAGGCGTCATTTCCGGTTTGAATATAATTAGAGTATCGCCGCCTGATTGGTCACTCGCGGACATACCTTCAAAAAGGGCTGCCGCGTGGTTAAGCGGCGAAATCATGGCTGGCAGTCACTTCTAAATTGTATTGTGAGCTACAGACAGGGCGGTTTCCTTTAAATGAGGGCCAGCGATATTGTCATGTTTGATCTTGGGGTTGGATTAAGTCTAAAACGTCATACATGAAAATTAATATAGCGAATAACATAGCGACAATACAATATGGCGGAGTATGTATGTATGGCGGAGTATATATGGTGGAGTATGTATGGCAGAGTATGTATGGCGGAGTATGTATGGCGGAGTATGTATGGCGGAGTATGTATGTATGGCGGAGTATGTATGGCGGAGTGTGTATGGCGGAGTATGTATGGCGGAATATGTATGGCGGAGTATGTATGGCGGAGTATGTATGGCGGAGTATGTATGGCGGAGTATGTATGGCGGAGTATGTATGTATGGCGGAGTATGTATGGCGGAGTGTGTATGGCGGAGTATGTATGGCGGAATATATATGGCGGAGTATGTATGGCGGAATATGTATGGCGGAGTATGTATGGCGGAGTATGTATGGCGGAGTATGTATGTATGGCGGAGTATGTATGGCGGAATATGTATGGCGGAGTATGTATGGCGGAGTATGTATGGCGGAGTATGTATGGCGGAGTATGTATGGCGGAGTATGTATGGCGGAGTATGTATGGCGGAGTATGTATGGCGGAGTATGTATGTATGGCGGAGTATGTATGGCGGAGTGTGTATGGCGGAGTATGTATGGCGGAATATGTATGGCGGAGTATGTATGGCGGAGTATGTATGGCGGAGTATGTATGGCGGAGTATGTATGGCGGAGTATGTATGGCGGAGTATGTATGGCGGAGTACGTATGGCGGAGTATGTATGGCGGAGTATGTAGTGGTCAGACACCAGGACTGGATGCCTCGCTTTGAAGCGTTCATTCAGTCCTTACAGACCCTGGGTAATGAACTTCGACTTCGACTTCGACTGATCGGGGACGCTCAATCGCCTTCCTCGCTAGTGAGGTCATTTATCATTAGGCCTTGACCTTAATCGAGTGTCACGGAACCCCGTCCATTGCAGATAGCTGCCCCCCCCCCCCCGCCCCCCCAGCCCCCGGGTCTTCATGGCACCCGGCTGACAGTGGATAGCATTACGGTGGGCGCTAAGTGTCATCGAACTGATGTCGCGATCAATACGTCAATATATGGATTTCCTTAGAGGGTTGTCCCCGGGCTCCAGACCCGTGAATGGTGATTGGTGTCAACACATGCTGACCAGGGCGGGCGATTAGCTTACAAAACGTTTACTCAATGACCGCGGCACCCAGGCCGCTACCATAGCGCCACCTTCTGGCCGCTTCCGTAACTATTAACTATCACTTACAGATGTACCGAGAACTGTATTAGTACTTGACAGATTCCACTTCTAAACATACGAGAAAACCAAATCGTTTACTATTTATCCTTTTGACAATAACCAAAAAAAGAAAAGAATTTGGAATTTCATCAAGCTGTAGCAGCTCTTTATTTTCATTATCCGCCCTCGGCCTAATGAAAATACAGCTTGATGAAGGGCCAATAAAATGGCATAACGCCCTCCCAACTCGCCTTATTGCTATAATGGCATAATATTACTGACACACACACCCTGGTTCCCCCTATTGCCCGAGGCAATGTGTCATGGGTGACGTCAGACGTCACCTGGCGACACCCTGACGACAGAAACATATCCTATTGCACAACAAGATTAGACAAAGCAACGCAGTGTGTAGAGAGAATTTAAGTAAACTTTATTCACAAAAATACTGTTTGAGCAAGAATACCTGATTCTGTTTTTGCCACGCCACACGGTTAACAAGTCTGTTGTTATAAGTCGCAGGGCGTGCAAAGACCCACCCAGAAAGGTCACCTGGGGGTCAACCAATTAATCCTAAAAATCGAAATCATGAGGAAATAAAGGAAGCGTTTAACCAAAATGCACACTAAGGCAAAAATAATATTATTGATTACAACTCTTCTTCCGTCCATTCCAAAGGCAGCTCCAACTGATACGCGAGAGATTCCCTGCCTGAGAAATTTGCATGCCAATGGTTATATCTGCAGGTTATGTGTTCTACATACATTAATTATGAATATATTATTTCATATACGGGCATAATATACATTATTTTGTCACCTAATTAACGATATGAAAATTATTTGACATCAGTTTTAGTTGCGCTTGTGATTACTCTAGCGGATTATCTGGTGATAACGTATATGGTGAAAGCGTCAAAGTAATAATTAGATTGCGATGTTGTTTGGTAGCCACAATAAACACATGTAATCTATTCATTCAGATTAAATGGAATGTCCAGTGAATATTTAATATCCACGAATTGTAAGTTTATCCTTTAATACCACTTTCATCTTTCTTAAATGCCAAATGAAACCTTTCACCTCCAAAAGTTCACCTTTAAAACCTTCACAATATTAACGCGTTATGAGTTCCGCTGTTGTTTCTAAACATATAAATATTCGGATAGTATATTACTATAACAATACGTCTGGAAGCCGCCCCCCCCCCCCGCCCTTCCTTTCCAGTGACCAGTGTCGACAGTGTCAGGGCTTTTTGGCAAGACACGCCGCACACTGATGCTACCTCAGGGTGACTCCAATGGACGGATTATTTCCCAGAGCCGCGCAGCATATCGCTGCGCGCACTGTCGTAGGTGAGTGGACTAAACACCGGAATACCGTGTGACTCCTGTGTTAACCGCCTCGCTATTTAAATAACGTGCTATTACCATTGTACACGTCTGATCGCGGAGTAAACACAATATCAATATAGCATAACGATTATATTACAGCTTATAAGCTTTCAAAAATAAATACGGCGGCCACAAGTCTCGCATTATACCCCCCCCCCCTCCGTCAGGTGATCAAGCGGCCCCGTAACCGTAGGGCAATGGCCTTGACGGCGATGTGAAGGTCGGTGCTTCCGGAACCTGGACCGCCGGAAGTCCGGGACTTCTGTCCGGATCAGTTTCGGCCATGGATGCCCGCATCCCGCTGCTGGAAGGAAAGGGTGGAGCGGGGTGAACAGCGCCAGCACCACGTGGCAGAGGAGTGGCGTCACGACAGTGGAGAGCATGGGCAGTATAACTTGGAGAGTGGTCGATTGTGAAAACAATGAGAAAATATATTCAGGACATATAAAATCCATACTAAGTGATATCTCTGTTGTCAATGATTGACATTACTACTTCTCTGTAAGTAACATCTCTGCTGTGAATGATTGACATTACTACTTCTCTGTAAGTAATATCTCGGCGGTAAATGATTGACATTACTACTCTCTGTAAGTAATATCTCTGCTGTGAATGATTGACATTACTACTTCTCTGTAAGTAATATCTCTGCTGTAAATGATTGACATTACTTCTCTCTGTAAGTAATATCTCTGCTGTGAATGACTGACATTACTACTTCTCTGTAAGTAATATCTCTGCTGTAAATGATTGACATTACTACTCATCTATAAGACATATCTGAGTTGTCAATGATTGACATTACTATTTCTCTGTAAGTGATATCTCTGCTGCGAATGATTGACATTACTACTCATCTATAAGACATATCTGTGTTGTCAATGATTGACATTACTATTTCTCTGTAAGTCATATCTCTCCACGTACCTTGGTTTGGGTGGCGGCGGGGGCGGTGGGGGTACCGGCGGCTTGGGTGGGGGTGCGGGGCGCGTGTTGGGGTAGGTCACGAGGGGGTTGCCCCCGGGGGTAGCTCCCTTGGGGCCGGAGGGGACGACCACGGGGCCGGCGGCCACGAAGGCCGCCCCCTTCGCCTTGTCTGTCTTGGTGTCATAGCGCAGCTTGAACTCGTCGTCCCCAGAGGGCGGAGGCCGGCTGGGGGTGCGTTTCGCGGGGGCGGTCCTGGCGTATGGGGGGAGGGGCAGAGCAGAAATAATGTCATGTTAAGCTGGCCATTTTTACGTCATTTCCTTTTTGTTCTGTCTGTAAACAAACGGGGAGACCAAATTGTTGTACTGACATTCTGAGGCATTAAGTATCTAGTAATATATATATAGAGAGACTGAGAAAGCAGTGGCTCTGGTCTGGGTCCCCACCCGTAGCGGCGGGCCAGCAGGGTGTATGTGCCGCCCTGGGATACTCACTTGCCCTTGAAGCAGCCCCACCCGTAGCGGCGGGCCAGCAGGGTGTATGTGCCGCCCTGGGTTACTCACTTGCCCTTGAAGCACCCCCACCCGTAGCGGCGGGCCAGCAGGGTGTATGTGCCGCTCTGGGTTACTCACTTGCCCTTGAAGCACCCCCACCCGTAGCGGCGGGCCAGCAGGGTGTATGTGCCGCTCTGGGTTACTCACTTGCCCTTGAAGCAGCCCCACCCGTAGCGGCGGGCCAGCAGGGTGTATGTGCCGCCCTGGGTTACTCACTTGCCCTTGAAGCACCCCCACCCGTAGCGGCGGGCCAGCAGGGTGTATGTGCCGCTCTGGGTTACTCACTTGCCCTTGAAGCAGCCCCACCCGTAGCGGCGGGCCAGCAGGGTGTATGTGCCGCCCTGGGTTACTCACTTGCCCTTGAAGCACCCCCACCCGTAGCGGCGGGCCAGCAGGGTGTATGTGCCGCCCTGGGTTACTCACTTGCCCTTGAAGCACCCCCACCCGTAGCGGCGGGCCAGCAGGGTGTATGTGCCGCCCTGGGTTACTCACTTGCCCTTGAAGCACCCCCACCCGTAGCGGCGGGCCAGCAGGGTGTATGTGCCGCCCTGGGTTACTCACTTGCCCTTGAAGCACCCCCACCCGTAGCGGCGGGCCAGCAGGGTGTATGTGCCGCCCTGGGTTACTCACTTGCCCTTGAAGCAGCCCCACCCGTAGCGGCGGGCCAGCAGGGTGTATGTGCCGCTCTGGGTTACTCACTTGCCCTTGAAGCACCCCCACCCGTAGCGGCGGGCCAGCAGGGTGTATGTGCCGCTCTGGGTTACTCACTTGCCCTTGAAGCACCCCCACCCGTAGCGGCGGGCCAGCAGGGTGTATGTGCCGCTCTGGGTTACTCACTTGCCCTTGAAGCAGCCCCACCCGTAGCGGCGGGCCAGCAGGGTGTATGTGCCGCTCTGGGTTACTCACTTGCCCTTGAAGCACCCCCACCCGTAGCGGCGGGCCAGCAGGGTGTATGTGCCGCTCTGGGTTACTCACTTGCCCTTGAAGCAGCCCCACCCGTAGCGGCGGGCCAGCAGGGTGTATGTGCCGCTCTGGGTTACTCACTTGCCCTTGAAGCAGCCCCACCCGTAGCGGCGGGCCAGCAGGGTGTATGTGCCGCTCTGGGTTACTCACTTGCCCTTGAAGCACCCCCACCCGTAGCGGCGGGCCAGCAGGGTGTATGTGCCGCTCTGGGTTACTCACTTGCCCTTGAAGCACCCCCACCCGTAGCGGCGGTCCAGCAGGGTGTATGTGCCGCTCTGGGTTACTCACTTGCCCTTGAAGCAGCCCCACCCGTAGCGGCGGGCCAGCAGGGTGTATGTGCCGCTCTGGGTTACTCACTTGCCCTTGAAGCACCCCCACCCGTAGCGGCGGGCCAGCAGGGTGTATGTCCCGCCCTGGGTTACTCACTTGCCCTTGAAGCACCCCCACCCGTAGCGGCGGGCCAGCAGGGTGTATGTGCCGCTCTGGGTTACTCACTTGCCCTTGAAGCAGCCCCACCCGTAGCGGCGGGCCAGCAGGGTGTATGTGCCGCCCTGGGTTACTCACTTGCCCTTGAAGCACCCCCACCCGTAGCGGCGGGCCAGCAGGGTGTATGTGCCGCTCTGGGTTACTCACTTGCCCTTGAAGCACCCCCACCCGTAGCGGCGGGCCAGCAGGGTGTATGTGCTGCTCTGGGTTACTCACTTGCCCTTGAAGCACCCCCACCCGTAGCGGCGGTCCAGCAGGGTGTATGTGCCGCTCTGGGTTACTCACTTGCCCTTGAAGCAGCCCCACCCGTAGCGGCGGGCCAGCAGGGTGTATGTGCCGCCCTGGGTTACTCACTTGCCCTTGAAGCACCCCCACCCGTAGCGGCGGGCCAGCAGGGTGTATGTGCCGCTCTGGGTTACTCACTTGCCCTTGAAGCACCCCCACCCGTAGCGGCGGGCCAGCAGGGTGTATGTGCCGCTCTGGGTTACTCACTTGCCCTTGAAGCACCCCCACCCGTAGCGGCGGGCCAGCAGGGTGTATGTGCCGCTCTGGGTTACTCACTTGCCCTTGAAGCACCCCCACCCGTAGCGGCGGGCCAGCAGGGTGTATGTGCCGCTCTGGGTTACTCACTTGCCCTTGAAGCACCCCCACCCGTAGCGGCGGGCCAGCAGGGTGTATGTGCCGCTCTGGGTTACTCACTTGCCCTTGAAGCAGCCCCACCCGTAGCGGCGGGCCAGCAGGGTGTATGTGCCGCTCTGGGTTACTCACTTGCCCTTGAAGCACCCCCACCCGTAGCGGCGGGCCAGCAGGGTGTATGTGCCGCTCTGGGTTACTCACTTGCCCTTGAAGCACCCCCACCCGTAGCGGCGGGCCAGCAGGGTGTATGTGCCGCTCTGGGTTACTCACTTGCCCTTGAAGCACCCCCACCCGTAGCGGCGGGCCAGCAGGGTGTATGTGCCGCCCTGGGTTACTCACTTGCCCTTGAAGCACCCCCACCCGTAGCGGCGGGCCAGCAGGGTGTATGTGCCGCTCTGGGTTACTCACTTGCCCTTGAAGCAGCCCCACCCGTAGCGGCGGGCCAGCAGGGTGAAGAGGGTGACGATCCCGGCGGCCAGCAGGATGCAGAGGATGCTGAGGAAGGCGATACCCCCCGGAGTCTCCAGGATCCAGTTGGGGTAGCGGGGCTCCACCTTGTACGGCTGCCACTCAGCAAAGTCCGGACCCAGCAACTCGTCGTTTGGCGTCCCTGGAGACCGGCACCATAGTCACACGACAGCTGTTATTGCTATTAACCGTAGTATTAATGTCAGAAGTATTATTAATGTAAAGAGTTATTGATGTCAAGAGTTATTAATGTCAAGAGTTATTAATGTCAAAGAGTTATTAATGTAAAGAGTTATTAATGGCAAGAGTTATTAATGGCAAGAGTTATTAATGTCAAGAGTTATTAATGTCAAGTGTTGTTGATGTCAAGAGTTATTAATGTAAAGAACATTATTCTAATGCATATTATAAATATACATATGAGTATTAAAGAGTATGATCAATTTAAAGCATATAATTAACATGACAAAAATAATCCATACTTATTTTCTGAAGATCTCATGAATCTTTCTAAAATGCCGTGCTTCACTTACCGTACATATTAACCCGCAGTCTCTCCATCAAATCGTTCTTATCTATGAAGTCCTTATCTAAGGCTTGGTTTTCTTTCTGGTCTGGCAGATCGCTTCTGATGGCGTAGATGGTGGCCACAGACCTAAATAATATAGAAATACGATCATAAAACCTTGTCGCGTTTGTGGATAGTCCTGGCATCAAATGTTCACAATCGTTTCGCTCTTAGAGACCCCCCAAAAAAGTCGTACACCCCCTCCCCCACCATCTCTATCACCACCACAACCACCCCCATTCCTATCACCATCACCACCACAACCACCCCCATTCCTATCACCATCACCACCATCACCACCCCCATCCCTATCACCATCACCACCATCACCACCCCCATCCCTATCACCATCACCACCCCCATCCCTATCACCATCACCACCACAACCACCCCCATTCCTATCACCATCACCACCACAACCACCCCCATTCCTATCACCATCACCACCATCACCACCCCCATCCCTATCACCATCACCACCATCACCACCCCCATCCCTATTACCATCACCACCCCCATCCCTATCACCATCACCACCCCCATCCCTTTCACCATCACCACCCCCATCCCTATCAACATCACCACCACAACCACCCCCATTCCTATCACCATCACCACCACAACCACCCCCATTCCTATCACCATCACCACCTTCACCACCCCCATCCCTATCACCATCACCACCCCCATCCCTATCACCATCACCACCACCATCCCTATCACCATCACCACCACAACCACCCCCATTCCTATCACCATCACCACCATCACCACCCCCATCCCTATCACCATCACCACCATCACCACCCCCATCCCTATCACCATCACCACCCCCATCCCTATCACCATCACCACCCCCATCCCTATCACCATCACCACCCCCATCCCTATCACCATCACCACCCCCATCCCTTTCACCATCACCACCCCCATCCCTATCACCATCACCACCACAACCACCCCCATTCCTATCACCATCACCACCATCACCACCCCCATCCCTATCACCATCACCACCCCCATCCCTATCACCATCACCACCACCATCCCTATCACCATCACCACCACAACCACCCCCATTCCTATCACCATCACCACCATCACCACCCCCATCCCTATCACCATCACCACCCCCATCCCTATCACCATCACCACCCCCATCCCTATCACCATCACCACCACAACCACCCCCATTCCTATCACCATCACCACCACAACCACCCCCATTCCTATCACCATCACCACCACAACCACCCCCATTCCTATCACCATCACCACCACAACCACCCCCATTCCTATCACCATCACCACCATCACCACCCCCATCCCTATCACCATCACCACCCCCATCCCTATCACCATCACCACCATCACCACCCCCATCCCTATCACCATCACCACCCCCATCCCTATCACCATCACCACCATCACCACCCCCATCCCTATCACCATCACCACCACAACCACCCCCATTCCTATCACCATCACCACCACAACCACCCCCATTCCTATCACCATCACCACCACAACCACCCCCATTCCTATCACCATCACCACCACAACCACCCCCATTCCTATCACCATCACCACCATCACCACCCCCATCCCTATCACCATCACCACCCCTATCCCTATCACCATCACCACCCCCATCCCTATCACCATCACCACCCCCATCCCTATCACCATCACCACCCCCATCCCTATCACCATCACCACCCCCATTCCTATCACCATCACCACCACAATCACCCCCATTCCTATCACCATCACCACCACAACCACCCCCATTCCTATCACCATCACCACCATCACCACCCCCATCCCTATCACCATCACCACCACAACCACCCCCATTCCTATCACCATCACCACCACAACCACCCCCATTCCTATCACCATCACCACCACAACCACCCCCATTCCTATCACCATCACCACCATCACCACCCCCATCCCTATCACCATCACCACCCCCATCCCTATCACCATCACCACCCCCATCCCTATCACCATCACCACCACAACCACCCCCATCCCTATCACCATCACCACCACAACCACCCCCATCCCTATCACCATCACCACCACCAGTACCAACACTAGCACCACCGCCAACACCACCGCCAGCACCACCGCCAGCACCACCGCCAGCACCACCGCCAGCACCACCGCCAGCTCCACCGCCAGCACCACCGCCAGCACCACCGCCAGCACCACCGCCAGCACCACCGCCAGCACCACCGCCAGCACCACCGCCAGCACCCCACACACACAATCCTGTTCAAACCTTGTTCGACCACTGGGGTGGTGATACTGATGCAGTCGTACCACACCCTCTCTCAACTTAACACGTCTCTCTCTTTGCATACTACGAGACAGGTACCAGAACCAGTGACTTAAATGCCTGAGCCGGACTCACGAGTCGCCGTCCGATCGGGAGCTCTCCATGCGGACGGTCCAGGGAGCCAGGAGCACATTCAGTTGCGCCAGGAACCGATCTTGACTCTGCTCAAACTCCGCCAGCGGAATCCGCATCGATATGTCCACCAGGTGGCGCGACGGGTAGTAGGTGTCTATCCGGAGAGACATGGGGCTGCGAGGAGAGTGGGCACCAAAGGGTTAATGGTACATGTTAATGATATGGCGCGACGGGTAGTACGTGTCTATCCGGAGAGACATGGGCCTGCAAGGAACGCGGGCACCAAAGGGTTAATGGTACATGTTAATGATATGGCGCGACGGGTAGTACGTGTCTATCCGGAGAGACATAGGGATACACGGAGCGTGGGCACAAAAGGGTTAATATTATATGCTTAGGATAGAGTGCAGAGTAGAAACACTGATCTAATGTACATGTTAAAGTTATAGACTAACTTTCAGCTATCATTGCCAATAATTGGATAACTTATCAAAGAGCAAATCAGAACAATAATATTTAACATTTATGTACTTACTCGGAGAAGTACTCCGGAGTACCAAAGTCCCTGGCGCTGATGTACAGCAGATACTTCTTATAGGCCACGAGGTACTTGGCCACTGTGACGTCACCACTGCTGCCATCGAGACCAAAGTCGGATTGGATGACGAGGTAGTAGTACGTGACCTTGTTCACGGCGTCTGCATCCAAGGACAAATATTTCTCGTGTTATGCCATTTTATCTTACGATGCTCAATATGGAGTTAGAAATACCAATAAGTTTTGTTGTTTCGAATTATTATACTTTAGTGTTAATGTCATTTCATCTTTTAGTGTTTTGCAACAACATGGAAGAACAATAATACAATCTAGCCATGATATATGACGTCATGCTGGGCAGCGTCTCTCTCGTCATGTCACTGATACTGTTGAGGATCATATAGATGACGTCTACCCGAATCTGCGTCGTGAGCCAAGACGGTGGTGGCGACCATGTTCATGGACGTGTCTGAGCGAAGGTCAATACTCTGGAAGTCGGGGTCAAAGTACGGCGCATGCGCGTTGACCTCCATGACCTCTATGAAGACTGTGGCGGTGTCGTTCAGGGATGGCGTCCCACCGTCCTTAGCGACCACCGTGAAGGTGAAATTTTTGTATATTGCGTAATCGATGGGTTGTTTGCCGGTGACAACGCCAGACGAGTCAACCTGGGAGGTGGGAATATCCAGTGGTTACCACAGGCAATAGGCCAAACCCACGCGATGTACTGACAGGGACTGATCAGTGATAGCGTCATTCGGCAGGTGTAATAAACAGTTTAGTTTCGTGAATGAAATCTAGTTTATATATATTTCATATTTGTATATGATCTTGTCTCTTAAATGTCCAGCAGAATAAACAGAATATAAAAACAAAACTAGCAAAACATTATTTAAATATTATTAAAGTAAACATTATTCCGCAACTTCTTTGATAACCACAAATAACAAATAACCACAAATAACTTTAAGCCACTTAATTGTTTTGTTCAAACTGGTGCATCTCTCGTGAGAAAGCCTGGCTTTCTTGAGTAATACGTCATCAAAATTCGAACATCACTGCCGTTTTTGTCTCTCGCATCGTGGAGCCCCCCCAAACAGAAACTGAAGTTCTGATCCATGAACTGGAAGTAGAGGTCCGCCTCCACTCCCCTCCCCTCCTGACCTGGGAGTAGAGGTCCCCCCCATCCCCTCCCCTCCTGACCTGGAAGTAGAGGTCCGCCCCCGCTCCCCTCCCCTCCTGACCTGGAAGAAGAGGTCCGCCCCCACTCGCCTCCTGACCTGGAAGTAGAGGTCCATCCCCACTCCCCTCCCCTCCTGACCTGGAAGTAGAGATCCGCCCCCACTCTCCTCCCCTCCTGACCTGGAAGTAGAGATCCGCCCCCACTCTCCTCCCCTCCTGACCTGGAAGTAGAGGTCCGCTCCCACTCCCCCTCCCCTCCTGACCTGGAAGTAGAGGTCCGCCCCCACTCCCCTCCCCTCCTGACCTGGAAGTAGAGGTCCGCCCCCACTCCCCTCCCTTCCTGACCTGGAAGTAGAGGTCCGCCTCCGGTTCCAGAATGCTGTACGTGATCTCGGCGTTAATCCCGCCGTCTTCATCCGTGGCCGAGACGGTGACCCCAGTCGGCGCCGGACCCTGCTTGTCCTCTGCAACACCGTTCAAGGTCACGATCAAGGTCAAGGTCAAGGTCGTAATTGTCATTCACCTCTGTTTTCGCATTGTCTCTTAACCGCGTTGATGTGCTGACATGATACATGTTAGGTTTGGCGATACGAAACCTGCATTTAAATCGCTTCTGTTTAAATCGACCACCGGTTTAGTTTCGCTCATGCCGATGTTCAAGACATCATGGTGGTAGCCAGACAACAGCACCATGTCATGGTCGCCACTGCAGCAGTGGTAACTGGAAGGCTGCTGTGGCCTGGCTGTGCATCCTCCACTCACCCGTCACTGCTCCCGCGTAGGTCGTCGGGTTGAACACCGGCGAATGGTCGTTGATGTCCACAACAGTCACCTTGAGGGTGGCGTCCTTTACCGATAACTCGCCGAACGAGTCCACCACTGTAACGTTCATGTTGTAGATTCGCGTGTACTCCCCTAGATCGAATGAAACAACCATTGTAACGTCCATATCGAACACTCGCGTGTACTCTCCTAGATCGAATGAAACAACCATTGTAACGTCCATATCGAACACTCGCGTGTACTCCCCTAGAGGGAATAAAACAAACATTGTAACGTCCATATTGTGCAGTCACGTATGCACCACCATGTGCAATATAACCAAACACAATAGCGTCCATGTCTTACCATCGCATGGATGGCATAAAGCCAGTGACATATCATTATGACGTTCACGCTGTGTTCATGTAGTGTACGCCTTGACACCAGAATGTTAATAGCGTCGTTCATGTAGTGTACGCCTTGACACCACAATGTTAATAGCGTCGTTCATGTAGTGTACGCCTTGACACCACAATGTTAATAGCGTCGTTCATGTAGTCTACACCTTGACACCACAATGTTAATAGCGTCGTTCATGTAGTGTACACCTTGACACCACAATGTTAATAGCGGCGTCCATGTAGTGTACGCCTTGGCACCACAATGTTAATAGCGGCGTTCATGCAGTGAACGCCTTGGCACCACAATGTTAATAGCGTCGTTCATGTAGTGTACGCCTTGGCACCACACTGTTAATATCGGCGACTGACCTGGTGAGAGTGTGATGATAAAGTCTACCAGGACCTTGTTTGTGGTGTTGTCGGCGACAAAGAAGGCACTGCCGTCCAGGTAGATGGAGTAGACGATCCAGTCCCCCACCGGTGTGTCCCGGTCCCAACTCGCCAGGCTCAGCCCGGGCAGCGCCGTCCCTATGGGCTGAAACACGGCGCCCAGTCATAGCACTACCATCAGCAACAACAAGGCCACAGTCCCCCACCGGTATGTCCCGGTCCCAGCTCGCCAGGCTCACCCCGGGCAGCGCCGTCCCTATGGGATGAAACAACAAGGCCACAGTCCCCCACCGGTGTGTCCCGGTCCCAGTTCGCAAGGTTCACCCCGGGCAGCGCCGTCCCTATAGGCTGAAACACGGCGCCCAGTCATAGCACTACCATCAGCAACAACAAGGCCACAGTCCCCCAATTACATATTTGATTACTAGATATATGCGGTAAATAGCTGCGGTTAGAAGCGGAGCTTTCATTAGCAACTGGTGATCTGATCACAGCTACTGCCTCTTCTACTTAGCATGTTTTTCTTCGGATCTTTAAGGGTAAAAAAGGTGCGCTAAGCATGGTTCTGGTTGGTTCTTAACTTGAGTGAAATCTGGCAAGGCGATGTCAGTGGTTTGTATAACCGGTGCGTTGCGGTCACGTGATTGGCTGGCGTCTGTACCTCTGACTCGTTAATGGTGGCCGCGTAGGTCAAGGTCGTGAAGTACGGCGGCTGGTTGACCCACGTGATCTCTACGGTGAGGTTCTTCGGGTCGCTGGTGAACAGGAGGTCGTTGTTCCTGACCTCGATCTCCACGTCATACACATTGGTGACCCCGAAATAGTCGAAGCCAGGGTTGACCATGTGGGACACTTCGCCATCTGAAAGGAAGACTGGGGCTGCAGGGAAGGTACCACCGGACATAGACATGCAATAAAAGAGGGGTTTACGTATAAGTTAAGGTAAGCCACCCATAATAGCAAGGTAAAAGAACTCTGTAATTGTGATTTTTTTATAAAAGTATACCCAATTACACACCTTCTGGTGAATATTTAGGACACTTAGGACAACGAAAAATATAGGTAGCCGTGCAAATTTCCCGAGAAACACGTCCTGAAGCTTGAAAATGTTACTTCAGAAGTATTTTTTGGAGCAGCTTATTTCACACCAATTATCAGTAATTTACGCCTTGTGTTCACATTTTAATAAATCTGGTTATATATAATGGTCTCCGATATAATTATGATCTACACGAATGTTTTCTGAACTATTTACACGTTTTCTCCATGTTTTTTTCTTGAATATTCGGAATTTATCACGAATGGCCATTCTCGGTGAAATACCCTGTGAATGACGTTACGAATTGGGGATTCCCTGTGAATGACGTAACGAGTTAGGGATTTGTTTCATTAAGATGTTTGCCGATGTTTACCGATATCTGCTCAAAATCGCCGAGGCTCATTATGGGTGGCTTACCTTAATGTCCGGGGAACACGACATTACCGGATAATAATGGAGTCCGAGGGCGAAGCCCGAGGACCCATTGTTATCCGGTAATGTCGTTTTCCGAGGTCATTAACTTATGTAAAATCCACGTCCTTATGACTCAAACCCACTACATTACAGAAAAATTATGTCGTGAGAGAACCATGGAATGACGTCACCAGTGGATTTGACTCACTAAGAGGCAGGAGTTCCATGACTATTTGTGATGTTTGTAATAGAATGAGTTCTTCTTACGATATGACAAATATCTGTTGTTGTGGACAAGGCGTTCCAGTGTCACATGTATTTGTTCAGTTTTGATGTGCTAATCTACTGTTACCCCAGTGTTAATCCAGTGTTAATCCGCCCAAAAAGCTTGCGATGATGACCCACCAAGACATAGTGTGGTCACCAAGACATAGTGTGGTCACCAAGACATAGTGTTGTCACCAAGACATAGTGTGGTCACCAAGACATAGTGTGGTCACCAAGACATAGTGTGGTCACCAAGATATAGTGTGGTCACCAAGACTATTCCAAACTGAATGACATTATAGCATTAAGCGAATCAGAGTATTTGTCAAACATGAATGTTCCTCTCATGCATTAGGGTTATGCATTGCGTGATCTATACAACATACATTCTAATATTGTTAACATTATATAAGTGTTATACTGGCAATTACTATATAATTCAATATAAATATATATATAAATAAATCACTGTTTGTATCGATGTACACCTTGATTAAATAGGAGGTCGATATCGATTATAAGCAAAGAATGATTCGGAGATATCGTGTGAATCCCGCGCATATATTTTGTTCAGCAAAAAGTTCAATTAACTTCAAGATAATATCAACATATAACTATGGTTATTATTGTCATTCGCAAAGAAAATCAAGTCACAAATCAACAAGCAACGATATAAACAGCACATCTTTGATCAGAGTTATCGGCTGATGTAAGTTGTTCAATGAAAGAATGTACATATTTGCTCATTCATTGGTTCGATGAGTCACACAATCACCCAGGTACCACAGGGGGTGTGGCGACCGCTACCGTGGCGGTGTGGTTGATTGGTGGAGGAGAGTCACACAATCACCCAGGTACCACAGGGGGTGTGGCGACCGCTACCGTGGCGGTGTGGTTGATTGGTGGAGGAGAGTCACACAATCACCCAGGCACCACAGGGGATGTGGCGACCGCTACCGTGGCGGTGTGGTTGATTGGTGGAGGAGAGTCACACAATCACCCAGGTACCACAGGGGGTGTGGCGACCGCTACCGTGGCGGTGTGGTTGATTGGTGGAGGAGAGTCACACAATCACCCAGGTACCACAGTGGGTGTGGCGACCGCCACCGTGGCGGTGTGGTTGATTGGTGGAGGAGAGTCACACAATCACCCAGGTACCACAGTGGGTGTGGCGACCGCTACCGTGGCGGTGTGGTTGATTGGTGGAGGAGAGTCACACAATCACCCAGGCACCACAGTGGGTGTGGCGACCGCTACCGTGGCGGTGTGGTTGATTGGTGGAGGAGAGTCACACAATCACCCAGGCACCACAGGGGATGTGGCGACCGCTACCGTGGCGGTGTGGTTGATTGGTGGAGGAGAGTCACACAATCACCCAGGCACCACAGGGGGTGTGGCGACCGCTACCGTGGCGGTGTGGTTGATTGGTGGAGGAGAGTCACACAATCACCCAGGCACCACAGGGGATGTGGCGACCGCCACCGCGGCGGTGTGGTTGATTGGTGGAGGAGAGTCACACAATCACCCAGGCACCACAGGGGGTGTGGCGACCGCTACCGCGGCGGTGTGGTTGATTGGTGGAGGAGAGTCACACAATCACCCAGGTACCACAGGGGGTGTGGCGACCGCTACCGTGGCGGTGTGGTTGATTGGTGGAGGAGAGTCACACAATCACCCAGGCACCACAGTGGGTGTGGCGACCGCTACCGTGGCGGTGTGGTTGATTGGTGGAGGAGAGTCACACAATCACCCAGGCACCACAGTGGGTGTGGCGACCGCTACCGCGGCGGTGTGGTTGATTGGTGGAGGAGAGTCACACAATCACCCAGGTACCACAGGGGGTGTGGCGACCGCTACCGTGGCGGTGTGGTTGATTGGTGGAGGAGAGTCACACAATCACCCAGGCACCACAGTGGGTGTGGCGACCGCTACCGTGGCGGTGTGGTTGATTGGTGGAGGAGAGTCACACAATCACCCAGGTACCACAGGGGGTGTGGCGACCGCTACCGCGGCGGTGTGGTTGATTGGTGGAGGAGAGTCACACAATCACCCAGGCACCACAGGGGGTGTGGCGACCGCTACCGTGGCGGTGTGGTTGATTGGTGGAGGAGAGTCACACAATCACCCAGGCACCACAGGGGGTGTGGCGACCGCCACCGTGGCGGTGTGGTTGATTGGTGGAGGAGAGTCACACAATCACCCAGGTACCACAGTGGGTGTGGCGACCGCTACCGTGGCGGTGTGGTTGATTGGTGGAGGAGAGTCACACAATCACCCAGGCACCACAGGGGATGTGGCGACCGCTACCGTGGCGGTGTGGTTGATTGGTGGAGGAGAGTCACACAATCACCCAGGCACCACAGGGGGTGTGGCGACCGCCACCGCGGCGGTGTGGTTGATTGGTGGAGGAGAGTCACACAATCACCCAGGCACCACAGGGGGTGTGGCGACCGCTACCGCGGCGGTGTGGTTGATTGGTGGAGGAGAGTCACACAATCACCCAGGCACCACAGGGGGTGTGGCGACCGCTACCGTGGCGGTGTGGTTGATTGGTGGAGGAGAGTCACACAATCACCCAGGCACCACAGGGGATGTGGCGACCGCCACCGCGGCGGTGTGGTTGATTGGTGGAGGAGAGTCACACAATCACCCAGGCACCACAGGGGATGTGGCGACCGCTACCGTGGCGGTGTGGTTGATTGGTGGAGGAGAGTCACACAATCACCCAGGCACCACAGGGGGTGTGGCGACCGCTACCGTGGCGGTGTGGTTGATTGGTGGAGGAGAGTCACACAATCACCCAGGCACCACAGGGGGTGTGGCGACCGCCACCGTGGCGGTGTGGTTGATTGGTGGAGGAGAGTCACACAATCACCCAGGCACCACAGGGGGTGTGGCGACCGCCACCGTGGCGGTGTGGTTGATTGGTGGAGGAGAGTCACACAATCACCCAGGCACCACAGGGGGTGTGGCGACCGCTACCGTGGCGGTGTGGTTGATTGGTGGAGGAGAGTCACACAATCACCCAGGCACCACAGGGGGTGTGGCGACCGCCACCGCGGCGGTGTGGTTGATTGGTGGAGGAGAGTCACACAATCACCCAGGCACCACAGTGGGTGTGGCGACCGCTACCGTGGCGGTGTGGTTGATTGGTGGAGGAGAGTCACACAATCACCCAGGCACCACAGTGGGTGTGGCGACCGCTACCGTGGCGGTGTGGTTGATTGGTGGAGGAGAGTCACACAATCACCCAGGCACCACAGGGGGTGTGGCGACCGCTACCGTGGCGGTGTGGTTGATTGGTGGAGGAGAGTCACACAATCACCCAGGTACCACAGGGGGTGTGGCGACCGCCACCGCGGCGGTGTGGTTGATTGGTGGAGGAGAGTCACACAATCACCCAGGCACCACAGTGGGTGTGGCGACCGCTACCGTGGCGGTGTGGTTGATTGGTGGAGGAGAGTCACACAATCACCCAGGTACCACAGGGGGTGTGGCGACCGCCACCGTGGCGGTGTGGTTGATTGGTGGAGGAGAGTCACACAATCACCCAGGCACCACAGTGGGTGTGGCGACCGCTACCGTGGCGGTGTGGTTGATTGGTGGAGGAGAGTCACACAATCACCCAGGTACCACAGGGGATGTGGCGACCGCCACCGTGGCGGTGTGGTTGATTGGTGGAGGAGAGTCACACAATCACCCAGGTACCACAGGGGATGTGGCGACCGCCACCGTGGCGGTGTAGTTGATTGGTGGAGGAGAGTCACACAATCACCCAGGTACCACAGGGGATGTGGCGACCGCCACCGTGGCGGTGTAGTTGATTGGTGGAGGAGAGTCACACAATCACCCAGGCACCACAGTGGGTGTGGCGACCGCTACCGTGGCGGTGTGGTTGATTGGTGGAGGAGAGTCACACAATCACCCAGGCACCACAGGGGGTGTGGCGACCGCTACCGTGGCGGTGTGGTTGATTGGTGGAGGAGAGTCACACAATCACCCAGGTACCACAGGGGGTGTGGCGACCGCTACCGCGGCGGTGTGGTTGATTGGTGGAGGAGAGTCACACAATCACCCAGGCACCACAGGGGGTGTGGCGACCGCTACCGCGGCGGTGTGGTTGATTGGTGGAGGAGAGTCACACAATCACCCAGGCACCACAGGGGGTGTGGCGACCGCCACCGCGGCGGTGTGGTTGATTGGTGGAGGAGAGTCACACAATCACCCAGGCACCACAGTGGGTGTGGCGACCGCTACCGTGGCGGTGTGGTTGATTGGTGGAGGAGAGTCACACAATCACCCAGGTACCACAGGGGATGTGGCGACCGCCACCGTGGCGGTGTGGTTGATTGGTGGAGGAGAGTCACACAATCACCCAGGCACCACAGGGGGTGTGGCGACCGCCACCGTGGCGGTGTGGTTGATTGGTGGAGGAGAGTCACACAATCACCCAGGCACCACAGGGGGTGTGGCGACCGCTACCGTGGCGGTGTGGTTGATTGGTGGAGGAGAGTCACACAATCACCCAGGTACCACAGGGGATGTGGCGACCGCCACCGTGGCGGTGTGGTTGATTGGTGGAGGAGAGTCACACAATCACCCAGGCACCACAGGGGGTGTGGCGACCGCCACCGTGGCGGTGTGGTTGATTGGTGGAGGAGAGTCACACAATCACCCAGGCACCACAGGGGGTGTGGCGACCGCCACCGCGGCGGTGTGGTTGATTGGTGGAGGAGAGTCACACAATCACCCAGGCACCACAGTGGGTGTGGCGACCGCCACCGTGGCGGTGTGGTTGATTGGTGGAGGAGAGTCACACAATCACCCAGGCACCACAGTGGGTGTGGCGACCGCCACCGTGGCGGTGTGGTTGATTGGTGGAGGAGAGTCACACAATCACCCAGGCACCACAGGGGGTGTGGCGACCGCCACCGCGGCGGTGTGGTTGATTGGTGGAGGAGAGTCACACAATCACCCAGGCACCACAGGGGGTGTGGCGACCGCTACCGTGGCGGTGTGGTTGATTGGTGGAGGAGAGTCACACAATCACCCAGGCACCACAGTGGGTGTGGCGACCGCCACCGTGGCGGTGTGGTTGATTGGTGGAGGAGAGTCACACAATCACCCAGGTACCACAGGGGATGTGGCGACCGCTACCGTGGCGGTGTGGTTGATTGGTGGAGGAGAGTCACACAATCACCCAGGCACCACAGTGGGTGTGGCGACCGCTACCGTGGCGGTGTGGTTGATTGGTGGAGGAGAGTCACACAATCACCCAGGTACCACAGGGGATGTGGCGACCGCTACCGTGGCGGTGTGGTTGATTGGTGGAGGAGAGTCACACAATCACCCAGGTACCACAGGGGGTGTGGCGACCGCCACCGTGGCGGTGTGGTTGATTGGTGGAGGAGAGTCACACAATCACCCAGGCACCACAGGGGGTGTGGCGACCAACACCGTGGCGGTGTGGTTGATTGGTGGAGGAGAGTCACACAATCACCCAGGTACCACAGGGGATGTGGCGACCGCCACCGTGGCGGTGTGGTTGATTGGTGGAGGAGAGTCACACAATCACCCAGGTACCACAGGGGATGTGGCGACCGCTACCGTGGCGGTGTGGTTGATTGGTGGAGGAGAGTCACACAATCACCCAGGTACCACAGGGGGTGTGGCGACCGCTACCGCGGCGGTGTGGTTGATTGGTGGAGGAGAGTCACACAATCACCCAGGCACCACAGGGGGTGTGACGACCGCCACCGTGGCGGTGTGGTTGATTGGTGGAGGAGAGTCACACAATCACCCAGGCACCACAGGGGATGTGGCGACCGCTACCGTGGCGGTGTGGTTGATTGGTGGAGGAGAGTCACACAATCACCCAGGTACCACAGGGGGTGTGGCGACCGCCACCGTGGCGGTGTGGTTGATTGGTGGAGGAGAGTCACACAATCACCCAGGCACCACAGTGGGTGTGGCGACCGCTACCGTGGCGGTGTGGTTGATTGGTGGAGGAGAGTCACACAATCACCCAGGTACCACAGGGGGTGTGGCGACCGCTACCGTGGCGGTGTGGTTGATTGGTGGAGGAGAGTCACACAATCACCCAGGTACCACAGGGGATGTGGCGACCGCTACCGTGGCGGTGTGGTTGATTGGTGGAGGAGAGTCACACAATCACCCAGGCACCACAGTGGGTGTGGCGACCGCTACCGTGGCGGTGTGGTTGATTGGTGGAGGAGAGTCACACAATCACCCAGGCACCACAGTGGGTGTGGCGACCGCTACCGCGGCGGTGTGGTTGATTGGTGGAGGAGAGTCACACAATCACCCAGGCACCACAGGGGATGTGGCGACCGCCACCGCGGCGGTGTGGTTGATTGGTGGAGGAGAGTCACACAATCACCCAGGCACCACAGGGGGTGTGGCGACCGCTACCGCGGCGGTGTGGTTGATTGGTGGAGGAGAGTCACACAATCACCCAGGCACCACAGTGGGTGTGGCGACCGCTACCGTGGCGGTGTGGTTGATTGGTGGAGGAGAGTCACACAATCACCCAGGCACCACAGGGGGTGTGGCGACCGCTACCGTGGCGGTGTGGTTGATTGGTGGAGGAGAGTCACACAATCACCCAGGCACCACAGTGGGTGTGGCGACCGCTACCGTGGCGGTGTGGTTGATTGGTGGAGGAGAGTCACACAATCACCCAGGCACCACAGTGGGTGTGGCGACCGCTACCGCGGCGGTGTGGTTGATTGGTGGAGGAGAGTCACACAATCACCCAGGCACCACAGGGGATGTGGCGACCGCCACCGCGGCGGTGTGGTTGATTGGTGGAGGAGAGTCACACAATCACCCAGGCACCACAGGGGGTGTGGCGACCGCTACCGCGGCGGTGTGGTTGATTGGTGGAGGAGAGTCACACAATCACCCAGGCACCACAGTGGGTGTGGCGACCGCTACCGTGGCGGTGTGGTTGATTGGTGGAGGAGAGTCACACAATCACCCAGGCACCACAGGGGGTGTGGCGACCGCCACCGTGGCGGTGTGGTTGATTGGTGGAGGAGAGTCACACAATCACCCAGGCACCACAGGGGGTGTGGCGACCGCTACCGCGGCGGTGTGGTTGATTGGTGGAGGAGAGTCACACAATCACCCAGGCACCACAGGGGATGTGGCGACCGCCACCGTGGCGGTGTGGTTGATTGGTGGAGGAGAGTCACACAATCACCCAGGTACCACAGGGGGTGTGGCGACCGCCACCGTGGCGGTGTGGTTGATTGGTGGAGGAGAGTCACACAATCACCCAGGCACCACAGGGGGTGTGGCGACCGCCACCGCGGCGGTGTGGTTGATTGGTGGAGGAGAGTCACACAATCACCCAGGCACCACAGGGGATGTGGCGACCGCCACCGTGGCGGTGTGGTTGATTGGTGGAGGAGAGTCACACAATCACCCAGGTACCACAGGGGGTGTGGCGACCGCCACCGTGGCGGTGTGGTTGATTGGTGGAGGAGAGTCACACAATCACCCAGGCACCACAGTGGGTGTGGCGACCGCTACCGTGGCGGTGTGGTTGATTGGTGGAGGAGAGTCACACAATCACCCAGGCACCACAGGGGGTGTGGCGACCGCCACCGCGGCGGTGTGGTTGATTGGTGGAGGAGAGTCACACAATCACCCAGGTACCACAGGGGATGTGGCGACCGCTACCGTGGCGGTGTGGTTGATTGGTGGAGGAGAGTCACACAATCACCCAGGCACCACAGTGGGTGTGGCGACCGCTACCGTGGCGGTGTGGTTGATTGGTGGAGGAGAGTCACACAATCACCCAGGTACCACAGGGGGTGTGGCGACCGCTACCGCGGCGGTGTGGTTGATTGGTGGAGGAGAGTCACACAATCACCCAGGCACCACAGTGGGTGTGGCGACCGCTACCGTGGCGGTGTGGTTGATTGGTGGAGGAGAGTCACACAATCACCCAGGCACCACAGGGGGTGTGGCGACCGCTACCGCGGCGGTGTGGTTGATTGGTGGAGGAGAGTCACACAATCACCCAGGCACCACAGGGGGTGTGGCGACCGCCACCGTGGCGGTGTGGTTGATTGGTGGAGGAGAGTCACACAATCACCCAGGCACCACAGTGGGTGTGGCGACCGCTACCGTGGCGGTGTGGTTGATTGGTGGAGGAGAGTCACACAATCACCCAGGCACCACAGGGGGTGTGGCGACCGCTACCGTGGCGGTGTGGTTGATTGGTGGAGGAGAGTCACACAATCACCCAGGCACCACAGTGGGTGTGGCGACCGCTACCGTGGCGGTGTGGTTGATTGGTGGAGGAGAGTCACACAATCACCCAGGCACCACAGGGGGTGTGGCGACCGCTACCGCGGCGGTGTGGTTGATTGGTGGAGGAGAGTCACACAATCACCCAGGCACCACAGGGGGTGTGGCGACCGCCACCGTGGCGGTGTGGTTGATTGGTGGAGGAGAGTCACACAATCACCCAGGCACCACAGGGGGTGTGGCGACCGCCACCGCGGCGGTGTGGTTGATTGGTGGAGGAGAGTCACACAATCACCCAGGCACCACAGGGGGTGTGGCGACCGCCACCGTGGCGGTGTGGTTGATTGGTGGAGGAGAGTCACACAATCACCCAGGCACCACAGGGGGTGTGGCGACCGCCACCGTGGCGGTGTGGTTGATTGGTGGAGGAGAGTCACACAATCACCCAGGCACCACAGGGGGTGTGGCGACCGCTACCGTGGCGGTGTGGTTGATTGGTGGAGGAGAGTCACACAATCACCCAGGCACCACAGGGGGTGTGGCGACCGCTACCGCGGCGGTGTGGTTGATTGGTGGAGGAGAGTCACACAATCACCCAGGCACCACAGGGGGTGTGGCGACCGCCACCGTGGCGGTGTGGTTGATTGGTGGAGGAGAGTCACACAATCACCCAGGCACCACAGGGGGTGTGGCGACCGCCACCGCGGCGGTGTGGTTGATTGGTGGAGGAGAGTCACACAATCACCCAGGCACCACAGGGGGTGTGGCGACCGCCACCGTGGCGGTGTGGTTGATTGGTGGAGGAGAGTCACACAATCACCCAGGCACCACAGGGGGTGTGGCGACCGCTACCGTGGCGGTGTGGTTGATTGGTGGAGGAGAGTCACACAATCACCCAGGCACCACAGGGGGTGTGGCGACCGCTACCGTGGCGGTGTGGTTGATTGGTGGAGGAGAGTCACACAATCACCCAGGCACCACAGGGGGTGTGGCGACCGCTACCGCGGCGGTGTGGTTGATTGGTGGAGGAGAGTCACACAATCACCCAGGCACCACAGGGGGTGTGGCGACCGCTACCGTGGCGGTGTGGTTGATTGGTGGAGGAGAGTCACACAATCACCCAGGCACCACAGGGGGTGTGGCGACCGCTACCGTGGCGGTGTGGTTGATTGGTGGAGGAGAGTCACACAATCACCCAGGCACCACAGGGGGTGTGGCGACCGCTACCGCGGCGGTGTGGTTGATTGGTGGAGGAGAGTCACACAATCACCCAGGCACCACAGGGGGTGTGGCGACCGCCACCGTGGCGGTGTGGTTGATTGGTGGAGGAGAGTCACACAATCACCCAGGCACCACAGGGGGTGTGGCGACCGCTACCGTGGCGGTGTGGTTGATTGGTGGAGGAGAGTCACACAATCACCCAGGCACCACAGGGGGTGTGGCGACCGCTACCGTGGCGGTGTGGTTGATTGGTGGAGGAGAGTCACACAATCACCCAGGCACCACAGGGGGTGTGGCGACCGCTACCGTGGCGGTGTGGTTGATTGGTGGAGGAGAGTCACACAATCACCCAGGCACCACAGGGGGTGTGGCGACCGCCACCGCGGCGGTGTGGTTGATTGGTGGAGGAGAGTCACACAATCACCCAGGCACCACAGGGGGTGTGGCGACCGCCACCGTGGCGGTGTGGTTGATTGGTGGAGGAGAGTCACACAATCACCCAGGCACCACAGGGGGTGTGGCGACCGCCACCGTGGCGGTGTGGTTGATTGGTGGAGGAGAGTCACACAATCACCCAGGCACCACAGGGGGTGTGGCGACCGCTACCGTGGCGGTGTGGTTGATTGGTGGAGGAGAGTCACACAATCACCCAGGTACCACAGGGGGTGTGGCGACCGCTACCGTGGCGGTGTGGTTGATTGGTGGAGGAGAGTCACACAATCACCCAGGCACCACAGGGGGTGTGGCGACCGCTACCGCGGCGGTGTGGTTGATTGGTGGAGGAGAGTCACACAATCACCCAGGCACCACAGGGGGTGTGGCGACCGCTACCGTGGCGGTGTGGTTGATTGGTGGAGGAGAGTCACACAATCACCCAGGCACCACAGGGGGTGTGGCGACCGCCACCGTGGCGGTGTGGTTGATTGGTGGAGGAGAGTCACACAATCACCCAGGCACCACAGGGGGTGTGGCGACCGACACCGTGGCGGTGTGGTTGATTGGTGGAGGAGAGTCACACAATCACCCAGGCACCACAGGGGGTGTGGCGACCGCTACCGTGGCGGTGTGGTTGATTGGTGGAGGAGAGTCACACAATCACCCAGGCACCACAGGGGGTGTGGCGACCGCCACCGCGGCGGTGTGGTTGATTGGTGGAGGAGAGTCACACAATCACCCAGGCACCACAGTGGGTGTGGCGACCGCTACCGTGGCGGTGTGGTTGATTGGTGGAGGAGAGTCACACAATCACCCAGGCACCACAGGGGGTGTGGCGACCGCTACCGTGGCGGTGTGGTTGATTGGTGGAGGAGAGTCACACAATCACCCAGGCACCACAGGGGGTGTGGCGACCGCTACCGCGGCGGTGTGGTTGATTGGTGGAGGAGAGTCACACAATCACCCAGGCACCACAGGGGGTGTGGCGACCGCTACCGTGGCGGTGTGGTTGATTGGTGGAGGAGAGTCACACAATCACCCAGGCACCACAGGGGGTGTGGCGACCGCTACCGTGGCGGTGTGGTTGATTGGTGGAGGAGAGTCACACAATCACCCAGGCACCACAGGGGGTGTGGCGACCGCCACCGTGGCGGTGTGGTTGATTGGTGGAGGAGAGTCACACAATCACCCAGGCACCACAGGGGGTGTGGCGACCGCTACCGTGGCGGTGTGGTTGATTGGTGGAGGAGAGTCACACAATCACCCAGGCACCACAGGGGGTGTGGCGACCGCCACCGTGGCGGTGTGGTTGATTGGTGGAGGAGAGTCACACAATCACCCAGGTACCACAGGGGGTGTGGCGACCGCCACCGTGGCGGTGTGGTTGATTGGTGGAGGAGAGTCACACAATCACCCAGGCACCACAGGGGGTGTGGCGACCGCTACCGCGGCGGTGTGGTTGATTGGTGGAGGAGAGTCACACAATCACCCAGGCACCACAGGGGGTGTGGCGACCGCTACCGCGGCGGTGTGGTTGATTGGTGGAGGAGAGTCACACAATCACCCAGGCACCACAGGGGGTGTGGCGACCGCTACCGCGGCGGTGTGGTTGATTGGTGGAGGAGAGTCACACAATCACCCAGGCACCACAGGGGGTGTGGCGACCGCTACCGTGGCGGTGTGGTTGATTGGTGGAGGAGAGTCACACAATCACCCAGGCACCACAGGGGGTGTGGCGACCGCCACCGTGGCGGTGTGGTTGATTGGTGGAGGAGAGTCACACAATCACCCAGGCACCACAGGGGGTGTGGCGACCGCTACCGTGGCGGTGTGGTTGATTGGTGGAGGAGAGTCACACAATCACCCAGGTACCACAGGGGGTGTGGCGACCGCCACCGTGGCGGTGTGGTTGATTGGTGGAGGAGAGTCACACAATCACCCAGGCACCACAGGGGGTGTGGCGACCGCCACCGCGGCGGTGTGGTTGATTGGTGGAGGAGAGTCACACAATCACCCAGGCACCACAGTGGGTGTGGCGACCGCTACCGTGGCGGTGTGGTTGATTGGTGGAGGAGAGTCACACAATCACCCAGGCACCACAGGGGGTGTGGCGACCGCTACCGTGGCGGTGTGGTTGATTGGTGGAGGAGAGTCACACAATCACCCAGGCACCACAGGGGGTGTGGCGACCGCTACCGCGGCGGTGTGGTTGATTGGTGGAGGAGAGTCACACAATCACCCAGGCACCACAGGGGGTGTGGCGACCGCTACCGTGGCGGTGTGGTTGATTGGTGGAGGAGAGTCACACAATCACCCAGGCACCACAGGGGGTGTGGCGACCGCTACCGTGGCGGTGTGGTTGATTGGTGGAGGAGAGTCACACAATCACCCAGGCACCACAGGGGGTGTGGCGACCGCTACCGTGGCGGTGTGGTTGATTGGTGGAGGAGAGTCACACAATCACCCAGGCACCACAGGGGGTGTGGCGACCGCCACCGTGGCGGTGTGGTTGATTGGTGGAGGAGAGTCACACAATCACCCAGGCACCACAGGGGGTGTGGCGACCGCTACCGTGGCGGTGTGGTTGATTGGTGGAGGAGAGTCACACAATCACCCAGGTACCACAGGGGGTGTGGCGACCGCCACCGTGGCGGTGTGGTTGATTGGTGGAGGAGAGTCACACAATCACCCAGGCACCACAGGGGGTGTGGCGACCGCTACCGTGGCGGTGTGGTTGATTGGTGGAGGAGAGTCACACAATCACCCAGGTACCACAGGGGGTGTGGCGACCGCTACCGCGGCGGTGTGGTTGATTGGTGGAGGAGAGTCACACAATCACCCAGGCACCACAGTGGGTGTGGCGACCGCTACCGTGGCGGTGTGGTTGATTGGTGGAGGAGAGTCACACAATCACCCAGGCACCACAGGGGGTGTGGCGACCGCTACCGTGGCGGTGTGGTTGATTGGTGGAGGAGAGTCACACAATCACCCAGGCACCACAGGGGGTGTGGCGACCGCTACCGTGGCGGTGTGGTTGATTGGTGGAGGAGAGTCACACAATCACCCAGGTACCACAGGGGGTGTGGCGACCGCTACCGCGGCGGTGTGGTTGATTGGTGGAGGAGAGTCACACAATCACCCAGGCACCACAGTGGGTGTGGCGACCGCTACCGTGGCGGTGTGGTTGATTGGTGGAGGAGAGTCACACAATCACCCAGGCACCACAGGGGGTGTGGCGACCGCTACCGTGGCGGTGTGGTTGATTGGTGGAGGAGAGTCACACAATCACCCAGGCACCACAGGGGGTGTGGCGACCGCCACCGTGGCGGTGTGGTTGATTGGTGGAGGAGAGTCACACAATCACCCAGGCACCACAGGGGGTGTGGCGACCGCCACCGTGGCGGTGTGGTTGATTGGTGGAGGAGAGTCACACAATCACCCAGGCACCACAGGGGGTGTGGCGACCGCTACCGTGGCGGTGTGGTTGATTGGTGGAGGAGAGTCACACAATCACCCAGGCACCACAGGGGGTGTGGCGACCGCTACCGTGGCGGTGTGGTTGATTGGTGGAGGAGAGTCACACAATCACCCAGGCACCACAGGGGGTGTGGCGACCGCTACCGTGGCGGTGTGGTTGATTGGTGGAGGAGAGTCACACAATCACCCAGGCACCACAGGGGGTGTGGCGACCGCTACCGCGGCGGTGTGGTTGATTGGTGGAGGAGAGTCACACAATCACCCAGGCACCACAGGGGGTGTGGCGACCGCTACCGTGGCGGTGTGGTTGATTGGTGGAGGAGAGTCACACAATCACCCAGGCACCACAGGGGGTGTGGCGACCGACACCGTGGCGGTGTGGTTGATTGGTGGAGGAGAGTCACACAATCACCCAGGCACCACAGGGGGTGTGGCGACCGCCACCGTGGCGGTGTGGTTGATTGGTGGAGGAGAGTCACACAATCACCCAGGCACCACAGGGGGTGTGGCGACCGCTACCGTGGCGGTGTGGTTGATTGGTGGAGGAGAGTCACACAATCACCCAGGCACCACAGGGGGTGTGGCGACCGCCACCGCGGCGGTGTGGTTGATTGGTGGAGGAGAGTCACACAATCACCCAGGCACCACAGGGGGTGTGGCGACCGCTACCGTGGCGGTGTGGTTGATTGGTGGAGGAGAGTCACACAATCACCCAGGCACCACAGGGGGTGTGGCGACCGACACCGTGGCGGTGTGGTTGATTGGTGGAGGAGAGTCACACAATCACCCAGGCACCACAGGGGGTGTGGCGACCGCCACCGTGGCGGTGTGGTTGATTGGTGGAGGAGAGTCACACAATCACCCAGGCACCACAGGGGGTGTGGCGACCGCCACCGTGGCGGTGTGGTTGATTGGTGGAGGAGAGTCACACAATCACCCAGGCACCACAGGGGGTGTGGCGACCGCTACCGTGGCGGTGTGGTTGATTGGTGGAGGAGAGTCACACAATCACCCAGGCACCACAGGGGGTGTGGCGACCGCTACCGTGGCGGTGTGGTTGATTGGTGGAGGAGAGTCACACAATCACCCAGGCACCACAGGGGGTGTGGCGACCGCTACCGTGGCGGTGTGGTTGATTGGTGGAGGAGAGTCACACAATCACCCAGGCACCACAGGGGGTGTGGCGACCGCTACCGTGGCGGTGTGGTTGATTGGTGGAGGAGAGTCACACAATCACCCAGGCACCACAGGGGGTGTGGCGACCGACACCGCGGCGGTGTGGTTGATTGGTGGAGGAGAGTCACACAATCACCCAGGCACCACAGGGGGTGTGGCGACCGCTACCGTGGCGGTGTGGTTGATTGGTGGAGGAGAGTCACACAATCACCCAGGCACCACAGTGGGTGTGGCGACCGCCACCGTGGCGGTGTGGTTGATTGGTGGAGGAGAGTCACACAATCACCCAGGCACCACAGGGGGTGTGGCGACCGCTACCGTGGCGGTGTGGTTGATTGGTGGAGGAGAGTCACACAATCACCCAGGCACCACAGGGGGTGTGGCGACCGCCACCGTGGCGGTGTGGTTGATTGGTGGAGGAGAGTCACACAATCACCCAGGCACCACAGTGGGTGTGGCGACCGCCACCGTGGCGGTGTGGTTGATTGGTGGAGGAGAGTCACACAATCACCCAGGCACCACAGGGGGTGTGGCGACCGCTACCGTGGCGGTGTGGTTGATTGGTGGAGGAGAGTCACACAATCACCCAGGTACCACAGGGGGTGTGGCGACCGCTACCGTGGCGGTGTGGTTGATTGGTGGAGGAGAGTCACACAATCACCCAGGTACCACAGGGGGTGTGGCGACCGCTACCGTGGCGGTGTGGTTGATTGGTGGAGGAGAGTCACACAATCACCCAGGTACCACAGGGGGTGTGGCGACCGCTACCGTGGCGGTGTGGTTGATTGGTGGAGGAGAGTCACACAATCACCCAGGCACCACAGGGGGTGTGGCGACCGCCACCGTGGCGGTGTGGTTGATTGGTGGAGGAGAGTTCCATGCTGTCAAAGGCTTTATATAATAACCATGACGTCACCAGAGCAGAATGCCGAACTACAGCACAGCTTCCGAACTGTGGCGCAGTCAGATGCCGAACTGTGGAAATCAGAACTCTGTTTGGGGTGAGTAGCAGGGAGCGCTGGCCTGGTAACCATGGCAGCCGTCCCACTTACTGGTGTCTATTGTGAACAAGTCGGCAGCAGCAGTTCTGGGGAAGACTTCGGCGATGGCAAAGTCCAAAGGTGTTCCCCTGCTGTCACTTGGTACCTCCTGCCCATCCACCTGTCACACAGAAACACACAAACTTGCGGCTGTAATGTAGAGACCAAATAGCGGGCGTCCTGTTGAGAGGGAAGTTGGGGAGCAAGGGGAGACTTACTGAATTCATTGATTGTAAATATGCCTTGTTGAGTCGTCAGCGGGTAGACTTGTGTGATGTTGAAGCGTTTACCGCCGCCGCGGTTGTCAGGCAAAAGCTTGCCATTCACCTGTCCATTTCACCGGAAACGATACCGCGCATGCGTTAAATGGTCAGATCATGCATCGATATGAAAGAGATTGAATGACGCCCACTGTTACCATGGTGACGTTGAATTCCTATGGAATTCCCCACATCGCAGAAAACAACAACAGAACAGTGCATCAAGATATCAAGCTGATAATACATGAAGCCGTATCTTTTATCGATCAATTACAAACTAATTACAACCAGTACAATTAGTTTACACAAAGAGGTTACGAGCTCATTTGCAGTCATATATAGGTTTACATAGACCGACTAAAATATCAATAGAATGTTCTTCATGGAAACATCTCCCACTTTTCAGATAACGCTCAAATAAGATATTAGAGAACCCGAAACATTAATCGATCGATTACGAACCTTTTAGTTTACAAAGAACGCCAGAAATAAATTTGTAGTTATTTATATAGCTTCGTCGATCACCCGGCAGAGGGCGTCCTAAATAGTACCGCCCCGGATAAACTCATTCTATGTTGATTAATTTCCCGCCATGTTATTTGCGAAATAGATTTTAAGTTCGATCGAGGTCAAAGGCGTGCAGCTATTTAATGTTTTAATGAGTCATTTTGAAATTACGGGCTTTTCACTTAATTTCACAAATGTGATCAACAATAACGAGAAGGCTACATTGTTTAAATGATGCGTCCAAATTGTAAAATTCAAGCTAAAAAATCCTCGAAAAACGTGCGTGACCCCACGACCCACCCCACGACCAATAAATGGGTTTTTACGTGGGGCAAAGGATATATGACGTGAGGAACGAGCGACCTCTGCCGGGAGATTGTCTACAGGGCCTACATGGGACAAGTTACGGAAAGCTCTTACATCGTAGATGACATCGTTAGGGATTCCCAGGACGTCCTCCGGGACGGTGACGGTGGCCTCCAGGTTGGTGAGGATGGGGGGCTGGCGGATGTTGGTGATCAGGATCGTCAGCTCCTTCGGTCCCGAGTAGAAGTCCGAGTCCGCAGCCACGTACCCGACGGTGAAGTACAGCGGGGAGAGCCAGTCATCCAGGTCCTGGCTCACGGTGATCTTACCTGGTGGAGCCACAGGACAACACACCAGGCATGAACATGAACACACACGTGGAGTAACTCATATTATTATTTTCCAGTTACACTGATAAATTTCTCATTAAAATTGAGATGCAAAACGTCATGTGACGACGTTTATATCAATACTTGTATTTAGATATCAGGACAAAAAATTAGGCACCACCTACCTGTGTTAGCGTTCAGGGTGACGGGGGCGTTGGGTGGAGTGGAGTACTGTACGTGGTAAGGCACCACCTACCTGTGTTAGCGTTCAGGGTGACGGGGGCGTTGGGTGGAGTGGAGTACTGTACGTGGTAAGGCACCACCTACCTGTGTTAGCGTTCAGGGTGACGGGGGCGTTGGGTGGAGTGGAGTACTGTACGTGGTAAGGCACCACCTACCTGTGTTAGCGGTCAGGGTGACGGGGGCGTTGGGTGGAGTGGAGTACTGTACGTGGTAAGGCACCACCTACCTGTGTTAGCGTTCAGGGTGACGGGGGCGTTGGGTGGAGTGGAGTACTGTACGTGGTAAGGCACCACCTACCTGTGTTAGCGTTCAGGGTGACGGGGGCGTTGGGTGGAGTGGAGTACTGTACGTGGTAAGGCACCACCTACCTGTGTTAGCGTTCAGGGTGACGGGGGCGTTGGGTGGAGTGGAGTACTGTACGTGGTAAGGCACCACCTACCTGTGTTAGCGTTCAGGGTGACGGGGGCGTTGGGTGGAGTGGAGTACTGTACGTGGTAAGGCACCACCTACCTGTGTTAGCGTTCAGGATGACGGGGGCGTTGGGTGGAGTGGAGTACTGTACGTGGTAAGGCACCACCTACCTGTGTTAGCGTTCAGGGTGACGGGGGCGTTGGGTGGAGTGGAGTACTGTACGTGGTAAGGCACCACCTACCTGTGTTAGCGTTCAGGGTGACGGGGGCGTTGGGTGGAGTGGAGTACTGTACGTGGTAAGGCGCCACCTACCTGTGTTAGCGTTCAGGGTGACGGGGGCGTTGGGTGGAGTGGAGTACTGTATGTGGTAAGGCACCACCTACCTGTGTTAGCGTTCAGGGTGACGGGGGCGTTGGGTGGAGTGGAGTACTGTACGTGGTAAGGCACCACCTACCTGTGTTAGCGTTCAGGGTGACGGGGGCGTTGGGTGGAGTGGAGTACTGTACGTGGTAAGGCACCACCTACCTGTGTTAGCGTTCAGGGTGACGGGGGCGTTGGGTGGAGTGGAGTACTGCATGTGGAAAGTGATCGGGCCACCCAAGACGCTTCCCGAGTCGTCAAGATCAGAAAAATCCAAATCTATTACCTATAGACATAAATTGCATGTGTATTATATGTATCCATAATGAACAAAATCTCAAATTCAAGCCAACTAGTGCAGCGCCCAGCGGAGGTAGGTGACACAACTACTATCATAAAGCGAAGAAAAACAGATAGTATGGGCAAAACGACGTGTTCACTCGATGGTTACAAGATGGACTCATAATCCACTGGTTCGTCAGTTATAATCCTGTGTTAGTTAAGCATTACGCACAGCCCAGAAGCTGACACCATAAGTATTCCAAATTTAATGATATTAGAGAATTATGTGAACCACAACAATTATCAAATTTGAATTTCTGTGCAATGTATTACGGTTATGCATGATTTATTCAACAGTCATCCTATAATATTTCTATTAAAGCAATATAACATGTGTGTTATACTTGTAATTGCCAAGTGGTATTACAATCCGGTGTTGACTCTAGTTACCGTGAACCCGGTGTTGTCGATGGCCGCGTCCAGGACGACGGTGGCGGGCAGTCCTGTCAGGTCGTGCGGCTCGTTCACGTCCAGGATCTCCACCGTCAGAGTCTCTAGTAACGGTGTCGCCGGGTCCTCTATGACCTGGATCTCAAGTACACATGTTGACGGCGCCGTCTCGTGGTCAAGGGGCCCCGTTGTTGTGATCTCGCCTGTCAGTGGAAATGACAATCAAACAAGCACTGGACAAACCATATTAATTAGTAATAATAACTATAATACTGAATAATAACTTTAATACAAGTACAGTTTTGATGACTGTCTTGCGGTCCGCATGTGAGGTGACATGGCGCCAACAATAAAAGCAATATATAATATCATGCACAATTGGATCAAGCCGCGCCTACCTGTACCGGCGTCGATGGCGAAGTCAGTGATATCGCAGGCGGTAGCCGGTGGCGTGGCGGTCTTCAGGGTGTACACCAGGTCGGGCGGCACGGCCGTCGTCGCGCTGAAGGAGTTGAAGCCCTCCACCTTGTACACCAGCGTCCCTGCAGCCTCGTTCTCGTACAGCGGTGCGGTGGCCGGCAGGTTGCTGAAGTAGGGCGGCACCCCTGGAGGGCGGGAGGGAGGGTGGGTCACCAGTCAGGTGGGAGAGGGAGAACAGGTTACCGTGGGCCAGCGCGACAACTCAAATACGAACAGAAAATGGCCTCAATGATTATTATTTTTTAATTAAGCTTATATTTGAACTGTGAAATACACTAAAAACAGACGACAGAAAGGGTTGGTATGTAATAACCGACTTTAATTGTTCGGGACCTGTGTTTTGTTCCACCCTGACGGCCATACCGCGCCGGACACTGACCTTCTTGCACTACCGCAATCAGTGAGTAATCTCGGACTGTGACCTTGGCCTCCCCGCCGGCCTGGACGGGCACCCAGGGGCACGTCTGGCCGGGGGTTCCGGAGCAGGATGCGGCCGACTTCTCCAGGATCAGGACCTGGCCGTACTGTCCGGATCCAGAGAGCGCCTCGTTGTACGGGATCACCCGAGTGACCGTCGGGATGGTTTGGTCGTCTCTCCTGGAGCCAAGCCCAAGCTTAGGAAATGCGGGACAGTTGGACACGGTAACAAATATAGATGTAGATCCTGGTGATCCCAAAGGTTAGATAATATCTGGTGGTAAACTGGGTTGAGAGATTGATCGAGACATGTAGATATATTTATATATGCCATGCTATGCATGATCCAGAACGAGAGATCAACGAAATAAAATGAATTGATGTTTTTGTGCACAGGCTAAATTGAGTCAGGGTTCCTCCAGGGACGATGAAGGCTGAATGGGTTAAACATGCTCCAGATTTGAAGCGTGGGGCAGGACCTTTGATGTGCGGAGTAGTGCTAGCGAGATGCGGATCCAGGCTGACACATACATTATAGCGAGCCATAAGAGCGGGATCCAGAAGGAATAAGTACAAGGCCTGGAAGGGGGATCCGGACCCACAAACACGTGGTTGAGAGTGACCGGGAGAGGAGAAGGCCACTCACCAGCCATAGACATCGCCGGGCTGGACTTGGATATAATCCGCGACCATCAGAAGCACGTTGACGACACCTGAGTGAAAGGCGGAAATAACGAATATTATATGATGGCGCAAAGATTGTATAACATGCTAATAATGGGTGACGTCAATGTCAAATACCATTGTTATACCATCTGAAGGACCAGCGCACGCACCAGGATGTAACCTACCTGCTATTCCGTGTGAACAGACGAAGTCGTCCTTCACATTCTAACCCACCAGGATGTAACCCACCTGGTATATTGTGTGAACACATGGAGTCGTCCTTCGCATTTTGACCCCACCAGGACGTAGGAATGTGAAGCCACCTGCTATTCCGTGTGAACAGATGGAGTCGTCCCTAAAGTTCTGACCCACCAGGATGTAACCCACCTGCTATTCCGTGTGAACAGATGAAGTCGTCCTTCACATTCTGACCCACCAGAATGTAACCCACCTGCTATTCCGTGTGAACAGATGGAGTCGTCCCTAAAGTTCTGACCCACCAGGATGTAACCCACCTGCTATTCCGTGTGAACAGATGAAGTCGTCCTTCACATTCTGACCCACCAGAATGTAACCCACCTGCTAATGTAACCCACCTGCTATTCCGTGTGAACAGATGGAGTCGTCCCTAAAGTTCTGACCCACCAGGATGCAACCCACCTGCTATTCCGTGTGAACAGATGAAGTCGTCCTTCACATTCTGACCCACCAGAATGTAACCCACCTGCTATTCCGTGTGAACAGATGGAGTCGTCCCTAAAGTTCTGACCCACCAGGATGTAACCCACCTGCTATTCCGTGTGAACAGATGAAGTCGTCCTTCACATTCTGACCCACCAGAATGTAACCCACCTGCTATTCCGTGTGAACAGATGGAGTCATCCCTAAAGTTCTGACCCACCAGGATGTAACCCTCCTGCTATTCCGTGTGAACAGATGAAGTCGTCCTTCACATTCTGACCCACCAGAATGTAACCCACCTGCTATTCCGTGTGAACAGATGAAGTCGTCCTTCACATTCTGACTAAACCAGGATGTAAACCACCTGCTATTCCGTGTGAACAGATGGAGTCGTCCCTCACATTCTGACCGACCAGCGTGTTACCCACCTGCTATTCCGCGTGAACAGATGGAGCCGTCCTTCACATTCTGACCCACAAGGATGTAACCCACCTGCTATTCCGTGTGAACAGATGGAGTCGTCCTTCACATTCTGACCCACCAGGATGTAACCCACCTGGTATATTGTGTGAACAGATGGAGTCGTCCCTCACATTCTGACCTACCAAGATGTAACCCACTTGCTATTCCGTGTGAACAGATGGAGTCGTTCTTCACATTCTGACCCACCAGGGTGTAACCCATCTGTTATATTGTGTGAACAGATGGAGTCGTCTCTCACATTCTGACCCACCAGGATGTAACCCACCTGGTATAGTCTGTGAACAGATGGAGTTGTCCGTCACATTCTGACCCACCAGGATGCAACCCACCTGGTATATCGTGTGAACAGAAGGAGTCGTCCTTCACATTCTGTCCCACCAGGATGTAATCCACCTGGTATATTGTGTGAACAGATGGAGTCGTCCCCCACATTCTGACCAACCAGGATGTAACCCACCTGTTTATATTGTGTGAACAGATGGAGTCGTCTCTCGCATTCTGACCCACCAGGATGTAACCCACCTGGTATATTGTGTGAACAGATGGAGTCGTCCTTCACATTCTGACCCACCAGGATGTAACCCACCTGTTTATATTGTGTGAACAGATGGAGTCGTCCCTCATATTCTGACCCACCAGGATGTAACCCACCTGGTTTATTGTGTGAACACATAGAGTCGTCCTTCACATTATGACCCACCAGGATGTAACCTACCTGGTATATTGTGTGAACAGATGGAGTCGTCCTTCACATTCTGACCCACCAGGATGTAACCCACCTGGTATATTGTGTGAACAGATGGAGTAGTCCCTCACATTCTGACCCACCAGGATGTAACCCACCTGGTATATTGCGTGAACAGATGGAGTCGTCCCTCACATTCTGACCCACCAGGATGTTACCCACCTGCTATTCCGTGTGAACAGATGGAGTCGTCCTTCACAATCCGATCCACCAGGATGTAACCCACCTGGTATATTGTGTGAACAGATGGAGTCGTCCTTCACATTCTGACCCACAAGGATGTAACCCACCTGGTATATTGTGTGAACAGAAGGAGTCGTCCTTCACAATCTGACCCACCAGGATGTAATCCACCCGATATATTGTGTGAACAGATGGAGTCGTCCCTCACATTCTGACCAACCAGGATGTAACCCACCTGTTTATATTGTGTGAACAGATGGAGTCGTCCCTCACATTCTAACCCACCAGGATGTAACCCACCTGGTATATTGTGTGAACAGATGGAGTCGTCCTTCACATTCTGACCCACCAGGATGTAACCCACCTGTTTATATTGTGTGAACAGATGGAGTCATCCTTCATATTCTGACCCACCAAGATGTAACCCACCTGGTATATTGTGTGAACACATAGAGTCGTCCTTCACATTCTGACCCACCAGGATGTAACCTACCTGGTATATTGTGTGAACAGATGGAGTCGTCCTTCACATTCTGACCCACCAGGATGTAACCCACCTGGTATATTGTGTGAACAGATGGAGTAGTCCCTCACATTCTGACCCACCAGGATGTAACCCACATGGTATATTGCGTGAACAGATGGAGTCGTCCCTCACATTCTGACCCACCAGGATGTAACCCACCTGCTATTCCGTGTGAACGGATGGAGTCGTCCTTCACAATCTGACCCACCAGGATGTAACCCCCTGGTATATTGTGTGAACAGATGGAGTCGTCCTTCACATTCTGACCCACCAGGATGTAACCCACCTGGTATATTGTGTGAACAGATGGAGTCGTCCCTCACATTCTGACCCACCAGGATGTAACCTACCTGGTATATGGTGTGAAGAGATGGACTCGTCCTTCACATTCTGACCCACCAGAATGTAACCTACCTGGTATATTGTGTCAACAGATGGAGTCGTCCCTCACATTCTGACCCACCAGGATGTAACCCACTTGGTATATTGTGTGAACAGATGGAGTAGTCCCTCACATTCTGACCCACCAGGATGTAACCCACCTGGTGTATTGGGTGAACAGATGGAGCCGTCCAACACATTCTGACCGACCAGGATGTAACCCAACTGCTATTCGGTGTGAACAGATGAAGTCGTCCTTCACATTCTAACCCACCAGGATGTAACCCACCTGGTATATTGTGTGAACAGATGGAGCCGTCCCTCACATTCTGACCCACCAGGATGTAACCCATCTGCTATTCCGTGTGAACAGATGGAGTCTTCCCTCACATTGTGACCCACCAGGATGCTACCCATCTGGTATATTGTGTGAACACATGAAGTCGTCCTTCACATTCTGACCCACCAGGATGTAACCCACCTGGTATATTGTGTGAACAGATGGAGTCGTCCTTCACATTCTGACCCTCCAGGATGTAACCCATCTGGTATATTGTGTGAACAGATGGAGTCGTCCTTCACATTCTGACCCTCCAGGATGTAACCCACCTGGTATATTGTGTGAACAGATGGTGTCGTCCTTCACATTCTGACCCACCAGGATGTAACCCACCTGGTATAATGTGTGAACAGATGGAGTCGTCACTCACATTCTGACCCACCAGGATGTAACCCACCTGCTATTCCGTGTGAACAGATGGAGTCGTCCTTCACATTCTGACCCACCAGGATGTAACCCACCTGGTATATTGTGTGAACAGATGGAGTCGTCCCTCACATTCTGACCCACCAGGATGTAACCCACCTGCTATTCCGTGTGAACAGATGGAGTCGTCCCTCACATTCTGACCCACCAGGATGTAACCCACCTGGTATATTGTGTGAACAGATGGAGTCGTCCCTCACATTCTGACCCACCAGGATGCTACCCATCTGGGATATTGTGTGAACACATGAAGTCGTCCTTTACATTCTGACCCACCAGGATGTAACCTACCTGGTATATTGTGTGAACAGATGGAGTCGTCCTTCACATTCTGACCCTCCAGGATGTAACCCACCTGGTATATTGTGTGAACAGATGGAGTCGTCCTTCACATTCTGACCCACCAGGATGTAACCCACCTGGTATATTGTGTGAACAGATGGAATCGTCACTCACATTCTGACCCACCAGGATGTAACCCACCTGCTATTACGTGTGAAAAGATGGAGTCGTCCCTCACATTGTGACCCACCAGGATGCTACCCACCTGGTATATTGTGTGAACAGATGGAGTCGTCCTTCATATTCTGACCCACCAGGATGTAACCCACCTGGTATATTGTGTGAACAGTTGGAGCCGTCCTTCACATTCTGACTAAACCAGGATGTAACCCACCTGCTATTCCGTGTGAACAGATGGAGTCGTCCTTCACATTCTGACCCACCAAGATGTCACCCACCTGCTTATCCGTGTGAACAGATGGAGTCGTCCTTCACATTCTGACCCACCAGGATCTAACCACCTGCTTATCCGTGTGAACAGATGGAGTCGTCACTCACATTCTGACCCACCAGGATGTAACCCACCTGGTATATTGTGTGAACAGATGGAGTCGTCCCTCACATTCTGACCCACCAGGATGCTACCCATCTGGGATATTGTGTGAACACATGAAGTCGTCCTTTACATTCTGACCCACCAGGATGTAACCTACCTGGTATATTGTGTGAACAGATGGAGTCGTCCTTCACATTCTGACCCTCCAGGATGTAACCCACCTGGTATATTGTGTGAACAGATGGAGTCGTCCTTCACATTCTGACCCACCAGGATGTAACCCATCTGGTATATTGTGTGAACAGATGGAATCGTCACTCACATTCTGACCCACCAGGATGTAACCCACCTGCTATTACGTGTGAAAAGATGGAGTCGTCCCTCACATTGTGACCCACCAGGATGCTACCCACCTGGTATATTGTGTGAACAGATGGAGTCGTCCTTCATATTCTGACCCACCAGGATGTAACCCACCTGGTATATTGTGTGAACAGTTGGAGCCGTCCTTCACATTCTGACTAAACCAGGATGTAACCCACCTGCTATTCCGTGTGAACAGATGGAGTCGTCCTTCACATTCTGACCCACCAAGATGTCACCCACCTGCTTATCCGTGTGAACAGATGGAGTCGTCCTTCACATTCTGACCCACCAGGATCTAACCACCTGGTATATTGTGTGAAAAGATGGAGTCGTCACTCACATTCTGAGCTACCAGGCTGTAACCCACCTGGTATTCCGTGCGAACTGATGGAGTCGTCCTTCACATTCTGACCCACCAGGATGTAACCCACCTGCTATTCCGTGTGAACAGATGGAGTCGTCCCTCGCGTTCTGTCCCACCAGGATGTAACCCACCTGGTATATTTTGTGAACAGATGGAGTCGTCCCTCACATTCTGACCCACCAGGATGCTACCCATCTGGTATATTGTGTGAACAGATGGAATCGTCACTCACATTCTGACCCTCCATGATGTAACCCACCTGGTATATTGTATGAACAGATGGAGTCGTCCTTCACATTCTGACCCACCAGGATGTAACCCACCTGGTATATTGTGTGAACAGATGGAATCGTCACTCACATTCTGACCCACCAGGATGTAACCCACCTGCTATTACGTGTGAAAAGATGGAGTCGTCCCTCACATTGTGACCCACCAGGATGCTACCCACCTGGTACATTGTGTGAACAGATGGAGTCATCCCCCACATTCTAACCCACCAGGATGTAACCCACCTGCTATTCCGTGTGAACAGATAGAGTCGTCCTTCATATTCTGACCCACCAGGATGTAACCTACCTGGTATATTGTGTGAACAGATGGAGTCGTCCTTCACATTCTGACCCTCCATGATGTAACCCACCTGGTATATTGTATGAACAGATGAAGTCGTCCTTTACATTCTGACCCACCAGGATGTAACCTACCTGGTATATTGTGTGAACAGATGGAGTCGTCCTTCACATTCTGACCCTCCATGATGTAACCCACCTGGTATATTGTATGAACAGATGGAGTCGTCCTTCACATTCTGACCCACCAGGATGTAACCCACCTGGTATATTGTGTGAACAGATGGAATCGTCACTCACATTCTGACCCACCAGGATGTAACCCACCTGCTATTACGTGTGAAAAGATGGAGTCGTCCCTCACATTGTGACCCACCAGGATGCTACCCACCTGGTACATTGTGTGAACAGATGGAGTCATCCCCCACATTCTAACCCACCAGGATGTAACCCACCTGCTATTCCGTGTGAACAGATAGAGTCGTCCTTCATATTCTGACCCACCAGGATGTAACCCACCTGGTATACTGTGTGAACAGTTGGAGCCGTCCTTCACATTCTGACTGAACCAGGATGTAACCCACCTGCTATTCCGTGTGAACAGATGGAGTCGTCCTTCACATTCTGACCCACCAAGATGTCACCCACCTGCTTATCCGTGTGAACAGATGGAGTCGTCCCTCACATTCTGACCCACCAGGATGTAACCCACCTGTTATTCCGTGTGAACAGATGGAGTCGTCCTTCACATTCTGACCCACCAAGATGTCACCCACCTGCTTATCCGTGTGAACAGATGGAGTCGTCCATCACATTCTGACCCACAAGGATGTAACCCACCTGCTTATCCGTGTGAACAGATGGAGTCGTCCTTCACATTCTGACCCACAAGGATGTAACCCACCTGCTATTTCCTGTGAGCAGATGGAGTTGTCCCTCACATTTTGACCCACAAAGATGTAACCCACCTGCTGATCCGTGTGAACAGATGGAGTCGTCCTTCACATTCTGACCCACAAGGATGTAACCCACCTGCTTATCCGTGTGAACAGATGGAGTCGTCCTTCACATTCTGACCCACCAGGTTGTAACCCACCTGGTATATTGTGTGAAGAGATGGAGTCGTCCCTCACATTCTGACCCACCGCGATGTAACCCACCTGGTGTTCCGCTTGAACAGATGGAGTCGTCCCTCACATTCTGACCCACCAGGATGTAACCCACCTGGTATTACGCTTGAACAGATGGAGTCGTCCTTCACATTTTGACCCACCAGGATGTAACCCACCTGCTATTCCTTGTGAACAGATGGAGTCGTCCTTCACATTCTGACCCACCAGGATCTAACCACCTGGTATATTGTGTGAAAAGATGGAGTCGTCACTCACATTCTGACCCACCAGGTTGTAACCCACCTGGTATATTGTGTGAAGAGATGGAGTCGTCCCTCACATTCTGACCCACCGCGATGTAACCCACCTGGTGTTCCGCTTGAACAGATGGAGTCGTCCCTCACATTCTGACCCACCAGGATGTAACCCACCTGGTATTACGCTTGAACAGATGGAGCCGTCCTTCACATTCTGACCCACCAGGATGTAACCCACCTGCTATTCCGTGTGAACAGATGAAGTCGTCCTTCGCATTCTGACCTACCAGGATGTAACCCACCTGCTATATGGTGTGAACAGATGGAGTCGTCCCTCACATTCTGACCCACCGCGATGTAACCCACCTGGTGTTCCGCTTGAACAGATGGAGTCGTCCCTCACATTCTGACCCACCAGGATGTAACCCACCTGGTATTCCGTGTGAACAGATGGAGTCGTCCCTCACATTCTGACCCACCAGGATGTAACCCACCTGGTATATTGTGTGAACAGATGGAGTCGTCCCTCACATTCTGACCCACCAGGATGTAACCCACCTGGTGTTCCGCTTGAACAGATGGAGTCGTCCCTCACATTCTGACCCACCAGGATGTAACCCACCTGGTATTCCGTGTGAACAGATGGAGTCGTCCCTCACATTCTGACCCACCAGGATGTAACCCACCTGCTATTCTGTGTGAACAGATGGAGTCGTCCCTCACATTCTGTCCCACCAGGAGGTAACCCACCTTCTATTCCTTGTGAACATATGGAGTCGTCCTTCACATTCTGACCCACCAGGATGTAACCGCCCGTTGTTGGCCGCCATATTTGGAAGGTCATCGGGTGACAGTCCAAGCCATTGTAATAGAAGGTCCAGGCCTGCAATAACAGTGTCACGTGATGAGGCTTGTAGCAGGCCTCCATCGATGTGTCAAAGCCTATCGGACCAAGCCTAAAGTTGCGGTAAAACTATACTAATGATGCATAATTAATCCGCATAATTAATACCCATAAATTCAGACACATATCAACACATGGCATGAATGTCATACAGGGAAACACACCTTTACACATGACATGAATGTCATACAGGGAAAACACACCTTTACACATGACATGAATGTCATACAGGGAAAACACACCTTTACACATGACATGAATGTCATACAGGGAAAACACACCTTTACACATGACATGAAGGTCAAACAGGGAAGACACACATCTACACATGACATGAATGTCATACAGGAAAGACACATCTACACATGACATGAATGTCATACAGGGAAGACACACATCTACACATGACATGAAGGTCATTCAGGGAAGACACACATCTACACATGACATGAATGTCATACATTAAAGACACACATCTGCACATGACATGAATGTCATACAGGGAAGACACATCTACACATGACATGAATGTCATACAGGGAAGACACACATCTACATATGACATGAAGGTCATTTAGGGAAGACACACATCTACACATGACATGAATGTCATACCGGGAAGACACACATCTACACATGACATGAAGGTCATTCAGGGAAGACACACATCTGCACATGACATGAATGTCATACAGGGAAGACACACATCTACACATGACATGAATGTCATACAGGGAAGACACACATCTACACATGACATGAATGTCATACAGGGAAGACACATCTACGCATGACATGAATGTCATACAGGGAAGACACACATCTGCACATGACATGAATGTCATACAGGGAAGACACATCTACACATGACATGAATGTCATACCGGGAAGACACACATCTACATATGACATGAAGGTCATTTAGGGAAGACACACATCTACACATGACATGAATGTCATACCGGGAAGACACACATCTACACATGACATGAAGGTCATTCAGGGAAGACACACATCTGCACATGACATGAATGTCATACAGGGAAGACACACATCTACACATGACATGAATGTCATACAGGGAAGACACACATCTACACATGACATGAATGTCATACAGGGAAGACACATCTACGCATGACATGAATGTCATACAGGGAAGACACACATCTACACATGACATGAATGTCATACAGGGAAGACACACATCTACACATGACATGAATGTCATACAGGGAAGACACACATCTACACATGACATGAATGTCATACAGGAAAGACACACATCTACACATGACATGAATGTCATACAGGGAAGACACACATCTACACATGACATGAATGTCATACAGGGAAGACACATCTACGCATGACATGAATGTCATACAGGGAAGACACACATCTGCACATGACATGAATGTCATACAGGGAAGACACATCTACACATGACATGAATGTCATACAGGGAAGACACACATCTACATATGACATGAAGGTCATTTAGGGAAGACACACATCTACACATGACATGAATGTCATACCGGGAAGACACACATCTACACATGACATGAAGGTCATTCAGGGAAGACACACATCTGCACATGACATGAATGTCATACAGGGAAGACACACATCTACACATGACATGAATGTCATACAGGGAAGACACACATCTACACATGACATGAATGTCATACCGGGAAGACACACATCTACACATGACATGAAGGTCATTCAGGGAAGACACACATCTACACATGACATGAATGTCATACAGGGAAGACACACATCTACACATGACATGAAGGTCATTCAGGGAAGACACACATCTACACATGACATGAATGTCATACAGGGAAGACACACATCTACACATGACATGAATGTCATACAGGGAAGACACATCTACACATGACATGAATGTCATACAGGGAAGACACACATCTACATATGACATGAAGGTCATTTAGGGAAGACACACATCTACACATGACATGAATGTCATACCGGGAAGACACACATCTACACATGACATGAAGGTCATTCAGGGAAGACACACATCTGCACATGACATGAATGTCATACAGGGAAGACACACATCTACACATGACATGAATGTCACACAGGGAAGACACACATCTACACATGACATGAATGTCATACAGGGAAGACACATCTACGCATGACATGAATGTCATACAGGGAAGACACACATCTGCACATGACATGAATGTCATACAGGGAAGACACATCTACACATGACATGAATGTCATACAGGGAAGACACACATCTACATATGACATGAAGGTCATTTAGGGAAGACACACATCTACACATGACATGAATGTCATACCGGGAAGACACACATCTACACATGACATGAAGGTCATTCAGGGAAGACACACATCTGCACATGACATGAATGTCATACAGGGAAGACACACATCTACACATGACATGAATGTCATACAGGGAAGACACACATCTACACATGACATGAATGTCATACAGGGAAGACACACATCTACACATGACATGAATGTCATACAGGGAAGACACACATCTACACATGACATGAATGTCATACAGGGAAGACACACATCTACACATGACATGAATGTCATACAGGGAAGACACATCTACGCATGACATGAATGTCATACAGGGAAGACACATCTACACATGACATGAATGTCATACAGGGAAGACACACATCTACATATGACATGAAGGTCATTTAGGGAAGACACACATCTACACATGACATGAATGTCATACCGGGAAGACACACATCTACACATGACATGAAGGTCATTCAGGGAAGACACACATCTGCACATGACATGAATGTCATACAGGGAAGACACACATCTACACATGACATGAATGTCATACAGGGAAGACACACATCTACACATGACATGAATGTCATACCGGGAAGACACACATCTACACATGACATGAAGGTCATTCAGGGAAGACACACATCTACACATGACATGAATGTCATACAGGGAAGACACACATATACACATGACATGAAGGTCATTCAGGGAAGACACACATCTACACATGACATGAATGTCATACAGGGAAGACACACATCTACATATGACATGAAGGTCATTTAGGGAAGACACACATCTACACATGACATGAATGTCATACCGGGAAGACACACATCTACACATGACATGAAGGTCATTCAGGGAAGACACACATCTGCACATGACATGAATGTCATACAGGGAAGACACACATCTACACATGACATGAATGTCATACAGGGAAGACACACATCTACACATGACATGAATGTCATACCGGGAAGACACACATCTACACATGACATGAAGGTCATTCAGGGAAGACACACATCTACACATGACATGAATGTCATACAGGGAAGACACACATCTACACATGACATGAAGGTCATTCAGGGAAGACACACATCTACACATGACATGAATGTCATACAGGGAAGACACACATCTACACATGACATGAATGTCATACAGGGAAGACACATCTACACATGACATGAATGTCATACAGGGAAGACACACATCTACATATGACATGAAGGTCATTTAGGGAAGACACACATCTACACATGACATGAATGTCATACCGGGAAGACACACATCTACACATGACATGAAGGTCATTCAGGGAAGACACACATCTGCACATGACATGAATGTCATACAGGGAAGACACACATCTACACATGACATGAATGTCACACAGGGAAGACACACATCTACACATGACATGAATGTCATACAGGGAAGACACATCTACGCATGACATGAATGTCATACAGGGAAGACACACATCTGCACATGACATGAATGTCATACAGGGAAGACACATCTACACATGACATGAATGTCATACAGGGAAGACACACATCTACATATGACATGAAGGTCATTTAGGGAAGACACACATCTACACATGACATGAATGTCATACCGGGAAGACACACATCTACACATGACATGAAGGTCATTCAGGGAAGACACACATCTGCACATGACATGAATGTCATACAGGGAAGACACACATCTACACATGACATGAATGTCATACAGGGAAGACACACATCTACACATGACATGAATGTCATACAGGGAAGACACACATCTACACATGACATGAATGTCATACAGGGAAGACACACATCTACACATGACATGAATGTCATACAGGGAAGACACACATCTACACATGACATGAATGTCATACAGGGAAGACACATCTACGCATGACATGAATGTCATACAGGGAAGACACATCTACACATGACATGAATGTCATACAGGGAAGACACACATCTACATATGACATGAAGGTCATTTAGGGAAGACACACATCTACACATGACATGAATGTCATACCGGGAAGACACACATCTACACATGACATGAAGGTCATTCAGGGAAGACACACATCTGCACATGACATGAATGTCATACAGGGAAGACACACATCTACACATGACATGAATGTCATACAGGGAAGACACACATCTACACATGACATGAATGTCATACCGGGAAGACACACATCTACACATGACATGAAGGTCATTCAGGGAAGACACACATCTACACATGACATGAATGTCATACAGGGAAGACACACATATACACATGACATGAAGGTCATTCAGGGAAGACACACATCTACACATGACATGAATGTCATACAGGGAAGACACACATCTACACATGACATGAATGTCATACAGGGAAGATAAGCGAGTGGAACAAAACAACATACATATCGCGTCATAAGTTAAGCTTCACAATGAGCGGCGTGTTACTGACCCGGACGGTGCCATGGCAACCGATGTCTTGGTCGATGGCGAGGAATTGTTCGTCCTGGACGGCCGTGACGTCATTGGGTCTGTCAATAATATCGGGACCGACGGCATTCCCGCTGATGCATGCTGCAACAGCCGAACACCCTCATGTACTACATACTACTCCACTGCAGGGGGGGGGGGGTAGGGGTGGGGGGGGGGTCACTTGTCCAGTCATAACTAACGGGTTTATAGTCTGATCATAATTAGCGAATTGATAATGACGTTAACGGGTTGAAATGACTAGTCTGATAATGACCAACGACTTGAAATGACTAGTCTGATAATGACCAACGACTTGAAATGGCTAGTCTGATAATGACCAACGACTTGAAATGACTAGTCTGATAATGACCAACGACTTGAAATGGCTAGTCTGATAATGACCAACGACTTGAAATGACTAGTCTGATAATGACCAACGACTTGAAATGACTAGTCTGATAATGACCAACGACTTGAAATGACTAGTCTGATAATGACCAACGACTTGAAATGACTAGTCTGATAATGACCAACGACTTGAAATGACTAGTGTGATAATGACCAACGACTTGAAATGACTAGTCTGATACTGACCAACGACTTGAAATGGCTAGTCTGATAATGACCAACGACTTGAAATGACTAGTCTGATAATGACCAACGACTTGAAATGACTATACTGATAATGACCAACGACTTGAAATGACTAGTCTGATAATGACCAACGACTTGAAATGACTAGTCTGATAATGACCAACGGCTTGAAATGACTAGTCTGATAATGACCAACGGGTTGAAATGACTAGTTTGATAATGACCAACGGGTTGAAATTACTAGTTTGATAATGACCAACGGGTTGAAATTACTAGTCTGATAATGACCAACGGGTTGCAATGACTAGTCTGATAATGACCAACGGCTTGAAATGGCTAGTCTGAATACAACATCTCACATGTCATTTCATTTATTACAAGGATTCTTCAGCTATTGGCTAAATGATTTTTATCGGCCAATTTCGGACCTATGTCGATAAAATACTCGTTAAATATCAAACAGGTTTATACCCACAAACATCAAAGATGTCCTAAATAGAATAAACGAACTGAAACTGAAACCTAGTTCTGTCCATGATGGAATATCTTGCAAAACCCTTTAAAGACGCCATCAGTGAACCTCTACACCTCATTATCAACCAGTCACTGGTAGTTTTCCGTATGTACTTAAATAGCGAAGTTAATACCAATAAATAAAGCAGGGTAACGGGAAAATAGGTTATTTCTAAATACTGAAAAAAAAATTTTTTGGGGTATTTCCCAAACAAACTATGCAGCTAGAATGTGTTTTAGTCTCTTGAGAGCAACAATTGATAATCACCTCACATGGCATGCCTACACTGTGTTAAGCAAGACATACCACAACCCATATTACTGTTGCTATATAAATCATCCATATTATGGTGTCTTAATTATGGGCTATTAGTTTGGGGGTGGTATCAAAGCAAACCGATAGCAAAGATCCAAAAGAACCTATTCCAAACAACTAAATATATCAAAATTAGAGGATATTCAGGTCCTACAAAGTTGAAATTTTATTTTAAATTAGAAAATAATAAACACCCACCCTATTTCTCCATCATGGCACCCACTCTACATTCCGACATTCATCGTTATCACACAAGACATTGTAATCAGTATCGTACTCATTCCATCCTACATGAACAGATGCATGCGAAATAGTCTATCCACTGTATTGAATTTGGCTCCGCAGCAGGTGACAGATAAAATATTCACGCCTTATAACTCATCATTTACACTGAATAGGACGCGTGTCGGGAGACACGACACTAACACCGCGAGGGCAAAGTAATCACGTGGTCCTTACTCTGTCCGTTGACCTGGATACACGCGGTGATCAGCACTCCGAGGACCGTGATCCAGAGACTCCCGGACGTTATCCGGATCAGCAGGACGTCCGAATGCATGCCGCTGCTGCTGTGGCGACACCTAGAGGGGAAGGTGTATAACAGGTGTAATGATACACTGTAAGGTTGTCGGTGAACTGTACCTGTGTGTATCGTGGATGGGAAACTGGGGCCGGTGTGCGATCCAGACAAACTGTGGCCGGTGTGGGATCCAGACAAACTGGGGCCGGTGTGGGATCCAGACAAACTGGGGCCGGTGTGGGATCCAGACAAACTGGGGCCGGTGTGGGATCCAGACAAACTGGGGCCGGTGTGGGATCCAGACAGACAAACTGGGGCCGGGGTGGGATCCAGACAGACAAACTGGGGCCGGGGTGGGATCCAGACAAACTGGGGCCGGGGTTGGATCCAGACAAACTGGGGTAGGTGTGGAATCCAGACAAACTGGGGCCGGTATGGGATCCAGACAAACTGTGGCCGGTGTGGGATCTAGACAAACCGTGGCCGGTGTGGGATCCAGACAAACTGGGGCCGGTGTGGGATCCAGACAAACTGGGGCCGGTGTGGGATCCAGACAAACTGGTGCCGGTGTGGGATCCAGACAAACTGGGGTGGGTGTGGGATCCAGACAAACTGGGGCCGGTGTGGGATCCAGACAAACTGGGGCCGGTGTGGGATCCAGACAAACTGGGGCCGGTGTGGGATCCAGACAAACTAGGGCCGGTGTGGGATCCAGACAGACAAACTGGGGTCGGGGTGGGATCCAGACAAACAAACTGGGGCCGTGGTGGGATCCAGACAAACTGGGGTAGGTCTGAGATCCAGACAAACGGGGGCAGGTGTGGGATCCAGACAAACTGGGGCGGGTATGGGATCCAGACAAACTGGGGTGTCGCCAAATCTTTAATTATTTCCACGGTTTTTGTTATTGTATTATAGATGTCTTGTGCTATGTGCATGGTAAATTATGTCCATTCACCAGTGATATCCCCGTGGAGGATATCTCTTGGGCAACCAAATATCACAGTTTGAACGTGAAATTTATTAATCCATGTGATGTTTACTGAAACAGAAAAGAGTATCTGTAAATGTCTCATTGTGGAGTGTTTTCATTAATATCGTGGAAGTTGGTTAGCTGAGTAGGACACGTTAACCTGTAGGGCATATAATGATAATCGTCAAGGTAAAAAAGAGCCAAGTCTCCGGATGTATCGCCTTTCTATTTGCGAGAAGAGACATTTAGTCTGAGTCTTGTACGACGTACCCATTGGCACCGGTGGAGCCCGACCCCAAACACATGTCAGTGAGACTTCCACCCATTGGTAGAGGTGAAGCCCGACTCCAAACACATGTCAGTGAGACTTCCAACCATTGGCACACGTGGAGCCCGACCCCAAACACATGTCAGTGAGACTTCCACCCATTGGTAGAGGTGGAGCCCGACCCCAAACACATGTCAGTGAGACTTCCACCCATTGGCACAGGTGGAGCCCGACCCCAAACACATGTCAGTGAGACTTCCAGCCATTGGTAGAGGTGGAGCCCGACCCCAAACACATGTCAGTGACACTTCCACCCATTGGTAGAGGTGGAGCCCGACCCCGAACACATGTCAATGAGACTTCCACCCATTGGTAGAGGTGGAGCCACCCCCTTAACACATGTCAATGAGACTTCCACCCATTGGTAGAGGTGGAGCCTGACCCCAAACACATGTCAGTGAGACTTCCACCCATTGGTAGAGGTGGAGCCCGACTCCAAACACATGTCAGTGAGACTTTCACCCATTGGTAGAGGTGGAGCCAGACGCCAAACACATGTCAGTGAGACTTTAACCCATTGGTAGAGGTGGAGCCTGACCCCAAACACATGTCAGTGAGACTTCCACCCATTGGTAGAGGTGAAGCCCGACTCCAAACACATGTCAGTGAGACTTCCAACCATTGGCACACGTGGAGCCCGACCCCAAACACATGTCAGTGAGACTTCCACCCATTGGTAGAGGTGGAGCCCGACCCCAAACACATGTCAGTGAGACTTCCACCCATTGGCACAGGTGGAGCCCGACCCCAAACACATGTCAATGAGACTTCCACCCATTGGTAGAGGTGGAGCCACCCCCTTAACACATGTCAATGAGACTTCCACCCATTGGTAGAGGTAGAGCCCGACCCCAAACACATGTCAGTGAGACTTTAACCCATTGGTAGAGGTGGAGCCCGACCCGGAACACATGTCAGTGACACTTCCACCCATTGGTAGAGGTGGAGCCCGACCCCAAACACATGTCAGTGAGACTTCCACCCATTGGTAGAGGTAGAGCCCGACCCCAAACACATGTCAGTGAGACTTTAACCCATTGGTAGAGGTGGAGCCCGACCCGGAACACATGTCAGTGACACTTCCACCCATTGGTAGAGGTGGAGCCCGACCCCAAACACATGTCAGTGAGACTTCCACCCATTGGTAGAGGTAGAGCCCGACCCCAAACACATGTCAGTGAGACTATAACCCATTGGTAGAGGTGGAGCCCGACCCGGAACACATGTCAGTGACACTTCCACCCATTGGTAGAGGTAGAGCCCGACCCCAAACACATGTCAGTGAGACTTCCACCCTTTGGTAGAGGTGGAGCCCGACCCGGAACACATGTCAGTGAGACTTCCACTCATTGGTAGAGGTGGAGCCCGACCCCAAACACATGTCAATGAGAGTTCCAAAAATTGGTAGAGGTGGAGCCCGACCCCAAACACATGTCAGTGAGACTTCCACCTATTGGTAGGGGTGGAGCCCGACCCCAAACACATGTCAGTGATATTTCCACCCATTGGTAGAGGTGGAGCCCGACCCCAAACACATGTCAGTGAGACTTCCACCTATTGGTAGAGGTGGAGCCCGACTCCAAACACATGTCAGTGAGACTTCCACCTATTGGTAGAGGTGGAGCCCGACCCCAAACACATGTCAGTGACACTTCCACCCATTGGTAGAGGTGGAGCCCGACCCCAAACACATGTCAGTGACACTTCCACCCATTGGTAGAGGTGGAGCCCGACCCCAAACACATGTCAGTGAGACTTCCACCTATTGGTAGAGGTGGAGTCCGACCCCAAACACATGTCAGTGAGACTTCCACCCATTGGTAGAGGTGGAGCCCGACCCCGAACACATGTCAGTGAGGCTTCCACCCATTGGTAGAGGTGGAGCCCGACCCCAAACACATGTCAGTGAGACTTCCACCCATTGGTAGAGGTGGAGCCCGACCCCAAACACATGTCAGTGACACTTCCACCCATTGATAGAGGTGGAGTCCGACCCCAAACACATGTCAGTGAGACTTCCACCCATTGGTAGAGGTGGAGCCCGACCCCGAACACATGTCAGTGAGGCTTCCACCCATTGGTAGAGGTGGAGCCCGACCCCAAACACATGTCAGTGAGGCTTCCACCCATTGGTAGAGGTAGAGCCCGACCCCAAACACATGTCAGTGAGACTATAACCCATTGGTAGAAGTGGAGCCCGACTCCAAACACTGATCAGTAGGATGTCCATCTAATTGACCCTAACAATCATTGGCTTCCCGCGAATTGCACAGGTTCATGGTAAGCTGACCAACACGCACATGAGTACAACGCGGGGCAACAGCACCAGATTAACGCTCAACAAGCAGGCTTGATTGTCGCTAAGTACCCTTCATGAGGCTTGGTTTACCCTCATCCCGCACCAGCGCTACTTCAGCAGAGAAAAGAAAAGCCGCTCATTAAAACAATGACTCGCCATAGCGACAAGGTCACAGCTACCTTCAAACCGCTTTATATATCTGCTGTGAACCAGTAGCAGCGTGGGGTCTATTCGGCCCGCGGCGCCTCAGTTAGGCTGGTGCTTGGCGTGGCACACCAGTAATATGGCTTGAAGGGTCCGATAACATGATGGATTGCTTGGTCAACACCGGGCGGAGTGAGACCTCCACTGTGAGCCAATAGCAACGGCGGAAACCATACTTAGAGGGCAAGACGAAAGCACCTGATATGGGCTAAAGACAGATACGGTTTTTTTATAAATACTACAGAGCAGCAATATTACATGCATATTTTCTCTTTCTCGACCAAACATATGGATGCAGGTAACTTTTATAGCTGGATGTGGGCCTGCTGTTCCCTGTTATATCCTACATCATATTAGCTCTATGATAACAAGAACTACTCATGGTGTATTGCAGCTATTAAATGTTATATTATAACTCACCTTATCAATAACATTTGGAAAATTCAGTGAACTGTTGCCCTCTGTGGTAATCCTGAACTGTGGACCGTCTTATATTCGGCTAAGCTACGGCACAAACCCACCACATCATCTTTGGGGGCTCTGATCATACAGATATATGTGACCTCACTAACGGCACAGGGGGCCAATTCCTTTAGGTATGGACCGATGCCACAGGGGAGGCGCCAGCCCTTAAATTCTTACCTGATTACACGAAGCAACAACTTCTGCCGCGATGTGGCGCTGTTTATGATACTCCAACTCTCTCTCTAACTGGTGATGATCCTCAAGACGACGTCATCACCAAGTTGAGTGTGACTCACTGGGTGCCAGGTCAGCGAGATGGAACCGGAACAGTCCCCGTCAGATACTCCGTCAGTGTACCATCTAATGTGGGTCTCAGTATAAAACTCACGCTGTCTCGTTTTGATAAAACACACACCCACGGCCACACACCACACTTGATCCTAGATCGTCAATAAAAATTGAAATCGCCACCGACTTGTCCTGCTGGTGGCGCCACTTGCGCTGCTGCGGACCGCGGCGGAACTAGATCACTCCGCGCTTGAGATTCCGTCAGCGGTTTCAAGATGGCGCGCGGCTGTTACTATCCGCACGCCGGTCGGGGCCTTCTGTGTGGCTAATCGGCCGTTAGCAACAGGGGGTGAAGTCTGACCCTTGGCGTGAAGACCGGTGTCTGTTTACTCTGACCAGGACGAGGTCTTCAAGCGACGGTCCCGTGAAGAGAGCGTGGTACTTTCAGGGCCAGGTTTGTCCCTGGCTGTCCGTTCACTCCACCCCTTTCACTTCCTGTTGTTGACACAGCCTTGCGGCCTCAGTAAATCAATCTCCAAATGTGCTTAATCAGGCCACCGCTAGGACCAGCAAGTTGTATTTAACAGCCATGATAAGTGTGAACAAAAAATGTTCAAAACATTTTTCACGCATTCAATCCTGACTGACGGGTGTGTGTCAGCTCATTGGATTGAAACTTATTTCACCATATGCTTTCTTTTTCAGTCGTCATTAACCAAACTTCGGCTGCATACCTACCTGCTTATGTCGATACAATGTTTTTTCTGCAAATCTAATAATTTTCAGCGCGTTTTAGTTTGGCATCCGAGGTTTCTTCTGCACAGAACCCTATATCGACCATTACTAAGCTGAGTGTTTCAGTGTATCTTCGTGTTGTGGCGACACGTCAAGCACACTTGAGCAAAGGAGTGGCTAAAGCTATAGTACACATTTAACGACATGTTTATTTGCCTTGTCTCATCCTTTTATAAGGTTTTAGGCTTTAACAAAATGGCAACACTACTGGGGAGAAAAAAATAGACAGCTTACAAAATAGTGATTTATAAGCCGAAATAAATATTTGGATTATAAAAATGTGGCCAAATAGTGAGCGAAAGACACAATACTTTATTTCGACTAGAAATCTGTGTAGTCACTTTCATGTTAGCTAAAACGCACACTTGACTATGTAGCCTCCCACATTTGACCTTCGGTGTGGTTAAAGTAGTTTTCTTCCACATTCCACATTTAATCATTTATTGCCGAAAGACCTTTGTTGTCGCACGACGTTAACCCTTTGCGACCGCATGGCATTAACCCTTTGTTGTTTTATGATGTTAACCCTTTGGTAAATCCTTGCTATAAATATCAATCCCCGTAACCTGATTCCGCTCACTCCATACACAAAGCTATGATCGATATCAAGTAAAACGCCGGACACCAGATTTCTGTTTATGGTAATCAGCCAGCCTGGTGTGAGACCGTCGGAAATTGCGGCCAGGTCCAAAGCTGTGTCGTTAATCTTTCCCTGCCGGTGTGGGCCAACAATCGGCCGCCACTGACCATCTAGGACATTGATTGCTGGAATAGACCCTGAAGCGATAGTAATCAATAAATGGGATTCATTGGGTGGCATTCGCGCTGTGACTGTCGACTGCTGCTCTCAGATTTCTTTGATAGAAGAGCGGAATTTGCTTTAGGGGATTCGATCTGCCTCCTACGATTATCTTTATGTATGAAATTTAATCTCTGGAGTACAAGCTGCAAGATATAGAGATCTGGATCCAGCCTGCTTATTAGATGGAGGCATAAATAAAGTCCCTGTAAATCAACAACTTTTTTGTTAAATACCGACGTCGTCATGTCGTCAACTCTTCATACAAAAAGAGACCAAAACTGTGCCGTAAATCGTTTGTCGCGTAAACAGACTTGGCGCATAATCAATATAGAGGTCATTCCAAGCTCTGTTGTAACCTTGACAACGAGGAGGCGTAAGTAGAGGTGTCACATATAATCAGGGGCTTGAGTCAGGTCGACATACGGGGTATGTGCCATCAGACTCCTTCACTCATTTACCGCGTTATTACACTCCTAGCTTGCCTGATGAGTAGGCAATATCTGTCGTAATTAAACTGTTTATTTGTAATCTCGCTTGGTCATACTTGCGCAACATGGCCATAACACAACGCGATGACAAAACCGTCATAGAGGAATTGTGTCGATAGAAATAAGATTTGAAAAACAGTATATTTTTCATGGTCTAGATTTCATATGAACTGTACGATTCTGAAACAGTAACAACACGGGTGTAAAACCACAGCATCTCTTTTATTTGCAGGCGGACCCGAGATACACAATGTTCTGTTAATACGCGATACACAATATATTATTAATACGTGCGATTATAAATACCCAAACATAAAAAAACGATTTGTTGGGATCATTGATTGAGTCTATAACGTTTCCAATATTTACCTCTCAAATATTCGCCTCAAAGTAGAAAATAATGCCAGAAGACGCACATGTATCCCTTGTCACGTGACATGTAAACTACGTTAGTTAGAAACATCGATTCACACCTGTAACTTGATGTCGTCCAATGGTCCAGTTGGATTTCATTGTGTATGAAATGCATAATATATCCATGTACACGGTCTTTAAGTGTTCCTAGAAACCAGTTGATATGTTTGGCACAGTTTATGTAATGAGCGGACAGCTGTGTGTGACAGTTGTAGAGCGTCAGGCACTGGACGGACTGGGGTGGACTGGGACGGACTGGGGCAGACTGGGACGGACTGGGGCGGGACTGGGGCGGACTGGGACGGACTGGGGCGGGACTGGGGCAGACTGAGGCGGACTGGGACGGACTGGGGCGGACTGGGGCGGACTGGGACGGACTGGGGCGGACTGGGGCGGACTGGGGCGGACTGGGGCGGGACTGGGGCGGGACTGGGGCGGACTGGGGTGGACTCGGACAGACTGGGGCGGACTGGGGTGGACTGGGGCGGACTGGGGCAGACTGGGACGGACTGGGGCGGACTGGGGTGGACTGGGGCGGACTGGGGCTGGACTGGGGCGGGACTGGGGCGGGACTGGGGTGGACTGGGGCGAACTGGGGCTGGACTGGGGCGGACTGGGGCGGGACTGGGGCGGACTGGGGCGGATTGGGGCGGACTGGGGTGGACTGGGGCGGACTGGGGCTGGACTGGGGCGGGACTGGGGCGGACTGGGGCGGATTGGGGCGGACTGGGGTGGACTGGGGCGGACTGGGGCTGGACTGGGGCGGACTGGGGCGGACTGGGGCGGACTGGGGTGGACTGGGCGAGGCGGAGACCAGAGTGTAGCGAGCACTACAGACACCAGGGCCAGGGGGCTGATTCAATATAAACCACAGCGTGAAGAGATGGCAAACATGGAAATTGATTTCCTTATCAGCGGGGTATAATACCCGTTTCCTCTCGTGAATAAATCACACACCAAGACATGGAAAGAGTGACCAAGCCTGGGCAAATATTACAGCTTGAAGGTGGATGGGGGGCAGCCTAGGCGACGCTCCAATGTCACCAAGGCACTCTTAGAGCTGCCACTGCAGCGCGAGCGGCGAGCAGTCTGGTTCTGTCGAGCTCGCTTGTCCTCGGATCTGTATCCCATTGGTTGGGACGCTGCACGCGCTTTACGTCACACTGACGTTGCGCGACGGGTCGAAAACGAGGCTGTGGATGGTTTCCACTGAAGCTCGCCGCGGCTGATTGGCTGGTTGCCTGGAGAGGGTAAAGTGGACGCTTCAGTACATGAAGGGATTAATGGGTTAATGGGTTAATGGGTTAATCCCCACCAACCAACAAGTGCGGATTATCAAAGGAATTGCGTTGGCTGTTTAATGCGCACCACATATGAAAGGGTAGTTATTCACTAGACAGTATCAGTTAGGGGCGCCATCCGTTGTAATGTCACATATGCTTCAGGTCCTAAACCCAAGATAAGTTGTAAAATGATGATCAGTAAGAACCTCTTTATTATAATGTTGTTTTGGGGTGATATAGTTCACGCAGGCCTACATTGGTGCAAGGCATCAAAAGCAACAGCCCATCTCATTCCTCCCTTCCACCATCAGGAAGGTTAGTGAGAACATAATTCTGGGTCTCAGCCACTTATCGATTACTTTAGCTCGCCATTACTTCGCCATTACTTCGCCATTGCGTCACCATTACTTCGCCATTGCGTCACCATTGCGTCGATACAGGAATGACCTTTACAACCCGACGAACAAGATGGAACTCGGTATTTATTCAGAACAAAACGTACCGTTGTCTGACGTTTCCGTTCTGGTCGCCGCCAGTTTGTTTGGGAGGCTGGCGATCTTTCATCTCAGAGAAATTCTTCTTCTTCCAGTCGTGGTGAGATGGGGGGCTGCATTATAAGGCGAGATTCAAGTCAGCGGAAAGGGACAGCCTTCCTAGTATAGTTAAAAAGCAGGTGTGAACTGCAGATAAACAGGTCGTGTGTTCGATCATTACACTTCAGTAAGCGAACATGTTCACACAAGACAAACTAATGAACAGTCAACAGTCTCCTCTGCAAACTTTCATCATGCTGCTAATAACAGTGTCAAAGGCATATTCATTTACTAAATGGTCTTTCTTCTCCCCACCACCCAAACTAAAGGTATACTCTTTACTCCGACTCCCCCCCCCGCCCCCGCCCCCGCTATGCACTGTGTACAGCCCACTCACTGCTTCTTGAAGCAGCCTCGCTGGTACCGCTTCATCAGTCCCACGGTCAGTCCGATGACGAGGGCTAGGAAGGCCAGGATGATGAGAGCCAGGGTGACCAGCCCCTCCACCGTGTCCAGGATCCAGATGGGGTAGGTGGGGGCCACCTTGATGACGCCGTACGCAGCGAAGTCCGGCCCAACCATGACGTCACTCGGTACACCTGCACCCACAGCACCATATAATAAACGTTACTCGGTACACCTGCACCCAGAGCACCATATAATAATGACGTCACTCGGTACACCTGCACCGACAGCACAATATAATAATGACGTCATTCGGTACATATGTACCCGCGGCAACATAATGACCTCACGCGACAGTCACAGACAAGAAAGTACTACGGTTTATATCTCAGCTCCACTTCTATCTCCATATATCTGGCCTAATACGGACTTACAATGGCGAGAGGGCGCGTCAACGCCCATACAGAGCCACGGTATATATACCTGTATAGACGACTAGGTGATCATCTTAAGGAGACGCACAGCCATATCAACTTACATACTAACGTCCGATCAGTGACGTCACATCTTACCCAGGATGTTCTTCCTGAGAATAGGAAGAAGTTCATCGCGGTCGACAAAGTCCTTCTGGGACGGTAGATTTTCTTCCAGGTAGGTTGAATTATCCCTCAGAGCGTACACCGTCACTGTCGTCCTGAATGCAAGCGGTGACAAGTTAAATCATGTAATACAATAAGTGATTACACCGTTACAGTCTACTACTGTAACGGTGTAAAAACTTGATTTAAGGATGTAATGACCTTATGATGCAAACGGTGTTATGACGCAAGGGTATAACTCTGTAAGGACTAATGTCATAACGAATTGATCGAATAAATTAAAAGGTTTAGCTAACAGGCACAGTTTGGCATTGCTAAATATAGTATCTTTGTCTTTTGTCTTAAGTCATAGAACACCAACATGATCACCCCACACTCCCAGCCCCTCCCAACGTAAGTAACCCTCTCTCAGTAGGAATGAAACTCCACTCCCCCCTCCTTCTCCCCCTCCCCCTCCCCCTCCCCCCTCCCCCCCCCTCCCTCTCCTGCTCCCATTCCCCCTCCCCCTCCCCCCTCCTCACTTGTCTTTATCCAGCTTGACCCTCTCTATCTTCGGGAACCATGGATTGAGGAGGATCCGAAGCTGTTCCAGGAAGGCCTGCTGGGTGCTGGACTGGTTGAACTGATCCAGAGGGATCTCCAGCGTGAAGTCGATCAGCTGACGTCCGGAGTCGTACGTGTCAATCCGGATACGCAGGTGTCTGGACGGGAAGGAGGAATCCATGTTTGTGTTTCTATCGAGGAATACCAAATATATGTAGAAACTATAGATTTAATATGATGGCTGTGAGTTGAATAATTATGTCTATATTATTACATCTTTGATATATATGCAAGGCTCCCTCCAGTGTGGCATGCTAGGCGAGTCGCCATGCTGGGGCGCTACCTGGTGAGCAGGTTGGGAACGCCGTTGTCCTGTCCGTAGGCGTACAAGATGTGTTCCACATAGTGACTCAGCTCTCTCTTCACCGACACCACGCCATCTATCGTCTGCAGCGCAAAGTAGTCGTCCGGTTTCAGCAGGAAATAAGTTACGTTTGCTGAAGCAGAAACAAATACTCCATCTTTGAATGTAATAATTGAGTCAATTGTATAATTAGGAATCCATATTAATATAAATATAGGGCTCACGACAACGATGCAAATATATGTAAAAGTACATCATGTCTATAAGAGATATCGACAGACCCATGTATTTAATTCACAGTAAATAGGAAGCAAGCCATTGCCTTTGGTAATCTCAGGGACTACTAGATAAAAACCGACTCTGATTACACAATATGTTGTGGGCCATCAATTGGATAAACATAACACAACCAGGATTGAACACAACTGAAGTTATTTAGAAGAAAAATATCATATATATATATATATAGACTAGAAGAAAAGGCGACGACATTATACGACTGGACATAGGTGCCCACGGACAGGGAACTCGCACCACCTGGTGTTTATTACGCTGAGAACCCCTTACAGCATGGAGAGCTCCTCTTGCTCAGCCTAGGTCACCGCAAGACACTTTCTCTGGAGTGTCTGCTCAGCGCGACCGAAGGAATATGACTCACTGCAGGTGATGGTAATTACCGAAAACATAATAAAACTCTTACACTTCACTTCAGTCACACATGAAAGCCCATTATCCGGAGGAGTGTGCACTTCACAGACCACATCAGTCTGTCAGGCTTACGTCGGGAAATGTGTATTATATATAGCGTCATAAACAGAATGCGTCCGTGGGGGACCCAGGGGGAGGGGTTACCCCCCCCCCCCCCCCCAACAAGGATTCAAGGAGATTTTAAGTACTGTTAAAGTAAAAAAAATTAATGACACGTTTGAGGAAAAATTGCCTTTTTTCCATGCGACACCCCCCCTCCCCCCCCCCCACTTCACCAGTCGTAAACAAATTTAGGGTATAAAGAAAAATAATAAGTCAAATGTTTGATTGAAATACTGACCTAATCTAAAAGTTATCATTATTCATATCATTATGAACCAATATATTACTGTTGCGGGCGAAACTTTTTTGGCCACGTTAGAAAGATCAATTTAAAAAAATGTTTTATGTACATTGCATAGTTGTTATTTGTTAGAGGAGTCACGAGATGGCCATCTGTCATTGCGGACTGCACTCTGCTTATGCCGAACTGCGATGCTCACATCTTCAAGCTTTCTGTACAAAACTCGCAGTTATGCCACTGAGCTTTAGCAGGCAACTCAGCAGGCAAATAACTGTGTGAAGTGGTGTCGCAACCCGTTTGCCGTCACCCCAGTGCCACCAGGTCTCTAAGTAAGTCACCCCCGCCCACCTCTCCCTCCTTCTCCCTCAGCCCACACAAGGGCTTGACACATCGGTCAACAAGCCATGTTGTGATAACAAACAAGATAATCTGCTCTACACACGGTGGGTAACCTGAGCGAACCACTGTTAGACCGATTTGCAGATGTCAATATTTCTCAATGCCCGTTCCAGTTACTGAAAATCACTGAATTCCAACGCTGAGTAAATACATGGCGACCTGATGAAAAAAACCGTCCAAATCTGTAAATGTGACGGCAAACGACCCTTTTTCTAGGACTCGGTGTGTAGAACGTGACCCGGGGAGAGAAATACGACCGGCGTCACCCACGGCACAATTCCACTTGTGTACCCAGAGACCATCCTGAGGGGTCACACTGATCTATCTGCTCATCAGGATCGTTCACACGGGGACATTGCTAACAACTCTACTGCGTACCGTTTGACCCGATGTTTACTTGTTTATGTACATTTAGAATTAGTTGTCAAGGAATATCTACAAGTGTGCCATAACCCGTAATTCGACCCTCGCAATGCGGCAGTTCCGCGTCCATATGAAGTCTTTATAGGCGGTGAGGTTTGTCAGGCGGATGTGATTTCACAACAGTGGCCCGATGCTCAGCAATGGCCAGCTGTCAGCAGATCGTTACTGGACGTATACAGTCACGTCATCTCTTAAGATATATATTGAATGTCGGTATATAACACCGGTAATGATTCACACAAACAAATATATATCACTCCAGTTCGCGGATCTGGCAAATGTTCAGATAAATAACTAAGCAAAACGTACGCACTGGAACCAGTTTTTATGGGTTTAGGGATAATTTAGCACGTCATCCTTAAAAGGTATATCTAAACTTGAACGACAAGCCCGGGGACTGCACCAAAAATGCAGCGGAAATGTCTACAGTTAACAGCCAGTTCCCTATCGACCACAAACCTACCGCAATACTAGACCTAACGTCACACAATAAGGCTTTGTCCTATCTTATGTTATCTTACAATGGTGCCCTTTTAGGGTTTCCAGCGGTGACCAGGCATTCATTTAGAAGCAGACGACTTTTAGACTTAGAGCGCCACGTATACCAGGTTCCCGCTTCACCACATATCTACCTCAGCGGCTATATTATCGCCCAGCGTGGCTCTCCCATCAGGTCTACTCACTGGACACGGTGTCCACGTCCTCGGCCCCGACCGTCATCAGGTCAAACCCGACCAGCGTGTCCGACCTGAGCTCCAGGTTGTAGAAGCAGGGCGCCGACCAGTCGTACGGTTCGTCCAAGGGACGGTTCGTACACACCCAGTACGGACGGTTGTCGTTGACGTCACGGATGTTGACCGTGACGTCAGCGCGTCCCTGATTGGACGGCGTTCCCTTGTCAATGGCGGACACCTCAAATTGGAAGTCAGTAAAAGTCTCGTAGTCGGCCGGCTGCTTGGTGTACAGCACGCCCGTCACTGGGTCCATCTGGAGGGAAAGTCAGGCATCTCAGTGTCCAATTACAATGAGCGCATAACAGCCGACGCAATCTCAATTATGCATATTATCGCCCAAGTTATCTTTATGTTCCAACAGTCCAATTAATGTGCCACTTTTGGTAACTTTTAAACACGGCGGGCTGAACAATGCCGCCTTATCTACTACATGACCTCAAGGTCAGGCCGAGCCCCAAGGTCGCCTCACCCACCAAACCAAGCCATCGACGAGCAGCGTAACCTCTGACCTCGAAGTAGTCCTCAGCCACGCCGTCGGGAACCACAGAGAAGGTGAACTCGCCATTGAGGCCCGAGTCTCTGTCCGTGGCCGTCACCGTCAGCACACTCACGCCACCTGGCGTGTTCTCTGCAACCGGATATGACGTCAGTATACGAAAAAATCACTAACCCCACTCACTGACGCAATTTTACGATACATTTTGAAAAGTGTACAAATTGATCACAAATGTGAATACTGAATAATGAACAAATGTTTTTGTTTATTTGCCCTTTAACCCTGACACTATGGCTGCCCTACCGTCGATGGAGGCTTGGTAGAGACTGGGGCTGAAGACCGGGCTGTTGTCGTTGATGTCCAGCACGGTGATATAGACCCGCGCCAGGGCCCCGCCACCGTACGCGTCGTCCGCCCGGATCGTCAGGTTGATCTGGGCGTACTCCGGAGTGGCGTCCACGTCTATGAGGTCCGTCAGGAACAGCGTCCCGCAGTCCTGGATCGGAGACTCGAACTTCTCGAAGGCGAAGCCCGGCCGGATGATGCAGCTCAGGACGTCCGGGCTCAGCACCGGATTTCCGGTTGTGACGTCACGGTCGTACAGGGACATGGTGAAGCCGTCTATCTGCCAGGGAGGGTTTCTGGGGCTGCCGGGGCAGGGCTGGACCAGCTGTGTACAGAGGGAACGATGCACGTTATGCATATACAAGTTGAAATAAGTAATAAGTTGTATAGATATTTGTGGAAACTGTATTGGTTGCCTACTTATGTATTTCGAACCCGATAATCGCTCGATAAATGTTCCACGTAGGACTAGGGCTAGGGTAGCCCCAGTTCTGTGGCTGTAGGACGGGCAAAAATCTGACAGGGCTGTCAGATTTTTGCCTGTCCTACAGCCAGGGCTAGGGCAGCCGACTCACGGTGGGAGTGGGGGCGGGTATAAACAGACCACGTGACCTACGCTCGAACACTCCTCGTCCATGGTCAAGAAGTACACTTCGGGGTCGAACTTAGGTTGCCGGTTCCTCCACTCCAGATTGACCACCAGGTTCTTCTGGATCCCCGGCTGGACGTCGTCCCGGATCCCGACCGTGAGGGTGAACGTGTCCTGGATCGTCAGGTCAAGGTCGGCGCTGTCCCCGAGGGTCACTTCGCCCGCTGGAGGAGGGGAGAGGACAGAGGGGGTCAAGGAGGAATACATGGCTGCACGCCCTCCATTAGTGATTATCTCCTCAACGGCTGTATTATCTTCATTGCTAAGAGCTACTGACACAGATAATGTCACCAAAACCAATAGCATCAATTAGCTCATATAAATATACACATAAAGAATTTAAGAGTTTCATATTAACATTTTCAAATAACTGTCACTATGAAAAAACATGAAGAACATAAATAACAATGAACTCACCCATTACTGGGGCTACACGGACCATGTACTAACTGACTTCACCCATTACTGGGGCTACACGGACCATGTACTCACTGACTTCACCCATTACTGCGGCTACACGGACCATGTACTCACTGACTTCACTCATTACTGGGGCTAAACGGACCATGTACTCACTGACTTCACCCATTACTGGGGCTACACGGACCATGTACTCACTGACTTCACCCATTACTAGGGCTAAACGGACCATGTACTCACTGACTTCACCCATTACTGGGGCTACACGGACCATGTACTCACTGACTTCACCCATTACTGGGGCTACACGGACCATGTACTCACTGACTTCACCCATTACTGGGGCTAACCGGACCATGTACTCACTGATTTCACTCATTACTGGGCTACACGGACCGTGTACTCGCTGACTTCACTCATTACTGGGGCTACACGGACCATGTACTCACTGACTTCACCCATTACTGGGGCTAACCGGACCATGCACTCACTGACTTCACACATTACTGGGGCTACACGGACCAATGTACTCACTGACTTCACCCATTACTGGGGCTAACCGGACCATGCACTCACTGACTTCACACATTACTGGGGCTACACGGACCAATGTACTCACTGACTTCACCCATTACTGGGCTACACGGACCATGTACTCACTGACTTCACACATTACTGGGGCTACACGGACCAATGTACTCACTGACTTCACCCGTTACTGGGCTACACGGACCATGTACTCACTGACTTCGTCCATCACAAACCAGTAGAAGTAGGCGATGGGGGTGACGTCATCGATGGAGAACCTGATCTGGGTGAGGTCCGGGCCCGTGGCACTCACCTGGGGGAGAGGAAAGGGAGGGAGGGGCATTGATATAATATAACCATCTCGTCAATATAACCATCTCGTCAATATAACCATCTTGTCAATAAGACTATTTCGTCCATATAACCATTTCGTCAATATAACCATCTCGTCAATATAACCATCTCGTCAATATAACCATCTCGTCAATATAAACATATCGTCAATATAATCATTTCGTTAATATAACCATCGCGTCAATATAACCATCCCATCAATATAGCCATCTCGTCCATATAACCATCTCGTCAATAAAGCGTGATGACTACTCCGCCGACCCCTTAAACCTGACACAAAGCGTGACGCTAGTCACTGACCCTGAAGACCGGTGACCTTGGCAGAGCGTCTTCCGGAAGGATAATGGCCAGCGGCAGATTCTGGATCACTGGCGGCTGCTTGATGTTCTGGATCTCCACGGTCAAGGACGCCACGACCTTGTGGAGCTCATCGACGACGGCGATGTCCACGGTGTACGCGCCTGGGCCGATCCAGTTCGCCAGGTCCTGGGAGCAGCGCAGGATGCCTGGGGGGGGGCGCAGGGAGGGGGAGGGGGGACGGGAAGAGCGGGGTGGAGGGGAGTGACGGGGTGGGGGAGGGGGAGCGGGGGGAGGAGGGGGAGGGGGTGGAGAAGGGTGACGGGGTGCAGGAAGGTGGGGGTTGAGGGGGTATGGATCGTATGGTATTAAGTCAGATATAATGAGGATTGATAAAGTTTGTATTTAACTTCCTGGGACCATGTCAATATCGTTATCACACTAACCTCCTTCAGCCAAAAGATTACCTTACCCCCCCCCCCCCTCCTACCACCACGGGTAACACCGTGTATCCCACTAATCGTTACGATAGGCTGCTAAAGACCGTGTGTCCCGTTTACTATGACCCACAGTTAGTGCCAGATATTCAGCCTCTATGGCAGGTTGTCTACATAGATGGCGGACCACAATAAATAAGTCTGTAAGCAAAGACATGAAATACAACTCGTTCTGTGAGCTTTTCGCCCCACTTTTGTTTATTTCACGGCGCAGTGATTTCTTCCCCGTCCCCTGTAGCCTCACCTGAACCCCCTCCACCCCCCCCCCCCCTCCTGCAGCCAGATCCCTGACCCGCCCACCTGTGTTTTGGTCGATGTAGAAGGGCAAGGCGGGCACTGCCGCGGCGCTGTCCTCCTGCGGCGAGTAGGCGTCTATGAAGAACGTCTTGGCGGTCACGTCATAGATATCCACGTCACTGTAGAGCACCTCGAACACCTGCAGCGACACATCCACCAGGTACAGGGGTGGTGCTTACATCCACCAGGTACAGGGGTGGTGCTTACATCCACCAGGTACAGGGGTGGGGCTTACATCCACCATGTACAGGGGTGGTGTTTATATCCACCAGGTACAGGGGTGGTGCTTACATCCACCAGGTACAGGGGTGGTGCTTACATCCACCAGGTACAGGGGTGGTGTTTACATCCACCAGGTACAGGGGTGGTGCTTACATCCACCAGGTACAGGGGTGCTGCTTACATCCACCAGGTACAGGGGTGGTGCTTACATCCACCAGGTACAGGGGTGGGGCTTACATCCACCAGGTACAGGGGTGGGGCTTACATCCACCAGGTACAGGGGTGGGGCTTACATCCACCATGTACAGGGGTGGAGCTTACATCCACCAGGTACAGGGGTGGTGCTTACATCCACCAGGTACAGGGGTGGTGCTTACATCCACCAGGTACAGGGGTGGTGTTTACATCCACCAGGTACAGGGGTGGGGCTTACATCGACCAGGTACAGGGGTGGTGTTTACATCCACCAGGTACATGGGTGGGGCTTACATCCACCAGGTACAGGGGTGGTGTTTACATCCACCAGGTACAGGGGTGGTGCTTGCATCCACCAGGTACAGGGGTGGGGCTTACATCCACCAGGTACAGGGGTGGTGTTTACATCCACCAGGTACAGGGGTGGTGTTTACATCCACCAGGTACAGGGGTGGTGCTTACATCCACCAGGTACAGGGGTGGTGCTTACATCCACCAGGTACAGGGGTGGTGCTTACATCCACCAGGTACAGGGGTGGTGTTTACATCAACCAGGTACAGGGGTGGTGCCTACATCCACCAGGTACAGGGGTGGTGCTTACATCCACCAGGTACAGGGGTGGTGTTTACATCCACCAGGTACAGGGGTGGGGCTTACATCCACCAGGTACAGGGGTGGTGTTTACATCCACCAGGTACAGGGGTGGTGCTTACATCTAGCAGGTACAGGGATGGTGCTTACATTATAGACGATGATTAGTTTCCTTTACATTGGCTGAGCTTAGAAACAAGGGGGTTAAACGCAGGGCTGGCTCGATTGATTGGAGAAGGAAAACCTATAGGGTCCTATATATCATGTCCAGGTACAGCGGGCTAAAAAAGGGCAGGCCTCTACTCTTTTCGAATGAGATGGGGGTCTATTCTGCAGAAACATATAATAGACACATTGAGGCCAGTTTGTATTTAGGGAGATGAATATTCATGAACTGACGTCATCGTCCTTGAGCTTGGCTGTGGAGATGTAGACCGTGGTCGGGAGGTTGTCTATGACGTGAGCCTCGTTCCTGTTTATGATCTCCACCTGTAGGTAGTCGGTGGTGGTCAGCCCGTGGCCCTCCACTGTCACCCCTACCGTGTAGCTCTGGGCCGCCTCGTAGTCAAACGTCACCGCGCTCTCAATCTCGGCTAGCGGGGCAACCAGGGAGACAGACATCAATATAATTAGCTTCAGTTGTTTTAGCTGATGTAGTGACAACTGCCAAAGTTTCATTGGCACCAAGTACCATTCACGATTTGGTGTTTAAAATCAGACAGAAATAACTGGCAAGCCATGTATCAAAACCTACCCGTGTATGATGTCACTTAGCATAGCGTGTCTACCCGTGAAAGACGTCAGTTAGCATGACGTGCCTACCCGTGTGTGCCGTCGCTTAGCATATTGTACCTACCCGTGTACGGACGCCCAGTGGTAACAGTCCCAAACCGGAAGTTGGGCGTGGCGCTGGCATGGAGGGCAAAGGTCAAGGACACGGGCTCCTCCATGACGTTTCCGGCGTTGTCATTGATGGCGTTACTCTCGTGTGAGGCCTCTACGTCCAGCAACAGCGTCCCGACAGCCTCGTTCTCGTACAGGTTGACCGTGTTGGGAAGGTTATCCAAGGTCGGGTACGGAGCTACAGGGAGGTAGAAAAATTCAATACTGGACTCTACTCCAAGGTAGAGAATATCGGCTTTGAGGAAGTGATTGGATTTTATGTGACAATGAAGGTGACATAAATAGCCAGGTTACATTTCCTTGGCGGCAACATATGGCGGCAAGGGCTACTTTCATATGAGAAACTGAACGTGAATAAATGACTCATAACAAATGAATCATAATCACTTCTATTGGTAAATAGTTTCATATATGGGTCGTTTTTCCATCTTAGCGCGAACAGTTATTTCCGCATCGCTCACGTGTAGCTCACGCCTACATTTTTCTATAATAACCTATTTCGTTAGCTCTAACATGGAAGTTCAACTAGTCGAAGCAAAGTAAAATGATAGTGACAGCGTTGTAGACATAATCGCCATAAACACTGGGTCGCTTGGTGATTGGTTCTTAGAAAAGAGTCTTGCAGACTTTGCTCTCTGACCCTCAATGACAGTAGCCTTCAGCAAGATGTCGACGTTGTCGGTGTTCCCCAGGCCACAGTTTTTCCCGGGGGTGATGCTGTTACAGCCGGCATAGTCCACCGCCCCACCCCCGGGGTTAGACTCTACCATGTCCTGGGCGGCACCGCCAAGCTGCTTCCTGCAAGGCATCAGTGGTCATGGTGGACGGTTAATATTGTATGAACAGCTTGATATAGAATATTACGCCAAATATAGATCCGCTGAGGACCTGTACCGCACATAACGCCTCCGCTAAGTACCCAATACTGTGTTACCAGATGTTCGAATATGCCTACAAAACAGTATAAAGATATTATCTAACAACAAAGTGGAAACGTAGTCGGCGTATGATAGAGATATACGACCACATTTGATGCGCTATCTGACGGTATATACTTTTCTCCGCACGTCCTATTGTTGCGTAATCTCTAATACGAATGTAGTCGTTGGTTAACCCTCTCACCGACCTATTTGTGCCCGCCGATGTGTCTACGAAAATACAATATAATGCCAACCAGATGTTAAACACTTAGTTGAAGAAAAACTGAATCTTTTCAGAAATTATGACGTCAACAGTTCTAAGTCACCAACCGAGGGTGTCTCCCGGTTTAAATGTTCTCACCAACCCTGTATGTCTCCACGTTCTAATGTACTCACCAAACGTGTATGTCTCCAGGTTCTAATGTACTCACCAACCGTCGGTGTCTCCAGGTTCTAATGCACTCACCAACCGTCCGTGTCTCCAGGTTCTAATGTACTCATCAGACGAGTGTGTCTCCAGTTTCTAATGTACCCACCAGCCGAGTGTGTCTCCAGGTTCTAATGTACTCACCAGCCGAGTGTGTCTCCAGGTTCTAATGTACTCACCAACCGTCGGTGTCTCCAGGTTCTAATGTACTCACCAACCGTCCGTGTCTCCAGGTTCTAATGTACTCATCAGACGAGTGTGTCTCCAGTTTCTAATGTACTCACCAGCCGAGTGTGTCTCCAGGTTCTAATGTACTCACCAGTCGAGTGTGTCTCCAGGTTCCAATGTACTCACCAGCCGAGTTTGTCTCCAGGTTCTAGTTTACTCACCAAGCGAGTGTGTCTCCAGGTTCTAATGTACTCACCAGCCGAGTCTGTCTCCAGGTTATAATGTACTCACCAGCCGAGTATGTCTCCAGGTTATAATGTACCCACCAGCCGAGGATGTCTCCAAGTTCTAATGTACTCACCAGCCGAGTGAGTCTCCAGGTTCCAATGTACTCACCAGCTGAGTGTGTCTCCAGGTTCCAATTTACTCACCAGCCGAGTGTGTCTCCAGGTTCTTATGTACTCACCAGCCGAGTGTGTCTCCAGGTTATAATGTACCCACCAGCCGAGGGTGTCTCCAGGTTCTAATGTACTCACCAGCCAAGTGTGTCTCCAGGTTCCAATGTACTCACCAGCTGAGTGTGTCTCCAGGTTCGAATGTACTCACCAGCCGAGTGTGTCTCCAGGTTCTAATGTACTTACCAGCCGAGTGTGTCTCCAAGTTCTAATGTACCCACCAGCCGAGGGTGTCTCCAGGTTCTAATGTACTCACCAGCCGAGTGTGTCTCCAGGTTCCACAGGGATCCGTTCACTCTGCGACACTCCAACAGTCTTTTCGGTCGGACCTGTATTTAGGATACGCATGTAACATTATATAAGCAGTGAAACGTTCAAATAAAGCTGGAGAAAATTTGCTTCCTATATATGACACTAAATTTCCGCCTCTATATAGTGAATATAATTTTGACGTGGATGTTTTCTTCTGTCACTTAATTTATGGGAATTATTGGTAATCGAGGTTGCGGAGTTGTTGTGAACTCACTGGGTAGGAAGGTCAGGTCGCAGGTGACCGTGTTTTCTCCGACCAACATTTTGTCTCGCCACACCTGGAACTTGGAGTCGGTACAGAGTCCCGAGTACCTGAATGTCCAGTGCTGGAAGATGTACAATGCAACCTCTCTATAGCGACCAGTGGGACCGACTAATGGCTGTCGTAATGGACGGATGTTCCCTATATAGAATGCAACCTCTCTATAGCGACCAGTGGGACCGATTAATGGCTGTCGTAATGGACGGATGGTCGCCATATACAGTGTAACCTCTCTATAACGACCACACTGGGACCGATTAATGGCTGTCGTAATGGACGGATGGTCGCTATATAGAATGCAACCTCTCTATAGCGACCACTGGGACCGATTAATGGCTGTCGTAATGGACAGATGGTCGCTATATATAGTGTAACCTCTCTATAACGACCATTCGGGGACCGATTAATGGCTGTCGTAATGGACGGATGGTCGCTATATACAGTGTAACCGCTCTATAGCGACTACTGGCACCGATCAAGCCTGTCGTAATGGACGCATTGTCGCTAAATACGGTGTACTATTTATTATTTATCAGTTTTTACATGTGACATATTTACGGCAGTAACTATGAAAAAAGAGGAGTTTGCCAAAGACAAAGTACGGATCATATTCAATCAAGACACTTTAAAAGACTAATCAATTTTTGGCAACAGGCCAAATTGAATTAAAATAGCTCTAAAGAAAAATATTCCACCATACATATTTGTTGCCATGACAACACGTACTGAGATGACGCCGAAGCAGTTGACTGTGCCTTTCTCCGTCAGTTTGATGGCATCCCCAGTGTTGGCATAATTATTGCTCGCTCCGGCCACAGCCGTGGGCAATCCGTACTCAGAACCACTTCCGGTTGGACAAACTGTGACGTCATAATAAGGAACATAACACTTTGGGTGCAATAGATGAGTTAAAGTTCAGTTCCTGTTATTTAGTGTCAACTCCATGTTAATTAATTGGGAAATATTGTCAGTAATATTATATAACTCTAGGCTCATGCTACTGTCTTTTGTCTTCGGGTATGGTTAGATATTGCAATAAACATACGTTCCCTCTCCGGTGTCCGGAGCTACGCGGACCTGTATAGCGGTCCATGTAAGAGTCTACCCAGCCCTGTTGTCTGTCTAAGAACATCTACACAAGTATCTACATAAGTGTTACCTTCCACTGTTTTTTTTCTCCTGGTTTAACTGATATTACGTCGTACAATATGAACGATAATTTAACAAAAACTGCCACAGCGTTACGGATCTCACCTGTGTGGTATCCAACAATTAGACCCTCGTAGTTACCACAACACAGCAGTTTTACTTACTTTGAGCGTATCCCCGACTCGTTAGAGCCGTTACAACGAGTATCCAGGTCGCGAGGTTACCCTTTAGCGCCATGGTTTATGGCTGTCCGGCGGCGTCCCTTATCGACTCATCTACAGAGACTCGTAATAATCGCGAAAAACTTAAGATGGCCGACAATCCCGCGATGTGCGCGTCGCTTTTTCACGCCTACGGAACTTAAGATGGAATCCCGGGTGACGACATGATGTCACGACCTTCTGTTTTCCGCCGCTGTGATGTCCACACTAGGACTTGAGTTGCAGACCACCCTGTCTGTGTGAGTATGGCGGGGTGGGGGGGGGCGGAGGAGGGTGGAGATTTACGGAGCCTCAGCCTGGGGGTGTGGAGGTCTGGGGCGGGGGTGCCTACCTGGGGAAAGGTAAGTGGAAGGGGTAAAGGTGAGGGTAGGAGTTAAAGCTAGTCTTGAGTGGCGCAATGGGTCGGGTGGGTGGAGAGCAAATGTGGGTTGTGGGGGTGGGGGTGTACAGAGCAAGGCCGGGTGGGGTGGGTGGAGAGCAAGGTTGGGTTTGGGTGGGGGGGGGGCGCACAGAGCAAAGGTGGTTTGGGTGGGGGGGCGCACAGAGCAAAGGTGGGTCCACGTCAGCTGGTTTGGGGTAGGGGGTGAGGGTGGGGACATCAAGACAGACAGGTAGAGGCCGGCCGAGACTCTCACTTTGACCATCGCAGTCCCTGGCGACACCACCCAGTATTGACCGCTTTCTCTCTGTCGCGCCGCCTTCTCGGGCTCAATACGCTGCCAGCTCGTAAAGCGCTCCTGGGTGGTCACACAAGCTGATGACGTCACGGGTACTTGAGGTGACGATGACCGTTGCGACGGGGTACTCAGGTCTCTATCTCAGACGGTGGGTTTATGGTCGGTGTGTGTGTGGAGGAGAGGGGGGGGGGAGGGGTGGCATCATCGATCTTTTCTGATTCAGAGAACTTTGAACTTGCAGACCCACGGCAGATCCGCACAGACCCCTGCAGACCCACACAACCCCACACAGCCCTATGCAGACCCGCACAGACCCCTGCAGACCCACACAGACCCCTGCAGCCCCACACAGACCTATGCAGACCCGCACAGACCCCTGCAGTCCCACACAGATCCACAGACCCCTGCAGACCCACACAGACCCACACAGACCCTGCAGTCCCACACAGACCCACACAGACCCATGCAGACCCACACAGACCCACACAGCCCCACACAGACCCACACAGACCCACACAGACCCATGCAGACCCCGGTCTCCAGTCGACCATTCCCGCGCTGGACGGTGACTTTCCGTTAAGATCAATATTGAGAGGGCGTGAGACACCCGTCTAGAGGGGTAGGGTGGGGGGCGGTGAGGGGTGTGGCCATGTGCGGACTCCCAGGTGTTGTCTCAGAACATCAAAGACTGTCAGTGACAGAATTGGAAGGGGGGCAGGGAGGTGAGTAGGAGCAGGCGGTAGGGGGGAGGGCGGCAGGGGTTGGGGGTATGGGGGGAGGGTGGCAGGGGTTGGGGTATGGGGTGGCAGGGGTTGGGGGTATGGGGAGAGGGCGGCAGGGGTTGGGGGTATGGGAGGGAGGGCGGCAGGGGTTGGGGGTATGGGGGGAGGGTGGCAGGGGTTGGGGTATGGGGGAAGGGCGGCAGGGGTTGGCGGTGTGGGGGGAGGGCGGCAGGGGTTGGGGGTATGAGGGGGGGAGGGCGGCATGGGTTGGGGGGGGAGGGTGGTGGGAGGGCGGCAGAGGTTGGAGGAGGGCGGCAGGGTGGGGCTTGGTGTGTGTGGTACATACTTACCTCGGGGAATGTGAGTGGCCCTCCAGAGATTCCAGTCCTTGGTTTGCTATCACTGCCACTGTGATCGTGGCACTGCTGATCGATGGCCTATCGGAGAGGGCAGGAGGGGGGGGGGAGTAGGGGTCGGTGTGCGATGACACGCACCTCATAATTTTTGAAGTGGTACCGAGGTGGGGTGGGGGAGGGGGGGGAGGCTTTCTCAGAGCGCCAGCGTCGACGTTAACCCATTCCTCCCCACGTGTGTGCACCGTGCAAACACAAGGCTTAAAAAACCAGACATGGCGTGAGGTGAAAACACTGACTCTCTCATGTCAGAAACGTCGGGATTTAACTAACAAACTGTTTTTTTCTTCTTCAGACAAGTTTCCATTTGGAAAAAGGACAGAAATTGCAATAATACGCATGTACATTTTGGAACAAGTAACGATTGTATGTTATTAAAGAAAGCTTCGTGGTCAGATTGATTGCTGTGTGAAAAAGTGCAGTTATCTTGTGTACAACGTCAGCATATTTCGGTCATTGAAATTTGACAAGATACGTCAAGATGTGTGAAAACATCGCTGCGCAATATCACTTAAAGTTACTATATTTCCACAAACTTGGCGGGCGAGGGTTCTATCAGATTGGAGGGAGGCGCCTTGGTTGTGGGAACAGCGATAGATAATACTCTTCAGGCTTCACAGATCTCTCAAGTTACAGTCAAGTTGGATATTCGGGAAGTGAGAAGTTGTTGCGTCTGCTGTCAGAAGAGGTTTTTCATGCGGGTCACGGTCAACGCCAAACAATCATCATGTAACCGTGCGCGACACCGCGGGTCAAGCGTGTCTAGGGGCAGCGTGCTGGGAGTGCTTCCCCGCCTCCCGTCCCATCCCCCTACCCACCTCCCCCGCCCCCTCCACCCAGTGCTAGAGCGATGGGCTGTCTGAGAGCCTCCCCCACCCGGAGGAATGGTCCAGTGTTTGACAATCCTACCTGAGGGGCGCTGATATGAACGAGATTCATTAAATAAAAACAGACGCCAGTTTGGCTCTTGGTCTGAGTGAGATGGGATCCTATGACGCCAATGTGGCTCTTGGTCTGAGTGAGATGTGATCCTATGACGTCCGTTTGGCTCTAGGTCTGAGTGAGATGGGATCCTATGACGCCAATGTGGCTCTTGGTCTGAGTGAGATGGGGTCCCGTGGCGCCAGTTTGGCTCCAGGTCTGAGTGCGATGGAATCCTATGTCGCCAGTTGGGCTCTTGGTCTGAGTGACATGGGATCCTATGACTCCAGTTTGGCTCCAGGTCTGAGTGAGATGTGATTCTATGACGCCAGTTTGGCTCCAGGTCTGAGTGAGATGTGATCGTATGACGCCAGTTTGGCTCCAGGTCTGAGTGAGATGTGATCGTATGACGCCAGTTTGGCTCCAGGTCTGAGTGAGATGGGATCCTATGACCTCAGTTTGGCTCTTGGTCTGAGTGAGATGGCATCCTATGACGCCAGTTTGGTTCCAGGTCTGAGTGAGATGTGATCCTATGACGCCAGTTTGGCTCTTGGTCTGAGTGAGATGGGATCCCAAGACGCCAGTTTGGCTCTCGGTCTGAGTGAGATAGCATCCTATGACGCCAGTTTGGCTCCAGGTCTGAGTGAGATGTGATCTATGACGCCAGTTTGGCTCCAGGTCTGAGTGAGATGGGATCCTATGACGCCAGTTTGGCTCCAGGTCTGAGTGAGATGGGATCCTATGACGCCAGTTTGGCTTCAGGTCTGAGTGAGATGGGTTCCTATGTCGCCAGTTTGGCTTCAGGTCTGAGTGAGATGGGATCCTATGTCGCCAGTTTGGCTCCAGGTCTGAGTGAGATGGGATCCTATGTCGGCAGTTTGGCTCCAGGTCTGAGTGAGATGGGATCCTATGACGCCAGTTTGGCTTCAGGTCTGAGTGAGATGGGTTCCTATGTCGCCAGTTTGGCTTCAGGTCTGAGTGAGATGGGATCCTATGTCGCCAGTTTGGCTCCAGGTCTGAGTGAGATGGGATCCTATGTCGGCAGTTTGGCTCCAGGTCTGAGTGAGATGGGATCCTATGACGCCAGTTTGGCTTCAGGTCTGAGTGAGATGGGTTCCTATGTCGCCAGTTTGGCTCCAGGTCTGAGTGAGATGGGATCCTATGACGCCAGTTTGGCTTCAGGTCTGAGTGAGATGGGTTCCTATGTCGCCAGTTTGGCTCCAGGTCTGAGTGAGACGGGATCCTAAGACGCCAGTTTGGCTTCAGGTCTGAGTGAGATGGGTTCCTATGTCGCCAGTTAGGCTCCAGGTCTGAGTGAGATGTGATCGTATGACGCCAGTTTGGCTCCAGGTCTGAGTGAGATGGGATCCTATGACGCCAGTTTGGCTTCAGGTCTGAGTGAGATGGGTTCCTATGTCGCCAGTTTGGCTCCAGGTCTGAGTGAGATGGGATCCTATGACGCCAGTTTGGCTTCAGGTCTGAGTGAGATAGGTTCCTATGTCGCCAGTTTGGCTCCAGGTCTGAGTGAGATGTGATCGTATGACGCCAGTTTGGCTCCAGGTCTGAGTGAGATGTGATCGTATGACGCCAGTTTGGCTCTTGGTCTGAGTGACATGGGATTCTATGACGCTTTTTTGGCGCCAGGTCTGAATGAGACGGGATCCTATGACGCTAGTTTGGCTCCAGGTCTGAGTGAGATGGGATCCTATGACGCCAGTGTGGTTCTTGGTCTGAGTGTTATGGGTTCCCGTGACGCCAGTTTGGCTCTTGGTCTGAGTGAGATGCGATCCTATGTCGCCAGTTTGGCTCTTGGTCTGAGTGAGATGGGATCCTATGACGCCAGTTTGGCTTCAGGTCTGAGTGAGATGTGATCCTATGACGTCCGTTTGGCTCTAGGTCTGAGTGAGATGGGATCCTATGACGCCAATGTGGCTCTTGGTCTGAGTGAGATGGGGTCCCGTGGCGCCAGTTTGGCTCCAGGTCTGAGTGCGATGGGATCCTATGTCGCCAGTTGGGCTCTTGGTCTGAGTGACATGGGATCCTATGACTCCAGTTTGGCTCCAGGTCTGAGTGAGATGTGATCCTATGACGCCAGTTTGGCTCCAGGTCTGAGTGAGATGTGATCGTATGACGCCAGTTTGGCTCCAGGTCTGAGTGAGATGTGATCGTATGACGCCAGTTTGGCTCCAGGTCTGAGTGAGATGGGATCCTATGACCTCAGTTTGGCTCCAGGTCTGAATGAGACGGGATCCTATGACGCCAGTTTGGCTCCAGGTCAGAGTGAGATGCTATCCTATGTCGCCAGTTTGGCTCTTGGTCTGAGTGAGATGGGATCCTATGACGCCAGTTTGGCTCCAGGTCTGAGTGAGATGTGATTCTATGACGCCAGTTTGGCTCCAGGTCTGAGTGAGATGGGATCCCATGACGCCAGTTTGGCTCTTGGTCTCAGCGAGATGGGATCCTATGACGCCAGTTTGGCTCCAGGTCTGAATGAGACGGGATCCTATGACGCCAGTTTGGCTCCAGGACTGAGTGAGATGGGATCCTATGTCGCCAGTTTGGCTCCAGGTCTGAGTGAGATGGGATCCTATGTCGGCAGTTTGACTCCAGGTCTGAGTGAGATGGGATCCTATGACGCCAGTTTGGCTTCAGGTCTGAGTGAGATGGGTTCCTATGTCGCCAGTTTGGCTCCAGGTCTGAGTGAGATGTGATCGTATGACGCCAGTTTGGCTCCAGGTCTGAGTGAGATGGGATCCTATGACGCCAGTTTGGCTTCAGGTCTGAGTGAGATGGGTTCCTATGTCGCCAGTTTGGCTCCAGGTCTGAGTGAGACGGGATCCTATGACGCCAGTTTGGCTTCAGGTCTGAGTGAGATGGGTTCCTATGTCGCCAGTTTGGCTCCAGGTCTGAGTGAGATGTGATCGTATGACGCCAGTTTGGCTCCAGGTCTGAGTGAGATGGGATCCTATGACGCCAGTTTGGCTTCAGGTCTGAGTGAGATGGGTTCCTATGTCGCCAGTTTGGCTCCAGGTCTGAGTGAGATGGGATCCTATGACGCCAGTTTGGCTTCAGGTCTGAGTGAGATGGGTTCCTATGTCGCCAGTTTGGCTCCAGGTCTGAGTGAGATGTGATCGTATGACGCCAGTTTGGCTCCAGGTCTGAGTGAGACGGGATCATATGACGCCAGTTTGGCTCTTGGTCTGAGTGACATGGGATTCTATGACGCTTTTTTGGCGCCAGGTCTGAATGAGACGGGATCCTATGACGCTAGTTTGGCTCCAGGTCTGAGTGAGATGGGATCCTATGACGCCAGTGTGGTTCTTGGTCTGAGTATTATGGGTTCCCGTGACGCCAGTTTGGCTCTTGGTCTGAGTGAGATGCGATCCTATGTCGCCAGTTTGGCTCTTGGTCTGAGTGAGATGGGATCCTATGTCGCCACTTTGGCTCCAGGTCTGAGTGAGATGGGATCCTATGACGCCAGTTTGGCTCCAGGTCTGAGTGAGATGTGATCGTATGACGCCAGTTTGGCTCCAGGTCTGAGTGAGATGGGATCCCATGACGCCAGTTTGGCTCTTGGTCTGAGTGAGATGGGATCCTATGACGCCAGTTTGGCTCCAGGTCTGAGTGAGATCGGATCCCATGACGCCAGTTTGGCTCTTGGTCTGAGTGAGATGGGATCCTATGACACCAACTCTAGCTCTTGGTCTGAGTTTGACTGGATCCTATGACGCCAGTTTGGCTCCAGTTCGGAGTGAGATGGGATCCCGTGACGCCAGTTTGGCTCCAGCTCTGAGTGAGATGTGATCGTATGACGCCAGTTTGGCTCCAGGTCTGAGTGAGATGGGATCCTATGACGCCAGTTTGGCTCCAGGTCTGAGTGAGATGGGATCCTATGACGCCAGTTTGGCTTCAGGTCTGAGTGAGATGGGTTCCTATGTCGCCAGTTTGGCTTCAGGTCTGAGTGAGATGGGATCCTATGTCGCCAGTTTGGCTCCAGGTCTGAGTGAGATGGGATCCTATGTCGGCAGTTTGGCTCCAGGTCCGAGTGAGATGGGATCCTATGACGCCAGTTTGGCTTCAGGTCTGAGTGAGATGGGTTCCTATGTCGCCAGTTTGGCTCCAGGTCTGAGTGAGATGGGATCCTATGACGCCAGTTTGGCTTCAGGTCTGAGTGAGATGGGTTCCTATGTCGCCAGTTTGGCTCCAGGTCTGAGGGGCACGGGATCCTATGACGCCAGTTTGGCTTCAGGTCTGAGTGAGATGGGTTCCTATGTCGCCAGTTTGGCTCCAGGTCTGAGTGAGATGTGATCGTATGACGCCAGTTTGGCTCCAGGTCTGAGTGAGATGGGATCCTATGACGCCAGTTTGGCTTCAGGTCTGAGTGAGATGGGTTCCTATGTCGCCAGTTTGGCTCCAGGTCTGAGTGAGATGGGATCCTATGACGCCAGTTTGGCTTCAGGTCTGAGTGAGATAGGTTCCTATGTCGCCAGTTTGGCTCCAGGTCTGAGTGAGATGTGATCGTATGACGCCAGTTTGGCTCCAGGTCTGAGTGAGATGTGATCGTATGACGCCAGTTTGGCTCTTGGTCTGAGTGACATGGGATTCTATGACGCTTTTTTGGCGCCAGGTCTGAATGAGACGGGATCCTATGACGCTAGTTTGGCTCCAGGTCTGAGTGAGATGGGATCCTATGACGCCAGTGTGGTTCTTGGTCTGAGTGTTATGGGTTCCCGTGACGCCAGTTTGGCTCTTGGTCTGAGTGAGATGCGATCCTATGTCGCCAGTTTGGCTCTTGGTCTGAGTGAGATGGGATCCTATGACGCCACTTTGGCTCCAGGTCTGAGTGAGATGGGATCCTATGACGCCAGTTTGGCTTCAGGTCTGAGTGAGATGTGATCCTATGACGTCCGTTTGGCTCTAGGTCTGAGTGAGATGGGATCCTATGACGCCAATGTGGCTCTTGGTCTGAGTGAGATGGGGTCCCGTGGCGCCAGTTTGGCTCCAGGTCTGAGTGCGATGGGATCCTATGTCGCCAGTTGGGCTCTTGGTCTGAGTGACATGGGATCCTATGACTCCAGTTTGGCTCCAGGTCTGAATGGATGTGATCCTATGACGCCAGTTTGGCTCCAGGTCTGAGTGAGATGTGATCGTATGACGCCAGTTTGGCTCCAGGTCTAAGTGAGATGTGATCGTATGACGCCAGTTTGGCTCCAGGTCTGAGTGAGATGGGATCCTATGACCTCAGTTTGGCTCTTGGTCTGAGTGAGATGGCATCCTATGACGCCAGTTTGGTTCCAGGTCTGAGTGAGATGTGATCCTATGACGCCAGTTTGGCTTTTGGTCTGAGTGAGATGGGATCCCAAGTCGCCAGTTTGGCTCTCGGTCTGAGTGAGATAGCATCCCATGACGCCAGTTTGGCTCTTGGTCTGAGTGAGATGGGATCCTATGACGCCAGTTTGGCTCCAGGTCTGAATGAGACGGGATCCTATGACGCCAGTTTGGCTCCAGGTCTGAGTGAGATGCGATCCTATGTCGCCAGTTTGGCTCTTGGTCTGAGTGAGATGGGATCCTATGACGCCAGTTTGGCTCCAGGTCTGAGTGAGATGTGATCGTATGACGCCAGTTTGGCTCCAGGTCTGAGTGAGATGGGATCCCATGACGCCAGTTTGGCTCTTGGTCTGAGTGAGATGGGATCCTATGACGCCAGTTTGGCTCCAGGTCTGAGTGAGATGGGATCCTATGACGCCAGTTTGGCTTCAGGTCTGAGTGAGATGGGTTCCTATGTCGCCAGTTTGGCTTCAGGTCTGAGTGAGATGGGATCCTATGTCGCCAGTTTGGCTCCAGGTCTGAGTGAGATGGGATCCTATGTCGGCAGTTTGACTCCAGGTCTGAGTGAGATGGGATCCTATGACGCCAGTTTGGCTTCAGGTCTGAGTGAGATGGGTTCCTATGTCGCCAGTTTGGCTCCAGGTCTGAGTGAGATGTGATCGTATGACGCCAGTTTGGCTCCAGGTCTGAGTGAGATGGGATCCTATGACGCCAGTTTGGCTTCAGGTCTGAGTGAGATGGGTTCCTATGTCGCCAGTTTGGCTCCAGGTCTGAGTGAGACGGGATCCTATGACGCCAGTTTGGCTTCAGGTCTGAGTGAGATGGGTTCCTATGTCGCCAGTTTGGCTCCAGGTCTGAGTGAGATGTGATCGTATGACGCCAGTTTGGCTCCAGGTCTGAGTGAGATGGGATCCTATGACGCCAGTTTGGCTTCAGGTCTGAGTGAGATGGGTTCCTATGTCGCCAGTTTGGCTCCAGGTCTGAGTGAGATGGGATCCTATGACGCCAGTTTGGCTTCAGGTCTGAGTGAGATGGGTTCCTATGTCGCCAGTTTGGCTCCAGGTCTGAGTGAGATGTGATCGTATGACGCCAGTTTGGCTCCAGGTCTGAGTGAGACGGGATCATATGACGCCAGTTTGGCTCTTGGTCTGAGTGACATGGGATTCTATGACGCTTTTTTGGCGCCAGGTCTGAATGAGACGGGATCCTATGACGCTAGTTTGGCTCCAGGTCTGAGTGAGATGGGATCCTATGACGCCAGTGTGGTTCTTGGTCTGAGTGTTATGGGTTCCCGTGACGCCAGTTTGGCTCTTGGTCTGAGTGAGATGCGATCCTATGTCGCCAGTTTGGCTCTTGGTCTGAGTGAGATGGGATCCTATGACGCCACTTTGGCTCCAGGTCTGAGTGAGATGGGATCCTATGACGCCAGTTTGGCTCCAGGTCTGAGTGAGATGTGATCGTATGACGCCAGTTTGGCTCCAGGTCTGAGTGAGATGGGATCCCATGACGCCAGTTGGCTCTTGGTCTGAGTGAGATGGGATCCTATGACGCCAGTTTGGCTCCAGGTCTGAGTGAGATGGGATCCCATGACGCCAGTTTGGCTCTTGGTCTGAGTGAGATGGGATCCTATGACACCAACTCTAGCTCTTGGTCTGAGTTTGACTGGATCCTATGACGCCAGTTTGGCTCCAGTTCGGAGTGAGATGGGATCCTGTGACGCCAGTTTGGCTCCAGCTCTGAGTGAGATGTGATCGTATGACGCCAGTTTGGCTCCAGGTCTGAGTGAGATGGGATCCTATGACGCCAGTTTGGCTCCAGGTCTGAGTGAGATGGGATCCTATGACGCCAGTTTGGCTTCAGGTCTGAGTGAGATGGGTTCCTATGTCGCCAGTTTGGCTTCAGGTCTGAGTGAGATGGGATCCTATGTCGCCAGTTTGGCTCCAGGTCTGAGTGAGATGGGATCCTATGTCGGCAGTTTGGCTCCAGGTCTGAGTGAGATGGGATCCTATGACGCCAGTTTGGCTTCAGGTCTGAGTGAGATGGGTTCCTATGTTGCCAGTTTGGCTCCAGGTCTGAGTGAGATGGGATCCTATGACGCCAGTTTGGCTTCAGGTCTGAGTGAGATGGGTTCCTATGTCGCCAGTTTGGCTCCAGGTCTGAGGGGGACGGGATCCTATGACGCCAGTTTGGCTTCAGGTCTGAGTGAGATGGGTTCCTATGTCGCCAGTTTGGCTTCAGGTCTGAGTGAGATGGGTTCCTATGTCGCCAGTTTGGCTCCAGGTCTGAGTGAGATGGGATCCTATGACGCCAGTTTGGCTTCAGGTCTGAGTGAGATAGGTTCCTATGTCGCCAGTTTGGCTCCAGGTCTGAGTGAGATGTGATCGTATGACACCAGTTTGGCTCCAGGTCTGAGTGAGATGTGATCGTATGACGCCAGTTTGGCTCTTGGTCTGAGTGACATGGGATTCTATGACGCTTTTTTGGCGCCAGGTCTGAATGAGACGGGATCCTATGACGCTAGTTTGGCTCCAGGTCTGAGTGAGATGGGATCCTATGACGCCAGTGTGGTTCTTGGTCTGAGTGTTATGGGTTCCCGTGACGCCAGTTTGGCTCTTGGTCTGAGTGAGATGCGATCCTATGTCGCCAGTTTGGCTCTTGGTCTGAGTGAGATGGGATCCTATGACGCCACTTTGGCTCCAGGTCTGAGTGAGATGGGATCCTATGACGCCAGTTTGGCTTCAGGTCTGAGTGAGATGTGATCCTATGACGTCCGTTTGGCTCTAGGTCTGAGTGAGATGGGATCCTATGACGCCAATGTGGCTCTTGGTCTGAGTGAGATGGGGTCCCGTGGCGCCAGTTTGGCTCCAGGTCTGAGTGCGATGGGATCCTATGTCGCCAGTTGGGCTCTTGGTCTGAGTGACATGGGATCCTATGACTCCAGTTTGGCTCCAGGTCTGAGTGAGATGTGATCCTATGACGCCAGTTTGGCTCCAGGTCTGAGTGAGATGTGATCGTATGACGCCAGTTTGGCTCCAGGTCTGAGTGAGATGTGATCGTATGACGCCAGTTTGGCTCCAGGTCTGAGTGAGATGGGATCCTATGACCTCAGTTTGGCTCTTGGTCTGAGTGAGATGGCATCCTATGACGCCAGTTTGGTTCCAGGTCTGAGTGAGATGTGATCCTATGACGCCAGTTTGGCTCTTGGTCTGAGTGAGATGGGATCCCAAGTCGCCAGTTTGGCTCTCGGTCTGAGTGAGATAGCATCCCATGACGCCAGTTTGGCTCTTGGTCTGAGTGAGATGGGATCCTATGACGCCAGTTTGGCTCCAGGTCTGAATGAGACGGGATCCTATGACGCCAGTTTGGCTCCAGGTCTGAGTGAGATGCGATCCTATGTCGCCAGTTTGGCTCTTGGTCTGAGTGAGATGGGATCCTATGACGCCAGTTTGGCTCCAGGTCTGAGTGAGATGTGATCGTATGACGCCAGTTTGGTTCCAGGTCTGAGTGAGATGGGATCCCATGACGCCAGTTTGGCTCTTGGTCTGAATGCGATGGGATCCTATGACGCCAGTTTGGCTCCAGGTCTGAGTGAGATGGGATCCTATGACGCCAGTTTGGCTTCAGGTCTGAGTGAGATGGGTTCCTATGTCGCCAGTTTGGCTTCAGGTCTGAGTGAGATGGGATCCTATGTCGCCAGTTTGGCTCCAGGTCTGAGTGAGATGGGATCCTATGTCGGCAGTTTGACTCCAGGTCTGAGTGAGATGGGATCCTATGACGCCAGTTTGGCTTCAGGTCTGAGTGAGATGGGTTCCTATGTCGCCAGTTTGGCTCCAGGTCTGAGTGAGATGTGATCGTATGACGCCAGTTTGGCTCCAGGTCTGAGTGAGATGGGATCCTATGACGCCAGTTTGGCTTCAGGTCTGAGTGAGATGGGTTCCTATGTCGCCAGTTTGGCTCCAGGTCTGAGTGAGACGGGATCCTATGACGCCAGTTTGGCTTCAGGTCTGAGTGAGATGGGTTCCTATGTCGCCAGTTTGGCTCCAGGTCTGAGTGAGATGTGATCGTATGACGCCAGTTTGGCTCCAGGTCTGAGTGAGATGGGATCCTATGACGCCAGTTTGGCTTCAGGTCTGAGTGAGATGGGTTCCTATGTCGCCAGTTTGGCTCCAGGTCTGAGTGAGATGGGATCCTATGACGCCAGTTTGGCTTCAGGTCTGAGTGAGATGGGTTCCTATGTCGCCAGTTTGGCTCCAGGTCTGAGTGAGATGTGATCGTATGACGCCAGTTTGGCTCCAGGTCTGAGTGAGACGGGATCATATGACGCCAGTTTGGCTCTTGGTCTGAGTGACATGGGATTCTATGACGCTTTTTTGGCGCCAGGTCTGAATGAGACGGGATCCTATGACGCTAGTTTGGCTCCAGGTCTGAGTGAGATGGGATCCTATGACGCCAGTGTGGTTCTTGGTCTGAGTGTTATGGGTTCCCGTGACGCCAGTTTGGCTCTTGGTCTGAGTGAGATGCGATCCTATGTCGCCAGTTTGGCTCTTGGTCTGAGTGAGATGGGATCCTATGACGCCACTTTGGCTCCAGGTCTGAGTGAGATGGGATCCTATGACGCCAGTTTGGCTCCAGGTCTGAGTGAGATGTGATCGTATGACGCCAGTTTGGCTCCAGGTCTGAGTGAGATGGGATCCCATGACGCCAGTTTGGCTCTTGGTCTGAGTGAGATGGGATCCTATGACGCCAGTTTGGCTCCAGGTCTGAGTGAGATGGGATCCCATGACGCCAGTTTGGCTCTTGGTCTGAGTGAGATGGGATCCTATGACACCAACTCTAGCTCTTGGTCTGAGTTTGATTGGATCCTATGACGCCAGTTTGGCTCCAGTTCGGAGTGAGATGGGATCCTGTGACGCCAGTTTGGCTCCAGCTCTGAGTGAGATGGGATCCTATGACGCAAGTTTGGCTCCAGGTCTGAGTGAGATGGGATCCTATGACGCCAGTTTGGCTCCAGTTCGGAGTGAGATGGGATCCTGTGACGCCAGTTTGGCTTCAGGTCTGAGTGAGACGGGATCCTATGACGCCAGTTTGGCTCTTGGTCTGAGTGAGACGGGATCCTATGACGCCAGTTTGGCTCTTGGTCTGAGTGAGATGGGATCCTATGACGCCAGTTTGGCTCCAGTTCGGAGTGAGATGGGATCCTGTGACGCCAGTTTGGCTTCAGGTCTGAGTGAGATGGGTTCCTATGTCGCCAGTTTGGCTCCAGGTCTGAGTGAGATGTGATCGTATGACGCCAGTTTGGCTCCAGGTCTGAGTGAGATGGGATCCCATGACGCCAGTTTGGCCCTTGGTCTGAGTGAGATGGGATCCTATGACGCCAGTTTGGCTCCAGGTCTGAGTGAGATGGGATCCCATGACGCCAGTTTGGCTCTTGGTCTGAGTGAGATGGGATCCTATGACACCAACTCTAGCTCTTGGTCTGAGTTTGACTGGATCCTATGACGCCAGTTTGGCTCCAGTTCGGAGTGAGATGGGATCCTGTGACGCCAGTTTGGCTCCAGCTCTGAGTGAGATGGGATCCTATGACGCAAGTTTGGCTCCAGGTCTGAGTGAGATGGGATCCTATGACGCCAGTTTGGCTCCAGTTCGGAGTGAGATGGGATCCTGTGACGCCAGTTTGGCTTCAGGTCTGAGTGAGACGGGATCCTATGACGCCAGTTTGGCTCTTGGTCTGAGTGAGACGGGATCCTATGACGCCAGTTTGGCTCTTGGTCTGAGTGAGATGGGATCCTATGACGCCAGTTTGGCTCCAGTTCGGAGTGAGATGGGATCCTGTGACGCCAGTTTGGCTTCAGGTCTGAGTGAGATGGGTTCCTATGTCGCCAGTTTGGCTCCAGGTCTGAGTGAGATGTGATCGTATGACGCCAGTTTGGCTCCAGGTCTGAGTGAGACGGGATCATATGACGCCAGTTTGGCTCCAGGTCTGAGTGAGACGGGATCATATGACGCCACTTTGGCTCTTGGTCTGAGTGACATGGGACTCCATGACGCTTTTGGGGCGCCAGGTCTGAATGAGACGGGATCCTTTGACGCTAATTTGGCTCCAGGTCTGAGTGAGATGGGATCCTATGACGCCAGTGTGGTTCTGGGTCTGAGTGTTATGGATTCCCGTGACGCCAGTTTGGCTCTTGGTCTGAGTGAGATGCGATTCTGTGTCGCCAGTTTGGCTCTTGGTCTGAGTGAGATGGGATCCTATGACGCCAGTTTGGCTCCAGGTCTGAGTGAGATGGGATCCAATGACGCCAGTTTGGCTCCAGGTCTGAGTGAGATGTAATCGTATGACGCCAGTTTGGCTCCAGGTCTGAGTGAGATGGGATCCCATGACGCCAGTTTGGCTCTTGGTCTGAGTGAGATGGGATCCTATGACACCAACTTTAGCTCTTGGTCTGAGTTTGACTGGATCCTATGACGCCAGTTTGGCTCCAGTTTGGAGTGAGATGGGATCCTGTGACGCCAGTTTGGCTCCAGCTCTGAGTGAGATGGGATCCTATGACGCCAGTTTGGCTCCAGTTCGGAGTGAGATGGGATCCTGTGACGCCAGTTTGGCTCCAGGTCTGAGTGAGATGGGATCCTATGACGCCAGTTTGGCTCTTGGTCTGAGTGAGACGGGATCCTATGACGCCAGTTTGGCTCTTGGTCTGAGTGAGATGGGATCCTATGACGCCAGTTTGGCTCCAGTTCGGAGTGAGATGGGATCCTGTGACGCCAGTTTGGCTTCAGGTCTGAGTGGGACGGGATCCTATGACGCCAGTTTGGCTCTTGGTCTGAGTGAGATGGGATCCTATGACGCCAGTGTGACTTCAGGTCTGAGTGAGATGGGATCCTGTGACGCCAGTTTGGCTCTTGGTTTGAGTGAGATGGGATCCTATGTCGCCAGTTTGGCTCCAGGTCTGAGTGAGATGGGATCCTATGACGCCAGTTTGGCTCCAGATTTGAGTGAGATGGGATCCTATGACGCCAGATTTAGCGCCTGAGCGAATGTTCCATTCTCAGACAAGTCCACAGACAGAGATGGACATACAATAAAACATACACCTGGTTAGAGATAGCAGAGAGCCAAGATTGGAGCAACCAAGATGAGCACAGGGCAAAGGACAGAAGGCAGAAGTCACCCGCTACCAATGGAAAGATAAAGCCGCACGTAAACAGTGAGTAGGAAACCTATGACTGCCTCAAGATGGCTGCCAGCCCTGCCACTCCACTCCACAGGGTGGCAGGGGTCGAAAAATGACTCGCAGACTTTTTTCCTCTCACGGCAGTAGATAATTTGGCACGAGTGTTTAGGCTCGGTTTGGGGTAATCTTTTTCTTCTCTTTCTCATTTGGTATTGACGTTCAGTCTTGTCTTGTCCGCACGTGTGCTGACACGGGAGTCGAGACTTATGGTGAAATAGTCTCCCTGCGGTGAAGGTGTTAACATCCCGGTTTCGTGGTGTCATCGTAGAACAGCGCCGGACATGGGCTTTCACATACTGATACACTTGCTGCTAACAGCCAGCCTGTCACATCTGGTCTTTGGCCGCGGTGAGTAGAGAATCAATATTTGTAATATCTGTGGGCATCAATCGTTACATAAACAGATGCTGGACGGTGAGTTAGTCCGCTCTAAGAACTGAATGGCAATGCACTGGGACATTAACAGCAGTCCATGGCAATACACTGGGACATTAACAGCAGTCCATGGCAATACACTGGGACATTAACAGCAGTCCATGGCAATACACTGGGACATTAATAGCAGTCCATTGCTGTTAATCGTTTATTGAATATTTGAAGAAATAAATATCCTTGCATGTTTCCTGTTCCGATGGATGTGTTCCGAGTTAACAGCGGGGCGCGGCGTGCTGTAGTAACCCACAGTCAGTGGCAGTGTGCGGCATGGGGCCTGCATGGTCACCTCAGCTACAGTGACAAATACTTGTCAAATATTAATGTGTAAAAGTCAGTCTCGGTCCAGAAGGTGTATACGGGTGGTGTCTAGTGGCCCCGGACATCTCCCTCCGATCCCCACACCTTGTTGTATGAGCGTGGGCAGGGGGGGGGGGCGTCATAAGGCAACATGTGCAACAATTAATTTGGAGCAGCAGATGGGAATATATTTGTCTATGTTCAAGCAGAGGCAGAGCGTTATGATCAACATTGGCATTGTGATGTTATCAAGATTTATCACAGAACTGTAGCCAAATATCCAATAACTACCAAATAGCTATAGCAAGATTTCCACGTTGAAGCCATCGACTAAGAATATAAACCCAATAAACAATAACAGACAAAAAAAGAAAATAGAAACCCGACGTTGACTAAATTTACCACGAGGGAACAGAATATGTCAAGTGTGTAACTCAGAGGATATAGAAACTGAGGAGTCTTTTTGTATTAACAATGAGGAACAGTTTCTGTTTAAATGTAAATTATATCAAGATTTGCGAAAACAAATCGATATATTAAAATATATTTTGGACAGTAATGTTACTACGGGGAGGAACATCGCGAAACTGCTAAATAATAAATCTGAAATTATTGTATGGGATATTAGTAATAATATATTTTGGGCTGAGCAAGATAGAAGGAACATTTGACATTTGGTTAGACATTTAAGAGACACACAATGAGGGGGGGGGGGGGGTGCAAGGGGTGTGTGTGTGCCCAGATCACGATGAATACATTCCTTTATTCCCAGTTCACGTTGAATTAAAAAGAATAATTCCCAGTATACATAGGGAGGGCGGAAATATGAACTAAGTTAACGATTTCCTGATTCACGTATTTAATATTAAAATTCCCAGTTCACAAATAATGAAAATCCGTGATCACGACGGTCGCCTAATATCTCATTCACAGTTCACGAAAAATGATTGGCCTCATTCTCAGTTCACGGTGAAATGAAATCCCTATTCTCCGGGAACGGAAATACCCCATCCCCCCCCCCACCCACCACCCGCCCCATGCATACACTGTTCACATATTTACAACAGTAAGTGATATTGGGCCGAATGCCTTAAATCTCTGTTTACTTGAAAAATGTTTTTACATATCACTGTATTTATGAACGGTTCTGACGAAGCAAGATACATACCCTCACCTTAGGCGTGAATCCCGCCCCCCCCCCTTTTTTTATCGTGAAGCTTCCCGTATTTTTACCCCCCACACCCCTATATGATCAATTGTTTATAATTAATAATAATGAATGTTCAGTAGTATATTAAGGCATGCCGGTGTTGTTCCAGTGTGTTATAGCGGAGAGGAGGCCGGCATTGACACCGCAGTCAACGGCTCACAAACAAACTACTCTAACGCAGGACAGGTCGTAAAACTAACGGAGAAAGGACTCATCGGCTGCCATGGCGTCATCACGGTAAGCTGACACTGTGATGTACCCAGTATTAACCAGTATAAACCAGTATAAACCAGTGATGTGGAGGCTGGGCAATGACAGTATATGATTTGATCTCCCGATAGATGGCGGTCCGTTTACGGTATATTCCCTCTGCCCCACGTCACATTTAACCATCAGTTTGGCATCAAATAAACCACTGTTTAGCATTGACTGTACTACTTGCACCGTACTGGAATTCATTCGATTTCGATTTTGTTCTTGAAGTAGAAGCGCTTTGAACTTTAACCCCGTGTTATCACAGAACCTTAACCAAATATCCAATAATTTCGAAAATAACAAAATTCGAAAATACAAAATTCAACCGAAACAACATTCTAAAACCATTTGTGACCCCAGCATCGTTGAGGTCAATCGTGAGGTTGGTGGTTATGTGGGGCAGAGGTGGTGTGAGAAAGTAGCTACCTCTACTAGTAGAGTGTTTATGATTGTGACCCTCTCGGTAGATAATTCGTACGGAAATTGGACCTGCTCCCAAATGGCCGACTGTGAATGTGGTTTAGGAGAGTATTTCGGATTTCTTCGGCTATTTCTACTTTTAAACTACAGCGATTAGGTGCTACTAAGTTATCTGTCATAGCATTTATCAATCAATATATTCGGGTAAGGAGAAAGCACCAGAACGTGTTGATTCGCTGTTCAAAATATACAAAGCGTTAGCCGAGTGGATGCTGGCACCGGTCAAGGGGTGAGCCCGGTCAAGGGATGAGCCCGGTCAAGGGATGAGCCCGGTCAAGGGGGGAGCCCAGTCAAGGGTTGAGCCCGGTCAAGGGGTGAGACCAGTCAAGGGGTGAGCCCGGTCAAGGGGTGAGCCCGGTCTAGGGGTGAGCCCGGTCAAGGGGCGAGCCCAGTCAAGGGGTGAGCCCGGTCTAGGGGTGATCCCGGTCAAGGGGTGAGCCCGGTCAAGAGGTGAGCCCGGTCAAGGGGCGAGCCCAGTCAAGGGGCGAGCCCAGTCAAGGGGTGAGCCCGGTCTAGGGGTGAGCCCGGTCAAGGGGTGAGCCCGGTCAAGGGGCGAGCCCAGTCAAGGGGCGAGCCCAGTCAAGGGGTGAGCCCGGTCAAGGGGTGAGCCCGGTCAAGGGATGAGCCCGGTCAAGGGGGGAGCCCAGTGAAGGGGTGAGCCCGGTCTAGGGATGAGCCCGGTCAAGGGGGGAGCCCAGTGAAGGGGTGAGCCCGGTCTAGGGGTGGGCCCGGTCAAGGGGTGAGCCCGGTCAAGGGGTGAGCCCAGTCAAGGGGCGAGCCCAGTCAAGGGGTGAGCCCGGTCTAGGGGTGAGCCCGGTCAAGGGGCGAGCCCAGTCAAGGGGTGAGCCCGGTCAAGGGGTGAGCCCGGTCAAGGGGTGAGCCCGGTCAAGGGGCGAGCCCAGTCAAGGGGCGAGCCCAGTCAAGGGGTGAGCCCGGTCTAGGGGTGAGCCCGGTCAAGGGGTGAGCCCGGTCAAGGGGCGAGCCCAGTCAAGGGGCGAGCCCAGTCAAGGGGTGAGCCCGGTCTAGGGGTGAGCCCGGTCAAGGGGCGAGCCCAGTCAAGGGGTGAGCCCGGTCAGGGGGTGAGCCCGGTCAAGGGGGGAGCCCAGTCAAGGGGTGAGCCCGGTCAAGGGGTGAGCCCGGTCAAGGGATGAGCCCGGTCAAGGGGGGAGCCCAGTGAAGGGGTGAGCCCGGTCTAGGGGTGGGCCCGGTCAAGGGGTGAGCCCGGTCAAGGGGTGAGCCCAGTCAAGGGGCGAGCCCAGTCAAGGGGTGAGCCCGGTCTAGGGGTGAGCCCGGTCAAGGGGCGAGCCCAGTCAAGGGGTGAGCCCGGTCAAGGGGTGAGCCCGGTCAAGGGGTGAGCCCGGTCAAGGGGCGAGCCCAGTCAAGGGGCGAGCCCAGTCAAGGGGTGAGCCCGGTCTAGGGGTGAGCCCGGTCAAGGGGTGAGCCCGGTCAAGGGGCGAGCCCAGTCAAGGGGCGAGCCCAGTCAAGGGGTGAGCCCGGTCAGGGGGTGAGCCCGGTCAAGGGGTGAGCCCGGTCAAGGGGTGAGCCCGGTCAAGGGGTGAGCCCAGTCAAGGGATGAGCCCGGTCAAGGGGCGAGCCCAGTCAAGGGGCGAGCCCAGTCAAGGGGTGAGCCCGGTCTAGGGGTGAGCCCGGTCAAGGGGTGAGCCCGGTCAAGGGGCGAGCCCAGTCAAGGGGCGAGCCCAGTCAAGGGGTGAGCCCGGTCTAGGGGTGAGCCCGGTCAAGGGGTGAGCCCGGTCAAGGGGCGAGCCCAGTCAAGGGGCGAGCCCAGTCAAGGGGTGAGCCCGGTCTAGGGGTGAGCCCGGTCAAGGGGTGAGCCTGGTCAAGGGGCGAGCCCAGTCAAGGGGCGAGCCCAGTCAAGGGGTGAGCCCGGTCAGGGGGTGAGCCCGGTCAAGGGGGGAGCCCAGTCAAGGGGTGAGCCCGGTCAAGGGGTGAGCCCGGTCAAGGGATGAGCCCGGTCAAGGGGGGAGCCCAGTGAAGGGGTGAGCCCGGTCTAGGGGTGGGCCCGGTCAAGGGGTGAGCCCAGTCAAGGGGTGAGCCCAGTCAAGGGGCGAGCCCAGTCAAGGGGTGAGCCCGGTCTAGGGGTGAGCCCGGTCAAGGGGCGAGCCCAGTCAAGGGGTGAGCCCGGTCAAGGGGTGAGCCCGGTCAAGGGGTGAGCCCGGTCAAGGGGCGAGCCCAGTCAAGGGGCGAGCCCAGTCAAGGGGTGAGCCCGGTCTAGGGGTGAGCCCGGTCAAGGGGTGAGCCCGGTCAAGGGGCGAGCCCAGTCAAGGGGCGAGCCCAGTCAAGGGGTGAGCCCGGTCTAGGGGTGAGCCCGGTCAAGGGGCGAGCCCAGTCAAGGGGTGAGCCCGGTCAGGGGGTGAGCCCGGTCTAGGGGTGAGCCCGGTCAAGGGGTGAGCCCTGACAAGGGGTGAGCCCGGTCAAGGGGCGAGCCCAGTCAAGGGGTGAGCCCGGTCAAGGGGTGAGCCCGGTCTAGGGGTGAGCCCAGTCAAGGGGCAAGCCCAGTCAAGGGGCGAGCCCAGTCAAGGGGTGAGCCCGGTCTAGGGGTGAGCCCGGTCAAGGGGCGAGCCCAGTCAAGGGGCGAGCCCAGTCAAGGGGTGAGCCCGGTCAAGGGGCGAGCCCAGTCAAGGGGTGAGCCCGGTCAAGGGGCGAGCCCAGTCAAGGGGTGAGCCCGGTCAAAGGGTGAGCCCGGTCAAGGGGTGAGCCCGGTCAAGGGGCGAGCCCAGTCAAGGGGTGAGCCCGGTCTAGGGGTGAGCCCGGACAAGGGGTGAGCCCGGTCAAGGGGCGCGCCCAGTCAAGGGGTGAGCCCGGTCAAGGGGCAAGCCCAGTCAAGGGGCGAGCCCAGTCAAGGGGTGAGCCCGGTCTAGGGGTGAGCCCGGTCAAGGGGCGAGCCCAGTCAAGGGGTGAGCCCGGTCAAGGGGTGAGCCCAGTCAAGGGGTGAGCCCGGTCAAGGGGTGAGTCCGGACAAGGGGTGAGCCCGGTCAAGGGGCGAGCCCAGTCAAGGGGTGAGCCCGGTCTAGGGGTGAGCCCGGTCAAGGGGTGAGCCCGGTCAGGGGGCGAGCCCAGTCAAGGGGCAAGCCCAGTCAAGGGGTGAGCCCGGTCTAGGGGTGAGCCCGGTCAAGGGGCGAGCCCGGTCTAGGGGTGAGCCCGGTCAAGGGGTGAGCCCAGTCAAGGGGTGAGCCCGGTCTAGGGGTGAGCCCGGTCAAGGGGTGAGCCCAGTCAAAGGGTGAGCCCGGTCAAGGGGCGAGCCCAGTCAAGGGGTGAGCCCGGTCAAGGGGTGAGCCCGGTCTAGGGGTGAGCCCGGTCAAGGGGCGAGCCCAGTCAAGGGTTGAGCCCGGTCAAGGGGTGAGACCAGTCAAGGGGTGAGCCCGGTCAAGGGGTGAGCCCGGTCTAGGGGTGAGCCCGGTCAAGGGGCGAGCCCAGTCAAGGGGTGAGCCCGGTCTAGGGGTGATCCCGGTCAAGGGGTGAGCCCGGTCAAGAGGTGAGCCCGGTCAAGGGGCGAGCCCAGTCAAGGGGCGAGCCCAGTCAAGGGGTGAGCCCGGTCTAGGGGTGAGCCCGGTCAAGGGGTGAGCCCGGTCAAGGGGCGAGCCCAGTCAAGGGGCGAGCCCAGTCAAGGGGTGAGCCCGGTCAAGGGGTGAGCCCGGTCAAGGGGTGAGCCCGGTCAAGGGGAGAGCCCGGTCAAGGGGCGAGCCCAGTCAAGGGGTGAGCCCGGTCTAGGGGTGAGCCCGGTCTAGGGGTGAGCCCGGTCAAGGGGGGAGCCCAGTGAAGGGGTGAGCCCGGTCTAGGGGTGGGCCCGGTCAAGGGGTGAGCCCGGTCAAGGGGTGAGCCCAGTCAAGGGGCGAGCCCAGTCAAGGGGTGAGCCCGGTCTAGGGGTGAGCCCGGTCAAGGGGCGAGCCCAGTCAAGGGGTGAGCCCGGTCAAGGGGTGAGCCCGGTCAAGGGGTGAGCCCGGTCAAGGGGCGAGCCCAGTCAAGGGGCGAGCCCAGTCAAGGGGTGAGCCCGGTCTAGGGGTGAGCCCGGTCAAGGGGTGAGCCCGGTCAAGGGGCGAGCCCAGTCAAGGGGCGAGCCCAGTCAAGGGGTGAGCCCGGTCTAGGGGTGAGCCCGGTCAAGGGGCGAGCCCAGTCAAGGGGTGAGCCCGGTCAGGGGGTGAGCCCGGTCTAGGGGTGAGCCCGGTCAAGCGGTGAGCCCTGACAAGGGGTGAGCCCGGTCAAGGGGCGAGCCCAGTCAAGGGGTGAGCCCGGTCAAGGGGTGAGCCCGGTCTAGGGGTGAGCCCAGTCAAGGGGCAAGCCCAGTCAAGGGGCGAGCCCAGTCAAGGGGTGAGCCCGGTCTAGGGGTGAGCCCGGTCAAGGGGCGAGCCCAGTCAAGGGGCGAGCCCAGTCAAGGGGTGAGCCCGGTCAAGGGGCGAGCCCAGTCAAGGGGTGAGCCCGGTCAAGGGGCGAGCCCAGTCAAGGGGTGAGCCCGGTCAAAGGGTGAGCCCGGTCAAGGGGTGAGCCCGGTCAAGGGGCGAGCCCAGTCAAGGGGTGAGCCCGGTCTAGGGGTGAGCCCGGACAAGGGGTGAGCCCGGTCAAGGGGCGCGCCCAGTCAAGGGGTGAGCCCGGTCAAGGGGCAAGCCCAGTCAAGGGGCGAGCCCAGTCAAGGGGTGAGCCCGGTCTAGGGGTGAGCCCGGTCAAGGGGCGAGCCCAGTCAAGGGGTGAGCCCGGTCAAGGGGTGAGCCCAGTCAAGGGGTGAGCCCGGTCAAGGGGTGAGTCCGGACAAGGGGTGAGCCCGGTCAAGGGGCGAGCCCAGTCAAGGGGTGAGCCCGGTCTAGGGGTGAGCCCGGTCAAGGGGTGAGCCCGGTCAGGGGGCGAGCCCAGTCAAGGGGCAAGCCCAGTCAAGGGGTGAGCCCGGTCTAGGGGTGAGCCCGGTCAAGGGGCGAGCCCGGTCTAGGGGTGAGCCCGTTCAAGGGGTGAGCCCAGTCAAGGGGTGAGCCCGGTCTAGGGGTGAGCCCGGTCAAGGGGTGAGCCCAGTCAAAGGGTGAGCCCGGTCAAGGGGCGAGCCCAGTCAAGGAGTGAGCCCGGTCAAGGGGTGAGCCCGGTCTAGGGGTGAGCCCGGTCAAGGGGCGAGCCCAGTCAAGGGTTGAGCCCGGTCAAGGGGTGAGACCAGTCAAGGGGTGAGCCCGGTCAAGGGGTGAGCCCGGTCTAGGGGTGAGCCCGGTCAAGGGGCGAGCCCAGTCAAGGGGTGAGCCCGGTCTAGGGGTGATCCCGGTCAAGGGGTGAGCCCGGTCAAGAGGTGAGCCCGGTCAAGGGGCGAGCCCAGTCAAGGGGCGAGCCCAGTCAAGGGGTGAGCCCGGTCTAGGGGTGAGCCCGGTCAAGGGGTGAGCCCGGTCAAGGGGCGAGCCCAGTCAAGGGGCGAGCCCAGTCAAGGGGTGAGCCCGGTCAAGGGGTGAGCCCGGTCAAGGGGTGAGCCCGGTCAAGGGGAGAGCCCGGTCAAGGGGCGAGCCCAGTCAAGGGGTGAGCCCGGTCTAGGGGTGAGCCCGGTCAAGGGGTGAGCCCGGTCACGGGGCGAGCCCAGTCAAGGGGCGAGCCCAGTCAAGGGGTGAGCCCGGTCTAACGGTGAGCCCGGTCAAGGGGTGAGCCCAGTCAAGGGGTGAGCCCAGTCAAGGGGTGAGCCCGGTAAAGGGGTGAGCCCAGTCAAGGGGTGAGCCCGGTCAAGGGGTGAGCCCGGTCTGAGGGTGAGCTCGGTCAAGGGGTGAGCCCGGTCAAGGGGTGAGCCCGGTCAAGGGGTGAGCCCGGTCTAGGGGTGAGCCCGGTCAAGGGGCGAGCCCAGTCAAGGGGTGAGCCCGGTCTAGGGGCGAGCCCAGTCAAGGGGTAAGCCCGATCAAGGGGTGAGCCCGGTCAAGGGGCGAGCCCAGTCAAGGGGCGAGCCCAGTCAAGGGGTGAGCCCGGTCTAGGGGTGAGCCCGGTCAAGGGGCGAGCCCAGTCAAGGGGTGAGCCCGGTCAAGGGGTGAGTCCGGTCAAGGGGTGAGCCCGGTCAAGGGGCGAGCCCAGTCAAGGGGTGAGCCCGGTCTAGGGGTGAGCCAGGTTAAGGGGTGAGCCCGGTCAAGGGGCGAGCCCAGTCAAGGGGCGAGCCCAGTCAAGGGTTGAGCCCGGTCAAGGGGTGAGCCCAGTCAAGGGGTGAGCCCGGTCTAGGGGTGAGCCCGGTCAAGGGGTGAGCCCAGTCAAAAGGTGAGCCCGGTCAAGGGGTGAGCCCGGTCATCGGGTGAGTCCGGTCAAGGGGTGAGCCCGGTCAAGGGGCGAGCCCAGTCAAGGGGTGAGCCCGGTCTAGGGGTGAGCCAGGTCAAGGGGTGAGCCCGGTCAAGGGGCGAGCCCAGTCAAGGGGCGAGCCCAGTCTAGGGGTGAGCCCAGTCAAGGGGTGAGCCCAGTCAAGGGGTGAGCCCGGTCTAGGGGTGAGCCCGGTCAAGGGGTGAGCCCAGTCAAGGGGTGAGCCCGGTCAAGGGGCGAGCCCAGTCAAGGGGTAAGCCCGGTCAAGGGGTGAGCCCGGTCTAGGGGTGAGCCCGGTCAAGGGGCGAGCCCAGTCAAGGGGTGAGCCCGGTCAAGGGGTGAGCCCAGTCAAGGGGTGAGCCCGGTCAAGGGGTGAGCCCGGTCAAGGGGTGAGCCCGGTCAAGGGGCGAGCCCAGTCAAGGGGCGAGCCCAGTCAAGGGGTGAGCCCGGTCTAGGGGTGAGCCCGGTCAAGGGGTGAGCCCTGTCAAGGGGTGAGCCCGGTCTAGGGGTGAGCCCGGTCAAGGGGCGAGCCCAGTCAAGGGGTGAGCCCGGTCAAGGGGCGAGCCCAGTCAAGGGGTGAGCCCGGTCAAGGGGCGAGCTCAGTCAAGGGGTGAGCCCGGTCAAGGGGTGAGCCCGGTCTAGGGGTGAGCCCGGTCTAGGGGTGAGCCCGGTCAAGGGGCGAGCCCAGTCAAGGGGCGAGCCCAGTCAAGGGGTGAGCCCGGTCTAGGGGTGAGCCCGGTCAAGGGGCGAGCCCAGTCAAGGGGTGAGCCCGGTCAAGGGGTGAGCCCGGCCAAGGGGTGAGCCCGGTCAAGGGGCGAGCCCAGTCAAGGGGCGAGCCCAGTCAAGGGGTGAGCCCGGTCTAGGGGTGAGCCCGGTCAAGGGGCGAGCCCAGTCAAGGGGTGAGCCCGGTCTAGGGGTGAGCCCGGTCAAGGGGTGAGCCCGGTCAAGGGGCGAGCCCAGTCAAGGGGCGAGCCCAGTCAAGGGGTGAGCCCGGTCTAGGGGTGAGCCCGGTCAAGGGGCGAGCCCGGTCTAGGGGTGAGCCCGGTCAAGGGGTGAGCCCAGTCAAGGGGTGAGCCCGGTCTAGGGGTGAGCCCGGTCAAGGGGTGAGCCCAGTCAAATGGGAGAGCCCGGTCAAGGGGCGAGCCCAGTCAAGGGGTGAGCCCGGTCAAGGGGTGAGCCCGGTCTAGGGGTGAGCCCGGTCAAGGGGCGAGCCCAGTCAAGGGGTGAGCCCGGTCAAGGGGTGAGCCCAGTCAAGGGGTGAGCCCGGTCAAGGGGTGAGCCCGGTCTAGGGGTGAGCCCGGTCAAGGGGCGAGCCCAGTCAAGGGGTGAGCCCGGTCTAGGGGTGATCCCGGTCAAGGGGTGAGCCCGGTCAAGGGGTGAGCCCGGTCAAGGGGCGAGCCCAGTCAAGGGGCGAGCCCGGTCAAGGGGTGAGCCCGGTCTAGGGGTGAGCCCGGTCAAGGGGTGAGCCCGGTCAAGGGGCGAGCCCAGTCAAGGGGCGAGCCCAGTCAAGGGGTGAGCCCGGTCAAGGGGTGAGCCCGGTCAAGGGGTGAGCCCGGTCAAGGGGTGAGCCCGGTCAAGGGGCGAGCCCGGTCAAGGGGTGAGCCCGGTCTAGGGGTGAGCCCGGTCAAGGGGTGAGCCCGGTCAAGGGGCGAGCCCAGTCAAGGGGCGAGCCCAGTCAAGGGGTGAGCCCGGTCTAGGGGTGAGCCCGGTCAAGGGGTGAGCCCGGTCTAGGGGTAAGCCCGGTCAAGGGGCGAGCCCAGTCAAGGGGTGAGCCCAGTCAAGGGGTGAGCCCGGTGAAGGGGTGAGCCCAGTCAAGGGGTGAGCCCGGTCAAGGGGTGAGCCCGGTCAAGGGGTGAGCCCGGTCAAGGGGTAAGCCCGGTCAAGGGGTGAGCCCGGTCAAGTGGTGAGCCCGGTCAAGGGGCGAGCCCGGTCAAGGGGTGAGCCCGGTCAAGGGGTGAGCCCGGTCAAGGGGCGAGCCCAGTCAAGGGGTGAGCCCAGTCAAGGGGTGAGCCCGGTCAAGGGGTGAGCCCAGTCAAAGGGTGAGCCCGGTCAAGGGGTGAGCCCGGTCAAGGGGTGAGCCCGGTCTGAGGGGGAGCTCGGTCAAGGGGTGAGCCCGGTCAAGGGGTGAGCCCAGTCAAGGGGTGAGCCCGGTCTAAGGGTGAGCCCGGTCTAGGGGTGAGCCCGGTCAAGGGGTGAGCCCGGTCAAGGGGTGAGCCCGGTCAAGGGGCGAGCCCAGTCAAGGAGTGAGCCCGGTCTAGGGGTGAGCCCGGTCAAGGGGTGAGCCCGGTCAAGGGGCGAGCCCAGTCAAGGGGCGAGCCCAGTCAAGGGGTGAGCCCGGTCTAGGGGTGAGCCCGGTCAAGGGGTGAGCCCGGTCTAGGGGTGAGCCCGGTCAAGGGGCGAGCCCAGTCAAGGGGTGAGCCCGGTCAAGGGGTGAGCCCGGTCTGAGGGTGAGCCCGGTCAAGGGGTGAGCCCAGTCAAGGGGTGAGCCCGGTCTAAGGGTGAGCCCGGTCAAGGGGTGAGCCCGGTCAAGGGGTGAGCCCGGTCAAGGGGTGAGCCCGGTCAAGGGGTGAGCCCGGTCAAGGGGTGAGCTCGGTCAAGGGGCGAGCCCGGTCAAGGGGTGAGCCCGGTCAAGGGGTGAGCCCGGTCAAGGGGCGAGCCCAGTCAAGGGGTGAGCCCGGTCAAGGGGTGAGCCCGGTCAAGGGGTGAGCCCGGTCAAGGGGCGAGCCCAGTCAAGGGGTGAGCCCGGTCAAGGGGTGAGCCCGGTCAAGGGGTGAGCCCAGTCAAAGGGTGAGCCCGGTCAAGGGGTGAGCCCGGTCAAGGGGTGAGCCCGGTCAAGGGGTGAGCCCGGTCTGAGGGTGAGCTCGGTCAAGGGGTGAGCCCGGTCAAGGGGTGAGCCCAGTCAAGGGGTGAGCCCGGTCAAGGGGTGAGCCCGGTCAAGGGGTGAACCCGGTCAAGGGGCGAGCCCGGTCAAAGGGTGAGCCCGGTCAAGGGGTGAGCCCAGTCAAAGGGTGAGCCCGGTCAAGGGTGAGCCCGGTCAAGGGGTGAGCCCGGTCTGAGGGTGAGCTCGGTCAAGGGGTGAGCCCGGTCAAGGGGTGAGCCCAGTCAAGGGGTGAGCCCGGTCAAGGGGTGAGCCCGGTCAAGGGGTGAGCCCGGTCAAGGGGCGAGCCCGGTCAAGGGGTGAGCCCGGTGAAGGGGTGAGCCCGGTCAAGGGGCGAGCCCAGTCAAGGGGTGAGCCCAGTCAAGGGGTGAGCCCGGTCAAGGGGTGAGCCCAGTCAAAGGGTGAGCCCGGTCAAGGGGTGAGCCCGGTCAAGGGGTGAGCCCGGTCTGAGGGTGAGCTCGGTCAAGGGGTGAGCCCGGTCAAGGGGTGAGCCCAGTCAAGGGGTGAGCCCGGTCTAAGGGTGAGCCCGGTCAAGGGGTGAGCCCGGTCAAGGGGTGAGCCCCGTCTAGGGGTGAGCCCGGTCAAGGGGTGAGCCCGGTCAAGGGGCGAGCCCAGTCAAGGGGCGAGCCCAGTCAAGGGGTGAGCCCGGTCTAGGGGTGAGCCCGGTCAAGGGGTGAGCCCGGTCTAGGGGTGAGCCCGGTCATGGGGCGAGCCCAGTCAAGGGGTGAGCCCAGTCAAGGGGTGAGCCCGGTCAAGGGGCGAGCCCAGTCAAGGGGTGAGCCCGGTCAAGGGGTGAGCCCGGTCAAGGGGTGAGCCCGGTCTGAGGGTGAGCCCGGTCAAGGGGTGAGCCCAGTCAAGGGGTGAGCCCAGTCAAGGGGTGAGCCCGGTCAAGGGGTGAGCCCGGTCAAGAGGGTGAGCTCGGTCAAGGGGTGAGCCTGGTCAAGGGGTGAGCCCGGTCTAAGGGTGAGCCCGGTCAAGGGGTGGGCCCGGTCAAGGGGTGAGCCCGGTCAAGGGGTGAGCCCGGTCAAGGGGTGAGCCCGGTCAAGGGGTGAGCCCGGTCAAGGGGCGAGCCCGGTCAAGGGGTGAGCCCGGTCAAGGGGTGAGCCCGGTCAAGGGGCGAGCCCAGTCAAGGGGTGAGCCCAGTCAAGGGGTGAGCCCGGTCAAAGGGTGAGCCCGGTCAAGGGGTGAGCCCGGTCAAGGGGTGAGCCCGGTCTGAGGGTGAGCTCGGTCAAGGGGTGAGCCCGGTCAAGGGGTAAGCCCAGTCAAGGGGTGAGCCCGGTCTAAGGGTAAGCCCGGTCAAGGGGTGAGCCCGGTCAAGGGGTGAGCCCGGTCAAGGGGTGAGCCCGGTCAAGGGGCGAGCCCAGTCAAGGGGTGAGCCCGGTCTAGGGGTGAGCCCGGTCAAGGGGTGAGCCCGGTCAAGGGGCGAGCCCAGTCAAGGGGCGAGCCCAGTCAAGGGGTGAGCCCGGTCTAGGGGTGAGCCCGGTCAAGGGGTGAGCCCGGTCTAGGGGTGAGCCCGGTCAAGGGGCGAGCCCAGTCAAGGGGTGAGCCCAGTCAAGGGGTGAGCCCGGTCAAGGGGCGAGCCCAGTCAAGGGGTGAGCCCGGTCAAGGGGTGAGCCCGGTCAAGGGGTGAGCCCGGTCTGAGGGTGAGCCCGGTCAAGGGGTGAGCCCAGTCAAGGGGTGAGCCCAGTCAAGGGGTGAGCCCGGTCAAGGGGTGAGCCCAGTCAAGGGGTGAGCCCGGTCTAGGGGTGAGCCCAGTCAAGGGGTGAGCCCAGTCAAGGGGTGAGCCCAGTCAAGGGGTGAGCCCAGTCAAGGGGTGAGCCCGGTCAAGGGGTGAGCCCAGTCAAGGGGTGAGCCCGGTCTAGGGGTGAGCCCAGTCAAGGGGTGAGCCCAGTCAAGGGGTGAGCCCAGTCAAGGGGTGAGCCCGGTCAAGGGGCGAGCCCAGTCAAGGGGTGAGCCCGGTCAAGGCGTGAGCTCGGTCAAGGGGTGAGCCTGGTCAAGGGGTGAGCCCGGTCTAAGGGTGAGCCCGGTCAAGGGGTGAGCCCGGTCAAGGGGTGAGCCCGGTCTAAGGGTGAGCTCGGTCACTGGGTGAGCCCGGTCACGGGGGGAGCCCAGTCAAGGGATGAGCCCGGTCAAGGGGTGAGCCCGGTCAAGGGGTGAGCCCAGTCAAGGGGTGAGCCCGGTCAAGGGGTGAGCCCGGTCAAGGGGTGAGCCCGGTCAAGGGGTGAGCCCAGTCAAGGGGTGAGCCCGGTCAAGGGGTGAGCCCGGTCAAGGGGTGAGCCCGGTCAAGGGGTGAGCCCAGTCAAGGGGTGAGCCCGGTCAAGGGGTGAGCCCAGTCAAGGGGTGAGCCCAGTCAAGGGATGAGCCCGGTCAAGGGGCTAGCTAGGTGACGTCATCATAGATTCCCCCAATGGCCAACACGCGGTTTTAATTCGGAACACTGTAAATAATGGCAAAAAAAATAATGAAAAATAATTATCAAATGAAAATCAATCTGGCCAGGCCTGCATTACAGCGTCACTTTTTCGTTCTATTGCTTGGTGTAGCACTGGACAATTCGCACCACGAGTGTGTGTGAAGACTCGAGCTTCTTCGTGTGGGATGACAAAAACGTGGTGATCGGCATCAATACATACGGCTGTACCGGCAACTTCAGCGTCGGTAAGCAGCCCCAGACAGCACCGGGCAACAACGTTGTTGGCTCGCACGGGATGTTAGGTTATGTTATACTTTATTATGTGAGAGACGATGACGATCTAATATCGGACAATGATGGAATTGCACTGGCATGGGTGGTTATGTCACACACGGGCTAACCAGCACCCACATTATCGCTCTGCACGTGTCCTCTAATACTGTTAATAGTCATTTCATGCGTTCGAATAAAGTGTTTAAAAGTGTAAATTTAATCGATCAATGCATAACGCGTACCAGTTCTCGCGATATTTAGCGGTACAATTACTTGCGTTATGCCACTTTATTATACACGTGAGGTAGCATTGGTCACCAAACCCTGGCAGCAGTGGAAGGGTACACTGCCGCCCACATAACGGCAACTTCATTCTTCTGTGTTTCCTGATTCAGACAGGGAATTTCGCATCGGTGTGGCTCGCAGTGAGCGCATCCCGGTCAGTCCCGGCTTCGTCATTGGCTGGTAAGTCATGAAACACAAGGTATCAGTGGGAAAAAATGTCATCGAAAGTAATCAGAAACATTATAATTTATGTCGACTAGGATAGTTTGTTGATGGTTATCGTGGGCCGCAATTGGTGATATGTACGTATATTAGGATAGTTAATATGAAGTACTATATGACTAATATAATATAAGCTACAGTACGATATAATATAGCTATAATATGGGGGGATCCTTTTTCCTTTGTTTTATCACATGTGCCGTCATATTGTTTTGTGTTATCATTGTGTGTGCCGTGTTATCATTGTGTGTGCCGTGTTATCATTGTGTGTGCCGTGTTATCATTGAGTGTGCCGTGTTAGCATTGTGTGTGCCGTGTCATCACTGTGTGTGCCGTGTTATCATTGTGTGTGCCGTGTTATCATTTTGTGTGCCGTGTTATCATTGTGTGTGCCGTGTTATCATTGTGTGTGCCGTTTTATCATATTGTGTGCCGTGTTATAATTGTGTGTGCCGTGTTATCATTGTGTGTGCCGTGTTAGCATTGTACGCGCCGTGTTATCATTGTGTGTGCCGTGTTATCATTGTGTGCCGTGTTATCATTATGTGTGCCGTGTTATCATTGAGTGTGCCGTGTTATCATTGTGTGGCCCGTGTTAGCATTGTGTGTGCCCTGTTAGCATTTTGTGCGCCGTGTTATCATTGCGTGTGCCGTGTTATCATTGTGTGTGCCGGGTTCTCATTGTGTGTGCTGTGTTATCACTGTGTGTGCCGTGTTATCATTTGGTGTGCCGTGTTAGCATTGTGTGCCGTGTTATCATTATGTGTGCCGTGTTATCATTGAGTGTGCCGTGTTAGCATTTGGTGTGCCGTGTTAGCATTGTGTGCCGTGTTATCATTATGTGTGCCGTGTTATCATTGAGTGTGCCGTGTTAGCATTGTGCGCGCCGTGTTATCATTGTGTGTTCCGTGTTATCATTGGGTGTGCCGTGTTATCATTGTGTGTGCCGTGTTATCATTGTGTGTGCCGTGTTATCATTGTGTGTGCCGTGTTAGCATTGTGTGGCCCGTGTTAGCATTGTGTGTGCCCTGTTAGCATTTTGTGCGCCGTGTTATCATTGCGTGTGCCGTGTTATCATTGTGTGTGCCGGGTTCTCATTGTGTGTGCTGTGTTATCACTGTGTGTGCCGTGTTATCATTGTGTGCGCGGTGTTATCGTTGTGTGTGCCGTGTTAGTATTGCGTGTGCCGTGCTATCATTTTGTGTGCAGTGTTATCATTGGGCCTGCCGTGTTATCATTTGGTGTGCCGTGTTACCATTGTGTGTGCCGTGTTATCGGTGTGTGTGCCGTGTTATCATTGTGTGTGCCGTGTTATCATTGTGTGTGCCGTGTTATCGGTGTGTGTGCCGTGTTATCATTGTGTGTGCCGTGTTATCATTGTGTGTGCCGTGTTATCGGTGTGTGTGCCGTGTTATCATTGTGTGTGCCGTGTTATCATTGTGTGTGCCGTGTTAACATTGTGTGTGCCGTGTTATCATTGTGTGTGCCGTGTTATCGTCGTTTGTGCCGTGTTATCATTGTGTGTGCCGTGTTATCATTGTGTGTGCCGTTTTATCGTTTCGTGTGCCGTTTTTTCATTGTGTGTGCCGTGTTATCGTTGTGTGTGCCGTACTATCGCTGCGCCTGGTTACCAATGTGCACCACAAGAATCACCGTGTCATGTTGTCACTATCGCTTGCTCACTGTTCGCTGCGTTATTAAAGTGTCGTGTTATAACGGTGTCACAAGTTATCACGGTACACTTGACACTGTTCGCCGTATGCTCACTGTGCATTGTTATCACTGTGGCTTGTCTTATCTTTGTGAGTTGTTTTATCACTCGTTTTATCGCTCATTTTATCACTGACTCGTGTTACCACTGTTTGCTGTGTTACCACTGTTTGCTGTGTTACCACTGTTTGCTGTGTTGATCTCACTGTTTGCTGTGTTGATCCCACTGTTTGCTGTGTTACCACTGTTTGCTGTGTTATCACTGCGCCCTGTTTTCACTGTACCGTGTTATCGCTGTTACCCACTGCGTACACCTGGCCCCCAGTACGTCGGACATGATACAGTCTGAGACGGTGGATGGCGGGAGTGTCGACCTAATCACCGGGTGTGGCTCCCCAGGGGACTCATGTAGCATCATCATGAATGACACCGTCGACATCTTCATGAAGGCTTCCCTGGCGCCGCGTGAGTACACTGACCCACCGATAGACCTTCAGTGGGCATGCCAAGCTTATGGTACACCGAGGGGTTGATATGCATGTCTAATATATTATTGGTAACATTTGCTATTATTAAGTGTTATTATCGAGCATTGTATATTATGACACGTATTCCATCCTTGGTGCTATAATAATGGGTTCAGGGTGGTGTGTGGGGTTAGATCTATTCAGACGCGGATGGGGGGCTTGCACGGGATAAGCCATACCCGCTCTAGAACGACTCAGAATGTGGTCGCACCGGCCTAAAGTCGGCCTAAGGGGCGCCCTAAATTAAACTGCCTATAGTTAGATACTCCTAAGATACACCCTTCAGAATGGGCAAGGGAGCCTATAGTTGGTAAATATGGGGGAAATGATGAATTCTCCGCCTGCAGCATCCTTTCCCGTGCCCAACGCTAGTTCCTGTTGTACTCTGGCCGCTAAGACATCGCGTGCTTGGTGTTGGTTTCAGTACCACCGCCGACCATAGACAACCTGCCCAACACAGTGTCTATCTACGAGAACGAGCCGCCTCCTTTCTACCTGCTGAAGGTGTTCGCCTCCCACGAGAGTAACGCCATCTGGGCACATGGGGGTACAGTCATCAAGGACGTCGTGACCTTGACCTTCCAGCCCAGTCCCCTAGCAGAGTTCGAAATAGTTAAGAAGACAGCGTCTAATGGGAGTTACCCAGGTGTGATATGGAGTTAGAATACAACTTGTTGCGCTAAATGTTTTAACAGATCGTGACATGAATAAAGAGTTCGGGAAACGCATGACTGATTTTATGGCATGTTCCATGTGCATACTATTTCATGATCACCAAGTGTTATATACTAATAATGATAAAAATGGATAAACAAATGCGTACACGACACAAATAATAAGGTATCAATAAGATTGCAAATCGTTTTGCTGGAGGCCTGTGTGGCATGGTGTTCCCGGTTTTTTTGGCCAGCGTCAGTGCTTCTCACACTGGTCCATTCCTGGCCTGGTTCTGATTGTGAAATAAAATAAGTTTTAATTGACTCAGACAGGAAGGCCCCGTTTCTGCTGTTGGAGGCTGCTTTCCACTGAAGTTTTATAATGCGTGCTTGTCTTCCCAGTGGGCAGCCATTTCATGATGCATGACTGCATGTTGCCAGCCCATCTATTGGCGAGCTGAAGCCTTCTCTACGGGCCACACACTTCCCTCTTTCAGCCGACATTCTGTCCACGATGGAATTAGACTACGAGACACAGCGACGCTACGAGCTGTTGGTCACGGTTGAAAGTCACGAAGTCACGACAACGGAAATACTCTACGTGGAGATAATTAACAGGAACGAGGCTCACGTGTTTACCAATCTGCCCGACATTGTCTACGTACCAACGTCCACCGTCAGGGACACCGTGGTGAGTGTCAGTCACTTCGTACCTACGTCCACCGTCAGACACCGTGGTGAGTATCAGTCACTTCATACCTCCGTCTACCGTCAGACACCGTGGTGAGTATCAGTCACTTCGTACCTCCGTCCACCGTCAGACACCGTGGTGAGTGTCAGTCACTTCGTACCTCCGTCCACCGTCAGCCCCCGTCAGACACATTTCGATCATGTTTTCTTCCCACTTTGTTGTAATCAATGGAGAAGTTTTTGTGCGTTTTGGTGCATCTCAGCAAGCGTAATTTGGAATAGGTCATGGCAGTGTAATGGGTCATGGCAGTGTAATAGGTCACGGCAGTGTAATAGGTCATGGCAGTGTTCCAACTGCGAAATACAATTATGTTTAAACCAAATAAATAACTGACCTTAATTAATCTTCAAAGAAAATACCGATACAATTTCATAATTATACCTTGAGGGAATGAATCTCATATTATCTTTCTGGTAGATTTACACCGTCACCATCACTGATGAGGATATCTACAACCATACCGACAAGAGATTCTACCTGGATACCTACACACCTCCCGCTAACATAGCGATGGGTACACCCCCGGCACCATTCTACATCCACCCACTCACTGGTAGGTATACCCCCGGCACCATTCTACATCGACCCACTCACTGGTAGGTATACCCCCGGCACCATTCTACATCGACCCACTCACTGGTAGGTACACCCCCGGCACCATTCTACATCGACCCACTCACTGGTAGGTATACCCCCGGCACCATTCTACATCCACCCACTCACGGGTAGGTATACCCCCGGCACCATTCTACATCCACCCACTCACTGGTAGGTATCCCCCCGGCACCATTCTACATCCACCCACTCACTGGTAGGTACACCCCCGGCACCATTCTACATCGACCCACTCACTGGTAGGTATACCCCCGGCACCATTCTACATCCACCCACTCACTGGTAGGTATACCCCCGGCACCATTCTACATCGACCCACTCACTGGTAGGTATACCCCCGGCACCATTCTACATCGACCCACACACTGGTAGGTATACCTCCGGCACCATTCTACATCGACCCACTCACTGGTAGGTATACCCCCGGCACCATTCTACATCGACCCACACACTGGTAGGTATACCCCCGGCACCATTCTACATCGACCCACTCACTGGTAGGTATACCCCCGGCACCATTCTACATCGACCCACTCACTGGTAGGTATACCCCCGGCACCATTCTACATCGACCCACACACTGGTAGGTATACCCCCGGCACCATTCTACATCGACCCACTCACTGGTAGGTATACCCCCGGCACCATTCTACATCGACCCACTCACTGGTAGGTATGCCCCCGGCACCATTCTACATCGACCCACTCACTGGTAGGTATACCCCCAGCACCATTCTACATCGACCCACTCACTGGTAGGTATACCCCCGGCACCATTCTACATCGACCCACTCACTGGTAGGTACACCCCCGGCACCATTCTACATCGACCCACTCACTGGTAGGTATACCCCCGGCACCATTCTACATCGACCCACTCACTGGTAGGTATACCCCCGGCACCATTCTACATCGACCCACTCACTGGTAGGTATCCCCCCGGCACCGTTCTACATCGACCCACTCACTGGTAGGTATACCTCCGGCACCATTCTACATCGACCCACTCACTGGTAGGTACACCCCCGGCACCATTCTACATCGACCCACTCACTGGTAGGTATACCCCCGGCACCATTTTACATCGACCGACTCACTGGTAGGTATACCCCCGGCACCATTCTACATCGACCCACTCACTGGTAGGTATACCCCCGGCACCATTCTACATCGACCCACTCACTGGTAGGTATACCCCCGGCACCATTCTACATCGACCCACTCACTGGTAGGTATACCCCCGGCACCATTCTACATCGACCCACTCACTGGTAGGTATACCCCCGGCACCATTCTACATCGACCCACTCACTGGTAGGTATACCCCCAGCACCATTCTACATCGACCCACTCACTGGTAGGTATACCCCCGGCACCATTCTACATCGACCCGCTCACTGGTAGGTATACCCCCAGCACCATTCTACATCGACCCACTCACTGGTAGGTACACCCCCGGCACCATTCTACATCGACCCACTCACTGGTAGGTATACCCCCGGCACCATTTTACATCGACCCACTCACTGGTAGATATACCCCCGGCACCATTCTACATCGACCCACTCACTGGTAGGTATACCCCCGGCACCATTCTACATCGACCCACTCACTGGTAGGTACACCCCCGGCACCATTCTACATCGACCCACTCACTGGTAGGTACACCCCCGGCACCATTCTACATCGACCCACTCACTGGTAGGTATGCCCCCGGCACCATTCTACATCGACCCACTCACTGGTAGGTACACCCCCGGCACCATTCTACATCGACCCACTCACTGGTAGGTATACCCCCGGCACCATTCTACATCGACCCACTCACTGGTAGGTATACCCCCGGCACCATTCTACATAGACCCACTCACTGGTAGATATACCCCCGGCACCATTCTACATCGACCCACTCACTGGTAGGTACACCCCCGGCACCATTCTACATCGACCCACTCACTGGTAGGTATACCCCCGGCACCATTCTACATCGACCCACTCACTGGTAGGTATACCCCCGGCACCATTCTACATCGACCCACTCACCGGTAGGTATACCCCCGGCACCATTCTACATCGACCCACTCACTGGTAGGTATACCCCCGGCACCATTCTACATCGACCCACTCACTGGTAGGTATACCTCCGGCACCATTCTACATCGACCCACTCACTGGTAGGTATACCCCCGGCACCATTCTACATCGACCCACTCATTGGTAGGTATACCCCCGGCACCATTCTACATCGACCCACTCACTGGTAGGTATACCTCCGGCACCATTCTACATCGACCCGCTCACTGGTAGGTATACCCCCGGCACCATTCTACATCGACCCACTCACTGGTAGGTATACCCCCGGCACCATTCTACATCGACCCACTCACTGGTAGGTATACCCCCGGCACCATTCTACATCGACCCACTCACTGGTAGGTATACCCCCGGCACCATTCTACATCGACCCACTCACCGGTAGGTATACCCCCGGCACCATTCTACATCGACCCACTCACTGGTAGGTATACCTCCGGCACCATTCTACATCGACCCACTCACTGGTAGGTATACCCCCGGCACCATTCTACATCCACCCACTCACTGGTAGGTATCCCCCCGGCACCATTCTACATCGACACACTCACTGGTAGGTATACCCCAGGCACCATTCTACATCGACCCACTCACTGGTAGGTATACCCCCGGCACCATTTTACATCGACCCACTCACTGGTAGGTATACCCCCGGCACCATTCTACATCGACCCACTCACTGGTAGGTATACCCCCGGCACCATTCTACATCGACCCACTCACTGGTAGGTATACCCCCGGCACCATTCTACATCGACCCACTCACTGGTAGGTACACCCCCGGCACCATTCTACATCCACCCACTCACTGGTAGGTATACCCCCGGCACCATTCTACATCGACCCGCTCACTGGTAGGTATACCCCCGGCACCATTCTACATCCACCCACTCACTGGTAGGTACACCCCCGGCACCATTCTACATCCACCCACTCACTGGTAGGTATACCACCGGCACCATTCTACATCGACCCACTCACTGGTAGGTATCCCCCCGGCACCATTCTACATCGACCCACTCACTGGTAGGTATACCCCCGGCACCATTCTACATCGACCCGCTCACTGGTAGGTATACCCCCGGCACCATTCTACATCGACCCACTCACTGGTAGGTATACCCCCGGCACCATTCTACATTATACTATGATTAACTGACCCTTATTTGTATAATTATTTGTGTACGATATGGATGTGATATAGTGCTCGAGTGTAGAATATAATGATAAATATGATCATGACATGTGGTATTAATCTCGTTATCATTATGTTATCACTGTCATTGTCACTGTTGTTTTCATCACGTGTTCCGTTGTTTATTATTGCTAACAGAGGAGGTGAGGTGCTCCCAGGACCTGCGAGACTGGATCGTCCCCGGGTACACAACCTACACCTTTAGCCTGAACATCTCGGCTGTGGATGAGATGCACAAGGTGGTGGACACCTTGGAGGTGGTGATCCTGGACCTCAGACAGCCGCCGGAGCTCACCAACCTGCCCCGGACTCAGGCCGTATCGGAGTCCCTGGGCCCCGGGGCTCCACTGTTCGGGGTAAGATGTCAGACACAGCGACATAGCGGGCGCCACGGCCATTGAACGTCTCTTGTAACGACATTCGGATAGGCGCAGATCCAGGATTTAGAAAGGAGGAGGGGGGGGGGGTCCATTTTAATTGGCAACAAAGTAACCGTGCGTCGTGAGACTGTGAAGAACTGGGATGAGAAGCTGTTTAATTGTCATTCAGAACAATCAGAGATCTGGTGAAGAGATAAGGTAGAACACCTGTATCATTTACATATTCATTAGTGTTGGCACGGGGTACCAAGCCCAACGGCTGGGACAAATAACCAGGCAAACCACGAATATTAGACCCCTAGCTAGCCATAGAGATTCAGTCACTGACCATTGTGTATGATATAATGTTGATGTACCTGTGTGTGTACAGACCCATATGTTCCCCTGTGTATACAGACCCATATGTTTCCCTGTGTGTACAGCCCCATATATTCCCCTGTGTGTACAGCCCCATATATTCCCCTGTGTGTACAGCCCCATATGTTCCCTGTGTGTGCAGCCCCATATCTTCCCTGTGTGTACAGTCCCATATGTTCCCCTGTTTATGATTGCCACGTGTTTACCAGGTCAGCGGGACAGGCCCCTATCCCACCGAGATCAAGTACTCCATCGCGGCCGTCGACCCACCAAAGTACTTCTACTGGTTCACGATAGATGAAACATGTCAGTATCATCAGCAAGTACCACTCAGTTAATATGTTATTACTATCATCAAGTTACCATTCAGTTAATATTTCAGTATCAGCAGCAAGTACCATTCAGTTAATATAAAAACGGCAATGCTAATGAACCGTAGCTTAAATAATTGAATATTAGATAACAAGTGAATATTAAATAATAAGCAATGCAAGGAAAATACACTACTATTACCGTAATATATTCCTGAACAATGGCATTGAGCAGCTATCGGTCAGAGCAATATTTGAACGAATTTAATTGGGACTGTAACAGTCCATATAGCACGTATCGTTTAGCATGATAACGCCTCCCCCCACCCCCAGCCGGCCTGCTGTCGCTGTCCCCTCAGGCAGACCTCGACTACGGCGTGCAGAACACCTCCACGATCACCATCGCCATTCGAGACGATGTCTTCATGGGAACGGCTGAAGACCTCACCCTCACCGTCCTGTGGGTGAACCAGGGCCCCGAGTATGTGCCGCGCGAGTACTGGCTCACCATGAACGAGGGCTGCACAGATGTAAGCGTGCGTGGGTACACATTGCCGGTGTCACATAGGTACACATTGCCGGTGTCCAATAGGTACACATTGCCGGTGTCACATAGGTACACATTGCCGGTGTCCAATAGGTACACATTGCCCGTGTCACATAGGTACACATTGCCTGTGTCACATAGGTACACATTGCCTGTGTCACATGGGTACACATTGCCGGTGTCACATAGGTACACATTGCCTGTGTCACATAGGTACACATTGCCGGTGTCACATAGGTACACATTGCCGGTGTCACATAGGTACACATTGCCGGTGTCACATAGGTACACATTGCCGGTGTCACATAGGTACACATTGCCTGTGTCACATAGGTACACATTGCCTGTGTCACATGGGTACACATTGTCGGTGTCACATAGGTACACATTGCCGGTGTCACATAGGTACACATTGCCGGTGTCACATAGGTACACATTGCCGGTGTCACATAGGTACACATTGCCGGTGTCACATAGATACACATTGCCGGTGTCACATAGGTACACATTGCCGGTGTCACATAGGTACACATTGCCGGTGTCACATAGGTACACATTGCCGCTGTCACATAGGTACACATTGCCGCTGTCACATAGATACACATTGCCGGTGTCACATAGATACACATTGCCGGTGTCACATAGGTACACATTGTTGGTGTCACATAGGTACACATTGCCGGTGTCACATAGGTACACATTGCCGGTGTCACATAGGTACACATTGTTGGTGTCACATAGGTACACGTTGTCGGTGTCACATAGGTACACATTGCCGGTGTCACATAGATACACATTGCCGGTGTCACATAGGTACACATTGTTGGTGTCACATAGGTACACATTGCCGGTGTCACATAGGTACACATTGCCGGTGTCACATAGGTACACATTGCCGGTGTCACATAGGTACACATTGCTCGTGTCACATAGGTACACATTGCCAGTGTCACATAGGTACACATTGCCCGTGTCACATAGGTACACATTGCCGGTGTCACATAGGTACACATTGCCGGTGTCACATAGGTACACATTGCCGCTGTCACATAGGTACACATTGCCGGTGTCACATAGGTACACATTGCCGCTGTCACATAGGTACACATTGCCGCTGTCACATAGATACACATTGCCGGTGTCACATAGGTACACATTGCCGGTGTCACATAGGTACACATGGCCGGTGTCACATAGGTACACATTGCCGCTGTCACATAGGTACACATTGCCGGTGTCACATAGGTACACATTGCTCGTGTCACATAGGTACACATTGCCGGTGTCACATAGATACACATTGTCGGTGTCACATAGGTACACATTGCCGCTGTCACATAGGTACACATTGCCGCTGTCACATAGGTACACATTGCCGGTGTCACATAGGTACACATTGCCGCTGTCACATAGGTACACATTGCCGCTGTCACATAGGTACACATTGCCGGTGTCACATAGGTACACATTGCTCGTGTCACATAGGTACACATTGCCGGTGTCACATAGATACACATTGTCGGTGTCACATAGGTACACATTGCCGGTGTCACATAGATACACATTGCCGCTGTCACATAGGTACACATTGCCGGTGTCACATAGGTACACATTGCTGGGGTCACATGGGTACACATTGCCGCTGTCACATAGGTACACATTGCCGGTGTCACATAGGTACACATTGCCGCTGTCACATAGGTACACATTGCCGCTGTCACATAGGTACACATTGCCGCTGTCACATAGGTACACATTGCCGGTGTCACATAGGTACACATTGCTCGTGTCACATAGGTACACATTGCCGGTGTCACATAGATACACATTGTCGGTGTCACATAGGTACACATTGCCGGTGTCACATAGATACACATTGCCGCTGTCACATAGGTACACATTGCCGGTGTCACATAGGTACACATTGCCGGTGTCACATAGATACACATTGCCGCTGTCACATAGGTACACATTGCCGGTGTCACATAGATACACATTGTCGGTGTCACATAGGTACACATTGCCGGTGTCACATAGATACACATTGCCGCTGTCACATAGGTACACATTGCCGGTGTCACATAGGTACACATTGCTGGGGTCACATGGGTACACATTGCCGGTGTCACATAGGTACACATTGCCGGTGTCACATAGGTACACATTGCCGGTGTCACATAGGTACACAGTTCCGGTGTCACATAGGTACACATTGCTGGGGTCACATAGGTACACATTGCTGGGGTCACATGGGTACACATTGCCGGTGTCACATGGGTACACATTGCCGGTGTCACATAGGTACACATTGCCGGTGTCCAATAGGTACACATTGCCGGTGTCACATAGGTACACATTGTCGGTGTCACATAGGTACACATTGTCGGTGTCACATAGGTACACATTGCCGGTGTCACATAGGTACACATTGTCGGTGTCACATAGGTACACATTGCCGGTGTCACATAGGTACACATTGCCAGTGTCACATAGGTACACATTGCCGGGGTCACTTAGGTACACATTGCCAGTGTCACATAGGTACACATTGTCGGTGTCACATAGGTACACATTGTCGGTGTCACATAGGTACACATTGCCGGTGTCACATAGGTACACATTGCCGGTGTCACATAGGTACACATGGCCGGTCTCACATAGGTACACATTATCGGTGTCACATACAGACAAAAAGCAACAGTACAATCCTATGGTTATGGCGAACCGATATAAGCATGTATAAACCTTGATCATGATCCTTATAAACGAGATCTTATAAACGAGATCAATTACAATATTTCGCATTCGGCCTCAGCTTACGTAATTGAAGAGGCGTCATCCGAACCCACATATGCATTAATTAATATACTATATATACATTAGTTTATCTTACATAAAGCAGTAACCATGTTAGATCAGAACTTATTCGAGATGACGTTATAATATTTCCAGTTGACGGGTCCTTGCCCAACGGACTCTAACGGCGATACCACAGCTCCCTGGCTCATCGAAGACTTCACAATGACCATCTTAGATCGTGACGTCACTTACGGATATGGTGTTCCGGACACACTGAGCTGTTTCATTATCCCTGAGTTTGGTTCGGACAAGTTTCTGGTGGACCCTGACTGTAACTGCAGCAGGCTGTTGCTGACTGAGCTGATTGACGTGGACGAGACGCCGGAGTACGGTCAGATCAACCTGACGGTGCGGGCCACCGACGCCTCGGGGCAGCACGCCTGGGCCAGGCTCTACATCACCGTCCTCGACTACAACGACCACTCGCCCGTATTCCTGCCCGACTCTTACTCAGAACACATCGATGGTAAGGACGGCGGGGGTGTGGGGGTGTGGGGTGTGGGGGTCAGTTATCTATCAACAGGTGGGTGTGTGGGGGTCAGTCTTCTATCAACAGGTGGGTGTGTGGGGGTCAGTCTTCTATCAACAGGTGGGTGTGGGGGTCAGTATTCCCTCAACAGGTGGTGTGGGGGTCAGTATTCTATCAACAGGTGGTGTCGGGGTCAGTCTTCTATCAACAGGTGGGTGTGGGGGTCAGTATTCTATCAACAGATAGTGTGGGGGTCAGTATTCTATCAACAGGTGGGTGTGGGGGTCAGTCTTCTATCAACAGGTGGGTGTGGGGGTCAGTATTCTATCAACAGGTGGTGTGTCGGGGTCAGCCTTCTATCAACAGGTGGTGTGGGGGTCAGTATTCTATCAACAGGTGGTTGTGTGGGGGTCAGTATTCTATCAACAGGTGGGTGGGTGGGGGTCAGTATTCTATCAACAGGTGGGTGTGGGGGTCAGTATTCTGTCAACAGGTGGGTGTGTGGGGGTCAGTCTTCTATCAACAGGTGGGTGTGGGGGTCAATCTTCTATCAAAATGTGGTGTGGGGGGCAGTCTTCTATCAACAGGTGGGGTGGGGGTCAGTATTCTATCAACAGGTGGGTGTGGGGGGTCCGTATTCTACGAACAGGTGGTGTGGGGGTCAGTATTCTATTAACAAGTGGTGTGGGGCTCAGCTTTCTATCAACGGGGGTGTGGGGGTCAGTATTCTATCAACAGGTGGTCTGGGGGTCAGCCTTCTATCAACAGGTGGTGTTGGGGTCAGCCGTCTATCAATAGGTGGGTGTGTTGGGGTCAGCCTTCTATCAACAGGTGGATGTGGGGGTCAGTATTCTATCAACAGGTGGTGTGGGGGTCAGTATTCTATCAACAGGCGGTGTGAGGGTCAGCCTTCTATCAACAGGTGGGTGTGAGGGTCAGTATTCTATCAACAGGTGGGTGTGGGGGTCAGCCTTCTATCAACAGGCGGTGTGAGGGTCAGCCTTCTATCAACAGGTGGGTGTGAGGGTCAGTATTCTATCAACAGGTGGGTGTGGGGGTCAGTATTCTATCAACAGGTGGTGTGTCGGGGTCAGTCTTCTATCAACAGGTGGTGTGGGGGTCAGCCTTCTATCAACAGGTTGTGTGGGGGACAGTATTCTATTAACAGGTGGTGTTGGGGTCAGTCGTCTATCAACAGGGGGTGTGGAGATCAGTCTTCTATCAACAGGTGGTGTCGGGGTCAGTCTTCTATCAACAGGTGGTGTGGGGGTCAGTATTCTATCAACAGGTGGGTGTGGGGGGTCCGTATTCTATTAACAGGTGGTGTGGGGGTCAGTATTCTATTAACAAGTGGTGTGGGGCTCAGCTTTCCATCAACGGGGGTGTGGGGGTCAGTATTCTATCAACAGGTGGTCTGGGGGTCAGCCTTCTATCAACAGGTGGTGTGGGGGTCAGCCGTCTATCAATAGGTGGGTGTGTTGGGGTCAGCCTTCTATCAACAGGTGGATGTGGGGGTCAGTATTCTATCAACAGGTGGTGTGGGGGTCAGTATTCTATCAACAGGCGGTGTGAGGGTCAGCCTTCTATCAACAGGTGGGTGTGAGGGTCAGTATTCTATCAACAGGTGGGTGTGGGGGTCAGTCTTCTATCAACAGGTGGTGTGTCGGGGTCAGTCTTCTATCAACAGGTGGCGTGGGGGTCAGTCTTCTATCAACAGGTGGGTGTGGGGGTCAGCCTTCTATCAACAGGTTGTGTGGGGGACAGTATTCTATTAACAGGTGGTGTTGGGGTCAGTCGTCTATCAACAGGTGGTGTGGAGATCAGTCTTCTATCAACAGGTGGTGTGGGGGTCAGTATTCTACCAACAGGTGGTGTGGGGGTCAGTATTCTATCAACAGGTGGTGTGGGGGTCAGTCTTCTATCAACAGGTGGTGTGGGGGTCAGTATTCTAACAACAGGTGGTGTTTGGGTGTCACCCTTCTATCAACAGGCTTGTGTGTGGGGGTCAGTATTCTATCAACAGGTGGGTGTGTGGGGTCAGCCTTCTATCAACAGGTGGGTGTGTGGGGGTCAGCCTTCTATCAACAGGTGGGTGTGTGGGGGTCAATTTTCTATCAACAGGTGGGTGTGTGGGGTCAGCCTTCTATCAACGTGCGGGGGTGTGGGGGTCGGTATTCTATCAACAGGTGGGTGTGAGGGGTCAGCCTTCTATCAACAGGTGGGTGTGTAGGGGGCAGTATTCTATCAACAAGTGGTGTGGTGGTCAGTCTTCTATCAACAGGTGGGTGTGTGGGGGTCAGCCTTCTATCAACAGGTGGCGTGGGGGTCAGTCTTCTATCAACAGGTGGGTGTGGGGGTCAGCCTTCTATCAACAGGTTGTGTGGGGGACAGTATTCTATTAACAGGTGGTGTTGGGGTCAGTCGTCTATCAACAGGTGGTGTGGAGGTCAGCCTTCTATCAACAGGTGGGTGTTGGGGTCAGTCTTCTATCAGCAGGTGGTGTGGGGGTCAGTATTCTATCAACAGGTGGTGTGGGGGTAAGTATTCTATCAACAGGTGGTGTGGGGGGCAGTGTTCTATCAACAAGTGGTGTGGGGGTCAGTCTTCTATCAACAGGTGGGTGTGTGGGGGTCAGCCTTCTATCAACAGGTGGGGTGGGGGTCAGTATTCTATCAACAGGTGGGTGTGGGGGGTCCGTATTCTATTAACAGGTGGTGTGGGGGTTAGTATTATATTAACAAGTGGTGTGGGGCTCAGCTTTCTATCAACGGGGGTGTGGGGGTGAGTATTCTATCAACAGGTGGTCTGGGGGTCAGCCTTCTATCAACAGGTGGTGTGGGGGTCAGCCGTCTATCAATAGGTGGGTGTGTTGGGGTCAGCCTTCTATCAACAGGTGGATGTGGGGGTCAGTATTCTATCAACAGGTGGTGTGGGGGTCAGTATTCTATCAACAGGCGGTGTGAGGGTCAGCCTTCTATCAACAGGTGGGTGTGAGGGTCAGTATTCTATCAACAGGTGGGTGTGGGGGTCAGTCTTCTATCAACAGGTGGTGTGGGGGTCAGCCTCCCATCAACAGGTGGTGTGTCGGGGTCAGTCTTCTATCAACAGGTGGCGTGGGGGTCAGTCTTCTATCAACAGGTGGGTGTGGGGGTCAGCCTTCTATCAACAGGTTGTGTGGGGGACAGTATTCTATTAACAGGTGGTGTTGGGGTCAGTCGTCTATCAACAGGTGGTGTGGAGATCAGTCTTCTATCAACAGGTGGTGTGGGGGTCAGTATTCTACCAACAGGTAGTGTGGGGGTCAGTATTCTATCAACAGGTGGTGTGGGGGTCAGTCTTCTATCAACAGGTGGTGTGGGGGTCAGTATTCTAACAACAGGTGGTGTTTGGGTGTCACCCTTCTATCAACAGGCTTGTGTGTGGGGGTCAGTATTCTATCAACAGGTGGGTGTGTGGGGTCAGCCTTCTATCAACAGGTGGGTGTGTGGGGGTCAGCCTTCTATCAACAGGTGGGTGTGTGGGGGTCACCCTTCTATCAACAGGTGGGTGTGTGGGGGTCAGTATTCTATCAACAGGTGGGTGTGTGGGGGTTAGCCTTCTATCAACAGGTGGTGTGGGGGTCAGTATTCTATCAACAGGTGGGTGTGTGGGGGTCACCCTTTTATCAACAGGTGGTGTAAAGGGGTCAGTTCCAGCAGGACCAGGCTTTCTTATCCTTTTCATGTTATAGAAGTGGACTAATGTCCTCTAAATGTACATCTATATGAATCTATTAATGTTCTTACAGTAACTACATTACGCCTCATTTCTCAGTAACGTCACTTTGTCAACCTATTGATAGGATTGGCCCCCGTATAACTTTTTTGAGACAATAAAAGGAAGGATGGCGGGAGACATCAAATAGGGTCATTATTAGTCAAAGCAGCTATGAATATATAATAATGACATATTTAGTATGAGCTCGTAGCTCTTAGAGAAAGAATCTCCCGGATCTGTGGGACTTGAAGCGGGTAAATCGTTACGAGTAGTTGAATTACATTAAAGACAAGAAACTATATGATATTTATTGATGGTTTCGTTTACTATAGAGAATGTGAAGGGGGCAGTGAGCCTGGTGACGGTGACGGCGTCCGACAAGGACAGAGGACTCAACGGCAACTTCACCTTCTCCATCCAACCCGACGGCTTCGCAGAAAACTTCTTCCAGGTACGAGTAAGCAACACTTGGCAGTCAGTGGCCTAAATGAATGTTGTTTACCTGTTGAGATACGTTCCCCTTGCTTTACCTGTCCGTGTGAATCGACTTCCATTTGGCCTTCGCACCGCAGGTGGATCCAGTCACCGGTGTCGTGTCAAACAAGCAACCTCTGGACCGCGAGCATCGGTTCAAGGTCACCTTCGATGTCGTTGCCACGGATATGGGGACGCCCTCGAGAAACGGAAGTACCAATGTCACCATCATCATCCGTGACGTCAACGACAACCGTCCGTACTGGGTGTGTGCGAACCGTCCCGTGGACGAACCGTATGACTGGTCGGCGCCCTGCTTCTACAACCTGGAGCTCAGGTCAGACACTTCCGCCGGACACCACGTGGTCACCCTGGCGATGGATGACGACGACAGAACTCCACGTCAGTTAATGCTTATACACGTCAATTAGTGCTTATACACGTCAGTTAATGGTTTGTAAACGTCAGGTAATGGTTTGTAAACGTCAGGTAATGCTTATACCAGTCAGTTAATGTGTATGCACGTCAGTTAATGCTTATGCATGTCAGTTAATGCTTATACACGTCAGTTAAATGATTATGCATGTCAGTTAATGCTTATACACGTCAGTTAATGCTTATATGCGTCAGTTAATGCTTATGCATGTCAGTTAATGCTGATACCAGTCAGTTAATGCTTATATACGTCAGTTAATGTTTATGCACGCCAGTTAATGCTTATACCAGTCAATTAATGCTTATAACAGTCAGTTAATACTTATATACGTCAGTTAATGTTTATTCACGTCAGTTAATGCTTATATACGTCAGTTAATGCTTATATGCGTCAGTTAATGCTTATATGCGTCAGTTAATGCTATGCATGTCAGTTAATGTTTATGCACGTCCGTTAATGCTTATACCAGTCAGTTAATGCTTATACACGTCAGTTAATGCTTATACACGTTAGTTAATGCTTATACCAGTCAGTTAATGATTATATACGTCAGTTAATGCTTATACCAGTCAGTTAATGATTATGCCAGTCAGTTAATGCTTATACCAGTCAGTTAATGCTTATACCAGTCAGTTAATGCTTATATACGTCAGTTAATGCTTATATACATCAGTTAATGCTTATACAGTCAGTTAATGTTTATATACGTCAGTTAATGTTTATGCACGTCAGTTAATGCTTATACACGTCAGTTAATGCTTATATGCGTCAGTTAATGCTTATACACGTCAGTTAATGCTTATATACACGTCAGTTAATGCTTATACTCGTCAGGTAAACAGTTGGTGCCACGCCAAAACAACTTTGGTTCATATTAATCTTCTGTGTTTCCGCGCATGTATTATCGAGCTTTAACGCCCCAAAACAATAGAAGGGAATACTGTTTCCACTTGTTTTTGCACATGCCGATTTAAATACTGGGAGCGAGGAAAGTGACGTCAAAGAGGAATACAAAAGCATGTGCTTTTGCATTGAGACTCACATTGTCTCTGTGCATTGGCCTGAACTCAACGAAAAGCACTCAACCATGAGAACAATACAAGCCCTCGACAACAGATGCCTACGCACTGCATCATAGCTCACCTGTCAAACTTGTGACATCATTGGAGAATTTCTAAATAACGCTCAGATGCAATGCTCCCAAAAATAAACAAGCCAGACATCACTTTTGCGCCTTTGACGAACGCTTTTATAGTAATATCGTCGAATAAAAACTGTAAACTCCCATTAAAACTAATTCTTATTTGTTTGTCTTCTCTAAACAAAGTTAACTCTGAGCTAAACAACATCGTGGCAAGAACACTTCAATGTACATTAGTTATCCAGCGCATCATATAGGCAGGATATGGAAGAAAATCCGCTTTAGAAGAATTTTTTTCGCGGCAACCCGCTCTATGAACGCACAATTTCAGAGTCCCCCGGCCCCCACGGTGGCAATTTGTAAAATATCCGCTCTATAGGGGTATTTCTTTGATCATAAGTGTCCGTTCCATAGGGGTATCTTTTTACCCCTATCTCCATGGTACTTTTTGTACCCCACCCCCCACCATATCTGCATAATATAGTGCCCCCCCCCCGCCCCCCTCCCGGGGGTCCGAGCTCGTTCGGAAGCGACCATCTCTGGCCTAGATATTTGCGCTTGCCCATTACAAGTTTCTGCCAAACGCAGGATAATCATAATGATGTCCACGTGACTTACCATCATGCCCACGTGACTTACCATGATGCCCACGTGACTTACCATGATGCCCACGTGACTTACCATGATGCCATTTATTAGCAATGAATTAAGGCGGTGCGACTGTTTCTCACTTGGTAAACCAGCCACTTGATAAAGCCATAATAAAGGGTGTGTTAATAGGTTCGATGTACACATTCAGATGAGCACAAAAAAGAGGCACAGTCTTCCCAAGAGGGGTGAATCCTAATCTGCCTCGGACTCCCAGACCGCACCCCCCACCCCCTCCCCCGCATTTCAACAGTAGAGATTAACGAAGCTTCAGATGAAATCTACGTCACAGTAAACAACTAAGTAAAGTTGATTGCGACCGAACGCTGGTTCTCCTCCGCCATCTTGGACAAGACATCTTGGTTCTCTCAGTTGACTAGCTGGTCGGACTAAGTGACGTTCGGGAGCCATACTGTTCAATGGCGGATCCAGGGGGGGGGGGTCGAGTCCCCCCCCCCTCAGTATTGAGGAAGAATTGGTTGGTTGGTTGGTGGGTTATTCAGGACGCTTTAACCACTTTTGGTCAGATCGCGTCAACATGGGAGAAGGAAGGGAGAGTGGAGCCATGTCCCCGGGGGTAACTCCCTACTCTTTACGAAGATAGACATGGGATCTTTATCCTGCGACCACACAGACATTGCCACAGCAGGGCTCGAACCATCGACCCACGTGCCGTTAGGCTCTCAGGTGACCAGAGCACTCAATGCGAGCGTTCTAGCCCACTGAGCTGTCGTGCCGGCCCCCGTCAAAAAATTGGTAGACCCCCCCGGTCGCAAGTTTTAATTTAATGGACCCCCCCTCTTCAAATTCCTGGATCCGCCTAAACGTTTAACCTATGGTCGACTAGGCTAGTGGTCGCCTCCGAACGAGTCCTGGCAAGGGGGCGGGGGGGTCGTGGCAGGTGACACGTAACCAGATCCATCACGTGTTCTCACTCTTGAGGCGTAAGCAAGTTAAACTACTTAGACGTCGATATCTAGTGTTTGGTTACCACTCCACGTTAACTTGTTGTTTGACTGTAGCTCTCATGTCTCAAGTGTAGATCTCTGCCTGTCTCTCTACCCCACCTTCTTGTACAACTAATGGTCGGCCAGTCATCTCCGTCAAGTGGTTAAATACATCCAGCACTTTTATCTCTAGTTGAGTTATCATAACGAATAGATAGGTTTTATTTGTAAGTGGACCCATCAGGTGAGTGGCCCCGTCTTCCTGGTTTGTGTAAACAATATGTATTGACTATCGGCAACCATCCTGGTTGATGTGTTCTCGCTCAGGCTTTATGGAAGCGAACTTCCAAACTCTCCAAACGACATCGATGGCGATCTATGTATGTCAAAGTTCTCATTAACACAGATGTGAATTAATAAACATTTAAACATTAAAGAAGAGTACCAGCTTAATCATGTTGAATGCGCGCAAACGGCTGACAAATGAGATTTTGAAAGTACTCCGCTTAATTGTAACGATGAACGATTAGTGCGATTAATTAAGTGGCGCGCATGGTGCATAGCTTAAGGTTAGTGTATTTATTATCACCGCATGACGTCACCACGCCATATGGGACACATGATGTCACCACGCCATATGGGACACATGACGTCACCACGCCCTATGGGACACATGATGTCACCACGCCATATGGGACACATGACGTCACCACGCCATATGGGACACATGACGTCACCACGCCATATGGGACACATGACGTCACCACGCCATATGGGACATATGACGTCACCGCGCCATATGGGACACATGACGTCACCACGCCATATGGGACACATGACGTCACTACGCCATATGGGACACATGACGTCACCACGCCATATGGGACACATGACGTCACCACGCCATATGGGACACATGACGTCACCACGCCATATGGGATGTGAAGGCCCGATACTCCACCAGATGCCTCTCTGACTCTCACAACAGGGTCCATGGCGGGCCGGGGATACAGCGGGGTGGGGGAGGGGGACATTGGAGACAATGGTGGGCTGTGCGGAACACATTCATCAAGTAGTCACATTAATTAATACATATTACAAGGCATATAACCTGGTGCCAGGTACTGGTAAGCCACTCTGTGGTGTCCCTCCTAACCGATGTCATCAAATCATCCTAATATCAAAAACATATAACCTACATTCCTAATTGTTTCCAGAGAACTTGACTTTCTTCCTGATGAAGCCCGACAGTTTCTTCGGCTTGGATACCTTCACTGGCATGATATCCGTCAAGGCCAAGCTGTTCCACTACGCCGCCTACAAGCTGTACCCCTTGGGCCAAGACAATGGCATTCCCAACCTGCTGACACGGTGCGTATGCCGAGTGGTGACCACCATGGCAACGTGCTTACAGTGTAGGGTGACTACTGCCAGGGTAAAGTGCTTACAGTGTAGGGTGACTACTGCCATGGCAACGTGCTCACAGTGTAGGGTGACTACCGCCATGGCAAGGTGCTTACAGTGTAGGGTGACTACCGCCATGACAAAGTGCTTACAGTGTAGGGTGACTACCGCCATGGTAAAGTGGTCACAGTGTAGGGTGACTACTGCCATGGTAAAGTGCTTACAGTTAGGGTGACTACTGCCAGGGTAAAGTGCTTACAGTGTAGGGTGACCACCGCCATGGCAACGTGCTTACAGTGTAGGATGACCACCGCCATGGAACAGTGCTTACAGTGTAAGGTGACCACCGCCATGGCAAAGTGCTTACAGTGTAGGGTGACTACCGCCAGGGTAAAGTGCTTACAGTGTAGGATGACCACCGCCATGGTAAAGTGGTCACAGTGTAGGGTGACTAATGCCAGGGTAAAGTGGTCACAGTGTAGGCTGACCACCGCCATTGCAAGGTGCTTACAGTGTAGGGTGACTACCACCATGGTACAGTACTTACAGTGTAGGGTGACTACTGCCAAGGTAAAGTGGCCACAGTGTAGGGTGACTACCGCCAGGGTAAAGTGCTGCATATGTAACTGTCTGGGTGAGGTGTGCAGTGCCCAAGTGTACGACCGGTAAATATGTAACTGTCCGGGTGATGTGTGTAGTGCTCAAATGTACGACCGGTACATATATAACTGTCCGGGTGATGTGTGTAGTGCTCAAATGTACGACCGGTACATATGTAACTGTCCGGGTGATGTGTGTAATGCTCAAATGTACGACCGGTACATATGTAACTGTCTGGATCTCGAGCAGACATCTCCGTATCCGGATCGATACGTATGATCCCAAGAGGCAGCTGATTGATTTCACCTTGGCCCTGCCGCTGAGTGACTTCACCCAGGACCAACAAGGCTTTGTGGACGCCCTCCGTCAGCTGCTCTACCCCTGGTTCCCGAAGATAGAGGCCGTGAAACAGGACGGCGCCAAGTGAGACAGTCTCAGGGGGGGGGGTGTCCAAGTACCAAGTAATACTGTGCGCTAACATAGCCTCTTTGCTTTATGATATTCGCATAAATATATTCAAAATATGTATTTAACTTTTAAACGATATGCTGGCAAACTCTTTCTGAAGCTAATAATGAATGATTCCCACTCGTTAGAAAAAATAGTTGGAGAGAAATGTCAAATACCGAACAGGATCGAACAGTAAAATAATCTAGATGTCACCTATTGGTTTTTCTATAGCAGAATGTTATGTGCATGTCTGGACAATATCAACGACATATTTTACATGGGTTTTCAGCACCATCGTCACGATTTACGCTCTGACCGATGATTCCACTTATAACGAACTATACTTCGGCCTACCGAAGAAGTTTGTGGACAGAGATGATTTGCTGTCGGTACTGCGGAAGAATCTGTATGGTAAGCAATTAATGTATGGAGTTTCTTTTTTAAACTGTAAACCTTTAAAGTTCAAGTTATGGTGACGTCACGAGTATATGATTATCGATATCACACATATTTTGTGAGTTATACACACACGTCGCCATGCTCCTGGCGACTGTAGGTGACCCGGAAGATCCGCTAAAGGGAGGTGACTTCTCGAAGTACAAGGTCATCAAGGTCATGCCCACCTACCCCATCTGGATCATCGACACGGTGGAGGGCATCGTGACCTTGGTCTTCATCATCCTGGCCCTCCTGGCCCTCATCATCGGCCTAACTGTGGGTCTGCTGAAGCACTACCAGCGATGCTGCTTCAAGCCAAAGTAAGTAACCATGGACACTAGGGTTTGGCTTCAGTACGACGGTTTAAGATGTGAATGTCATATCACAAAGATAGGAAAGGTCATTGTAGATAGGAGCCTTTTCGCTGGGGGTAGGTAATCCCCTACTCTTCGCGAATAAGCGCATGGGATCTTTATCCTGCACAAACATAGATATTTGACAGTTGGGGGTTCGAACCACGCACCGGCCGCTTGGGCTGGCCTATTAGAGCAGACCCAGCAACAGCCCGGCGTCCTACCCACTATGCCACGTGGTGGCCCAGGCTGCGTCCGGGGCGCGGGTCATGACAATGGTTGGCAAGGAGAAACCTGAACAGTGGCTGCGGCCGGGGCGCGGGACGTGACAATGTTTGGCAAGCAGAAAGCTTAGGCGATGAACAGTGAATGTTCGTCAGCGATAGGTCATATTTATAAAAATAAAATATTGTTTCAGACCAGGAAATCAGAAAGGACCGCAACCGAAGCCCAAGGAAACAAACCGGCCTCCTCCAAAAGAAAACAGCAACGTCAGACAAAGGTAGAGTGAGTGGGTAGAGAGTGAGACTGAGGAATAACAGTCATTGGACATCCGTATCGGTATCAGTCCAGTGATCAATCCAGTACATAGCAGGCTTAAGAAGTACATAAATTAACGCTATTATTACAATTCACGATGTTCATCAGTTATATCAGAGACCGTAGATTAGCTTAGATTATGAATTGAGTTTTCTGTTGCCTAGACAACCCGAGCGGCGTCCCTCAGTGGACACGATCCACAGCCTGGTGTACGACCCCTACAGGAACACCATGTAACCATGGCGCCCGACCGCCTGGTGGCCAACCCCCCTAGCGGGACGCCCTGACAATTCGATTGAATGCCGTCCCCCGGTGAGACTTCTACCATGCCGACATGGGACAGAAACTTACCATCGGCTTATATACATATCAATTTATGCCAAGAGATAATGTACTGAAGGAAAGGTACGCTTTATAAAAGCATTATATGTGTACTTTGTGTATTTATGTGTACAATGGGCCCGCGGCCCCTATAGTACAATGACAATAAATCCTAAATAAAAGTATTATGGACAGCGAATCAACGATTACGCCTTAGAAAAGTGGAGATTATCTAGATACGTATTTCCCAGTGTATTTAATTGTAGGATCGAATTGCAGCATATTCTGTAATTGTTCGGAAAGTAATAATTGTATTATCCAAGCAGTTGAAATGGTTAATGTTATGGGGCACGGATAGGCGTACCGAGCGGGACATAGGTCCCTAATGTGATACGCCTAAAGAGCGGGACATAGGCCCCAAATGTGATAGGCCTAAATAGCGGGGCGTAGGCCCCAAATGTGATAGGCCTACATAGCGGGACATAGGCCCCAAATGTGATAGGCCTACATAGCGGGACATAGGCCCCAAATGTGATAGGCCTACATAGCGGGACATAGGCCCCAAATGTGATAGGCCTACATAGCGGGGCATAGGCCCCAAATGTGATAGGCCTACATAGCGGGGCATAGGCCCCAAATGTGATAGGCCTACATAGCGGGACATAGGCCCCAAATGTGATAGGCCTACATAGCGGGGCATAGGCCCCAAATGTGATAGGCCTACATAGCGGGACATAGGCCCCAAATGTGATAGGCCTACATAGCGGGACATAGGCCCCAAATGTGATAGGCCTACATAGCGGGGCATAGGCCCCAAATGTGATAGGCCTACATAGCGGGGCATAGGCCCCAAATGTGATAGGCCTACATAGCGGGGCATAGGCCCCAAATGTGATAGGCCTACATAGCGGGGCATAGGCCCCAAATGTGATAGGCCTACATAGCGGGGCATAGGCCCCAAATGTGATAGGCCTACATAGCGGGGCATAGGCCCCAAATGTGATAGGCCTACATAGCGGGACATAGGCCCCAAATGTGATAGGCCTACATAGCGGGACATAGGCCCCAAATGTGATAGGCCTACATAGCGGGGCGTAGGCCCCAAATGTGATAGGCCTACATAGCGGGGCGTAGGCCCCAAATGTGATAGGCCTACATAGCGGGACATAGGCCCCAAATGTGATAGGCCTACATAGCGGGACATAGGCCCCAAATGTGATAGGCCTACATAGCGGGGCATAGGCCCCAAATGTGATAGGCTTACATAGCGGGGCATAGGTCCCTAAATGTGATAGGCCTACATAGCGGGACATAGGCCCCAAATGTGATAGGCCTACATAGCGGGACATAGGCCCCAAATGTGATAGGCCTACATAGCGGGACATAGGCCCCAAATGTGATAGGCCTACATAGCGGGACATAGGCCCCAAATGTGATAGGCCTAAAGAGCGGGACATAGGCCGCTAAATGTGATAGGCCTACATAGCGGGGCATAGGCCCCAAATGTGATAGGCCTACATAGCGGGGCATAGGCCCCAAATGTGATAGGCCTACATAGCGGGGCATAGGCCCCAAATGTGATAGGCCTACATAGCGGGACATAGGCCCCAAATGTGATAGGCCTACATAGCGGGACATAGGCCCCAAATGTGATAGGCCTACCGAGCGGGACATAGGCCCCAAATGTGATAGGCCTACATAGCGGGGCATAGGCCCCAAATGTGATAGGCCTACATAGCGGGACATATGCCCCAAATGTGATAGGCCTACATAGCGGGGCATAGGCCCCAAATGTGATAGGCCTACATAGCGGGACATAGGCCCCAAATGTGATAGGCCTACATAGCGGGGCATAGGCCCCAAATGTGATAGGCCTACATAACGGGGCATAGGTCCCTAAATGTGATAGGCCTACATAGCGGGACATAGGCCCCAAATGTGATAGGCCTACATAGCGGGACATAGGCCCCAAATGTGATAGGCCTACATAGCGGGGCATAGGCCCCTAAATGTGATACGCCTAAAGAGCGGGACGTAGGCCCCCACATGTGATACGCCTAAAGAGCGGGACATAGGCCGCTAAATGTGATAGGCCTACAGCGGGGCATAGGCCCCAAATGGTATTGTCTCGTTGGAATGCACCGTCCTGGAGGAAGGGATCTTGTCTGTCCTGGTGTACTATCTTATTATAGCTTACTAACTATTATTATGGTCTGTATATGCCAAATAAACCCAATTATTTTGTGTGTAGAACGTAATAACACATATTTTGCTGTGTGCTATACTATACTCTTTTATTATCTACTTAAATTATTGATTGATATTGAAGTACAGTACATATGTTGTCACAATCTCATAAACATCATAATCTGTATCCGTTATTACGAATATACCACAGATCTGTGTATATATAGGTGTTGTGCTACGATAAGCGCCTATACCCACAACATCCGGTTCACGTCTGCCTGGTTAATAGGTTATATAATATAGTGAAATGTGTCCTAATCTTTATATAATAAATTGAATATTTCGGTTATACAAACACCCCAAATGTGGGACAGATCGGTCGGTCATCTAATGAAATGGTATATTAGGCACCGATCACATTATCGTTGCCCTAACTGTGCAGATTGACTGTGTGGTGCGGTCACTCCATAGTTCAGGCACCTATCTAATATATGAATTCGAGGTCACCAGCAAACAGTGGACCAGGTATAGAAACTGGTTCTTAGTACAGTAAAACCTCCCTGCCCGACCACCTCCCTAACCTGATCGCCTCCCTAACTCGATCGATTTTTTCCAGTCCCGAAGGTCGGCCTATGTCTTAGCAATGCAACAGTACTCTATAACCCGACCACCTCCCTACTCTGTAAGTCGATCGATCATTTGGGTCCCAAAGCCCCATTTCATATTCCCTAAGTCGATCGGTTGTCGGCTGGCGGAATGATTAGTGTCACCGGCTGATTGCAATTAGTAGAAGACACACATTCCGGCGATAACGCCTGTGAACTGGATAGCTCGCTAGAAATTTGTGAACCGTGTTTGCATGTTCGGGCGAGATACCGCCTGTGAACGGCATGAGCTTTAATGAACTTGTACACAAAACTCCCTCTTGTTGTAACACACACGTGAGATACAAGTAGAGGCTATATATGGTATGGATATTGGCTGATGCGAAAGAGTTTCCACTTTCACGGAAGGTAAAACTCGTCAATACGAAGGAACGCGAGGGCAAGATCAATCGCAACAGCTTGCTGATATCTTTGGCATCGGAAAATCAACACTTTTTGCCATGTTGATTGGTTGATATCCTGTAACCCGACCACCTCCCTAAGTCGATCGATGAGCGGCAGTCCCGTCCTCGGTCGAGTTTTAGGTTTTACTGTATTGTTCACTTGGAATATAACATTTTATTATGGTTAACTCTAAAGTAATTGTAATTTGTAAACTTGATCGTCCGCATATGTAATTTTATTATGGTTAACTTTAAACTCATTATAATTTGTTAACTTGATCGTCCACCTATGTAACCGCCTTTTAAACGGTGTAATGGGAAAGCGATTCATTCGTTTTTTTTTAACACCTAGTAATTGCAAGAATTATATTATTAGTTAACAGTGCTTAAATTAATTATTGTCATTACCAAGATGATCATATTGAATTAATGAATAAAGTGTGCAACAATAGTTTGATAACTGTGCAAACAATAAACAATAGAAAAAATGAAAGTAGTTTTGTTTTTGCTTTTGGTCGATCACTGAGAAAAGAGCCATTAAATACTGGGTTAAATTGCTAGCAATGCCGCATAACAGACTGGACAAAGCTGAATACATGTTATATCAACATGACCATGTTGGGAGAGCCACAAAAAAACGGGCTACGTCAGTGAAGATTTGGTTATTCAGACATGGTTTCGGTTATGCGTGGATCACGCAGACAGTTGGGGGACCCAGTTTGTTTCATGCGAGAGGTTACTCAGCGAGCCAGGGATATTCTCTCCCAGAATTGGTACTCCAATGTGTGTGACAATACAAAGCTGGCACCAGAATATTGCTAACTATAAAACTGTTAAGCCCTGAGCGCTACCTCACATGTATACGATTCAAACGTTTGCGTAGCGTGTATAGCAGATTCCGATGCGCGAATCATAATTTGATGATCGAAAAAAGTAGACATTTAAATTTACCCCTTCAAAAAAAACTATGCATTTATTGTCAACGCGTCGTGGTGAACGAAGTCGAGTCACAAACTCACTTTTTACTAAAGTGCTCGTTGTAGGACGATATTCGTAAACTCTACATATTTGTAGAGCTGATGTCCACAAACAACGAACAAGTTATGTTTAATTTATGTAAATTCGTAAGCTTGGCTGTCCAAAGAAAATACCAGAGTGGTTACTGAAGTTTCCCACATTCACTTTTCATATCGTTTTGTTTTGTTCTCTTGTTTGTCTTTTGTTTATGTACCTTGGCTGGAGGCCAGCCTATAGTACGAAAAAAATTAACTATCTATCCTAGTGCAATAGTGCAGGGGCGGTGTTCATAATCCCCTTACGCGCGAAAAGTGCATTTTTGTCTAACGGGACCAGCTCGTTGTGGTGTTACTCATGAAAAAGAAATATTCTTCAATATATTGTTATAGTGGGTGACCAGGGAGGCGGGTGGGGGACGAACCCCCCGGGGTGGGGGACTCCCTTAGAAGGGAGGCGGGTGGGGGACGAACCCCCACTGGGGCGGGGCTCCCTTAGAAGGGAGGCGGGTGGGGGACGAACCCCCCGGGGTGAGCGACTCCCTTAGAAGGGAGGCGGGTGGGGGACGAACCCCCCTGGGGCGGGCTCCCTTAGAAGGGAGGCGGGTGGGGGACGACCCCCCCCCCGGCGGGGGACTCCCTTAGAAGGGAGGCGGGTCGGGGACGAACCCCCGGGAGACTCCCTTAGAAGGAAGGCGGGTGGAGGACGAACGCCCCGGGGGACTCCCTTAGAAGGGAGGCGGGTCGGGGACGAACCCCCGGGGGGGGGGGGGGGACTCCCTTAGAAGGGAGGCGGGTGGAGGACGAACGCCCCGGGGGGACTCCTTTAGAAGGGAGGCGGGTGGGGGACTAACCGCCCGGGGGGACTCCCTTAGAAGGGAGGCGGGTGGAGGACGCACGCCCCGGGGGGACTCCCTTAGAAGGGAGGCGGGTGGGGGACGAACCCCCCGGGGTGGGCGACTCCCTTAGAAGGGAGGCGGGTGGGGGACGAACCCCCCCTGGGGCGGGGCTCCCTTAGAAGGGAGGCGGGTGGGGGACGAACCCCCCGGGGTGGGCGACTCCCTTAGAAGGGAGGCGGGTGGGGGACGAACCCCCCGGGGTGGGCGACTCCCTTAGAAGGGAGGCGGGTGGGGGACGAACCCCCCCTGGGGCGGGGCTCCCTTAGAAGGGAGGCGGGTCGGGGACGAACCCCCGGGAGACTCCCTTAGAAGGAAGGCGGGTGGAGGACGAACGCCCCGGGGGACTCCCTTAGAAGGGAGGCGGGTCGGGGACGAGCCCCCGGGGGGGGGGGGGGGACTCCCTTAGAAGGGAGGCGGGTGGAGGACGAACGCCCCGGGGGGACTCCCTCAGAAGGGAGGCGGGTCGGGGTCGAACCCCCCGGGGTGGGTGACTCCCCTAGAAGGGAGGTGGGTGGGGGACGAAACCCCCCGGGGGACTCCCTTAGAAGGGAGGCGGGTCGGGGACGAAGCCCCGGGGGACTCCCTTAGAAGGGAGGCGGGTGGGGGACGAACCCCCCGGAGGACTCCCTTGGTATCAGTATCAGTCTAACAACGCCATAAAACAATAAAACATCAGACCAAATGTCATACATTTTTAATCACAAGGCAAGAACTTCAATGCAATTAGCACTCGTATGGCGTGTTGTACACGTGCCATATATCCAGGATATACATTAACTTAGGCCGCATATATGTACATGGCGTATACGTTTATAAAAGTCGAAGCTGTTAAAGTGTCAACGGGGACATGAACCATAGCGCGTTCAGCACACAGTTCAACGTACACAATCTATCCACTGCCACAAGTATTTCGAAGCCCAAACAAACAAACGTACAAACTTATTAAAAAATTATTACAGTATCTACCCTTTATTCTAAATAAACCACACTTTCCTTTGCGGAAAAAATGTAATTAAGCAAAGATTAACGAAGAACTGCAATAATAGGTCATTTGGCAAAAAGTTAACTGATGTTAGCAGAGAAATAGTTATCGATAGACATTGACAAGCAACGCTAAAAAATGAGACATAAACAGCAACAAGACTAAAGACACAGAGACAAATCAGATACTACAACGTCGACGGAAGTGACCTTAGAAAGTTTTGTCGTACTTTAATACCTCGCCGTTATGTAAATTTAGGACCCTTTAAGCTGTTTCTATAGAGTAATCTATATTTAATTTTTCAATTGAGTGAAGAAGTACATAATATATAAAACTGATAGAACTGACTAGACTAAATTGATCTGGAGTTACAAAATCAATTTCTAAATTGATCAAATCATAATTTGATGCATATAACTGGCATAAGAACTTGTAAAATCACTCCTAAGAAACCATGTGGTAACGTACGTGTATACGTTATACCAAGAGTATAGCACTGAACACCATTGACGTCATAAAGGAAAAGCTTATATATGCATCAGATAATCTGGCGATTAAATGATATAATAATGCTGCATAATGACTATGATCGAAATACATTTCGCTACAGTAGTCTCTGCCGTTCAATTAGAGAGATACCCTTTCCGTACTATAGTCCGACCACACGCTTGGCGGGTTTTAATGGTCGGTGGGACGGACATTCCAAATGTTGGATTTTAGTGAAGTTTATCGAAGTCGCGGTATCGAAAAACAACTGAGGCGCAAACACTATCACAGCGGTTACAAGCACATTACATGCGTCACAAAGTGGTGAACGGGCACAAACTACAGTACAAACCACTCGGGAACACCCGAGCAGGGTCCAGGAGTCTCGAACTGGAACAGATAGTAGGTGACTCCAGTAAGCCGTTGGTATTCCTGGGTCGTGGTGTTCAGATTACCATAAAACAACGCTCACGGACAAAGCAGTGATGGGTGCAGTACTGCTGCCGGCAGGTGATCACCGTTGGTGCGCCAAACTTTAAACTCCCTTCCATAGAAACCAAATAAATAACACAAGTCGATAGGAGCAGTCAAACAAAATGTCGACTCTATGTGTTGTTCCTCAACACAGAGTGTCCGCAGAGTGAAGTTAATACTACCAGTAATGTGGAGAAAACTTCAAAAGATCATTGGCGTAAAAAAGCATAGCTTTCCATGAGTGCATCAGGAGACCGCGTGGGTCACGGCACGGCACGTGTCACGTGGTCGTGGCACGGCATGTGTCACGTGGTCACGGCACGGCACGTGTCACTTAGATTGCGGGACTGTCTTCAAGCGTCGCTCGGCTTTCTCGTTGACCTTCGATATGTGGACGTCATGCACGACTTCCCATTTCTTCATCCAGGGTCCGGGAACGGACGTGTCGAATTCATCCGGCACCTGAACATACGAAATTAGCATTTTCTCACAGACACATAGCCGGGTACATGTTCCAAGTTAGAGCCCACGAAATATATTATTTTAGTAAACGTTAGGCGTGAGTAATACGTGAGCTATGTTGAAGCAATGGTCCGCCCTTACATGAAAGAACGACCGACAGTAATATCGTAGCAATACTAGCGGGAATTGTATAGGACGTATCGCCCGATAACATTTTAAGATGGAAATGATCTAAATATCCAATAATGCTTTAATTAATTTCACTTCGAAGTTAAATTCGGCTGTACCAAGTTGCAAGCCTTGGCGAGCAGAGTGTGTCTGTTCACGGCATTAAAGGCATCGAAGTCCACTTTGAGGTTCGGGTTTGAGGCGGAGCGGAGCAGCAAGCCTTCCTTGAGGCCATAGAAACCAACAGGCTGGTTCGGAGCTTGCCACCGCAGGTCCAGGCTCCATCGAATCTCGTTTGAGTAGTTGGGCAAGCTACAAAATAGGCAGGTAAAAGATTCACATGCAAACTGGCAAGTCCCAAACGTCAACAGAATTATAGTAGATTAGTTTTTTGCAAAAAAACATAAAATCTATAAAGTTAAAGGAATACCCTTTACAGATTATAGACACGTTATGTTTATTTTATCTCAGTATTCATTCTATTTCCTTCTTCAAATCCTACACAGAAAACCCCCTCAGGTTGATGACCATTGGATATACGATCTGTATTAATTCCTACACACTGACACCTAAGAATAAATGCGATAACAAAACGTGCGCTGGCGACTTCCGGCCTCACCTCCTGTGTGGTAGCATGTTTGTGAAGAGTAGGAGTCCACCATAAGGTATGGAACACGTCACACAGTCTCGTTTGGCCTTGATATCTGCAATAAATAGCAAGGCCTTCAGGTCAGCCTGAGCAAACACCAGTTAGATATTAAACGCCACAAATGTAAAACCCGCCAATTGAAAGATTCATATTTTACTTTTATACTTTCTGAAATAATGGCATAAATCTACATATTTATGTATAAGTATTGGGTGCGTTTATCGCATCAAGAGACCAGCAGCATTAAAAGACATTTTTCAAGATTATCAAGCAGTTCAGTAGTAAATCTTTGGCTCGATTTGCTGTACCGTATCACTGGAGAGCCAACTAACCGAGCGTTTTTGCCATATCCTCGTCACTGATCATGACGTGCCACCTGCCGCCGTAAGCACACTGGTGGGGAGCCACCCTGCCCTTCTTGTGACCGCCCCTCATCACCTGTCACAGCCACAGCACATAAAACAGCGATCAAGCAAAACAGTATAAACGGAGTGGACCACCATTTCAAATAATGGAACTTCATTCGCCAGTCCTTAAAAAAATAATATAGTTCATTGATTGTCACTTCACGCAGCCCAGAAAACAACCCGTGTGATCTGAAACACATGCTAACAATATTGGACGTAGCCAAGCATCCGCCGAAAGATGGGTCAAGGGAGTGTACTTGGTAAAAACCTATGCGTTAAACCCTATGTCATATTTCCTTCTATTATTTCACCACAATAGCTCTGGAGAAGCGGCCTCCAGCATCTCAGTAACACGGCGTCGTAACGAGATACTCACCTGGACACACCCATTAAAGGTCGTGGCGAGAGGGTTACTCACCTGGACGCACCTATTGAAAGTCATGGTGAGAGGGTTACTTACCAGGACACACCCATTGAAGGTCGTGGCATGAGGGTTACTTACCTGGACACACCCATTGAAGGTCGTGGTGAGAGGGTTACTTACCTGGACACACCCATTGAAGGTCGTGGCATGAGGGTTACTTACCTGGACACACCCATTGAAGGTCGTGGTGAGGGGGTTACTTACCTGGACACACCCATTGAAGGTCGTGGTGAGAGGGTTACTTACCTGGACACACCCATTGAAGGTCGTGGCGAGAGGGTTACTTACCTGGACACACCCATTGAAGGTCGTGGTGAGAGGGTTACTTACCTGGACACACCCATTGAAGGTCGTGGTGAGAGGGTTACTTACCTGGACACACCCATTGAAGGTCGTGGTGAGGGGGTTACTTACCTGGACACACCCATTGAAGGTCATGGTGAGAGGGTTACTTACCTGGACACACCCATTAAAGGTCGTGGCGAGAGGGTTACTTACCTGGACGCACCTATTGAAAGTCATGGTGAGAGGGTTACTTACCTGGACACACCCATTGAAGGTCGTGGCATGAGGGTTACTTACCTGGACACACCCATTGAAGGTCGTGGCATGAGGGTTACTTACCTGGACACACCCATTGAAGGTCGTGATGAGAGGGTTACTTACCTGGACACACCCATTGAAGGTCGTGGTGAGAGGGTTACTTACCTGGACACACCCATTGAAGGTCGTGGCGAGAGGGTTACTTACCTGGACACACCCATTGAAGGTCGTGGTGAGAGGGTTACTTACCTGGACACACCCATTGAAGGTCGTGGTGAGAGGGTTACTTACCTGGACACACCCATTGAAGGTCGTGGCGAGAGGGTTACTTACCTGGACACACCCATTGAAGGTCGTGGTGAGAGGGTTACTTACCTGGACACACCCATTGAAGGTCGTGGCGAGAGGGCTACTTACCTGGACACACCCATTGAAGGTCGTGGTGAGAGGGTTACTTACCTGGACACACCCATTGAAGGTCGTGGTGAGAGGGTTACTTACCTGGACACACCCATTGAAGGTCGTGGCGAGAGGGTTACTTACCTGGACACACCCATTGAAGGTCGTGGCATGAGGGTTACTCACCTGGACACACCCATTGAAGGTCGTGGTGAGAGGGTTACTTACCTGGACACACCCATTGAAGGTCGTGGTGAGGGGGTTACTTACCTGGACACACCCATTGAAGGTCGTGGCGAGAGGGTTACTTACCTGGACACACCCATTGAAGGTCGTGGCATGAGGGTTACTCACCTGGACACACCCATTGAAGGTCGTGGCGAGAGGGTTACTTACCTGGACACACCTATTGAAGGTCGTGGTGAGAGGGTTACTTACCTGGACACACCCATTGAAGGTCGTGGTGAGGGGGTTACTTACCTGGACACACCCATTTAAGGTCGTGGCATGAGGGTTACTTACCTGGACACACCCATTGAAGGTCGTGGTGAGGGGGTTACTTACCTGGACACACCCATTGAAGGTCGTGGTGAGAGGGTTACTTACCTGGACACACCCATTGAAGGTCGTGGCGAGGGGGTTACTTACCTGGACACACCCACTGAAGGTCGTGGTGAGAGGGTTACTTACCTGGACACACCCATTGAAGGTCGTGGTGAGGGGGTTACTTACCTGGACAGACCCATTGAAGGTCGTGGTGAGGGGGTTACTTACCTGGACAAACCCATTGAAGGTCGTGGCATGAGGGTTACTTACCTGGACACACCCATTGAAGGTCGTGGTGAGGGGGTTACTTACCTGGACACACCCATTGAAGGTCGTGGCATGAGGGTTACTTACCTGGACACACCCATTGAAGGTCGTGGTGAGAGGGTTACTTACCTGGACACACCCATTGAAGGTCGTGGTGAGAGGGTTACTTACCTGGACACACCCATTGAAGGTCGTGGTGAGAGGGTTACTTACCTGGACACACCCATTGAAGGTCGTGGTGAGGGGGTTACTTACCTGGACACACCTATTGAAGGTCGTGGTGAGAGGGTTACTTACCTGGACACACCCATTGAAGGTCGTGGCGAGGAGGTTACTTACCTGGACACACCCATTGAAGGTCATGGTGAGAGGGTTACTCACCTGGACACACCCATTGAAGGTCGTGGTGAGAGGGTTACTTACCTGGACACACCCATTGAAGGTCGTGGCGAGGGGGTTACTTACCTGGACACACCCATTGAAGGTCATGGTGAGAGGGTTACTCACCTGGACACACCCATTGAAGGTCGTGGTGAGAGGGTTACTTACCTGGACACACCCATTGAAGGTCGTGGTGAGAGGGTTACTTACCTGGACACACCCATTGAAGGTCGTGGTGAGGGGGTTACTTACCTGGACACACCTATTGAAGGTCGTGGTGAGAGGGTTACTTACCTGGACACACCCATTGAAGGTCGTGGCGAGGGGGTTACTTACCTGGACACACCCATTGAAGGTCGTGGTGAGAGGGTTACTTACCTGGACACACCCATTGAAGGTCGTGGTGAGAGGGTTACTTACCTGGACACACCCATTGAAGGCCGTGGTGAGAGGGTTACTTACCTGGACACACCCATTGAAGGTCGTGGTGAGGGGGTTACTTACCTGGACACACCCATTGAAGGTCGTGGCATGAGGGTTACTTACCTGGACACACCCATTGAAGGTCGTGGTGAGGGGGTTACTTACCTGGACACACCCATTGAAGGTCGTGGCATGAGGGTTACTTACCTGGACACACCCATTGAAGGTCGTGGTGAGTGGGTTACTTACCTGGACACACCCATTGAAGGTCGTGGTGAGGGGGTTACTTACCTGGACACACCCATTGAAGGTCGTGGTGAGAGGGTTACTTACCTGGACACACCCATTGAAGGTCGTGGTGAGAGGGTTACTTACCTGGACACACCCATTGAAGGTCGTGGTGAGGGGGTTACTTACCTGGACACACCCATTGAAGGTCGTGGCATGAGGGTTACTTACCTGGACACACCCATTGAAGGTCGTGGTGAGAGGGTTACTTACCTGGACACACCCATTGAGGGTCGTGGCATGAGGGTTACTTACCTGGACACACCCATTGAAGGTCGTGGCATGAGGGTTACTTACCTGGACACACCCATTGAAGGTCGTGGTGAGAGGGTTACTTACCTGGACACACCCATTGAAGGTCGTGGCATGAGGGTTACTTACCTGGACACACCCATTAAAGGTCATGGCGAGAGGGTTACTTACCTGGACACACCTATTGAAGGTCGTGGTGAGAGGGTTACTTACCTGGACACACCCATTGAAGGTCGTGGTGAGGGGGTTACTTACCTGGACACACCCATTGAAGGTCGTGGCATGAGGGTTACTTACCTGGACACACCCATTGAAGGTCGTGGTGAGAGGGTTACTTACCTGGACACACCCATTGAAGGTCGTGGCATGAGGGTTACTTACCTGGACACACCCATTGAAGGTCGTGGCGAGAGGGTTACTTACCTGGACACACCTATTGAAGGTCGTGGTGAGAGGGTTACTTACCTGGACACACCCATTGAAGGTCGTGGTGAGGGGGTTACTTACCTGGACACACCCATTGAAGGTCGTGGCATGAGGGTTACTTACCTGCACACACCCATTGAAGGTCGTGGTGAGAGGGTTACTTACCTGGACACACCCATTGAGGGTCGTAGTGAGGGGGTTACTTACCTGGACACACCCACTGAAGGTCGTGGCCTGAGGGTTACTTACCTGGACACACCCATTGAAGGTCGTGGCATGAGGGTTACTTACCTGGACACACCCATTGAAGGTCGTGGTGAGAGGGTTACTTACCTGGACACACCCATTGAAGGTCGTGGCATGAGGGTTACTTACCTGGACACACCCATTGAAGGTCGTGGTAAGAGGGTTACTTACCTGGACACACCCATTGAAGGTCGTGGCATGAGGGTTACTTACCTGGACACACCCATTGAAGGTCGTGGTGAGGGGGTTACTTACCTGGACACACCCATTGAAGGTCGTGGTGAGGGGGTTACTTACCTGGACACACCCATTGAAGGTCGTGGTGAGAGGGTTACTTACCTGGACACACCCATTGAAGGTCGTGGTGAGAGGGTTACTTACCTGGACACACCCATTGAAGGTCGTGGTGAGAGGGTTACTTACCTGGACACACCCATTGAAGGTCGTGGTGAGGGGGTTACTTACCTGGACACACCCATTGAAGGTCGTGGTGAGGGGGTTACTTACCTGGACACACCCATTGAAGGTCGTGGTGAGAGGGTTACTTACCTGGACACACCCATTGAAGGTCGTGGCATGAGGGTTACTTACCTGGACACACCCATTGAAGGTCGTGGTGAGAGGGTTACTTACCTGGACACACCCATTGAAGGTCGTGGTGAGAGGGTTACTCACCTGGACACACCCATTGAAGGTCGTGGTGAGAGGGTTACTTACCTGGACACACCCACTGAAGGTCGTGGCGAGAGGGTTACTTACCTGGACACACCCATTGAAGGTCGTGGTGAGGGGGTTACTTACCTGGACACACCCATTGAAGGTCGTGGTGAGAGGGTTACCTACCTGGACACACCCATTAAAGGTCGTGGTGAGGGGGTTACTTACCTGGACACACCCATTGGAGGTCGTGGCATGAGGGTTACTTACCTGGACACACCCATTAAAGGTCGTGGCGAGAGGGTTACCTACCTGGACACACCCATTAAAGGTCGTGGTGAGAGGGTTACCTACCTGGACACACCCATTAAAGGTCGTGGTGAGGGGGTTACTTACCTGGACACACCCATTGAAGGTCGTGGTGAGAGGGTTACTTACCTGGACACACCCATTAAAGGTCGTGGTGAGGGGGTTACTCACCTGGACACACCCACTGAAGGTCGTGGTGAGAGGGTTACTTACCTGGACACACCCATTAAAGGTCGTGGTGAGGGGGTTACTCACCTGGACACACCCACTGAAGGTCGTGGTGAGAGGGTTACTTACCTGGACACACCCATTGAAGGTCATGGTGAGAGGGTTACTCACCTGGACACACCCATTGAAGGTCGTGGCATCCAGAAGTGGGATCCACCCGGTTATAATCCTCACTTTGTAGCTGCTGTTGTCCAGGTATGCGCTCACTGGGAAATAAAAAAACAAATACCATTTGTCGTAACGAGCCTGTCGTCCTGTTTACATTGATACTGGGCTAAACAGGAAATCTTTATGTAGATTGTAAGGCACGACTTGTATAGGAACTTGAACACCTTTTTCATAGCTAATTAATAATTTAATATACAATGCTTTAGCAACTTGTACAGCACAAACATCGTTTTACGTTGTCGCGACAACACCAGTGTTACAGGTGTGATACCTTGATGCCAAGGCACATTGGTTGCCTCGTTCTGGGGTGTCTTTGTCCTGATGTTCCACACAGGATGACCCAGGACATCGCCACTTCCGAGCAGCTGCTCCACCACATTGAGAACCTTGTCATTGGACCACAGCTTGGTCACCGCCTGCAATACAGGGACAGGCTATGGCTGGGCTTCCTAACCATCAACTTGTAAACACCCTTTTAGTCCAATTAATACCAAGTATTCCGGAGACATTACCCACAATAATATTAAGTATTTAATATCCAGATAGTCAATAATAATAAATTTTAATTAATAATATTATTCATGATTACCTCAGGCATTCTTCCAGTTTTGTGAAGGATCAAATTAGCTCCTGGAAATTCCTCGTCTATCAGAGTCAGTCTCTCAAAGAAGCCGGCCTCGCTGTACAGACCTAGAGAATAGTACAAAACATTTAGTCACCATCTCAGGCTTAATTTACATACCAATAGCTCTACCAGGAGCGATGGACATATGAAGAGGGAGTGCAGATAGAGACAGAGTAAAGATGACTGCCAACGGGCAGCGGCACAGAAGACAAATAGTACTTCCAATGCTTATATACCGGTACTGTTGTCTTTATATAACAATACATGTATCTGTAGCTTACTTGTGATAAGTCCAGCATTGTACAATTTGTGAGCCAATTCATCAACCAACTGAGCAATATCTTTCTTGACGGGTTCCAGGTCTTTTTCTGTATCAAAGAAGTCTTTTATGATGATAAAACCCTGAAAAAGTACGATATAAGCTCATTGTTATATGCATGTTAAGTCATGAGATAATACCAGAGATGAATAAAAAAACACTCTCAAAAATATTTAACTTCCCAGTAAAGTGTAATGTGGTTAGTGCTGCAGTTCTACAAGAATAACTTACTGGTATTGATACTTTTTTTTTATACAGCTTCATATTAAAATTGTTTGGAAATCTGTGTTGAAATAATTTTATATACCCATAACTTAACTTACATCATCAAAGAAGTGATTGATTTGATCCTGGGTGAGTTGTCCCTCTTTGAGCTCTTTTGGCTGTGGTGGTGGGACATTAAACACCTCAGGGTAAGCTTCATCAGACTGACCAGGCCATCTCTTCCCGGACTCCATGTTCCCCCCGAAAAACTAAAGAACAAGAAAACACATTCATCATTATATACTGAATCATGTTAAAAATACTTTGCTACTTCTCTTATTATTAGTGTCATTGTTAAAGCCGCTTTAAAGCAATTGTTCACTTATATTATGATTTTTGAAATAGTTTGGAAAAATGTTCTGGAAACAATATCTGACTGCGTAAATATTAACTGAATGAGGAATAGATATGTCAGCACATGTCACAATGCAAACATTTCCCATGATTTGGAAATTTTGATGCAATATTATGTTACCGGTACACAAGAAAGCCACACTTTTCCACATGACATGCACTAATTTGGTCAAAAACAGGGGCTTAAACATGTTAACAACATGTCCATTTTTGTTAGTACATATAACATATACATGTGTACTATTTGCTAAAAATATACATACATCATTTCCAGTCCAAACTTATTCTTTTTGCAAGAAAAATATTGCTATATGAGTAAGTTTAATCTTAGATAAGTGCCACAGGCATTTTCATTGATAAGGGCTTATAGTGCACCCTACCAGGCATAGACAACCTCTAATCTAATAAACTCAACCCATGGCAGTAGATTAATATATTGGTGCCATGTTATATTTAGGTTTAAATAAAGTTCAACATAATATGTACTTAGGAAGCAAACTTACCACTAAGTCTGTTAAAAACCTGAGCAAGGTAACCAAACTGAGATATTTCCTATCTTTAGGTGGGGTCATTTGTGAGTGAGTTTAACGTTATATAAACATTTGTTCATGTTACAAAATTAATGTGTACATGCTTTAACAGTTTAAGGAGTCACACATATAGGCTAACATTTAACTTCTTTGACCCAATATTAATTCTACTGGTACTTTTAAAGAAATCAATTCTAATTGCAGAATGGGAAGTCAGGCTTTTAATTCAATGGTAATTGTAATTAATGTTACTCATACAGCAACATTTTCCCTGATAAATGATACAAATATTTAGAATGGAAATTATGTATTTAATTAAGTTCTTAGGGTATAAGAATACACTTATTATTGTTAAGCCACTGTTTCTAGCCAACTGGTGCATCTTGTATACAAAAGTAATGCTTTTTTTGCATAATACAGGTACATCATCAAAATATAGTTATCACTGCAATTGTTTGGTCCTTCGAAAATGCAGCTATTTCAAATAGCTTACTATCAGTTTAATATTGTTTAAATATGGCTAAGCTTACCAGAGTTAAACATACGTTTATAAGACTTTTATAATGTTCAGTTAAAACCCCATATATATCTGTAGATCTCTACTCTGCAATTGCCTTGTTTTCAGAAAACACTCACAGTGTTATCAATCTGGCGGCCACCCAAACGCCTAAAGCTGTGCAAAAGTATACAAAACTTATTAAAATCATGGATGGTTACATACTAGATCTAAATTTTTTTTCACTCTCTCAAGTGGACTTTGTACTTGCTATCAGCCTGTTCGGTAACTTCTTATAAGGGACTTATAAGCATTTAATGTGTCTTTTCGCGAGAATGTGTCTTTTCGCAAAAAGACATGTCTTTTCGCTATAAAGCATAACCGTCAGAGTACCGTCATTTACGTATGTTTTGGAACACCGAAAATGTACCTATGTTTTGGGACATTATTTCAAATGATACATTTCACTGAGCTGTAAGAGGACATGGAGATGCATTGGCGCAAGTGCCCCCAGGCAAGCCCGCTTCTCTAGGGGCACAACGGTAACAATGTTAAAATCCTTCGACGTTAGTAGGGAATCGACTGTAGCTTTTATTATAATGCGGGCGCGTACAATGATAGTGCTTACGTATTCTATATGCCTTGTTCTATCTTCTGACATCAAGAAAGTGTGTCAACACTAGATTGTTCCAGTCATATTTTCGCGAACAAATGTTGGAGCATGCGACTTTTCCCTACCAACCGCCATGCGTATGCAGCGCCACCTGGCGAATCCTGCCACCATTTGAACGATTTGTAGCCTGGGTCCCAAACTTTGTAACAGTCAATGACCTGTGAAAGAGGGCGCTGCTGTTGTCCTTAAGTTCAAAGTGAGCGACTGACAAGGCCCTCTAGCGGAGAGTCATATGCTAACGGAGAGGAGGAACCAAGTCGCATTCACAGGTACCGGCATCCGCCAAAAACAAATATGGCGGATGGCTGGTCGGGAACAGTTGTATGCTCCAACATTTCTTTGCAAAAATATAATCGAAACAACCTAGTGTCGATACACTTTTTTGATGTCAGATGATAGAACAAGGTATATAGAATATGTAAAAACTATGATTATTCGAGCACACATTATAATAAAAGCTACTGTCGATTCCCTACTAACGTCGAAGGATTTTAACATTGTTACCGTTGTGCCCCTAGAGAAGCGGGCTTGCCTGGGGGTACTTGCGCCAAGGAGATGCATTGTAATATTTTGAGCAGCGGTACTGATTGCACTCCAAGTCTAATATCAGCTAGACAAGTGAAGCTGTATTTGGAACTGTTTATAAAGTAATATATCAGCTCTATTGGCCCGCTCTATCTATATCTTCACTGGAGATTACCATATAGATCTAGCAGTGCATACAAGTTGGTGTGGAAAAGGTTTCTCTGTCAAGAATCAGGGCCTTACACTATACAGGAACATATTATCCATGGTGACCAAAGATCAGCTGCTAGAGAAGATGTGGTGTTCACACATGAAGGTGCAATAAGGATTAGAGGTTGTACACTTGAATAGCTATCAACTATTTGCAGTGCATGTTAGAAAGTGTAGGTAACTAGGTCTAAGTGCTAGGCCTAAGTATCAGAAACTAATAATCTCACAGCAATGATGAATTATGTCAAGGGTTTTCTTCAAATAAAATAGCATATCTACAGACAACACAATATTTCATTTGAATTAATGTCTCATTATTTCTCGGATGTCTCATAATTTTAAGGAGCTCTGGGTCACTGGGACTCACCTACTGGCGTACCTATCCACAACGGTTCTCCACAACCAGACAACTGGCACAAGATTCAAGAATCACTGGACAAAAGCCTACTTTTACCCAATTTTACGTCATTCAGACGTGGGGTCAAATATTGGATGTCTATTCTAGCACAATTCTCGGGGTATGCTTTGATAGCCGCCTACGTGTCCAATCTAATTGACTCTCGGTAATATAAAGAGAGATATGACATAAGCAAGTGACACCTTATATCCCGTTGCTGCTTCCTATTCCGCCCAATTCGAGTAGACGTAACTTGACCCCTTTAAACATAAGGACTTCTCCCATGTGTCTCTATTTTGTTTCCGGTATGTTGACGTCAACAAGGCACCTCACTGCGCATGCGTACCGGGAGAACCAGCTTCCGCCATTTGCTTGCTGTCAAACTGTGCCTGCTTATTATCAAGGATAATGTTGTTTTGATTCGAGTCGTCGGCCATATCTCAGAATTCTTCCCAAGCTGAACTATAAAATGGAATAACGAGGTAGGGTTCGGTTAGGTTCTTTGAAGACAAACCAGTGTATGATCTAAATTGTTTGGCTTCGGAAAAGAGACCCCTTATTTGGAATATTTCTGGAGCCGTGCCCGTGCCGTGGGAAACTGTCATTGGTAATTTGAGTGTCCACTGTTGTTGAGGCTCAAGCCCGGTCCACTACTGTTAGTCATACTGACTCATAATGTCTAGTCCAATGGAAACTAAGATCACTTATAGCCAGATGGTTTCAAGAGATGACTATATCCTAAAGCATCTACAGTGTAAAGATCTGTTATTAATTTTTAAAGACCTTAACCGCCTTAAAGTTAAATTACTTAGCTAAAATCTTATAATATTGGTCACAACCATAGTCCCATATGAGACAGTTGTTGCGTGAAACCAACAACGACCATCACATTGGGCTATCACCAGCGATAACATAAAAATTTCAGTTTTGCAAGATACTATTCATTTAATTTTATGAACTGCAAGCTGCAAATGTATGATACAATTGAAAATGTTTTGTATTTTGTGACATCCTATAAAAATATAAGATAATCTAACATCTTATAAATAGCCTAGGATGACCAGATAAATATGCTTATGTGGTCATCCTATTCATTGGTATAGATACATCATTAAAAATTATTATGACAACCCAATGACAAAAGATTTTTTTTCTTATAGTGATCTAATTCCATTATCTGTTATCAATGCGAGAAAATGATATATTTTAAGGTATGTAAGGATGCAGGCAAATCTAAAGTCACAGTCGTAAATGCTATAGACATACGTTTTGGTCTATATTTTCCGCGAATTTACCTTGATCACTCTCAAAAGCACTGATATGAGAAAGCAACATTAGACCATTTTAATGATACCAAACTTATGTTTGTACTGCAATGTTATCCTTTTTTAAGACATAAACAATATTTCTCCATGCTGACACTCCATTGGCAGCAGACACATGTATGCAAATAGACTAAATCACAGATAATGAAAGGCTCTATAGTTGCCATGGCATCCTCATGTTTGGTATAAATATAGAGCATATATTTTTCAAAGGTCATTCGGCGCCATGGCAACCATCATTTTATGACGCATGTTTTAGTAGTGTTTTAGTGGCTGGCCCTCCTGGCCCCTACCAAGCCAATTAAATGTTTATACAAGCAGTCGCGACTACTAATGACATTCACCTCTCCCTTTCCGATCGCAACTCTTATCAAGTGTCACACCAGTGGCTGGCTCTTAACTTATTGCATTTGGTGCGAGGCGGCAGCCGTATCAATTTACATCACCTGAAACCCGGCCTCTGGATCATTGGTGTAGAATAGGTGTGGGCGGAGTCGCGTGGCATCGCGTAGCAATAAATAACCTTAAGTAACTCATTGTTGGTCTTGATTGCCACAGTAACACAATGCCTGAGAAAAGAGCATCTTACTACGCAGCTTGCAAGTTGAATTATCTCCTGACTTGTATGATGTTATGAAGTTATTTTGGCAACACCTGTAAATTTTTATATTACCCCCCCCCCCGGCTTGGAATCAGCAAAATGCCCTATTTAAAGCCGCACCCTGACTTGTGACTCAAACCCGGAAAGTGGAACCTACAACTTCCTAATATAAGCCGCAGCTTCAAATAGGCAGTTTACGATATGTAATAACATGTTATATTCTGGTATTATATTACATGCTTTAAAATGAAACCCTAAATTGTAGATATGTCAAGATTTGTTTTATTATCACTGAAAACATTGATTTTATTTATTGCAGATAACAGGATTTTTTCCTGTTTGGAATCCTTAAGTGGAGAGCTTGCTTGGTCGCAGTCTTCAGTGGCTCACTGCCACTGCTCTACTGTGACAACATGGAGCTCGCTCACAGCCTCCTCCTCAATGATGAGGCCCTGGCAAGAATATCAGAAACAAAGAAACCTGTATTCATCTTTGAATGGTTGAGGTTTTTGGACAAAGTCTTAATTGCTGCTCAAAAGGTTTGCTTCATTTACGCATATGTTAATATATTAATAGACTTAATATATAATGTCATACTTTTCTTTGAAAGATTGACCTGTGGTCTTGGGTCATGACTGCTTATCTAGAAGTTTTCACTGTCTTGTACATTGTTGTACTCCCCTATCACCATCGTTAAAATTAAGCCTTTCTGATATTTATTTTTCTCTTCTTATTTGCAGTCAGATATCAAGGAAAGTCAACCTAAGTTGATCAGCCAGCTGGTCGGTCAGCTCTCAGAAAACCCAGGCCCTCCAACTAGAAAACTATTGGCTCGATGTTTAGCCACCATCTTCAGTGTGGGGGACACTTTTTCCCTCTTTGAGACAATCAACAAATGTAACGATATCATACGAACAAAGGATGATTCTCCAAGCTTTCTCCCTACTAAGCTGTGAGTTAATCTTTGATACTTGTAACTTTTAGTATAAGTATGGTAACATTTTAAAGATACCTACCCAGTATATTGATGATCCCGTTGTAACCTTTTATTTTCCCAGATGATAATCTTGACACACTGCCATGATTTACTGGTAGGATCTTATCTGACCAGTTAAGCCCTGCTTAGTGCATAAGCTCTTGTACATGCACAAGTGATGTATGTCATTGCTTTGCCCATCACATGTGTGATGTTGACTCAAGATGAGTGTTGGTCTCTTCAGAGCTGCCACAGCCTGTATCGGGGGTATGTATGAGAAACTGGGGCGGATGGTTGGCAGGTCTTATGAAGAAACTGTCAATCTCTTGATCAAAGGACTTAAGAATGCTGAGGTATGTGAATGTGGGTAGATGATTAAATATGTGTGCCGAATATAGAATATAGTCCTCGTGATTAACCGTACATACTGATACATACTTTGTATAGGTATTCTAAAATTAATCTGTCAACCATGTTTACCGTGTACATGTATACATTTTTCTGCTTGACAAAGACAAAACTGTAATAACTGTAAAGTAACCAGTGTTTAAAAGTTTAAAATTCTTGCATTACCGTAATATGCATTATATATGATAACTGTTCTTCTCTCTCTGTGGAATATAGTCCCAGGGTCGACTTGAGACAATGCTGACCCTGCAGAAAGTCGTGGCGGGACTGGGTTCAGCTGGCAGTAATTGCTATAAGGATGTGTACAAAGCTGCCAGAAACTGCATGACCGACAGAGCAATGATAGTACGCTCTGCAGCCGCCAAGGTCAGCAGCTGCAGCTTGGCAGTTAGATGATTGCTTATGTATACTTCTAATATATCTCATAATATATACATGTATATAATGTATACATGATTATGTCTCATAATATATGCATGTACTTCTAACGTACATTATATCTCATAATATGTACTTAACATATATTCTAATATTTGTTAAAATTGTAAAGAAGATAAGCAAATAAATTGTCATAAGGAAAATATAATCTGATCGTGCATGGTGTTTGTACGAGTTGGTGACGGTCGATATCTGGGTTGTTTTAGTGTTTGTACAAGTTGGTGACGGTCGATATCTGGGTTGTTTCAGTGTTTGTACGAGTTGGTGACGGTCGATATCTGGGTTGTTTCAGTGTTTGTACGAGTTGGTGACGGTCGATATCTGGGTTGTTTCAGTGTTTGTACGAGTTGGTGGCGGTCGATATCTGGGTTGTTTTAGTGTTTGTACCAGTTGGTGACGGTCGATGTCTGGGTTGTTTCAGTGTTTGTACGAGTTGGTGACGGTCGATATCTGGGTTGTTTTAGTGTTTGTACGAGTTGGTGGCGGTCGATATCTGGGTTGTTTCAGTGTTTGTACGAGTTGGTGACGGTCGATATCTGGGTTGTTTCAGTGTTTGTACGAGTTGGTGATGGTCGATATCTGGGATGTTTCAGTGTTTGTACGAGTTGGTGGTGGTCGATATCTGGGTTGTTTTAGTGTTTGTACGAGTTGGTGACGGTCGATATCTGGGTTGTTTCAGTGTTTGTACGAGTTGGTGACGGTCGATATCTGGGTTGTTTCAGTGTTTGTACGAGTTGGTGACGGTCGATATCTGGGTTGTTTCAGTGTTTGTACGAGTTGGTGACGGTCGATATCTGGGTTGTTTCAGTGTTTGTACGAGTTGGTGACGGTCGATATCTGGGTTGTTTCAGTGTTTGTACGAGTTGGTGGCGGTCGATATCTGGGTTGTTTTAGTGTTTGTACCAGTTGGTGACGGTCGATGTCTGGGTTGTTTCAGTGTTTGTACGAGTTGGTGACGGTCGATATCTGGGTTGTTTTAGTGTTTGTACGAGTTGGTGACGGTCGATATCTGGGTTGTTTCAGTGTTTGTACCAGTTGGTGACGGTCGATATCTGGGTTGTTTCATTTGTACCAGTTGGTGACGGTCGATATCTGGGTTGTTTCAGTGTTTGTACGAGTTGGTGACGGTCGATATCTGGGTTGTTTCAGTGTTTGTACGAGTTGGTGACGGTCGATATCTGGGTTGTTTCAGTGTTTGTACGAGTTGGTGACGGTCGATATCTGGGTTGTTTCAGTGTTTGTACCAGTTTGTGACGGTCGATATCTGGGTTGTTTCAGTGTTTGTACGAGTTGGTGGCGGTCGTGATCTGGGTTGTTTCAGTGTTTGTACGAGTTGGTGACGGTCGATATCTGGGTTGTTTCAGTGTTTGTACCAGTTGGTGACCGTCGATATCTGGGTTGTTTCAGTGTTTGTACGAGTTGGTGACGGTCGATATCTGGGTTGTTTCAGTGTTTGTACCAGTTGGTGACGGTCGATATCTGGGTTGTTTCAGTGTTTGTACGAGTTGGTGACGGTCGATATCTGGGTTGTTTCAGTGTTTGTACCAGTTGGTGACGGTCGATATCTGGGTTGTTTCAGTGTTTGTACGAGTTGGTGGCGGTCGTGATCTGGGTTGTTTCAGTGTTTGTACGAGTTGGTGACGGTCGATATCTGGGTTGTTTCAGTGTTTGTACCAGTTGGTGACCGTCGATATCTGGGTTGTTTCAGTGTTTGTACGAGTTGGTGACGGTCGATATCTGGGTTGTTTCAGTGTTTGTACCAGTTGGTGACGGTCGATATCTGGGTTGTTTCAGTGTTTGTACGAGTTGGTGGCGGTCGATATCTGGGGTGTTTCAGTGTTTGTACGAGTTGGTGACGGTCGATATCTGGGTTGTTTCAGTGTTTGTACGAGTTGGTGACGGTCGATATCTGGGTTGTTTCAGTGTTTGTACGAGTTGGTGACGGTCGATATCTGGGTTGTTTCAGTGTTTGTACCATTTGGTGACGGTCGATATCTGGGTTGTTTCAGTGTTTGTACCAGTTGGTGGCGGTCGATATCTGGGTTGTTTCAGTGTTTGTACGAGTAGGTGACGGTCGATATCTGGGTTGTTTCAGTGTTTGTACGAGTTGGTGACGGTCGATATCTGGGTTGTTTCAGTGTTTGTACGAGTTGGTGACGGTCGCCCCTTTCCTGTACACCGCCGAACTGGATAACATGGCCTCTCTGTGCTTCCGGGCGCTTGACGGATCTAACTATGACGTACGCTGTGACGTCGCCAAGCTGATGGGGCACCTGCTGGCCGAGACACAGGCTCCCGGCGCTGTCCAAGGTAAGACCCACTGGTTACCTCTGGCTCCCGGCGCTGTCCAAGGTAAGACCCACTGGTAACCTCAGGCTTCCGGCGCTCTCCAAGGTAAGACCAACTGGTTACCTCAGGCTCCTGGCGCTGTCCAAGGTAAGACCCACTGGTTACCTTTGGCTCCCGGCGCTGTCCAAGGTAAGACCCACTGGTTACCTCTGGCTCCCGGCGCTGTCCAAGGTAAGACCCACTGATTACCTCTGGCTCCCGGCGCTGTCCAAGGTAAAACCCACTGATTACCTCTGGCTCCCGGCGCTGTCCAAGGTAAGACCCACTGGTTACCTCTGGCTCCCGGCGCTGTCCAAGGTAAGACCCACTGGTTACCTCAGGCTCCCGGCGCTGTCCAAGGTAAGACCCACTGGTTACCTCTGGCTCCCTGCGCTGTCCAAGGTAAGACCCACTGGTTACCTCTGGCTCCCGGCGCTGTCCAAGGTAAGACCCACTGGTTACCTCTGGCTCCCGGCGCTGTCCAAGGTAAGACCCACTGGTTACCTCAGGCTCCCGGCGCTGTCCAAGGTAAGACCCACTGATTACCTCTGGCTCCCGGCGCTGTCCAAGGTAAGACCCACTGGTTACCTCTGGCTCCCGGCGCTGTCCAAGGTAAGACCAACTGGTTACCTCAGGCTCCCAGCGCTGTCCAAGGTAAGACCCACTGGTTACCTCTGGCTCCCGGCGCTGTCCAAGGTAAGACCCACTGGTTACCTCAGGCTTCCGGCGCTGTCCAAGGTAAGACCCACTGGTTACCTCTGGCTCCCGGCGCTGTCCAAGGTAAGTCCCACTGGTTACCTCTGGCTCCCGGCGCTGTCCAAGGTAAGACCCACTGGTTACCTCTGGCTCCCGGCGCTGTCCAAGGTAAGACCCACTGGTTACCTCAGGCTCCCGGCGCTGTCCAAGGTAAGACCCACTGGTTACCTCTGGCTCCCGGCGCTGTCCAAGGTAAGACCCACTGGTTACCTCTGGCTCCCGGCGCTGTCCAAGGTAAGACCCACTGGTTACCTCAGGCTTCCGGCGCTGTCCAAGGTAAGACCCACTGGTTACCTCTGGCTTCCGGCGCTGTCCAAGGTAAGACCCACTGGTTACCTCTGGCTCCCGGCGCTGTCCAAGGTAAGACCCACTGGTTACCTCTGGCTCCCGGCGCTGTCCAAGGTAAGACCCACTGGTTACCTCTGGCTCCCGGCGCTGTCCAAGGTAAGACCCACTGGTTACCTCTGGCTCCCGGCGCTGTCCAAGGTAAGACCCACTGGTTACCTCTGGCTCCCGGCGCTGTCCAAGGTAAGACCCACTGGTTACCTCAGGCTCCCGGCGCTGTCCAAGGTAAGACCCACTGGTTACCTCTGGCTCCCGGCGCTGTCCAAGGTAAGACCCACTGGTTACCTCTGGCTCCCGGCGCTGTCCAAGGTAAGACCCACTGGTTACCTCTGGCTCCCGGCGCTGTCCAAGGTAAGACCCACTGGTTACCTCTGGCTCCCGGCGCTGTCCAAGGTAAGACCCACTGGTTACCTCAGGCTTCCGGCGCTGTCCAAGGTAAGACCCACTGGTTACCTCTGGCTCCCGGCGCTGTCCAAGGTAAGACCCACTGGTTACCTCTGGCTCCCGGCGCTGTCCAAGGTAAGACCCACTGGTTACCTCAGGCTTCCGGCGCTGTCCAAGGTAAGACCCACTGGTTACCTCAGGCTCCCGGCGCTGTCCAAGGTAAGACCCACTGGTTACCTCTGGCTCCCGGCGCTGTCCAAGGTAAGACCAACTGGTTACCTCAGGCTCCCAGCGCTGTCCAAGGTAAGACCCACTGGTTACCCCAGGCTCCCAGCGCTGTCCAAGGTAAGACCCACTGGTTACCTCTGGCTCCCGGCGCTGTCCAAGGTAAGACCCACTGGTTACCTCAGGCTTCCGGCGCTGTCCAAGGTAAGACCCACTGGTTACCTCAGGCTCCCGGCGCTGTCCAAGGTAAGACCCACTGGTTACCTCAGGCTCCCGGCGCTGTCCAAGGTAAGACCCACTGGTTACCTCTGGCTCCCGGCGCTGTCCAAGGTAAGACCCACTGGTTACCTCAGGCTTCCGGCGCTGTCCAAGGTAAGACCCACTGGTTACCTCTGGCTCCCGGCGCTGTCCAAGGTAAGACCCACTGGTTACCTCTGGCTCCCGGCGCTGTCCAAGGTAAGACCCACTGGTTACCTCTGGCTCCCGGCGCTGTCCAAGGTAAGACCCACTGGTTACCTCTGGCTCCCGGCGCTGTCCAAGGTAAGACCCACTGGTTACCTCAGGCTCCCGGCGCTGTCCAAGGTAAGACCCACTGGTTACCTCTGGCTCCCGGCGCTGTCCAAGGTAAGACCCACTGGTTACCTCTGGCTCCCGGCGCTGTCCAAGGTAAGACCCACTGGTTACCTCTGGCTCCCGGCGCTGTCCAAGGTAAGACCCACTGGTTACCTCTGGCTCCCGGCGCTGTCCAAGGTAAGACCCACTGGTTACCTCAGGCTTCCGGCGCTGTCCAAGGTAAGACCCACTGGTTACCTCTGGCTCCCGGCGCTGTCCAAGGTAAGACCCACTGGTTACCTCTGGCTCCCGGCGCTGTCCAAGGTAAGACCCACTGGTTACCTCAGGCTTCCGGCGCTGTCCAAGGTAAGACCCACTGGTTACCTCAGGCTCCCGACGCTGTCCAAGGTAAGACCCACTGGTTACCTCTGGCTCCCGGCGCTGTCCAAGGTAAGACCAACTGGTTACCTCAGGCTCCCAGCGCTGTCCAAGGTAAGACCCACTGGTTACCTCAGGCTCCCAGCGCTGTCCAAGGTAAGACCCACTGGTTACCTCAGGCTTCCGGCGCTGTCCAAGGTAAGACCCACTGGTTACCTCAGGCTCCCGGCGCTGTCCAAGGTAAGACCCACTGGTTACCTCTGGCTCCCGGCGCTGTCCAAGGTAAGACCCACTGGTTACTTCTGGCTCCCGGCGCTGTCCAAGGTAAGACCCACTGGTTACCTCTGGCTCCCGGCGCTGTCCAAGGTAAGACCCACTGGTTACCTCAGGCTTCCGGCGCTGTCCAAGGTAAGACCCACTAGTTACCTCTGGCTCCCGGCGCTGTCCAAGGTAAGACCCACTGGTTACCTCTGGCTCCCGGCGCTGTCCAAGGTAAGACCCACTGGTTACCTCAGGCTTCCGGCGCTGTCCAAGGTAAGACCCACTGGTTACCTCAGGCTCCCGGCGCTGTCCAAGGTAAGACCCACTGGTTACCTCTGGCTCCCGGCGCTGTCCAAGGTAAGACCAACTGGTTACCTCAGGCTCCCAGCGCTGTCCAAGGTAAGACCCACTGGTTACCTCAGGCTCCCAGCGCTGTCCAAGGTAAGACCCACTGGTTACCTCTGGCTCCCGGCGCTGTCCAAGGTAAGACCCACTGGTTACCTCAGGCTTCCGGCGCTGTCCAAGGTAAGACCCACTGGTTACCTCAGGCTCCCGGCGCTGTCCAAGGTAAGACCCACTGGTTACCTCTGGCTCCCGGCGCTGTCCAAGGTAAGACCAACTGGTTACCTCAGGCTCCCAGCGCTGTCCAAGGTAAGACCCACTGGTTACCTCAGGCTCCCAGCGCTGTCCAAGGTAAGACCCACTGGTTACCTCAGGCTTCCGGCGCTGTCCAAGGTAAGACCCACTGGTTACCTCAGGCTCCCGGCGCTGTCCAAGGTAAGACCCACTGGTTACCTCTGGCTCCCGGCGCTGTCCAAGGTAAGACCCACTGGTTACCTCTGGCTCCCGGCGCTGTCCAAGGTAAGACCCACTGGTTACCTCAGGCTTCCGGCGCTGTCCAAGGTAAGACCCACTGGTTACCTCTGGCTCCCGGCGCTGTCCAAGGTAAGACCCACTGGTTACCTCTGGCTCCCGGCGCTGTCCAAGGTAAGACCCACTGGTTACCTCTGGCTCCCGGCGCTGTCCAAGGTAAGACCCACTGGTTACCTCTGGCTCCCGGCGCTGTCCAAGGTAAGACCCACTGGTTACCTCAGGCTCCCGGCGCTGTCCAAGGTAAGACCCACTGGTTACCTCTGGCTCCCGGCGCTGTCCAAGGTAAGACCCACTGGTTACCTCTGGCTCCCGGCGCTGTCCAAGGTAAGACCCACTGGTTACCTCTGGCTCCCGGCGCTGTCCAAGGTAAGACCCACTGGTTACCTCTGGCTCCCGGCGCTGTCCAAGGTAAGACCCACTGGTTACCTCAGGCTTCCGGCGCTGTCCAAGGTAAGACCCACTGGTTACCTCTGGCTCCCGGCGCTGTCCAAGGTAAGACCCACTGGTTACCTCTGGCTCCCGGCGCTGTCCAAGGTAAGACCCACTGGTTACCTCAGGCTTCCGGCGCTGTCCAAGGTAAGACCCACTGGTTACCTCAGGCTCCCGGCGCTGTCCAAGGTAAGACCCACTGGTTACCTCTGGCTCCCGGCGCTGTCCAAGGTAAGACCAACTGGTTACCTCAGGCTCCCAGCGCTGTCCAAGGTAAGACCCACTGGTTACCTCAGGCTCCCAGCGCTGTCCAAGGTAAGACCCACTGGTTACCTCAGGCTTCCGGCGCTGTCCAAGGTAAGACCCACTGGTTACCTCAGGCTCCCGGCGCTGTCCAAGGTAGGACCCACTGGTTACCTCTGGCTCCCGGCGCTGTCCAAGGTAAGACCCACTGGTTACCTCTGGCTCCCAGCGCTGTCCAAGGTAAGACCCACTGGTTACCTCTGGCGCCCGGCGCTGTCCAAGGTAAGACCCACTGGTTACCTCAGGCTCCCGGCGCTGTCCAAGGTAAGACCCACTGGTTACCTCTGGCTCCCGGCGCTGTCCAAGGTAAGACCCACTGGTTACCTCTGGCTCCCGGCGCTGTCCAAGGTAAGACCCACTGGTTACCTCAGGCTCCCGGCGCTGTCCAAGGTAAGACCCACTGGTTACCTCTGGCTCCCGGCGCTGTCCAAGGTAAGACCCACTGGTTACCTCACTGGGTTACCGCAACGTTCGAGCACGTCAATATTAGTATGATATACTCTGTAAGGAGTGTTGATCGCACTGTAAAAGTGAAACTCTCACTGTGAAAGTGAAACTCTCACTATGAAAGTGAAACTCCCACTGTGAAAGTGAAACTCACACTGAAAGTGAAACTCACACTGTGAAAGTGAAACTCACACTGTGAAAGTGAAACTAACTGCGAAAGTGAAATTCTCACTGAAAGTGAAACTCTCACTGTGAAAGTGAAACTCTCACTGTTAAAGTGCTGTTAGAACTCAAATGTTATATATGCTGGGTGAGGTAGGAAGGATAACGATTATAATAAAGATCAACTAGAAATATCCAAAAAAGGTTGGTGCAATAACTTTTAATCGGATATTCGAATATAAACACACATACATCGTAACAGCCATGTAGATAGTCTCTTAGCGTATAGAATAGACCCGTGGTCATACCTTGGTCATATATGTTGTTCGTGCCGTTGTCATATCTTATACCTTGGTCATGCCCCCCCACCCCACCGCCAGCTTACAAGGGGAAGACTCCCCCCAGGCTGGAGGATGCCCTCAACATCATGGCTACCGGCTTCCTGCGAGGCGGCACCGGCTTCCTGAAGAGCTCCACGGCAGGCGAGATGATCAAAGGCTCCGGCACCATCAACAGAGAAGTGCGGGTCGGCGTCACACACGTAAGTGACAGCGTTATTGATGATGTAACGGCGTAAGTGACAGCGTTATTGATGATGTAACGGCGTAAGTGACAGCGTTATTGATGATGTAACGGCGTAAGTGACAGCGTTATTGATGATGTAACGGCGTAGGTGACAGCGTTATTGACGTCTGTAAGTCAGAAGTGTCTCAGAGGCAGCGTATATTCGTAATTTAGAGCAATCTTTGAGTTCTTATTTCGATTTAGCCTTTGTAACCACTTTGTCTACCTCTAACCCTCCATACAGGCCTATGTGGAGTTCGGCAAAGCGCTGGGCCCGGTCATGTAACCACTTTGTCTACCTCTAACCCTCCATACAGGCCTATGTGGAGTTCGGCAAAGCGCTGGGCCCCGTCGCCCTGGAGCGTCACATGTCTGAGTTGCTGAACCACGTGCTCTCGCTGGTGGCCAATCCGCGCGCGACGCCCAGTCACGTGGACGCCGTGTACGCCCGGAAGTGCGTTCTGTTCATTCTGCGCTCGCTGATTGGTGGACAGCTGGGCGAGAAGGCCCAGATCGCCGCGGCTAAGGAGCTCTGTCAAGTCATCATCAAACAGATGAACATCCTAGGTATGTAGCCACACTTGTGAAGGGTATGGTGTAACTTAGGCTCTGCCAAATCATTATCAAACAGATGAACATCCTTTATATAATAATGTTACGGTGGTTTATGGCGGTATATCCCCGGTTTCTGTTCTGTGGACCTGGTTATACTCTATTATTAATGTCCTCGCTTTCTGTGTTGCAGACACCGTGGTGGAGGGGGACAAGAACGGAAGTAACGAGATCGCCATGACTCAGCACGTCTTGGTCTGTGCCCTGCAGGAACTAGGCTGCCTGGTGCAGAGTCTCGGCACCTCCGCCTCGCCGCTCGTCTCAGAGCCCTCTACCGGTGAGTGAGACTAGTGGACACCTGGCGGCCAATTGGCGCACTTGTCCACGGGGTCTGGCCGTCTTTACCGTATGCATATTGTTAGCACAGTTAGTATTATAGTAGTGGCGAATGGTGATGACTGCATGCAGCTATTCTCCTTCTGTGGAATGTGATGTGTTCTGTATTGGTCTGGGACCCCCTGGTAATGGTCCGCCACGACGAGCGATGGCAGGACTGTGGCGCGCCCTGTCGCCCTGTCAGATAGACTCATTCAGTCATGGGCGCAAATGTCGGAATATTTCAATTAAAACAAATAAGCTGTAAATCTATTGGTCCCAGATTGTGCATGACTTTGTATCGTCGAGCCCGTGGTGTTCGCGCTGATCCACTTTGTATCAACCCTTCCTTTGTCACCAGGTATCGTCGAGCCTGTTGTGTCCGTGCTGATCCACTTTGTATCAACCCTTCCTTTGTCACCAGGTATCATCGAGCCTGTTGTGTCAGTGCTGATCCACTTTGTATCAACCCTTCCTTTGTCACCAGGTATCATCGAGCCCGTGGTGTCCGTGCTGATCCACTTTGTATCAACCCTTCCTTTGTCACCAGGTATCGCCGAGCCCGTGGTGTCCGCGCTGATCCACTTTGTATCAACCCTTCCTTTGTCACCAGGTATCGTCGAGCCCGTGGTGTCCGTGCTGATCCACTTTGTATCAACCCTTCCTTTGTCACCAGGTATCGTCGAGCTCGTGGTGTCCGTGCTGATCCACTTTGTATCAACCCTTCCTTTGTCACCAGGTATCGTCGAGCCCGTGGTGTCCGTGCTGATCCACTTTGTATCAACCCTTCCTTTGTCACCAGGTATCGTCGAGCCCGTGGTGTCCGCGCTGATCCACTTTGTATCAACCCTTCCTTTGTCACCAGGTATCGTCGAGCCCGTGGTGTCCGTGCTGATCCACTTTGTATCAACCCTTCCTTTGTCACCAGGTATCGTCGAGCTCGTGGTGTCCGTGCTGATCCACTTTGTATCAACCCTTCCTTTGTCACCAGGTATCGTCGAGCCCGTGGTGTCCGTGCTGATCTACTTTGTATCAACCCTTCCTTTGTCACCAGGTATCATCGAGCCCGTGGTGTCCGTGCTGATCCACTTTGTATCAACCCTTCCTTTGTCACCAGGTATCGTCGAGCCCTTGGTGTCCGTGCTGATCCACTTTGTATCAACCCTTCCTTTGTCACCAGGTATCGTCGAGCCCGTTGTGTCCGTGCTGATCCACTTTGTATCAACCCTTCCTTTGTCACCAGGTATCGTCGAGCCCGTGGTGTCCGTGCTGATCCACTTTGTATCAACCCTTCCTTTGTCACCAGGTATCGTCGAGCCCGTGGTGTCCGTGCTGATCCACTTTGTATCAACCCTTCCTTTGTCACCAGGTATCATCGAGCCCGTTGTGTCCGTGCTGATCCACTTTGTATCAACCCTTCCTTTGTCACCAGGTATCATCGAGCCCGTGGTGTCCGTGCTGATCCACTTTGTATCAACCCTTCCTTTGTCACCAGGTATCGCCGAGCCCGTGGTGTCCGCGCTGATCCACTTTGTATCAACCCTTCCTTTGTCACCAGGTATCGTCGAGCCCGTGGTGTCCGTGCTGATCCACTTTGTATCAACCCTTCCTTTGTCACCAGGTATCGTCGAGCTCGTGGTGTCCGTGCTGATCCACTTTGTATCAACCCTTCCTTTGTCACCAGGTATCGTCGAGCCCGTGGTGTCCGTGCTGATCCACTTTGTATCAACCCTTCCTTTGTCACCAGGTATCGTCGAGCCCGTGGTGTCCGCGCTGATCCACTTTGTATCAACCCTTCCTTTGTCACCAGGTATCGTCGAGCCCGTGGTGTCCGTGCTGATCCACTTTGTATCAACCCTTCCTTTGTCACCAGGTATCGTCGAGCTCGTGGTGTCCGTGCTGATCCACTTTGTATCAACCCTTCCTTTGTCACCAGGTATCGTCGAGCCCGTGGTGTCCGTGCTGATCTACTTTGTATCAACCCTTCCTTTGTCACCAGGTATCATCGAGCCCGTGGTGTCCGTGCTGATCCACTTTGTATCAACCCTTCCTTTGTCACCAGGTATCGTCGAGCCCTTGGTGTCCGTGCTGATCCACTTTGTATCAACCCTTCCTTTGTCACCAGGTATCGTCGAGCCCGTTGTGTCCGTGCTGATCCACTTTGTATCAACCCTTCCTTTGTCACCAGGTATCGTCGAGCCCGTGGTGTCCGTGCTGATCCACTTTGTATCAACCCTTCCTTTGTCACCAGGTATCGTCGAGCCCGTGGTGTCCGTGCTGATCCACTTTGTATCAACCCTTCCTTTGTCACCAGGTATCATCGAGCCCGTTGTGTCCGTGCTGATCCACTTTGTATCAACCCTTCCTTTGTCACCAGGTATCATCGAGCCCGTTGTGTCCGTGCTGATCCACTTTGTATCAACTCTTCCTTTGTCACCAGGTATCGTCGAGCCCGTTGTGTCCGTACTGATCCACTTTGTATCAACCCTTCCTTTGTCACCAGGTATCGTCGAGCCCGTGGTGTCCGTGCTGATCCACTTTGTATCAACCCTTCCTTTGTCACCAGCTATCATCGAGCCCGTGGTGTCCGTGCTGATCCACTTTGTATCAACCCTTCCTTTGTCACCAGGTATCATCGAGCCCGTGGTGTCCGCGCTGATCCACTTTGTATCAACCCTTCCTTTGTAACCAGGTATCATCGAGCCCGTGGTGTCCGTGCTGATCCACTTTGTATCAACCCTTCCTTTGTCACCAGGTATCATCGAGCCCGTTGTGTCCGTGCTGATCCACTTTGTATCAACCCTTCCTTTGTCACCAGGTATCATCGAGCCCGTTGTGTCCGTGCTGATCCACTTTGTATCAACCCTTCCTTTGTCACCAGGTATCATCGAGCCCGTGGTGTCCGTGCTGATCCACTTTGTATCAACCCTTCCTTTGTCACCAGGTATCGTCGAGCCCGTGGTGTCCGTGCTGATCCACTTTGTATCAACCCTTCCTTTGTCACCAGGTATCATCGAGCCCGTGGTGTCCGCGCTGATCCACTTTGTATCAACCCTTCCTGTGTCACCAGGTATCATCGAGCCTGTTGTGTCAGTGCTGATCCACTTTGTATCAACCCTTCCTTTGTCACCAGGTATCATCGAGCCCGTTGTGTCCGTGCTGATCCACTTTGTATCAACCCTTCCTTTGTCACCAGGTATCATCGAGCCCGTGGTGTCAGTGCTGATCCACTTTGTATCAACCCTTCCTTTGTCACCAGGTATCATCGAGCCCGTGGTGTCCGTGCTGATCCACTTTGTATCAACCCTTCCTTTGTCACCAGGTATCGTCGAGCCCGTCGTGTCCGTGCTGATCCACTTTGTATCAACCCTTCCTTTGTCACCAGGTATCATCGAGCCCGTGGTGTCCGTGCTGATCCACTTTGTATCAACCCTTCCTTTGTCACCAGGTATCATCGAGCCCGTGGTGTCAGTGCTGATCCACTTTGTATCAACCCTTCCTTTGTCACCAGGTATCATCGAGCCCGTGGTGTCCGTGCTGATCCACTTTGTATCAACCCTTCCTTTGTCACCAGGTATCGTCGAGCCCGTCGTGTCCGTGCTGATCCACTTTGTATCAACCCTTCCTTTGTCACCAGGTATCATCGAGCCTGTTGTGTCAGTGCTGATCCACTTTGTATCAACCCTTCCTTTGTCACCAGGTATCGTCGAGCCCGTGGTGTCCGTGCTGATCCACTTTGTATCAACCCTTCCTTTGTCACCAGGTATCGTCGAGCCCGTGGTGTCCGTGCTGATCCACTTTGTATCAACCCTTCCTTTGTCACCAGGTATCGTCGAGCCCGTGGTGTCAGTGCTGATCCACTTTGTATCAACCCTTTCCTTTGTCACCAGGTATCGCCGAGCCCGTGGTGTCCGTGCTGATCCACTTTGTATCAACCCTTCCTTTGTCACCAGGTATCATCGAGCCCGTTTTGTCAGTGCTGATCCACTTTGTATCAACCCTTCCTTTGTCCCCAGGTATCGTCGAGCCCGTCGTGTCCGTGCTGATCCACTTTGTATCAACCCTTCCTTTGTCCCCAGGTATCTTCGAGCCCGTCGTGTCCGTGCTGATCTACTTTGTATCAACCCTTCCTTTGTCCCCAGGTATCGTCGAGCCCGTCGTGTCCGTGCTGATCCACTTTGTATCAACCCTTCCTTTGTCACCAGGTATCATCGAGCCCGTGGTGTCCGTGCTGATCCACTTTGTATCAACCCTTCCTTTGTCACCAGGTATCATCGAGCCCGTTTTGTCAGTGCTGATCCACTTTGTATCAACCCTTCCTTTGTCACCAGGTATCGTCGAGCCCGTGGTGTCCGTGCTGATCCACTTTGTATCAACCCTTCCTTTGTCACCAGGTACCATCGAGCCCGTGGTGTCCGTGCTGATCCACTTTGTATCAACCCTTCCTTTGTCACCAGGTATCATCGAGCCCGTTTTGTCAGTGCTGATCCACTTTGTATCAACCCTTCCTTTGTCCCCAGGTATCGTCGAGCCCGTCGTGTCCGTGCTGATCCACTTTGTATCAACCCTTCCTTTGTCCCCAGGTATCTTCGAGCCCGTCGTGTCCGTGCTGATCTACTTTGTATCAACCCTTCCTTTGTCCCCAGGTATCGTCGAGCCCGTCGTGCCCGTGCTGATCCACTTTGTATCAACCCTTCCTTTGTCACCAGGTATCATCGACCCCGTGGTGTCCGTGCTGATCCACTTTGTATCAACCCTTCCTTTGTCACCAGGTATCATCGAGCCCGTGGTGTCCGTGCTGATCCACTTTGTATCAACCCTTCCTTTGTCACCAGGTATCATCGACCCCGTGGTGTCCGTGCTGATCCACTTTGTATCAACCCTTCCTTTGTCACCAGGTATCATCGAGCCCGTGGTGTCCGTGCTGATCCACTTTGTATCAACCCTTCCTTTGTCACCAGGTATCGTCGAGCCCGTGGTGTCCGTGCTGATCCACTTTGTATCAACCCTTCCTTTGTCCCCAGGTATCAGCGAGCCCGTTTTGGCAGTGCTGATCCACTTTGTATCAACCCTTCCTTTCTCCCCAGGTATCGTCGAGCCCGTCGTGTCCGTGCTGATCCACTTTGTATCAACCCTTCCTTTGTCCCCAGGTATCGTCGAGCCCGTGGTGTCCGTGCTGATCCACTTTGTATCAACCCTTCCTTTGTCCCCAGGTATCGTCGAGCCCGTGGTGTCAGTGCTGATCCACCCCTTGCCGGCGGCCCGCATGGGGGCGGCCTGGTGCCTGCGCAGTATCGCCGTGGCCCTGCCCTCCCAGCTCACCATCCTCATCGAGCGGTGCATGAATCGCATGCACCACCTCAAGTCGTCGCCGGAAGCCACATCCGGGTACAGCTTCGCGCTGGCGGCGCTGCTTGGTGGCGTGCGCAACGTGGCTCTGGGCATCCCGCACGCCAAGGGCAAGGTACGCAGCGCCACCTACACTAAGACACATACCCGGCGCACTATTGTATGAATCAGGGCCATTTATTATGTACAAAAGTACAAAGTAATGTATATTCGATCTGTTCCGTGTTCCGTTTGACGAATGATATTTGTATTGTGTGATTGTAAATAGTTTTGCGAGGCCTTCGCACCATAATAATCGCCGTGACGTACAGAGGTAACGGTTCCATCACTGTTGCCTAGGTAATTATTCGGAATTTCTTTCATTGCGTTGATCTAATTTATCCCTGATTATCGCTCATCCATGAAGCCACGTGGTACATGCTATATATAATCAGATAAATTGGCGTTATGTTCCCTGCAGCAAATCTTCGGTATTGCGGAAGAGTTACTGCGGACCGCGACACAGAACAGTCGCCTGTCACTTCAAAGGACTCAGTCAGGCTGGCTCCTGCTGGGCGCCCTCATGACGCTAGGTAAGTAAGGAGAGTGAGGCTGGCTCCTGCTGGGCGCCCTCATGACGCTAGGTAAGTAAGGAGAGTGAGGCTGGCTCCTGCTGGGCGCCCTCATGACGCTAGGTAAGTAAGGAGAGTGAGGCTGGCTCCTGCTGGGCGCCCTCATGACGCTAGGTAAGTAAGGAGAGTGAGGCTGGCTCCTGCTGGGCGCCCTCATGACGCTAGGTAAGTAAGGAGAGTGAGGCTGGCTCCTGCAGGGCGCCCCCATGACGCTAGGTAAATAAGGAGAGTGAGGCTGGCTCCTGCTGGGCGCCCTCATGACGCTAGGTAAGTAAGGAGAGTGAGGCTGGCTCCTGCTGGGCGCCCTCATGACGCTAGGTAAGTAAGGAAAGTGAGGCTGGCTCCTGCTGGGCGCCCTCATGACGCTAGGTAAGTAAGGAGAGTGAGTCTGGCTCCTGCTGGGCGCCCTCATGACGCTAGGTAAGTAAGGAGAGTGAGGCTGGCTCCTGCTGGGCGCCCTCATGACGCTAGGTAAGTAAGGAGAGTGAGGCTGGCTCCTGCTGGGCGCCCTCATGACGCTAGGTAAGTAAGGAGAGTGAGGCTGGCTCCTGCTGGGCGCCCTCATGGCGCTAGGTAAGTAAGGAGAGTGAGGCTGGCTCCTGCTGGGCGCCCTCATGACGCTAGGTAAGTAAGGAGAGTGAGGCTGGCTCCTGCTGGGCGCCCTCATGACGCTAGGTAAGTAAGGAGAGTGGGGCTGGCTCCTGCAGGGCGCCCCCATGACGCTAGGTAAATAAGGAGAGTGAGGCTGGCTCCTGCTGGGCGCCCTCATGACGCTAGGTAAGTAAGGAGAGTGAGGCTGGCTCCTGCTGGGCGCCCTCATGACGCTAGGTAAGTAAGGAGAGTGAGGCTGACTCCTGCTGGGCGCCCTCATGACGCTAGGTAAGTAAGGAGAGTGAGGCTGGCTCCTGCTGGGCGCCCTCATGACGCTAGGTAAGTAAGGAGAGTGAGGCTGGCTCCTGCTGGGCGCCCTCATGACGCTAGGTAAGTAAGGAGAGTGAGGCTGGCTCCTGCTGGGCGCCCTCATGACGCTAGGTAAGTAAGGAGAGTGAGGCTGGCTCCTGCTGGGCGCCCTCATGACGCTAGGTAAGTAAGGAGAGTGAGGCTGGCTCCTGCTGGGCGCCCTCATGACGCTAGGTAAGTAAGGAGAGTGAGGCTGGCTCCTGCTGGGCGCCCTCATGACGCTAGGTAAGTAAGGAGAGTGAGGCTGGCTCCTGCTGGGCGCCCTCATGACGCTAGGTAAGTAAGGAGAGTGAGGCTGGCTCCTGCTGGGCGCCCTCATGACGCTAGGTAAGTAAGGAGAGTGAGGCTGGCTCCTGCTGGGCGCCCTCATGACGCTAGGTAAGTAAGGAGAGTGAGGCTGGCTCCTGCTGGGCGCCCTCATGACGCTAGGTAAGTAAGGAGAGTGAGGCTGACTCCTGCTGGGCGCCCTCATGATGCTAGGTAAGTAAGGAGAGTGAGGCTGGCTCCTGCTGGGCGCCCTCATGACGCTAGGTAAGTAAGGAGAGTGAGGCTGGCTCCTGCTGGGCGCCCTCATGACGCTAGGTAAGTAAGGAGAGTGAGGCTGGCTCCTGCTGGGCGCCCTCATGACGCTAGGTAAGTAAGGAGAGTGAGGCTGGCTCCTGCTGGGCGCCCTCATGACGCTAGGTAAGTAAGGAGAGTGGGGCTGGCTCCTGCAGGGCGCCCCCATGACGCTAGGTAAATAAGGAGAGTGAGGCTGGCTCCTGCTGGGCGCCCTCATGACGCTAGGTAAGTAAGGAGAGTGAGGCTGGCTCCTGCTGGGCGCCCTCATGACGCTAGGTAAGTAAGGAGAGTGAGGCTGACTCCTGCTGGGCGCCCTCATGACGCTAGGTAAGTAAGGAGAGTGAGGCTGGCTCCTGCTGGGCGCCCTCATGACGCTAGGTAAGTAAGGAGAGTGAGGCTGGCTCCTGCTGGGCGCCCTCATGACGCTAGGTAAGTAAGGAGAGTGAGGCTGGCTCCTGCTGGGCGCCCTCATGACGCTAGGTAAGTAAGGAGAGTGAGGCTGGCTCCTGCTGGGCGCCCTCATGACGCTAGGTAAGTAAGGAGAGTGAGGCTGGCTCCTGCTGGGCGCCCTCATGACGCTAGGTAAGTAAGGAGAGTGAGGCTGGCTCCTGCTGGGCGCCCTCATGACGCTAGGTAAGTAAGGAGAGTGAGGCTGGCTCCTGCTGGGCGCCCTCATGACGCTAGGTAAGTAAGGAGAGTGAGGCTGGCTCCTGCTGGGCGCCCTCATGACGCTAGGTAAGTAAGGAGAGTGAGGCTGGCTCCTGCTGGGCGCTCTCATGACGCTAGGTAAGTAAGGAGAGTGAGGCTGGCTCCTGCAGGGCGCCCCCATGACGCTAGGTAAATAAGGAGAGTGAGGCTGGCTCCTGCTGGGCGCCCTCATGACGCTAGGTAAGTAAGGAGAGTGAGGCTGGCTCCTGCTGGGCGCCCTCATGACGCTAGGTAAGTAAGGAGAGTGAGGCTGGCTCCTGCTGGGCGCCCTCATGACGCTAGGTAAGTAAGGAGAGTGAGGCTGGCTCCTGCTGGGCGTCCTCATGACGCTAGGTAAATAAGGAGAGTGAGGCTGGCTCCTGCTGGGCGCCCTCATGACGCTAGGTAAGTAAGGAGAGTGAGGCTGGCTCCTGCTGGGCGCCCTCATGACGCTAGGTAAGTAAGGAGAGTGAGGCTGGCTCCTGCTGGGCGCCCTCATGACGCTAGGTAAGTAAGGAGAGTGAGGCTGGCTCCTGCTGGGCGTCCTCATGACGCTAGGTAAGTAAGGAGAGTGAGGCTGGCTCCTGCTGGGCGCCCTCATGACGCTAGGTAAGTAAGGAGAGTGGGGCTGGCTCCTGCTGAGCGCCCTCATGACGCTAGGTAAGTAAGGAGAGTGAGGCTGGCTCCTGCTGGGCGCCCTCATGACGCTAGGTAAGTAAGGAGAGTGAGGCTGGCTCCTGCTGGGCGCCCTCATGACGCTAGGTAAGTAAGGAGAGTGAGGCTGGCTCCTGCTGGGCGCCCTCATGACGCTAGGTAAGTAAGGAGAGTGAGGCTGGCTCCTGCTGGGCGCCCTCATGACGCTAGGTAAGTAAGGAGAGTGAGGCTGGCTCCTGCTGGGCGCCCTCATGACGCTAGGTAAGTAAGGAGAGTGAGGCTGGCTCCTGCTGGGCGCCCTCATGACGCTAGGTAAGTAAGGAGAGTGAGGCTGGCTCCTGCTGGGCGCCCTCATGACGTTAGGTAAGTAAGGAGAGTGAGGCTGGCTCCTGCTGGGCGCCCTCATGACGCTAGGTAAGTAAGGAGAGTGAGGCTGGCTCCTGCTGGGCGCCCTCATGACGCTAGGTAAGTAAGGAGAGTGAGGCTGGCTCCTGCTGGGCGCCCTCATGACGCTAGGTAAGTAAGGAGAGTGAGGCTGGCTCCTGCTGGGCGCCCTCATGACGCTAGGTAAGTAAGGAGAGTGAGGCTGGCTCCTGCAGGTAACTGTAACTTGCATCCCTTGATGTTATACAATACTTCTCGACAGCAATGACTGAAGTGTAACTCCAGCTAATAATAATTAAAGTTGTTCCGTTTAATATGGCCTAATTTAGCGTTGCTGTGAACCAAAGCGGCCTGGAACACCAGATATTTTCTTTCATGGTACAGGAGTGTCTATATATCTGTCTCCCCGTGACCCAGGTCCGTCGGTGGTGAAAGGTCACCTGCCCCGGATGTTGTTGCTGTGGCGGAACGCCTTCCCGCGCTCAACCAAGGAGCTCGAGGCGGAGAAAGCGCGTGGCGACGCCTTCACCTGGCAAATCACGCTGGAGGGCCGCGCAGGCGCACTCGGAGGTACGCCATTTCCGGCCGGCTCGACGCTATTGTGGTCCATTTTTAAGATACAGAAGTACATGTATTCATATTAGTGTAGCACCTGTTGACATGAATACTGTGTTATATACTGCAGTGACCACTCCAGTTAATACCTATCGTGTACCATTTGAAACTTATATGATTTTTTTTTCTGAAATAGTTATGATGGCAAACCTTGCACGATATAACTAGCGTGGTATAACCATCGTTGTATAACCACCGTGGTATAACCATCGTTGTATAACCACCGTGGTATAACCATCGTTGTAGAACCACCGTGGTATAACCATCGTTGTATAACCACCACGGTATAACCATCGTGTTTTAACCATCGTGGTATAACCATCGTGTTTTAACCATCGTGGTATAACCATGGTAGCAAATTCAGCTGGATATAAACATAGTAGACAATGGATGTCCATCGTAGCGACATCTACGGGCCTAAGGCAGGCTGTTTGGCAATGTTATTGTCAACACTGTGCTTGGACCATGAAAGGTAATTATATAGTGTTCTTCCTCCAGCCATGCACAGCTTCGTGTTGAACTGCGGCGAGCTGCTCACTGAGGACGTGACCCGCAGACTGCTACCTCCCCTGGAGTGTGCCCTCACTATGACAGCACAGTAAGTAGTGTGCCCTCACTATGACAGCACAGTAAGTAGTGGGCCCTCACTATGACAGCACAGTAAGTAGTGTGCCCTCACTATGACAGCACAGTAAGTAGTGGGCCCTCACCATGACAGCTCAGTAAGTAGTGGGCCCTCACCATGACAGCTCAGTAAGTAGTGTGCCCTTACCATGACAGCACAGTAAGTAGTGTGCCCTCACCATGACAGCACAGTAAGTAGTGTGCCCTCACCATGACAGCACATTAACTAGGGTAGTGGGCCCTCACCATGGCAGCACAGTAACTAGGGTAGTGGGCCCTCACCATGGCAGCACAGTAACTAGGGTAGTGGGCCCTCACCATGGCAGCACAGTAACTAGGGTAGTGGGCCCTCACCATGGCAGCACAGTAACTAGGGCAGTGGGCCCTCACCATGACAGCACAGTAAGTGAGACGGTCAGAGCGTATACGAACACATCACTTATGTGCTCAGAGGGTCTGCAAACACACGAGTGTATTTTATTCAGTTCGTCTGTAAACACATTGCTATGTGGTCAGATCGTCTGTAAACACGAGTGTATTTTGTTCAGAGCGTCTGTAAACACATCATTGCTATGTGGTCAGAGCGTCTGTAAACACGAGTGTATTTTGTTCAGAGCGTCTGTAAACACATCATTGCTATGTGGTCAGAGCGTCTGTAAACACGAGTGTATTTTGTTCAGAGCGTCTGTAAACACGTCATTGCTATGTGGTCAGAGCGTCTGTAAACACGAGTGTATTTTGTTCAGAGCGTCTGTAAACACATCATTGCTATGTGGTCAGAGCGTCTGTAAACACGAGTGTATATTGTTCAGAGCGTCTGTAAACACATCATTGCTATGTGGTCAGAGCGTCTGTAGACACGAGTGTATTTTGTTCAGAGCGTCTGTAAACACATCATTGCTATGTGGTCAGAGCGTCTGTAAACACACGTGTATTTTGTTCAGAGCGTGTGTAAACACATCATTGCTATGTGGTCAGAGCGTCTGTGAACACGAGTGTATTTTGTTCAGAATCCCCAACGTGCTGAGGATGTACGGCGCCCATCTGAAGGCCAGCGCCGCCATGGTGAGACTCCGGCTGTATGACGTCCTGTCCCTGCTGCCCCCAGCCTCCTACGAAGGTAAGGCCCTGTGTGCCTCCCCCCCCCCCCCCCCGCCGCCGCCATGGTGAGACTCCGGCTGTATGACGTCCTGTCCCTGCTGCCCCCAGCCTCCTACGAAGGTAAGACCCTGTGTGCCTCTCCCCCCCCCCCCCGCCGCCATGGTGAGACTCCGGCTGTATGACGTCCTGTCCCTGCTGCCTCCAACCTCCTACGAAGGTAAGACCCTGTGTGCCTCCCCCCCCCCCCCCGCCGCCGCCATGGTGAGACTCCGGCTGTATGACGTCCTGTCCCTCCAGCCTCCAGCCTCCTACGAAGGTAAGGCCCTGTGTGCCTCTCCCCCCCCCCCGCCGCCATGGTGAGACTCCGGCTGTATGACGTCCTGTCCCTCCAGCCTCCAGCCTCCTACGAAGGTAGACCTGCCTGTGTAACTAGCGTGCTGATATACTGCAATGCAATAGCGGCTTTTGCTACCGTTATTAGTGGTTTCCGATCAATATACATATGACATTACTACGATATATTTTAAACAATTTAAGGGTAAGGCTATAATATAGCGACACGATGTTGTCTGAGGGATGTGCTTCCTAATTAGCTGTGACATCGATGTTTACTGTAGTATGATTTTGTCCAATCAGGTGCCTTCAGCTCGTTACTGCGGGAGCTGGTGGCCGAGTTCACCCTGACCGACAACCCGGCCAACACGACCACCTCCCTGCTGCGTTCACTCTGTCACCATGACGACTCGACCATCCTGGGGTCCTGGCTGCAGGAGACAGACCACAAGGCCATCGAGGACCAGGTCAGTGGGGGAGGGGGGTGTAGTGTGTCTGTCACCATGACGACTCGACCATACTGGGGTCCTGGCTGCAGGAGACAGACCACAAGGCCATCGAGGACCAGGTCAGTGGGGGAGGGAGGGGGGTAGTGTGTCTGTTACCATGACGACTCGACCATCCTGGGGTCCTGGCTGCAGGAGACAGACCACAAGGCCATCGAGGACCACGTCAGTGGGGGAGGAAGGGGGGTAGTGTGTCTGTCACCATGACGACTCGACCATCCTGGGGTCCTGGCTGCAGGAGACAGACCACAAGGCCATCGAGGACCAAGTCAGTGGGGGGGGGGGGGGGGTAGTGTGTCTGTCACCATGACGACTCGACCATCCTGGGGTCCTGGCTGCAGGAGACAGACCACAAGGCCATCGAGGACCAGGTCAGTGGGGGAGGGAGGGGGGTAGTGTGTCTGTCACCATGACGACTCGACCATCCTGGGGTCCTGGCTGCAGGAGACAGACCACAAGGCCATCGAGGACCAGGTCAGTGGGGGAGGGGGGTGTAGTGTGTCTGTCACCATGACGACTCGACCATACTGGGGTCCTGGCTGCAGGAGACAGACCACAAGGCCATCGAGGACCAGGTCAGTGGGGGAGGGAGGTGGGGTAGTGTGTCTGTTACCATGACGACTCGACCATCCTGGGGTCCTGGCTGCAGGAGACAGACCACAAGGCCATCGAGGACCAGGTCAGTGGGGGAGGGGGGGTAGTGTGTCTGTCACCATGACGACTCGACCATCCTGGGGTCCTGGCTGCAGGAGACAGACCACAAGGCCATCGAGGACCAGGTCAGTGGGGGAGGGGGGTAGTGTGTCTGTTACCATGACGACTCGACCATCCTGGGGTCCTGGCTGCAGGAGACAGACCACAAGGCCATCGAGGACCAGGTCAGTGGGGGAGGGGGGGTAGTGTGTCTGTCACCATGACGACTCGACCATCCTGGGGTCCTGGCTGCAGGAGACAGACCACAAGGCCATCGAGGACCAGGTCAGTGGGGGAGGGGGGGTAGTGTGTCTGTCACCATGACGACTCGACCATCCTGGGGTCCTGGCTGCAGGAGACAGACCACAAGGCCATCGAGGACCAGGTCAGTGGGGGAGGGGGGGTAGTGTGTCTGTCACCATGACGACTCGACCATCCTGGGGTCCTGGCTGCAGGAGACAGACCACAAGGCCATCGAGGACCAGGTCAGTGGGGGAGGGAGGGGGGGTAGTGTGTCTGTCACCATGACGACTCGACCATCCTGGGGTCCTGGCTGCAGGAGACAGACCACAAGGCCATCGAAGACCAGGTCAGTGGGGGAGTGGGGGGTAGTGTGTCTGTCACCATGACGACTCGACCATACTGGGGTCCTGGCTGCAGGAGACAGACCACAAGGCCATCGAAGACCAGGTCAGTGGGGGAGGGGGGGTAGTGTGTCTGTCACCATGACGACTCGACCATCCTGGGGTCCTGGCTGCAGGAGACAGACCACAAGGCCATCGAAGACCAGGTCAGTGGGGGAGTGGGGGGTAGTGTGTCTGTCACCATGACGACTCGACCATACTGGGGTCCTGGCTGCAGGAGACAGACCACAAGGCCATCGAGGACCAGGTCAGTGGGGGAGGGAGGGGGGGGGGTAGTGTGTCTGTTACCATGACGACTCGACCGTCCTGGGGTCCTGGCTGCAGGAGACAGACCACAAGGCCATCGAGGACCAGGTCAGTGGGGGAGAGGGGGGGAGTCTATCACCCCTGTCGGCTGGTTGTCATGGCAGTTGCGACGTCTGGTGTCAATCCTGTTTGTAGCAATTGTAATGAGGAACCAAGTATATTGACTTGGGTGAAGTGGTCATGACTTGGGTGAAGTGGTCATGACTGGAGGTGAAGTGGTCATGACTTGGGTGAAGTGGTCATGACTGGAGGTGAAGTGGTCATGACTTGGGTGAAGTTTGATTTCACCGATCCGTCTTATTGTTATTGGATGTTACATCATTGACTCGTTTACAAGTGATGAATGTTGTTTGCCGGAGACCGTCGCATTGCCCTTGCACGTCCACGGAGCTAGTGGACGCTAACGATACAAGATCACAACATATAATAGATAGCACATATGTGCTCTGGTCTGACCCGCCCTAAAGCCTGAAGGCCATGTGATGAATGGCATGTAGACCGCCCGCCCGCTGCCCCCCCCCACTCACCCTTCCGAGGCACAACACCCTCCCCCCACCCCACCTCACCCCCTCAGACCAGAAGTAAATAGACTCTCGCGGGGGTGGCCACAGCAGGCCCTGGGGGGTGAGGTTACCTTGTGGCTCTGTGGCGGTTGTTGGCGTGTGGGTTTCATTCTGTCTCTGTCTATCCTCACATGCATTCATCCTGGCCTTGTGCAGATGGTAACCCTTCGTTGTCATTGTCGATATATTTTGTTGGTTTTTTACACCACTGACGTTAACCCGCCTTACCTTGCATGCGCATGTCCATGCTATCAATGGTAGAGTGTCTCACATCAAACCGAGGCTGGGCCTTGGAGACGACTCCTTTCTCCGCGCGAGTGGCCTGCCGTCACCTTGTTCGTGGCATCAACTTATTGACAATAATATATATAATGTTTTAGACATACGTAAATTAAAGAGGGGCAAACTGAACTGGCGGTATGTGGCGAAGCGCGCAATCCTGAGGTGGCCCTTCAGTAGTGATTATCTAGAAATAGTGGAGACTGAAATTAGAGTAGCTTTCGATGGCATTAGCATATGTCTTGCCATATTAGGTAGTTGTTCAGTTAATCATTACTTGTTTTGTTGTGCTAGCTAGATGTTTATGTCGTGAGAGTTACAACAGCGTGTGTTCACTACCTCGGTTTTTACTTATTAACTCGACTAAATATCAATTCAGTAATTAAAAATGACAGCGAGAAGAACCAAAAACTTTTGCTATGACAATAGTTCTTCTTCTCTTGGAATGGTAGCTATTATGGGGTTAGCTGTGTTGGTGGCAGATGATAAGAACAGGATAGAAGACACGTAGAGTTGGGCGAGTGACGTCACCATAGATAGGTGGCCTGGGGAGAAGATGTAGCTGCGCACGCAGGTCGGCTAAGCTTGAGTAGTTCGTGGGCTACGTTGCAGTAGCTCTGACCGCGGCCTCTTGGTGTGGTTGCTGGCGCCCCTATGTCAGTGGTACGCTGTGCTTTACCGTTGTAGATGGAACCCGATCGTAAGGTGGACCGTGATAATGTGAGTATAGTCACGTGGCATGCCTAGCTTCATACCGTAGCGCCCTCTGGGGACTGGCGCCATTAACAGCCGCCATCTTGTGACGTCACGCCGTCACGGCTGGCCGAGATCTCGCGCTCTCCCTCGTTCTCGCTCCTACTTCTCGTCTCGCTGGCTGGTCATAACCGCAGTGTTCTATTGCTTTCTGTTTTTTACTCTTTTTTGACAACTTGTTTCGTTAATTGTTTAATTATTTTGATGACCTTTTGAATCAGTTTTCTGCTGTTGTTCGTTATGATCAATGCGATTGTTATTCGTGACTTTTCCTTTCGTGTTCTTACTGATTGTATTTGAATTATATCCACCGTGGTTGTTCCCCGTAGTTGTGCAATGATAGCTCTGGCACTGCCCCTCTGTCTCCATCCGGACACAATGTCCCCTTCAGAACCAAGAGAACAAAAGACAATAAGGTGATAAGACCATCCAAAGCGTCAAATGACTGTTCTTATTAGGATAGTGACAAACAATTAGTTTAACACTGTAGCCATGGGACCTGTCAACAGGAGTGGTCATCGAAATATATCCCTAAACTATTAGCAAAGCTGGACTGATGTATAATACAGGCTATATGCTAGATCTATCGCCAGTTAAACAATGCAACTGCTCGGTCAAGCCTTGCCTGTTCCTTTATAACACCTAACCTCGGCTTTCTAATGTAAGGGACAATATATTCTGTCTGACTGGATATCTTACGGCTATCCCTTTGGCTGTCTTATTTCAAATAGGCACTTAGTTTATAACACTAGCAAGCGTAGACCCATTTAATATTATACCTTATATATATATATATATATATATATATATATATCAAGTAAACACAAAATAACACTAGGAATTTTGCCCATTTAATTTTGTATCTTATATTACAAGCTTGACAAATGTAAATCTGCCTTCGTCAGAGTGTATCTTGAGACTGTTACAGTTTGAACTTGAAAAAGCTGCCGTTTTAAGTAGGAACGATCGTAAACTCGATATTAACCCAAAGCTACATACATACGGGAGAGGTGATCATGAACAGTGTGAATCAGTTCAAGGACCCGTCAGTCCACGAAATGTTGGTGTTTTAAGCCACATATGTGCACGTGACGGACAAACCGGGCCAGAAAACCTGTAACATGTCCCAGATGGAGGTGTCAAGGTTTGAACCCACGACTTTTTCACTCCATCTAGTGTTGTGTAGGGACCAAAAGATATCCCTAGAATAATATGAATAATAAAGGAGAGGAATGGTGCCATCTGCATCCTTGGAAATGTCCTGGCTTTGGCGAAGCAAATGTCTGCGCACCTGTGACCTAAACAGATGTAAGCTTACTCATTCATTTTGTATAGGTTCTCATTAAAAAAAAAAAAAATTATGTATCGTTCATTTATGCATCGTTCATTTAAAAAATGTATTTGTATAAATACAATATTTAACTCTAAATCATACCGGAACCATGTCTTACTTTACTGCGCATGTCCGTCTTGGGTGTTGTGTGTGTTTTAAGCTGTGTTACCCTTCGGTTCGCATGAGAACAACTGCCACAGACGGGGGCTGCATATCCACCCTCGGCCCTACAGCGTCCTGCTATGTCCTCTGTATGTGACCGCCTTCTGTGCTAGGTACACACGGCCGCACACCCTACCAGGCACGGGGGAGCTAGGGGGTGGGGGGTGAGGACCGCGACAATGCACGTTGCCGGACGGATAATGTCCGCAGAAATCTGCCCGCTGCACAGGTGTTTTCGCAGTCGTTTTGAGCTCGGATCCCTGCTTGACGTGACGGTATTTAATCCCAATGGGCGTGGTTTCTCTGATCTGTATCCCTCCGCATGGTACGCAGTAAGTGGCCACGTGGGTCTGGGTCACCGCTTGTATGACGGCGGGAAGGGACGGGAAGGAGGTGAGAGGCAAATATGTTCTATAAGCATGCCAAAGAACCAATATATTGTATTTATTATGTATTGATGAACGTTTGTATCTTTGTTGGTCACATCTTATTGGTCATATCTTCTATATCATGTTATGTGTCATCTTATGTATCACATATTATATATCATTTCTCATTGGTCATATCTTATCTGTCATCTTATATGTCGTGTCTTATGGGTTGCATCTTGTGGCTCATATCTGATGGGTTTTATCTTATTGGTCATACTTTCTGTATCATATCTGATGGGCCTTATCTTATGGGCCATATCTGATGGGCCATATCGGATGGGCCATATCGGATGGGCCATATCTGATGGGCCATATCTGATGGGCCATATCTGATGGGTCATATCTGATGGGTCATATCTGATAGGTCATATCTGATGGGCCATATCTGATGGGCCCCATCTGATGGGCCCTATCTGATAGGTCATATCTGATGGGCCATATCTGATGGGCCCCATCTGATAGGCCCTATCTGATAGGTCATATCTGATGGGCCATATCTGATGGGTCATATCTGATGGGCCATATCTGATGGGCCATATCTGATGGGCCATATCTGATGGGCCATATCTGATGGGTCATATCTTCTTATCATATCTTCTGTATCATATTTTATGGTCATATCTGATGGGTCATATCTTATGGGCCATATCTAATGGGCCATATCTGATGGGCCATATCTTCTGTATCATATCTTATGGTCATATCTGATGGGCCATATCTGATGGGTCATATCTTATGGACCATATCTTTTGTATCATATCTGGTGGGCCATATCTGATGGGCCATATCTGATGGGCCCTGGGATCAGACGAGTAAGCCGTCGAATCCATCCAATCACTGACTAGACCTAACAGTAGATGGCGCCCAGGAGGTTATGTCTACTGTCACACACATTGGATTCAATGATGCTTCACTGTGTGTTGCCCTCTACTATTGTTCAAACTTGTTTGTCTCATTAAGCGTCCCAGATCATAAATTGCCGGGTCTTTGATTGGTTGTCTTCGCCTTGAAGTGGGTCATGTCATAGTTCGCTCTGATTCACTGCATGGTGACCTTAGTATTGAAGGGTAGCACATTGCCATAGCTGTGAAGTAACCAAGTGGTGCCTGGACTGTCGTCACTGTCGTATTATCGCTGTATTGTGGTGAGTGGACAGGGGAGAGCCCCTTCAGGGTGGTGTATGACACGCTCATGTCACGTCTTCTGCCAGGTTCATCCCCAGTCTCTGGGACGTGAAGAGCGGTCTGATACCAGATTACATTCCATCCACATGCTACGGGACTGGCATTGGTCAATGGAATCATGACGTCACCACCAGTTCACCGTCGCCCGAAAACACTTTTCGTGAACACGTTGTCATTGGCCCAATATCACCTTGTTTGAGCGCGCTGTTATGGAATGTCTTTTCACTGTGTTACAGCTTCAGCCGAACAGTGCTTCTGGGTCGGGGGCCTTGGAACATGACGCAGCGTCCCTCTACACCAAGGATCAACCGGTAAGGCTCTCTCATCTGTATGCCCTGCCCTCCCTCTACACCAAGGATCAGCCGGTAAGGCTCTCTCATATGTATCCCCTGCCCTCCCTCTACACCAAGGATCAGCCGGTAAGGCTCTCTCATCTGTATGCCCTGCCCTCCCTCTACACCAAGGATCAACCGGTAAGGCTCTCTCATCTGTATCCCCTGCCCTCCCTCTACACCAAGGATCAGCCGGTAAGGCTCTCTCATCTGTATGCCCTGCCCTCCCTCTACACCAAGGATCAGCCGGTAAGGCTCTCTCATCTGTATGCCCTGCCCTCCCTCTACACCAAGGATCAACCGGTAAGGCTCTCTCATCTGTATGCCCTGCCCTCCTTCTACACCAAGGATCAACCGGTAAGGCTCTCTCATATGTATCCCCTGCCCTCCCTCTACACCAAGGATCAGCCGGTAAGGCTCTCTCATCTGTATCCCCTGCTCTCCCTCTACACCAAGGATCAACCGGTAAGGCTCTCTCATCTGTATCCCCTGCCCTCCCTCTACACCAAGGATCAGCCGATAAGGCTCTCTCATATGTATCCCCTGCCCTCCCTCTACACCAAGGATCAGCCGGTAAGGCTCTCTCATATGTATCCCCTGCCCTCCCTCTACACCAAGGATCAGCCGGTAAGGCTCTCTCATATGTATCCCCTGCCCTCCCTCTACACCAAGGATCAGCCGGTAAGGCTCTCTCATCTGTATCCCCTGCCCTCCCTCTACACCAAGGATCAACCGGTAAGGCTCTCTCATCTGTATCCCCTGCCCTCCCTCTACACCAAGGATCAGCCGGTAAGGCTCTCTCATCTGTATCCCCTGCCCTCCCTCTACACCAAGGATCAGCCGGTAAGGCTCTCTCATCTGTATCCCCTGCCCTCCCTCTACACCAAGGATCAACCGGTAAGGCTCTCTCATCTGTATCCCCTGCCCTCCCTTTACACCAGGGATCAGCCGGTAAGGCTCTCTCATCTGTATCCCCTGCCCTCCCTCTACACCAAGGATCAGCCGGTAAGGCTCTCTCATCTGTATCCCCTGCCCTCCCTCTACACCAAGGATCAGCCGGTAAGGGTCTCTCATATGTATCCCCTGCCCTCCCTCTACACCAAGGATCAGCCGGTAAGGCTCTCTCATCTGTATCCCCTGCCCTCCCTCTACACCAAGGATCAACCGGTAAGGCTCTCTCAGCTTCTTGTATTGTATTGTAATAAAATGTATCGATACATCTTGATATTACTGTTTGTTGTAAAGCTATATGCTGTGATGTGGGAGGTGACTGACGCCGCTTGCCGTTACAGAGTGAGCCGGTGCCTGGGCCCCTGCCGCTGGGCGTGGCTGTCATTGACAGCTCGGTGCGCCTGTACGGCCAGGTCTTCCCGCGGGTGGCACACAAACACCGCCTCCAGATGCTTGACCACTTCAACGAGTGCATCAAGCAGGCCAAGTCGTCCCGCCAACAGGCCATGCAGATCAACATCTTCGCCGCGGTCCTCTGCGCCCTCAAGGTGCGCCACACACACTATTATCGCATTTGAACTTGTATTAAACTATTCTCTTTCAAACATCAGACGAGGTGTGTATAGAGATACATCGAATGGGAAAGATGACATATAGCTGTAGAGTAAATTCAATTATTATGTACAATATAAGAGGCATGGAGACAACTTATTTAGACTAGATGACTTGTTATTCCGACCTCATGAAGCCTCGATAATTGTGACAAGCTTATTGTACTTCCTGAGCTGTTATTGAAGCACACCACTGTGGCGTTCTCCTGTCCTAGGACACCACTGTGGCGTTCTCCTGTCCAAGGACACCACTGTGGCGTTCTCCTGTCCAAGGACACCGCTGTGGCGTTCTCCTGTCCAGGGACACCGCTGTGGCGTTCTCCTGTCCAAGGACACCGCTGTGGCGTTCTCCTGTCCAAGGACACCACTGTGGCGTTCTCCTGTCCAAGGACACCACTGTGGCGTTCTCCTGTCCAAGGACACCGCTGTGGCGTTCTCCTGTCCAGGGACACCGCTGTGGCGTTCTCCTGTCCAAGGACACCGCTGTGGCGTTCTCCTGTCCAAGGACACCACTGTGGCGTTCTCCTGTCCAAGGACACCACTGTGGCGTTCTCCTGTCCAAGGACACCACTGTGGCGTTCTCCTGTCCAGGGACACCACTGTGGCGTTCTCCTGTCCAAGGACACCGCTGTGGCGTTCTCCTGTCCAGGGACACCGCTGTGGCGTTCTCCTGTCCAAGGACACCGCTGTGGCGTTCTCCTGTCCAAGGACACCACTGTGGCGTTCTCCTGTCCAAGGACACCACTGTGGCGTTCTCCTGTCCAAGGACACCACTGTGGCGTTCTCCTGTCCAGGGACACCACTGTGGCGTTCTCCTGTCCAAGGACACCACTGTGGCGTTCTCCTGTCCAGGGACACCGCTGTGGCGTTCTCCTGTCCAAGGACACCACTGTGGCGTTCTCCTGTCCTAGGACACCACTGTGGCGTTCTCCTGTCCAGGGACACCACTGTGGCGTTCTCCTGTCCAGGGACACCGCTGTGGCGTTCTCCTGTCCAGGGACACCGCTGTGGCGTTCTCCTGTCCAAGGACACCACTGTGGCGTTCTCCTGTCCAAGGACACCACTGTGGCGTTCTCCTGTCCAGGGACACCGCTGTGGCGTTCTCCTGTCCTAGGACACCACTGTGGCGTTCTCCTGTCCAAGGACACCGCTGTGGCGTTCTCCTGTCCAGGGACACCGCTGTGGCGTTCTCCTGTCCAAGGACACCACTGTGGCGTTCTCCTGTCCTAGGACACCACTGTGGCGTTCTCCTGTCCAAGGACACCACTGTGGCGTTCTCCTGTCCAAGGACACCACTGTGGCGTTCTCCTGTCCAGGGACACCGCTGTGGCGTTCTCCTGTCCAAGGACACCACTGTGGCGTTCTCCTGTCCAAGGACACCGCTGTGGCGTTCTCCTGTCCAAGGACACCGCTGTGGCGTTCTCCTGTCCAAGGACACCGCTGTGGCGTTCTCCTGTCCAAGGACACCACTGTGGCGTTCTCCTGTCTAAAGACACCACTGTGGCGTTCTCCTGTCCAAGGACACTACTGTGGCGTTCTCCTGTCCAAGGACACCACTGTGGCGTTCTCCTGTTCATCGGTCTGACGTCTTACTTTGCAGGGTCTGGCGGAAAGCAAGACAGGATTCGGTAACATTGAAGTCAGAAAGGCGGCAATCAACTTAGTATTGGTAAGAACCTTGCCTCTGACACCATCATACACCCGGTAATATGAGTGTCCATAGCCTGTGATGAAACCTAAACGTCACGCTTGGACTATGCTTGATGGCGGAAAACAAGCTTCGTTCATTTTACTTCTTGTTTGATTTCAGATTTTTCTTTACTGTACGTATTGTTGGCATTAGTGGACGCCTTAATATTTAATTCACAAACATTCAGTGTAATTTGTTGCGTGTTCTTTTAAACATGTAATTGTTTCCATTCGCTAGGGGGCGCTGGGGAGCGGCAATCCCATCTTGCGCTGCACGGCGGGCGAGGCCCTCGGACGCATGGCCCAGGTGGTGGGGGAGGGCAAGTTCATTGCCGAGATGGCTCAGTACAGCTTCGACAGGTGAGCCTCGCCCCTCCACGGCGCCGGTGATCACTTACTGTCATGTCCAACTAAGTGTTAATGTTAAATTCATGTATTGTTGCATCGTAACGGTGATGGGCATGTAGCTCCCCTTCCATTAGCAGTTGCTATGTTGCCACGCGGCCTGCTACTGATTCCGTCAGAAAGCATACTATTTAGAAACCGTTAACGTGTTGGTGACCGCTCCGTTGGCCGAGTCTGTAGAGTGCTAGAGACTGTTAATCAGTGGTTGCTGACCGCCCCGTTGGCCGAGTCTGTAGAGTGCTAGAGACCGTTAATCAGTGGTTGCTGACCGCCCCGTTGGCCGAGTCTGTAGAGTGCTAGAGACCGTTAATCAGTGGTTGCTGACCGCCCCGTTGGCTGAGTCAGTAGAGTGCTAGAGACCGTTAATCAGTGGTTGGTGACCGCCCCGTTGCAGGCTGAAGGTGGCGCGTGACGTGGTGACCCGGACCGGACACTCCCTGGCTCTGGGCTGTCTTCATAGATACGTTGGGGGCATGGGATCCGGACAGCACCTCAACACCAGCGTGAGCATCCTGCTGGCCCTGGCGCAGGACGCCACCTCACCCGTCGTACAGGTATGTATGAGCTTCTAATTAATGTGCAAGCATTTACTTGATAATATAGTGCTTGGTGTTATATTGACATGCGCTGCACGCCCTGGCCCTGAACCTCCAGTAACGTCCATGTGTTATATTGACAGGTGTGGGCGCTGCACGCCCTGGCCCCCATCCCCCAGTAACGTCCATGTGTTTTATTGACAGGTGTGGGCGCTGCACGCCCTGGCCCCGATCCCCCAATAACGTCCACGTGTTTTATTGACAGGTGTGGGCGCTGCACGCCCTGGCCCCGATCCCCCAGTAACGTCCATGTGTTATATTGACAGGTGTGGGCGCTGAACGCCCTGGCCCCGATCCTCCAGTAACATCCACGTGTTATATTGACAGGTGTGGGCGCTGCACGCCCTGGCCCTGATCGCCGACTCCGGGGGCCCCATGTTCCGCGGGTTCGTGGAACCCACGCTGTCCCTGGTCCTCCAGCTGCTTCTCAGCGTGCCGCCCTCCAACGTGGACGTCCACCAGTGTCTGGGCAAGTGTCTGGCCGCCCTCATCACCAGCATCGGACCCGAGCTCCAAGGTGGGTACCCGGCGCCGTCTCACAGGGCCAAGCAACCTTTAGGGAATCAGATATAGTGTTCACTGTGTGATAATTGGCACCTTCGTTTTCTGTTCTAAATGGTTGACAATGATCAACAGTTTAATATCAGCCAGTGATGTGTAATTCATAAGGGAATTTTAGCTTCATATTGACCAGCATGTGTTCTCCTATATCTCTATTATCGCCCATCTCTCGGCAGGTAACACTGGGTCAGTGGCGACGGCCCGGCTGTCGTGCCTGGTGTAGTACACGTGTTCTCATATACCTCTATTATCGCCCATCTCTCGGCAGGTAACACTGGGTCAGTGGCGACTGCCCGGCTGTCATGCCTGGTGTAGTACACGTGTTCTCATATACCTCTATTATCGCCCATCTCTCGGCAGGTAACACTGGGTCAGTGGCGACGGCCCGGCTGTCGTGCCTGGTGTAGTACACGTGTTCTCATATACCTCTATTATCGCCCATCTCTCGGCAGGTGCCACTGGGTCAGTGGCGACGGCCCGGCTGTCATGCCTGTTGTAGTACACGTGTTCTCATATACCTCTATTATCGCCCATCTCTCGGCAGGTAACACTGGGTCAGTGGCGACGGCCCGGCTGTCGTGCCTGGTGTAGTACACGTGTTCTCATATACCTCTATTATCGCCCATCTCTCGGCAGGTAACACTGGGTCAGTGGCGACGGCCCGGCTGTCATGCCTGGTGTAGTACACGTGTTCTCATATACCTCTATTATCGCCCATCTCTCGGCAGGTAACACTGGGTCAGTGGCGACGGCCCGGCTGTCATGCCTGGTGTAGTACACGTGTTCTCATATACCTCTATTATCGCCCATCTCTCGGCAGGTAACACTGGGTCAGTGGCGACGGCCCGGCTGTCATGCCTGGTGTAGTACACGTGTTCTCATATACCTCTATTATCGCCCATCTCTCGGCAGGTAACACTGGGTCAGTGGCGACGGCCCGGCTGTCGTGCCTGGTGTGCTGTGCAGTGATGCAGGATCACCCGGACTCCCTGGTGCAGTCCGAGGCCATCGCGTGTCTGCAGCAGCTCCATCTGTTCGCGCCCCGCCACGTCAACCTCACCACACTCGTGCCGCATCTCTGTGTAAGTCACCTGTTTCCTGTTACCAACAACACGCCGATATAAGCTGTCTGCACAACCCAGCCCATAGGTCACGGGCCACATCTGCTGCACATTATTGTAATTCCGCACCAGTCTCTCCATATGGCAAACCATTGATGTGTTGTTTGTTGGCTCTGTCTCCAGGAGACGCTGTACAGCCCACACCTCCTCTTGCGCCGCTCCGCCGTGTCCTGTCTCCGCCAGCTGGCCACGCGAGAGGCCCGCGAGATGTCGGACTACGCGCTCTCGCTGGCCTTCGAGAACGCCAAGGACGTGTCCGGGGGGTGGGGCGGGGTGGCGAGCGGGGGCGGGGGCGGCGGCGGCGGCGGCGGCCGCGCCATTACGGAGACCGGCCTCGAGGGGGCGCTGTTCCGCATGCTGGACAAGGAGACGGACCGGAAGTTGATGTCGCAAGTGCAGGACACGCTGGCCAGCCTGCTGCAGGCGCTGGCGGCGGAAAGGCTCAGCAGGTGGCTGGGACTCATCAAGGACGTCCTCCAGGCCACTTCCGGTGAGTGAGACCTGGTGCCTATTGTGTGGGACTTCCGGTGGGTAACTTCCGGTGAGTGAGACCTGGTGCCTATTGTGTGGGACTTTCGGTGGGTAACTTCCGGTGAGTGAGACCTGGTGCCTATTGTGTGGGACTTCCGGTGGGTAACTTCCGGTGAGTGAGACCTGGTGCCTATTGTGTGGGACTTCCGGTGGGTAACTTCCGGTGAGTGAGAACTGGTGCCTGTTGTGTGGGACTTCCGGTGGGTAACTTCCGGTGAGTGAGAGAGAATATCATTTATTTAACCAATGCCATGTTTCATGGAATACATGATGATAAACAGTGCATGATAATAAAAAGAGACGCATATATGGGATCAAAATAAGGTTACACTAATACCGGATACAAAGTGGCATTGGCCGAGGAGAGTCCCATTAAGACATAAATGTCGCTGGCATGGAACCCACCTCAAAAAAATGAAACAAAGCTTAATTTTGTGAATGAGACCAGGTGCCTATTGTGTGGGACTTCCGGTGGGAAACATCCGGTGGGTAACTTCCGGGGAGAAAGAGCTGATGTGTGGGACTTCCCGTGGGCAACTTCCTGTGGGTAACTTCCGATGGGTAACTTCCTGTAGGTAACACCGATGGGTAACTGCCGGTGGGCAACTTCCTGTGGGTATCTTCCAGTGGCTAACTTCCGGTGGGTGACTTCCGGTGAGTGAATGGCCGGTACTTCATGGTAGTTGAGTGCGACATGCGTGCGTTTTAAGTGCTTCCTAGTTCAGTGACCTGACATCGTCGTTTGAAATTGTTCAATTTTAAAGCCATATCATAGATAAGTGGTGTTAAAATCGCGCGGAGGGTTGAGTGGTGGGGGTGCGGAGTAACATTCACTCTCACTGCGTGGGGCAATCCCAGGGTTACAGTGGGTGTTATTAACACAGTCGTCGTTGTAGTGGAGTAAAAGGTTGTTGTGGGGCCTGGGGACGTCTGCGGAACACCACACGTAGTCAGCACTACCTACCAACCGCAATGAGATGTCCACCGTTACAGTATATTAAGCCCTCATGTAATCTCGCCCCTCCCTGCTGTCCCCAGGGGCCGGCAGCACGCTGAACTCCCCCACGGAGGAGGGGGAGCGGGGGTCCAAGGAGGTGGATGACGACAGCGCGGGGCTGCACGTGGGCGAGGCGGACGGGGCGGCCAAGCCCCCCAGCGTGGCGCCTCGCTGGCCCACGCGGGTCTTCGCCATCGACTGCCTCCTCAAGGTCATGGCCGCCTGCCAGGCGTCACCACAGCAACGGATCCACTTCGACATGGTGGCGGCCAAGAAGAGCCGCGCGCAGAACAAAGGTTTGTCCGCCAGTCTGCACGCGCGTAACCATAGCATCGAAACGATTAAATTGAATAATAGTGTTTTCGGTCATTTCCTTATATCGCATCAGTAGTGTTGTTAGTATCATTGTTCACTATGAATGTGTGTAATTGTTAGCGTGATATTTCATGAAGAGTTGATGGCGTGTTCTTTCAGAAGACTATTTGGTGCTACACCTATCTGAGTTAGTGAGAATGGCGTTCATAGCAGCGACCTCCGACAGTGACAACCTAAGACTCATGGGCCTCTCCGCCCTCCAGGTGGGTCACGCGTCCCCATTACAACGGGATACCCGCTCAGATGGTGCTCAGGGTGACCCCTAATCGTGTTTACATTTTTAAAAAATATATATTTTGCGTGATATTCACTTTTCATTATACAGCTTAATATCTCAATAACTGTGTTACTTTGTTTATATTTATGTCCGGACTTACCCAGAATGTATGTCCAAAAAATAAGTTTGGAGTGAAAGGATAGCTTCTAGTGATAGTAAGCGGAGAAAGAATTTGTGTTTGACCTTGTCCTTTACAGGAGATTATCACTCAGTTCGCTAAGACTGCGGAGCCAGAGTTTCCCGGTCACGTGATTTTGGAGCAGTACCAGGCACAGGTAAGTCTTGTGTTCGATGTGGCCGACGAGGTTCGATGTGGGACATGTTCCACGTTAAGACATGTCAAAGATAACTTTACTGCTGTTACTTTTTCTTTGTATTTGTTAGATATTCTGATTGCAAGACTATATCCTGCTTACGCTCAATGTTGAGTAAGAACGGTGCATAAATTATTTCAAAATACGTTTCTGCTGAACGAGATGTGACTAAATTTGCGCCCTTGTGTTGACGGGCGCCATGTTGTTTGTGTTGACGGGCGCCATGTTGTTTGTGTTGACGGGCGCCATGCTCTTTGTGTTGACGGACGCCATGTTGTTTGTGTTGACGGGCGCCATGTTGTTTTCACCAGGTGGGTGCCGCTCTGCGTCCGGCCTTCACCCCAGAGACAGCCCCGGATGTGACGGCCGCCGCTTGCGAGGTACGCCTCGCATCTAACGTCTCACCTCTAACATCTCACCTCTAACGTCTCGCCTCTAACGTCTCGCCTCTAACATCTCACCTCTAACGTCTCACCTCTAACGTCTCACCTCAAACGTCTCACCTCAACGTCTCACCTCTAACGTCTCACCTCAAACGTCTCACCTCTAACGTCTCACCTCTAACGTCTCACCTCAAACGTCTCACCTCAACGTCTCACCTCAAACGTCTCACCTCTAACGTCTCACCTCAACGTCTCACCTCTAACGTCTCACCTCAACGTCTCACCTCTAACGTCTCACCTCTAACGTCTCGCCTCTAACATCTCACCGCAAACGTCTCACCTCTAACGTCTCACCTGAAACGTCTCACCGCTAACGTCTCACCTCGTCTCGCCTCTAACGTCTCACCTCTAACGTCTCACCTCTAACGTCTCACCTCAACGTCTCACCTCTAACGTCTCACCTCAAACGTCTCACCTCAAACGTCTCACCTCTAACGTCTCACCTCAAACGTCTCACCTCAAACGTCTCACCTCAAACGTCTCACCTCTAACGTCTCACCTCTAACGCCTCACCTCTAACCTCAAACGCCTCACCTCTAACGTCTCACCTCTAACGCCTCACCTCTAACATCCCACCTCTAACGTCTCCCCTCTAACGTCCCACCTCTAACGTCCCACCTCTAACGTCTCACCTCAAACGTCTCACCTCAAACGTCTCGCCTCTAACGTCTCACCTCTAACGCCTCACCTCTAACCTCAAACGCCTCACCTCTAACGTCTCACCTCTAACGCCTCACCTCTAACGTCCCACCTCTAACGTCTCACCTCAAACGTCTCACCTCTAACGTCTCACCTCAACGTCTCACCTCTAACGTCTCACCTCTAACGTCTCGCCTCTAACATCTCACCCCTAACGTCTCACCTCAACGTCTCACCTCTAACGTCTCACCTCAAACGTCTCACCTCTAACGTCTCACCTCTAACGTCTCACCTCAAACGTCTCACCTCAACGTCTCACCTCTAACATCTCACCTCAAACGTCTCACCTCTAACGTCTCACCTCAAACGTCTCACCTCTAACGTCTCACCTCTAACGTCTCACCTCAAACGTCTCACCTCAACGTCTCACCTCTAACATCTCACCTCAAACGTCTCACCTCAACGTCTCACCTCTAACGTCTCACCTCAAACGTCTCACCTCTAACGTCTCACCTCTAACGTCTCACCTCAAACGTCTCACCGCTAACGCCTCACCTCAAACGTCTCACCTCTAACGTCTCACCTCTAACGTCTCGCCTCTAACGTCTCGCCTCTAACATCTCACCTCTAACGTCTCACCTCTAACGTCTCACCTCTAGCATCTCACCTCAACGTCTCACCTCTAACGTCTCACCTCAAACGTCTCACCTCTAACGTCTCACCTCTAACGTCTCACCTCAAACGTCTCACCTCAACGTCTCACCTCTAACATCTCACCTCAAACGTCTCACCTCTAACGTCTCACCTCAAACGTCTCACCGCTAACGTCTCACCTCGTCTCGCCTCTAACGTCTCACCTCTAACGTCTCACCTCTAACGCCTCACCTCTAACGTCTCACCTCAAACGTCTCACCTCAACGTCTCACCTCTAACATCTCACCTCAAACGTCTCACCTCTAACGTCTCACCTCAACGTCTCACCTCTAACGTCTCACCTCAAACGTCTCACCTCTAACGTCTCACCTCTAACGTCTCACCTCAAACGTCTCACCTCTAACGTCTCACCTCAACGTCTCACCTCTAACGTCTCACCTCTAACGTCTCACCTCAAACGTCTCACCTCTAACGTCTCACCTCTAACGTCTCACCTCAAACGTCTCACCGCTAACGTCTCACCTCAAACGTCTCACCTCTAACATCTCACCTCTAACGTCTCACCTCAAACGTCTCACCGCTAACGTCTCACCTCTAACGTCTCACCTCAAACGTCTCACCGCTAACGTCTCACCTCAAACGTCTCACCTCTAACGTCTCACCTCAACGTCTCACCTCTAACGTCTCACCTCTAACGTCTCGCCTCTAACGTCTCGCCTCTAACATCTCACCTCTAACGTCTCACCTCTAACGTCTCACCTCAACGTCTCACCTCTAACGTCTCACCTCAAACGTCTCACCTCTAACGTCTCACCTCTAACGTCTCACCTCAAACGTCTCACCTCAACGTCTCACCTCTAACATCTCACCGCAAACGTCTCACCTCTAACGTCTCACCTGAAACGTCTCACCGCTAACGTCTCACCTCGTCTCGCCTCTAACGTCTCACCTCTAACGTCTCACCTCTAACGTCTCACCTCAACGTCTCACCTCTAACGTCTCACCTCAAACGTCTCACCTCAAACGTCTCACCTCTAACGTCTCACCTGAAACGTCTCACCTCAAACGTCTCACCTCAAACGTCTCACCTCTAACGTCTCACCTCTAACGCCTCACCTCTAACCTCAAACGCCTCACCTCTAACGTCTCACCTCTAACGCCTCACCTCTAACGTCCCACCTCTAACGTCTCCCCTCTAACGTCCCACCTCTAACGTCCCACCTCTAACGTCTCACCTCAAACGTCTCACCTCAAACGTCTCGCCTCTAACGTCTCACCTCTAACGCCTCACCTCTAACCTCAAACGCCTCACCTCTAACGTCTCACCTCTAACGCCTCACCTCTAACGTCCCACCTCTAACGTCTCACTTCAAACGTCTCACCTCTAACGCCTCACCTCTAACGTCTCGCCTCTTAACATCTCACCCCTAACGTCTCACCTCAACGTCTCACCTCTAACGTCTCACCTCAAACGTCTCACCTCTAACGTCTCACCTCTAACGTCTCACCTCAAACGTCTCACCTCAACGTCTCACCTCTAACATCTCACCTCAAACGTCTCACCTCAACGTCTCACCTCTAACGTCTCACCTCAAACGTCTCACCTCTAACGTCTCACCTCTAACGTCTCACCTCAAACGTCTCACCGCTAACGCCTCACCTCAAACGTCTCACCTCTAACGTCTCACCTCTAACGTCTCGCCTCTAACGTCTCGCCTCTAACATCTCACCTCTAACGTCTCACCTCTAACGTCTCACCTCTAGCATCTCACCTCAACGTCTCACCTCTAACGTCTCACCTCAAACGTCTCACCTCTAACGTCTCACCTCTAACGTCTCACCTCAAACGTCTCACCTCAACGTCTCACCTCTAACATCTCACCTCAAACGTCTCACCTCTAACGTCTCACCTCAAACGTCTCACCGCTAACGTCTCACCTCGTCTCGCCTCTAACGTCTCACCTCTAACGTCTCACCTCTAACGTCTCACCTCAACGTCTCACCTCTAACGCCTCACCTCTAACGTCTCACCTCAAACGTCTCACCTCAACGTCTCACCTCTAACATCTCACCTCAAACGTCTCACCTCTAACGTCTCACCTCAACGTCTCACCTCTAACGTCTCACCTCAAACGTCTCACCTCTAACGTCTCACCTCTAACGTCTCACCTCAAACGTCTCACCTCTAACGTCTCACCTCAACGTCTCACCTCTAACGTCTCACCTCTAACGTCTCACCTCAAACGTCTCACCTCTAACGTCTCACCTCTAACGTCTCACCTCAAACGTCTCACCGCTAACGTCTCACCTCAAACGTCTCACCTCTAACATCTCACCTCTAACGTCTCACCTCAAACGTCTCACCGCTAACGTCTCACCTCTAACGTCTCACCTCAAACGTCTCACCGCTAACGTCTCACCTCAAACGTCTCACCTCTAACGTCTCACCTCAACGTCTCACCTCTAACGTCTCACCTCTAACGTCTCGCCTCTAACGTCTCGCCTCTAACATCTCACCTCTAACGTCTCACCTCTAACGTCTCACCTCAACGTCTCACCTCTAACGTCTCACCTCAAACGTCTCACCTCTAACGTCTCACCTCTAACGTCTCACCTCAAACGTCTCACCTCAACGTCTCACCTCTAACATCTCACCGCAAACGTCTCACCTCTAACGTCTCACCTGAAACGTCTCACCGCTAACGTCTCACCTCGTCTCGCCTCTAACGTCTCACCTCTAACGTCTCACCTCTAACGTCTCACCTCAACGTCTCACCTCTAACGTCTCACCTCAAACGTCTCACCTCAAACGTCTCACCTCAAACGTCTCACCTCTAACGTCTCACCTCAAACGTCTCACCTCAAACGTCTCACCTCAAACGTCTCACCTCTAACGTCTCACCTCTAACGCCTCACCTCTAACCTCAAACGCCTCACCTCTAACGTCTCACCTCTAACGCCTCACCTCTAACGTCCCACCTCTAACGTCTCCCCTCTAACGTCCCACCTCTAACGTCCCACCTCTAACGTCTCACCTCAAACGTCTCACCTCAAACGTCTCGCCTCTAACGTCTCACCTCTAACGCCTCACCTCTAACCTCAAACGCCTCACCTCTAACGTCTCACCTCTAACGCCTCACCTCTAACGTCCCACCTCTAACGCCTCACTTCAAACGTCTCACCTCTAACGCCTCACCTCTAACGCCTCACCTCTAACGCCTCGCCTCTAACGTCCCACCTCTAACGTTTCACCTCAAACGTCTCACCTCAAACGTCTCACCTCTAACGTCTCACCTCTAACGCCTCACCTCTAACGCCTCGCCTCTAACGTCCCACCTCTAACGTCTCACCTCAAACGTCTCACCTCTAACGTCTCACCTCTAACACCTCACCTCTAACGTCTCACCTCTAATGTTTCACCTCTAACGCCTCACCTCTAACCTCAAACGCCTCACCTCTAACGTCTCACCTCTAACGCCTCACCTCTAACGTCTCACCTCAAACGTCTCACCTCTAACGCCTCACCTCAAACGTCTCACCTCAAACGTCTCGCCTCTAACGTCCCATCTCTAACGTCTCACCTGAAACGTCTCACCGCTAACGTCTCACCTCGTCTCGCCTCTAACGTCTCACCTCTAACGTCTCACCTCTAACGTCTCACCTCAACGTCTCACCTCTAACGTCTCACCTCAAACGTCTCACCTCAAACGTCTCACCTCTAACGTCTCACCTCAAACGTCTCACCTCAAACGTCTCACCTCAAACGTCTCACCTCTTAACGTCTCACCTCTAACGCCTCACCTCTAACCTCAAACGCCTCACCTCTAACGTCTCACCTCTAACGCCTCACCTCTAACGTCCCACCTCTAACGTCTCCCCTCTAACGTCCCACCTCTAACGTCCCACCTCTAACGTCTCACCTCAAACGTCTCACCTCAAACGTCTCGCCTCTAACGTCTCACCTCTAACGCCTCACCTCTAACCTCAAACGCCTCACCTCTAACGTCTCACCTCTAACGCCTCACCTCTAACGTCCCACCTCTAACGTCTCACCTCAAACGTCTCACCTCTAACGCCTCACCTCTAACGCCTCACCTCTAACGCCTCGCCTCTAACGTCCCACCTCTAACGTTTCACCTCAAACGTCTCACCTCAAACGTCTCACCTCTAACGTCTCACCTCTAACGCCTCACCTCTAACGCCTCGCCTCTAACGTCCCACCTCTAACGTCTCACCTCAAACGTCTCACCTCTAACGTCTCACCTCTAACATCTCACCTCTAACGTCTCACCTCTAATGTTTCACCTCTAACGCCTCACCTCTAACCTCAAACGCCTCACCTCTAACGTCTCACCTCTAACGCCTCACCTCTAACGTCTCACCTCAAACGTCTCACCTCTAACGCCTCACCTCAAACGTCTCACCTCAAACGTCCCATCTCTAACGTCTCACCTCTAACGTCTCACCTCTAACGTCTCACCTCTAACGCCTCACCTCTAACGCCTCACCTCTAACGCCTCACCTCTAATGTCTCACCTCAAACGTCTCACCTCTAACGTCTCACCTCTAACGTCTCACCTCTAACGCCTCACCTCTAACGTCTCACCTCTAACGCCTCACCTCTAACGTCTCACCTCAAACGCCTGACGTCCACCAAACTCGGTCTGATATGTCTGACCATATATCTGATCGTGAAAAACGACCTTCCTTATATTAATTGAAATTTGCCTTGTTCATGTTTGCTTGTTTTTTATTACTCAGGTAATCAGGACACATTAAGGTCAAGGTCAAAGTCAAGGGCTGTAATATATATCATCTATGCTTCACAAATTTCAGTAATATTTATCATTTGCTATTTCCATGATATATTTAGTTATCCCCCATTCTGCATTATACTGTTATACATGAGGTAACCAAGTAATAAGCAGTTATTAAATATCATTTACAGTAATATACCTCTGTCCGTGACCGTGTCTACGTACTTACCACGTGCTCACCACGTGCTCGCCGCTCCAGGTCTGTAGCTGTTGGATCGGCAGCGGCGTGGCCCGTGACCTCAATGACCTTCGGCGCGTCTACCAGCTGCTGGTGTCGTCGCTGGCCAAGTTGAAGGACGGCAAGGACACGTCTCCGCTGTACAGCGAGAGCGCTTCCACCATGGAGAAACTGGCCGTGCTGCGCGCCTGGGCAGAGGTAACGTAGCTGCCACATACGGTGTGCCACAGGAGAACCAACGCCTAGTTTGCTATTCAAGAACCATATAGTTAGACTTATCCCGTCGGCCGGTGCCGGTACTGAAGAGTTGGTAAAGCCCATGATATCGTTGTCTGCCTGCTTGAAGACCAGCGACGACTAGATACAATTTTAGGTGATCTATATTGCATATGTCTGGTTTTCACCCCCTACTTACCAGATATGTAGATCCTGAAACTGATATTGAAACTGATCCAAAACTGATCCCAAGCCTTATCGTTACTTTGATCATGATCCTGACAATGTTCTTGTCACTGATCCTGATCCCGACACTGATCCTGACGTTGGTTTTGACACGAATCCCGACACTGATCCTGACGTTGGTTTTGACACGGATCCTGACACGGATCCTGATCCCGACACTGATCCTGACGTTGATTCTGACACTGATCCTGGCACTGTTCCTGACACTGATCCCGACGCTGATCATAACTGATCCTGACACTGATCCCGACGCTGATCCTGACGCTGATCCTGACTGATCCTGTTGCTGATCCTGACGCTGGATTCGCTCCCTAGGTGTACATCGTGGCCATGACCCAGAAGCAGGTGCAGGGCCCCCCGGACCCACGGGAGGGTGAGGAGGCGGAGGAGGAGTACCCGAGTGGGGGTGGCGAGAGCCTGCTGAGCCTGGTGCAGCCCGAGATGGTGACCCTGAGCCGTCAGTGGCTGGCGGTCCTCAAGGACCACGCCCTCCTCTCACTCCCAGCCGGTAAGCCTCATTGTCTGTACGCCGCACTGGTCTGTACGCCACACTTGTCTGTACGCCACACTTGTCTGTACGCCACACGTGTCTGTACGCCACACTTGTCTGTACGCCACACGTGTCTGTACGCCACACTTGTCTGTACGCCACACTTGTCTGTACGCCCCACTTGTCTGTACGCCACACTTGTCTGTACGCCGCACTTGTCTGTACGCCACACTTGTCTGTACGCCACACTTGTCTGTACGCCACACTTGTCTGTACGCCGCACTTGTCTGTACGCCACACTTATCTATGCGCCTCACGTGTCTGTACGCCTCACGTGTCTGTACGCCAGTGGTTGGCTATCCTCAAAGGCCCTCCTCTCACTCCATTGTCACTCAACAACCCCAGAACATGGCCTCTCTTGCCATTCATTATAACGTGTTAATTTCACCAGTACGACAATGCCGAGGGCTTTCGTGCCTACAATAACACGTGCTTGCCTCCCTCGTGTGCAGAATACTCGAGTCAGCTGCCGTCAGATGGCGGCACCTTCTACACGGCGGACACGGCCGAGTCTGCGCGGCCCCATTACAAGCGTGCCTGGCCGCCCGTGCTGTACGCAGCCTCGCTCTGGCTCCAGGAGGCTGGCTTCACCAGCGTCGACAAGGACGACAGCAAGCCGGCCAACATGCAGGCCGGGGAGAGTGATGCCGACCGCTTCCACCTGCTGCTGGGTGAGTCACTGCCCCGCCGCCCCGCCCCGCCCGCCGCCCGCCCGCCCGCTGTCACGTGGGGCTGGGTGAGTCTCTGTATGCATCTGTCTGTGTTAATGTATCTGTCTGTCTGTGTTCATGTATATGTCTGTCTGTGTTCGGGTATCTCTCTGTCTGTGTTAATTTATCTGTGTCTGTGTGCAGGTATCTGCATGGAGGCGCTGTGCAGCCCCACGTCCTATCACCCCCTGGAGACTGCGATGCTCTGTCTGCGGGCGGTGTACACCCTGCTGGACGACCCCTGGCCCAGACGGAAGCTGGGCGCCGAGCAACAGGTCGCCATCGAGCTGCTCAACGTCCTCCACAGGTACTACAGGCCGCTAGATGGCGCCACCGCTCAGCGCGCCGCCACCGTTCAGTTGTGCCTCATCCTATATTTGTGTTAACGTGGCCGAAGACATTGCCATTACATTCATGTTACCATGACATCCACGTTACCATCACACTCACGTTACCATAACATCCACGTCACCATAATACTCACGTTACCATAATACTCACGTTACCATAATATTCACGTTACCATAACATTGCTGTTACCGTGACCCGCACCATGGCCCTCACCTCCACGTCCCCGTCACCCAGGTTGCTCCTGACTCGGGAGGCCGTGGAGTGCTTCCAGCTGATCCTGATGGTCGTCAACCAAGTCTGTAAAGCCGCCCAGGAAAACCTGGAGTACGAGCAGGAAATCCAGAAAGGTACGCCATGACACTAATTACTGATCCATGGTCAATCTCATGTTTAAACGCATTTATTTATGTTTATAGAAGATTTCTTATACAATGTTGAGATTGATGAAGAAGTAAATCGTGAACTCTGATTCTGTTACAGAGAAGTTAAATGAGCGTCCGGCAAATTCTGAGCCGGATGTGAAGGACGCTGTGGAGGTGAAGGTGGTCGGCGAGGGGGGTGAGAAGGGCGTCATTCTGCCCGGCAAGTCCCTGGTGTTCGCCAGCCTCGAGGTCTGTCTGTGTGTCCTGGTGCGCCACCTACCGAGCCTCAATCCCTCGCTGCCCACCTCGGGGCTGGGCGCCACCTGGCGGAAGACGAAGATAACGGAGGAGACGAGTGAGCTGATCTCCGGCACAGTTCAGATCCTGGCCGAGCTGCCGGGGCTGTGCTCTCCCGCGGGTAGGCCACTCACACCACCACGCCAGGCTGCTCTACATTGATACTGTTTACTTTAGTAACATATTCAGTGCTATATTCAGAACAAGATGAGGCGTTGACACAAGGTCATCGACCACATTTTTGCTTCCTCTGAGCTGAGATGTATTGTTTAATAAAGGTGATAAGAAAGTAACATAGGGTCTGGCCATATGCATCTGTTTTTCACAGGCCAGCTTTTTGTCATAGTTTGATACATTAGGTCAACCTTTCCCCGTTTATGTCTCGCAGATGTCACCGATTATGTCACGCAGATGTCACCGATTATGTCACGCAGATGTCACCGATTATGTCACGCAGATTTAGGCCCACACATTATCTCCATTTGATATAATAATATTGATATAATATATCTAAAATGTATCAATTATTTCCCCATTTGATACATTATTTTTTTAATTGACACCCTATTTTCTTAATTAATACATTATTTTTGCAATTGATACATTTAACACATTACCCAGTGTTTCTAAATTGTTTCTAAAATCAAAATTGTTTTGACCACCATTTATGCATGTTCGTCGTGTAAAATTGCCGAGTGACCTAGTAACGGTTGCTATTGGTGACCGCAGGGAGCGTGGCCATCCTGCCGACCGTCATGTACCTGGTGACGGGCGTGATTAAGGAGATGGCCGTGAGGGGGCACAAGGTGTCGCCCACCGTGGCGGTGGCGCTGCAGAGCCTCAAGGCGCTGTGCACCTCCTCCTTCCTGCAGCAGCCCGCCTCCCAGGGCGACTGGGTGGCCATTTTGCGGGGCGCGCTGGCCACCGTCCTCGACTACTCCAAGCCTGGTACGTACCCACGCTACACCCCCCCCCCACCCCCCCCCAGAAGGCAACCGCTGTCAGTATCACTGCCAGTAGGCTACCTCTGGTGGTACCACTGGCAGTACCACGGCCAGTACCACGGTCAGTACCACTGCCAGTACTACTGGCAGTGGTACTGGCAGTACATTCTAAGCTGTAGACTCCAGTCTGTACACTCCAGTCTGTACACTCCAGTCTGTACACTCCAGTCTGTACACTCCAGTATCTAGACTCCAGAATGTAGACTCCAAGCTGTATAGTCCAATTGGTACATCTCAAGCTGTACACTCCAGTCTGTAGACTCCAAGCTGTACAGTCCAAGCCCGGTACGTACCACTGCCAGGCTGTACTGTAGGCTGTACTGTAGGCTGTACTGTAGGCTGTACTGTAGGCTGTACTGTAGGCTACCACTGGCAGTACCACTGCCAGGCTGTACTGTAGGCTACCACTGGCAGTACCACTGCCAGGCTGTACTGTAGGCTGTACTGTAGGCTGTACTGTAGGCTGTACTGCAGGCTACCACTGTCAGTACCACTGTACACTCCAGTGGGTACACTCCAGTGTGTACACTCTAGACTGTACACTCCAAGCTGTAGACTCCAGTCTGTACACTCCAGGTTGTATGTAGACTCCCAGCTGTACAGTCCAATGGGTACATCCCAAGCTGTATACTCCAGTCTGTACTTCAATCATTAATTGTACATCTGTACATTCCAATTTGTTCGCTCGAAAATGTACATCCCAAGTTGTACACTCCAATATAAACTCCAATCATTAAATCTGTACACTCCAATATTTTTCTTCCAATCTGTACACTCCAATATATTTCTTCCAATCTGTACAATCCAATCTGTACACTAATATGTGCATTCCACAACACTGTACATTTCAATCTATGCAAAGGCCAGTGATATTTCCATCTCTTCTAAATCTGTAAACACCTGTAAATATCATATCGACGCAAAAGAATAATACGCAAAAGGTACACATGTCATAAATATAACATGTATTATATTAACAAACCACGTGTCAGTCATGTGACTTGTGTTTTCCAGACGAGGCGAAGGTCGCCTCAGGGATTGAGGACTGCACGTTGCTGCTGACCTTGGGCGTCTTCATAGTGTCCACGCCCCCAGAGGTTGTCTACATCAAGAACCTGTTGGAGCGCTGTGTGGACACCTTCAAGCTGGCTTGGGACAGTCCCGACCCCACGGTGAGTGTTCATAGTGTCCACGCCCCCAGAGGTTGTCTACATCAAGAACCTGTTGGAGCGCTGTGTGGACACCTTCAAGCTGGCTTGGGACAGTCCCGACCCCACGGTGAGTGTTCATAGTGTCCACGCCCCCAGAGGTTGTCTACATCAAGAACCTGTTGGAGCGCTGTGTGGACACCTTCAAGCTGGCTTGGGACAGTCCCGACCCCACGGTGAGTGTTCATAGTGTCCACGCCCCCAGAGGTTGTCTACATCAAGAACATGTTGGAGCGCTGTGTGGACACCTTCAAGCTGGCTTGGGACAGTCCCGACCCCACGGTGAGTGTTCATAGTGTCCACGCCCCCAGTGGTTGTCTACATCAAGAACCTGTTGGGGCGCTGTGTGGACACCTTCAAGCTGGCTTGGGACAGTCCCGACCCCACGGTGAGTGTTCATAGTGTCCACACCCCCAGTGGTTGTCTACATCAAGAACCTGTTAGAGCGCTGTGTGGACACCTTCAAGCTGGCTTGGGACAGTCCCGACCCCACGGTGAGTGTTCATAGTGTCCACACTCCCAGTGGTTGTCTACATCAAGAACCTGTTGGAGCGCTGTGTGGACACCTTCAAGCTGGCTTGGGACAGTCCCGACCCCACGGTGAGTGTTCATAGTGTCCACACCCCCAGAGGTTGTCTACATCAAGAACCTGTTGGAGCGCTGTGTGGACATCTTCAAGCTGGCTTGGGACAGTCCCGACCCCACGGTGAGTGTTCATAGTGTCCACACCCCCAGAGGTTGTCTACATCAAGAACCTGTTGGAGCGCTGTGTGGACACCTTCAAGCTGGCTTGGGACAGTCCCGACCCCACGGTGAGTGTTCATAGTGTCCACACCCCCAGAGGTTGTCTACATCAAGAACCTGTTAGAGCGCTGTGTGGACACCTTCAAGCTGGCTTGGGACAGTCCCGACCCCACGGTGAGTGTTCATAGTGTCCACACCCCCAGAGGTTGTCTACATCAAGAACCTGTTGGAGCGCTGTGTGGACACCTTCAAGCTGGCTTGGGACAGTCCCGACCCCACGGTGAGTGTTCATAGTGTCCACACCCCCAGAGGTTGTCTACATCAAGAACCTGTTGGAGCGCTGTGTGGACACCTTCAAGCTGGCTTGGGACAGTCACTTCTGTATGTGACACAAACCTGCCGGCATTACATTGCCACTTGACCTATGATCTTTGCGCTGTGTTTCTACTTTCGCCACTGCGCAATGAAGTGGTTCTTACAGTGTTACTGTGGCTGTGTTACTTACAGTGTTACTGTGGCTGTGTTACTTACAGTGTTACTGTGGCTGTGTTACTTACAGTGTTACTGTGGCTGTGTTACTTACAGTGTTACTGTGGCTGTGTTACTTACAGTGTTACTGTGGCTATGTTTCAGGTTCGCCTAAAGTGTGTTCAGACCCTGATCTCCATCTACCAACACCCGGACCGGTCCCTGTCACACCCGTTCATCGTGGGGCTGGCCCCCGGGGTCCTGGAGTACCTGTTGGGGGCGGACCGCCAGAGGCCGGCCAGCGACAAGGAGCTGGCCCTCACCCTGGAGAGCGTCAGACTGCTGGAGACCCTCATAGTGATCGCCGAGGACCACCTCCGTGAGTAACACAGCCTCACCCCCCCCTCCCCAGGTCACCAAGGCCTAGTACCCAGTAGTACCCCCCCCCCTCTCCACCTCCGATAAGCCTAACCACCGCTCACCAGTATCAATCATTAATGTACTTGCATACATGTGTTCATCAATTTAAACTGTTAAGGCTGAAGCCCATGTCCTCCCTTCACTGCAGGAATCCACCTGATCGCCGTCCTGGTGCCGCTCCTGGTGTCCTTTCTGACGGAAGTCGACGACGGCGCGAGCAAGGACAAGGTCAAGGACGGCGACAAGGCGGCCCCTGCGCCCAGCGCCCTCTCCCGGACGCTGCACGACCACGCCCTGCAGAAGGTGATGCGCGTGGGCCCACAATACCCGGCCCACTTCCGGTCCGTCATGCAGACGTCGCCGCCGCTGAAGGCGCGCCTGGAGCTGGCGGTGCGCGCGCAGCAGCAGCAGCAGCACGACAAGCAGACCTCGGCGGACCGGGCGCTGGGCAGGCTCGGCCAGGGACCCGCGCCTCCCAGTATTAAACTGAAAATGGACTTCAGTAACTTCGGCTCCAAGTCTTAGTGTCACAAGTTGGAATTGCTATATCTGTCGGCCTTTTTTATAAGAGATAATCAACGGTGCCGCGTAACCTGTGTTCCCTGTCCTCGCGTCCTTCACTGTTAGCAGTCTGCGTGGTGGGTGTGTTCAGTGAACACCAGTCGGAGCCACCAGCCCCACTGCCCGGTCACGTAGGTTAGCCAGAGGTGCGCCTGGCATGGGGCAAAGCAGGAGTAGCAATGGTGGTAATCCTCAGCGGAATAGAGGGCAGTTTGTACTTTAGTATCCAAGGAGACACCTTGTGTTCAGACTCGCGTGACATTTTAACTAATTTATCTGCACCACCTCCCGGTGGGTATTAGTTAAGAGCACTTCCCCCCTCAGAGTTATTGAAATGTTCATATTTATTGCTTCGGCTTGTCGCACTATCAATTCAACAATTAAGTCCCGGTTTGATAATGCATTATCCCGTTGAACTATTATATTCGGATATCTTCTGTGAGATTGTTTGTCGTTGCCAAGTTTCATTCGCTGTAAATCAAAGATCCCTGATGCCGGCGTCTGTGCCTTTGCCTTCAACCCTCCAGCATTGGACGGAAAATGGAAACCTTGTGAACATATTCACCATGGTTCTAAATCCACATTTGCAACATGATGTGGAATTAATGCAGTTCAAATCAGGTTTTTTGTATAACAACAAATTCAAATACAGAAAGCAATAAGAAGTTTCTCATGGGTTAAGAGAAGCAGCAGAGCGCGAATTGCGTGTTGATGATCTGTCACGACTCCACATTTTTCTCGTCAATCCCGGTATATGTCGCCGGCCAAGTCACGTGGATCTAGCCGAGGACTTTTAGGGTTGAAACCGTATATTGTCACATGCATGTTACAAGAACGTCATCAAGCCGTATGGAAGATTGTGAATAGTTCAGTGTTGAATCTGCCAAACGAAAGTGCTTAACTAAATGTGTATAATATATATTAGCTATTTAAGTGTTCCTTGAATGTCATATCGTCGCTTCCTTGGTTGGGAAAGTCTCCCCATGCAACGCAGAGGTGCAGAGGAAAGAAGAGAAAATGGAATGGCCAAACGTAGATCGCCTCGCTTAGAAGAAATCTTGCAACACTTTATTGTAAAGATAATTTGGAAGAAGCTAATAGCGTCAGATGCATTGCAAAAAACATTAATTGGTTATTCTATGAATTCTTCTGCATTGGAAAAACAAATTGAGCTTACGTCTTTTTGCTGAAATAATGCTGTAAGAAATAAAAGTTAATTGGCCAAATGTTGTTACCACAAATACAATTATTGTCTTCCTTTAACACGTCTGGTTTCCATCCGTCAACATTATATTACCCTTAGCCCAGAGATAGAGCACCAAGTGGTAAAACTATAGCCGTATAACTATTTTTATATAACAGTGTTGTGGCTCCTGGATGTAGGCTAAAGTCCAGCTCTTAGGTCCATAGGGTCTTTCAAGATATTAATCCCAATATATTGCCCCATCAAAGTAGAATACCCGTTAATTTTATTCGGAAGCACGATTAGAATGTTCTACTATAATGCTATACGACTCATGAAAACAAAGAAATAGTCAGCGGCGATCATTCGAAGTTTCGTGACGTAAGTGAGGTTCCCGTTTGAAGAGCTGCCGCGCTGTATGCAAAGAGCCGGGCAGCCCTGCTATTTCTTAAGTTAAAAACTCCGTAACCCAACATCGCAGGTTATAACACTATTCCAGATACTACACATCGAACACTGCAAGTTACATCCTTTCTCAAGCATGTAAGTGTGCATCGATTACATACAGGTATCACTGCTTATTTCACAAGATTCGCCGTCCACATTTTTAATATGATAATGCGAGACTGCTCGTTTTCGTTAATTAGAAAAACTATTTCACCGCAAACCTACCCTACTTTTCGTTCGCAATAGCTTGCGTCCGTGGCCAATCCGCCAAATTCATGTCGACCCGTATCGCGATCCGAAGTGAACGCTTTCCGTTCATGGCGCTACGATACGCACCCCTGGTCTATCGAGTGTCCCAACACCTAGGCCGGGGTTAGCCCTGGTACATGCCTCTGACCACGCTCGTAAACGGGGCAAGGGCTAGGCTTGGCTCTCCGGCCTTCAGAGCTTGACCCCCTTATCGGTGATCATTTCAAACGTGCTGTTATACACCTTTTTTTAAATACTTCATATAAAAAAAATCAATGACCCAGAGTCCAAACTGCCACCACACATCATAACGAGGACTTTAGGCATTCATTCACAGCCCTAGCAGTTCGTTGGCAAAGCGAACGCGCTTCGCCGGGCGATCAGTGTCGGTGATGTGACAGCGGTTCCTGCGTAGTATGCTCCCACTAGGTGTGAGGTTCTGGTCGCCTGGCAACGACTTGGGCAGGAGCCCCCTGACCACTAACGCGATCCTGTATGTGGACTTGTTGACCAGGCATCAGAGGAGGAAGATCATAAGCATGTTGGTCGTGATAGGCTTTTTGGTGGATTTGCCTCTGCTCGAACCTCTCCCTGATGATGTCTCGGTTCTGTATCGGGTTCCGCAGTTTCACGGGAAGATTTCCTCTGATCTTGCGAGTGTAGAGTAGCTCAGTCGGGCTTGGGATCATGTGATCTATCGGTGTCGTACGTAGGCAAAGTAGAGCGAGATCTGGATCAGTATGATCTACCTTTGCCTTCTTTAGAACGTACTTCACCGTCTGGATAGAATGTTCTACGAATCCATTTGACTTCGCGTGATACGGGGACGAAGTGACGTGGTCGAATCCCCAAGCCTTTACAAAGTCCTTGTAGGTCTGGCAGTCATAATGTCGACCATTGTCACTGATGATTTTCTCAGGCACTCCATGTTCAGCCAGAACTTGTTTGGTGATGTTCACAACTGCTTGACTTGTACATTGCCCTCTAATCTCGCTCACGATTGGGTATTTTGAATATTAGTCAGCAATCATGAGATAGGTTTGTCCATCAAGATAGAATAAGTCAGTGCCTAAGATTTGCTAGGGTCTAGATGGCAACTAATGTCAAAGAAGCGACTCAGGAGGTTGTGATGTCCTGAAACGTTAGCATATGCTGCAGTGTTTCACAATTAGGTCAATGTCAACATTCATGTTGATCTAATACACACAGCTCTTGGCATGCAGTTTACATTTTTCAGCGCCTTGATGTGCCATATGAATTTTCTCAAAGACTTCTCCTTTCGTGCTTGATGGAATCACTATTCTATCTCCCTTTAGCACAATTCCGTTCTCTACAGACAGTTCGTCTCTGAACGACCAATAAGCACGTAGAGGTGATGGTAAATCTCTTCTTGTCATAGGCCATCCTTCAAGGATCACTTCTTGTAAAGCTGAAATAGTACAGCATCGTGTCCAGTTTTCCATTTTAGTTCATTGAGCTTGTCCGTTCTAAATCGTACAAAATTCACTTTCATGTCCTAGTTGATGGGGGCTTGCTTGTTTTGGTTTGGCAGCAGCGAGGATCATCGCCTTTCTAGGAATTTGAGTTATGGTGACGTCATAGTCTTGCAGCCAGAGAAGCATGCGTTGTAGGCAAGGAGGTGACCCAGAGTCAAGACTGCCACCACACATCATAGCGAGGACCTGAGGCATTCATTCACTGCCCTAAACACCATGTTCACTGCATGTGTTGGCTTCGCTAATCCTTCCTCACCCTATATATATCACACTTACCCATTGGCGCAAGTGCCCCCAGGCAAGCCCGCTTCTCCAGGGGCACAACGGTAACAATGTTAAAATCCTTCGACGTTAGTAGGGAATAGACTGTAGCTTTTATTATAATGCGGGCGCGTACAATAATAGTGCTTACGTATTCTATATACCTTGTTCTATCATCTGAGATCAAAAAAGTGTGTCGACACTAGGTTGTTTTGATTATATTTTCGCGAAGAAATGTTGGAGCACACAACTGTTCCCGACCAGCCATCCGCCATATTTGTTTTTGGCGGATGTCGGTACCTGTGAATGCGAGTTGGTTCCTCCTCTCCGTTAGCATATGACTCTCCGCTAGAGGGCCTTGTTAGTCGCTCACTTTGAACTTAAGGACAACAGCAGCGCCCTCTTTCACAGGTCATTGACTGTTACAAAGTTTGGGACCCAGGCTACATATGGTTCAAATGGTGGCGGGATTCGCCAGGTGGCGCTGCATACACATGGCGGTTGGTAGGGAAAAGTCGCATGCTCCAACATTTGTTCGCGAAAATATGACTGGAACAATCTAGTGTTGACACACTTTCTTGATGTCAGAAGATAAAACAAGGTATATAGAATACGTGAGCACTATTATTGTACGCGCCCGCACTATAATAAAAGCTACAGTCGATTCCCTACTAACGTCGAAGAATTTTAACTTTGTTACCGTTGTGCCCCTAGAGAAGCAGGCTTGCCTGGGGGCACTTGCGCCAAACTTACCCAGTGCCAGTGCAAAGAACACATTAAGAACTTGCAAACATCCTTATGCTCACAGTGAAAGTAGCTTAAGCAATCATAGAAAATTCTCTTGATTATATGACTAGCACCTCATCAGCTGGTTGTGTAAGACCACTGTGCTACACACTAAGCACCACTTCTTACATCTGCTGGTGGGGCACAGGGTCAAATACACACTGTACCACTTGGGCAAATACATCAGACAGCAACAAGACTGGTCGATAGAGGATCATGATAATACATTCAGCCCCCAACCAAACTATACTGCAATAGATGTGACAAATAGAAGATTGAAAGTGACTTAATGAAAACTGTTTTTATTAGGCTTGCAACAAAATTGGGCTATTTCAGGATTTGTGAGACTACAGCACTACCTATTTTTATCAAGTAATCATCAGGATGAACAGTATTATAGTAAAACACCTGTGTGTAGCTATTAATAGACCAGATGTTACAGGCATACAAACAGAGTATGGATCTTATAACAGTTGGATTTGCCAAGTATCTTAACTATTACCCACAGCACCTGGCATGAAGCATTTTACCAAATTATCTACCATAGTGTAAAAGGTCATAATATTTGGCTTCATTCCCGTAAGAAAATATATGAATATGTAATAATACAGTAATTTACCAACTAATATTATTTCCTATATATCAACTTACAGATCCTTTTCCAGTATTTTACTTTTACCTAGATAATCAACATAACATATCTGGTATAATACTTGAAGCTTTTGTTAATATATATATGGATATCATTTCTTTTACATGCTTATTTTAAACTTTATTATCGAAAGGTTTACTCAGATATACTCACAATATATACAGATTGTACTGTTATATATATGTTGCATGCTGTGGTGCATTCAAGTAAGATTTAATTCCTTCAAAATTGTTCTCTAGCACTTTCTTGCAATATACCCCAGTTGGGAGAATGTGCATCACTGGCCAACCAATTGAAATCATCAACATCATCCCAGTTATTTTTAGATTTATCAAGACCTGACTCCTGGTAATGTTGATCAATTTCAGAATACGTCCATGTGTAAGGTGCGAATGACAACTTCATACAGTCTTCAATGATAGCTCTGCTTGTAACATGCAAGTAAAATGTAGCATCTGTAGTTGTATGACAACGTAATTGCTGGCACGATATCACAAATGTACAATTTTTACATCCATCGATGAAAACAGAGCTTGAAACTGGGCCACAAAATACTTTGCAATCAGTAAGATTATTCATATGAACTGTACTTGGGTATCCAAAGAGTTTAATGGTGCATCCCTCCAAATTGGCAAGAGTGACATCATTCCTATTAATTTCTGCCGGATTCTTCACCAATTGTTCGCCTTTCATATTGGTAAAACTGGCTTCTGTAAATGTTACACATATGTCTGGCTCATCGACAGCCTTGTCTGGCACTGCAGCAACATTGTCAGCCTTCTTCTTTGACTTGAATGCAAACTTTTTCTTTGGCATCAGCAACTCTTTCTTTTCTTGTACAGCACTTGAGAGTTGTGCCAATGTGTTCTGGCTTTTCTGCACCTCATATGAAGACAGAAACATCGTAGAGTCAGTCACAAACTTCTGCAGCTTCTGAATAGACACGATGATGTTGTCAAAGTGATCTTGTAGTTCTGATTTGGGCAGCGAGTCACTGGACGCTGTGGCCCTCTCGATATCGGCTCGAGACGAATGGAAGTTATTGAGGAAGAAGTCAGCTTTCTCGTCAGCGGCCGACACGTTTTCTTTCTCTTCCTTCCTTCGCTGAACGTCTGCCATGCGATCATCTTCTCTTTTCTGCAGTCTTTCCTTCATGAACGATTTTTTGTCCGACATATCTTCCCGTTCGTCGTGAGTTTTGACAACCGAACCACCAACGTGCGCCGCCATCTTTGACGTATATGGTATGAGTAAACAGCCGGTGGAAAATTGTCTCCGCATGGTGGCGCTACGCAAGCTTGAGTAAACAGTACGGCACGCTGATGCTACATAAACAACTTATTTGTAGGCCCTAGTGCACAATATTTGCAAACCTTTACGAACAAGAGATATGTAACTTAAAATAGACTAGACAAAAGCGTGTCGGAAACAGCAACAAATAATTTATATTTATATGTAGCCTATCCCTGAGCTACAAGTCACTCGATCAGTGGTAATCCTCACGTAAAGTTGTCTCTGACCAGCGTACTTATTGCAGCAATCCAAGGTTTTTTCATCCGTATGTTTTTAATTGTATGGAATCTATGCCCTACTCTCTTGTCGCATTCATTTCGGCACGCAACACATAGTTTTCGAACCCGGTCGCCTGTACGGACCATCTTCGGGCCATAGGACAGTTGGATGGCAGCGCGATCTGGCCATTTGAGGTCTAGATCTCCCCTTTTTTTTTGCGAATCCTCCTATTTTTTTCGATTCCACAGCCATTTTTAGTTTATTTCCCGGCTTCCCACCGGCTCTTAACAATCGGATTCGGAGAGCCCCCCCCCCCCCACCCCTCACACACATCCGCGTCCTACACACACATTTTCCAGGTACAACTCCGTTAGCATTTTCGCGTGCCGCGAAGAAATGTGGAAGTATTGCTGCACAAAATTGCGTGCCATCCCTCAGTGGCGAGCCATAATGAGAGGGTCATGCAGTTGGCGGGAAAATGAGACTTGCGTATTTCTGTCCAGCGCACACGTCCTAAGTTTTATATGTAAAAGACGAAACGAAACGAAGCGATAAAACGAAATGTAAGACAGACTCATGGATCGGCTCTCAAATGCGTGTACTTTATTTGCTTTGACTGTTAGTGTTAAAAAACAGTCGTGCTGAGCCAAGGGGCTATCACACCGCCAGTGATTACCCTTAACAACATGCCTTTAGAGGTGGTTAATAAGTTTTGTTACCTGGGAAGTACCGTCACGGATAATCTATCCCTGGACGAGGAAATAAATACTCGAGTTGGGAAGGCAGCCACCATGTTTGGTAGGTTAAACAAACGTGCTTGGCGTGATTCAAAACTTACCATTCGCACCAAATTGCTAGTCTACAGGGCGTGCGTTCTAAGTAGCTTGCTGTATGGCAGTGAAACGTGGACTACGTATTGTAGCCAGGAAAGTAAATTGAATAACTTGCATTTTCATTGCCTGCAAAACATTTTAGGCATATCTTGGCAAGACAAGGTCACGAATGCTGAAGTGTTAGCCAGGGTCAACCTACCAAGCATTCTTGCTTTTGTGACTGAAGCAAAGTCGTCTACGTTGGCTTGGGAACGTTCATCGTATGCAAGATGAACGCATTCCCAAGGATGTGCTATACGGTGAACTCGTCGACGGCAAAAGGCCAACTGGACGGCCAAAGCTTAGGTTTAAGGATGTTTGTAAGCGGGACATGAAGGCTTTCGGCATTGATCCAGATTCTTGGGAGGATCTGGCATCCCAAAAGAGGGGATGGGCACGTGTCGTGCGTGACGGAATGGCACACCACGACTCGCTATGGTTTGTGAAACTGGACTTGAAACGCCAATCTAGGCGTCCACCAGCGAGCACAAACCAAGATCTATCGACAGGTCACCGTTGCGATGACTGCGGAATGCGCTGTCGATACAGATAGGCTTACTCAATCATAAGCGCAAATGACGCGTTACGAATCGTAGAACGTCCCAGCAAACACATAACGTTTTTGTAACGTTTCTAAAACGGTTATAACGTAATTGGAACCATATTAAAACGTTAAAAAAACAACCAAACAAAGATGCAAATCCATCGTCTTTCGCAGACGGACGGATGCCAACAATAAAGACTAATGAAATCCGTATCTGTGTCTGTGTGTTAATTTGGGCGACTGGTGCGTGCGTGTGTTGCGGGTCAAATGTTGCGCTTTAAACTAAGAACAGGCGCCCCCCCCCCACTCCTGCCCACACACACACATCTATAGTTTTTCTCTATGTGCCCATCTGAGACTGAATTTTGTTTCAATATTGCAGCTCTTGGCCATATATTCCAGTTGATGTCAAAATTGTTCAATAAAATTGCAGCTCTTGACTATATATTCCATTTGATATCGTGCCCATCCCCTCTTTTTGGATGCCAGATCGTCAGTGTTTCACAAAAGCGAAAATGCTAGGTTGGCTGCTCCTGGCTAACACTTCAACATTTGTTGCCTTGTTTTTTCAAGATATGCCTAAAATATTTCGCAGGCAATGGAAATGGAAATTGTTCAATTTTCTCTCTTTGCCAAAATATGCAGTCCAAGTTTCACTGCAACACAACCGACCAAGCGTCCTCTAGTTATGACGTAAAATCTTTGATTTTACGGCATCTATCACTTCGTTCGTTTGTCTGTGTGTGTGTGTGTGTGTATCTGTGCGCTCTCTGTAGGTCGCAAAACGCAACATTTTGTTCTGTAACTTTACCCATCGATAGGTATTCGACACATCTCGATTAGCATTTTGGTACGAATGGGTAGTTTTTAATTTTGCCTTTTAGCTTAATTTAATTATAACCTAATACAAAATTAATCTGAAAATGGATCGCTCGCTGCTTGAATTTATTTTGGTGAGTTTAGATATTAATATTTATGGCATAAGAGACAATCTATACTAATAAAATGAAGCTGTCTGTCCCACTATGCCGCGGCATGCAAGAGCCCATTGGCACCAGCAGCCGCCTTGATGCACTGCTTGGTCCACCTTGGATGTATCAAATCGCTCTTACATGTCAACGCTATCGCATAAGTGTCAACACTACCGCTCGGTGCTTATCACCTTATCCCGCGCATAATATCGCTTTCGGGTGATTATCCATGTCTGCGGCGGGCTACTTGGCTTGGTGCCAACAGTAATAATATTTCTTCCAAAGCCTTATCGCCCGAACCGTCATCAAAGCAAACAAATCCCGTACTGTCTCGCGCCCACAACTTCCCATCAGTAGCAAGAGAACGAACTCTGCCCGGGGAACCTTGCCCATTTCAATTGATTATGTCCCGGTCTCAATTTATGTCAATATAATTATCGATATTATTTCGGCCCAATGTCTATCTTCTGCCTGCTACTATTTGACGCATAAAGCAAAATACTGTCATACTGTTATTTCTTTCGCTTATTACTGCGAACGCTAGACGTCCCGCGAGCGGAGCGAGCGGGGCGGCTAGTTAATGTAAAATAATGCTACCTGATAAATGGTAATGGTACCTTAGTAACCAATGGGAAATGTATGTTGGGAAGTGGTTAAATAAGAAATCCCCTCCCCCCCCCACCCTCGATCCACCTGCTCCCCCCCCACCCCCCCCCCACAACCGCGATATTATATGGATCACCCCCTTGTGGCAACATACCGTCATACGAAGTTGTCAGCGCAGTGCACGCCCCTAACGGAGATTCACGGAAACCCAAGAAGGTCAAGGTCAAGGTCGCAAACGGTGGTTCTGCCAGCAAAGGTTTGTTGTTAAAAGTTATTGTCGATTTAAGAGACCGAACTGTGTTGTCATTGAATGATAATTATCCATATTTTCTTAGTAGCTTGTCGGAATGTTTAGGACTTGAGACAATATATATGTTCTTCCGAAATTAAAACCCAAACGATTTCAGAGTCTCTTTTCTGAACACAGTCTAGCCATGAAGGTGTATGCCCACCTAGGCCGCGGGACGTTTAGGCCGCGGGACATTTAGGCCGCCAGGGAGGGGCTGAGGGTAGGGGGCAGGGTGGGGGTGGGGGAGGGGTTTGTGTTGGTGCCGGGGGTACGGTGTGGGGGGATTGGTGGTCACGTTTGAAGGGGTGGAGGCATGCATGGGGATTAAGACGGCTGGGTGTTATTAACTGAGCTGCGGGCATTGAGATAGCTGGTTGTTATTCGTTAATCGGCTTAAAAAAACATCGCGGACACCAGTTTAGAACAACGCTATATTTTATTTATATGTCATATGTACATCCACACCCATCCACCAGTTACTACGCCACAGCATATGTACATCCATCAATCATCCATCAATCAATCGGGCCCGTCACCAGGGACGCCAGGGACGGGCAGCATCCGGGACGTCACCGGGCGTCACCGGCGTCAGCGGCGTCACCGGCGTCCGGGACGTCAGCGGCGTCACCGGCGTCCGGGACGTCAGCGGCGTCACCGGCGTCCGGGACGTCAGCGGCGTCACCGGCGTCAGCGGCGTCCGGGACGTCAGCGGCGTCACCGGCGTCAGCGGCGTCCGGGACGTCAGCGGCGTCAGCGGCGTCAGCGGCGGGGACACAGCGTCATGCTTCCCGGATTGCAATACACCTTATGGCACGGGTTTACTATACAACAAAAGGTGTTAACGCTACAAATGGATTGGAATACACCTTATGGTGTGAACGCTTTTGAGGGTTGGGGCTGTTATGACTGGATTGGAATACACCTCATAGTGACACCGAGCATATCGGGGTATAACACCTGGCTTCTGAGGGTTGTGGGCTGTGACGAGACGAGAAATACGAACGAAAACAAGGAGGATGGTACAGCGTTTTATTATCATCAATTTGTGCGTGCCCCGTCCCGCAGGCTCTCCCCTAGATCACCCTGTATATAATTATGTGTGCCGCAAATATGTTTGCACCCGGTATATATTTAGCGAGACGAGAAATACGAACGAAAAAAAGGAGGATGGTACAGCGTTTATTATCATCAATTTGTGCGTGCCCCGCCCCGCAGGCTCTCCCCCTAGATCACCCTGTATATAATTATGTGTGCCGCAAATATGTTTTGCACCCGGTATATATTTAGCGAGACGAGAAAATACGAACGAAAAAAAGGAGGATGGTACAGCGTTTTATTATCATCAATTTGTGCGTGCCCCGCCGCCCCGCCGCCCCGCCGCCCTCCCCTAACGGGCCTAAGTCACCTAGCTGTGTCCAGCCAATTGCAGTAATTGGCCCTGAAGCAACACAATAACCTTCAGCCTTTAATCCCCTCTGCCTAATACCACCCCCCCCCCCCACCTCCCCCACCCTGCCCCCTACCCTCAGCCCCTCCCTGGCGGCCTAAATGTCCCGCGGCCTAAACGTCCCGCGGCCTAGGTGGGCGTAAACCGCCATGAATCCATGGCTATGGTTGAAGAATCATAGCCATGTAGCATTCTATATAGCCTCGGGAGACCCACTCTGTTTCGAGGCTACATTCTATAGTGAGAAATCAACTTCACATGACAAATTGAATTGTTTAATTACAGCTTTCATAATTAGTTTCAACAATGTAAAAGTACTTTTCTACATATAATTACTGATGTATGAACTCTTCCAAGGTTGTTGAACTCTTCAAAAGGAGCCATAATTGCCTACTGGCATAAAAATAGACAACAACATGCCACCATTTTTTTTACAGGAAGTTGACCACTGCACATGTGCAAGGTCATCACATGATATTATAAGCCATGCTAATTAGTTCCTTGTTCAGGGACCCAGTCATTGGGTCAGTGAAAACACATGTTTTCATATGAATTTCTGGTGACAGACTGGATTATTTTTGCCTTTCAAGAAAGGTTACTTATGTGATTAGTCATTACTTGTCAGGAAGTATTAAGAAAAGGATTAGGGTTTGTTTCTGTTATCAAACTTTTCCCACAGCAAAGGAGAATCAGAGCTATACTTGCTCAAAGTCAAACAACCCTGAAATGGGGTTGTTCCAGACCAGAATTTCACTATGGAATGCGTCTAGGCTGTGTTTTAGCCCACACAGCCTAGGGTTCTGGGCTAAACACAGTCACAGGCATTAATTACCTTGGGGATTACTTGGCGCAAGTTCCGTCTCCAAAACCTAGTGTCTCCGCACGCTCCGCCAACAAGGTTTCGTACGGGAAGCTCATTTTCTCGGTACAGGATTCCGCCGTGAAATCGGGGCGGAAATATTGGAGTCCACAAACTCACCTTTTCAACCTTCTTAACTTAGAATTATCTCACTCTATGTAGACATGATCCACTTTCCTGTCAATTCCTACACTTTAAAAGCCATCATGCTCTTGAACAACCCATTTTCAGGCAATTAATTGCACCCACCATATTCAGTAACCGGTCAGCGCACGCTAGAAAATATGTTTACACTGAGTTGGGTCACGTGATAGCTCAGTTTCGCAATGTACAGATTCGCTTTACGTTAAAAATACGGAAATACATGGTGCGCAACCTTTTGATTCAAATGGATCGCAAGTGTTATTTTACGATGGTTATTATATCCGTATTCGGTAAGCTACTATTCATATATATACATATAGATATATATATATAATAAAGGGCTATTTTAGCTTCATCTTGCGATGGATAAATAAATAAATAAGAAACTATGTCTTCATATTTGGTTTGATGGATCGTGTAGTTAACAACACTTAGTCGCCCACAAAAACAAATCTTACACCCTCATTTTCTACATGCGGACATGGGACTGTTGTGTGGAGCAACAACTGTCTCATATAGGACTACCCCTAGGCAAGCCCGCTTTTCTAGGGGCACAACGGTATCCATGCAAAGTTCTTTAGACGCCAGTCAGGAATTGACTGTAGCTTTTATCATAATGTGTCCGCGTACAATCATAGTGCTAACGTATTCTATATACTTTGATCTATCTTCTGACATCAAGACAGTGTGTCAACACTAGTTGTTTCAGTTATATTTTCGCGAAGAAATGTTAGAGCATACGTCTTTTCCCGACCCCTATTTACCACTACCCCACCCACACTAACTAACCATTCTGGTAGTACAGCCGTTCTGTCCATACACCTATCGACTGACACAGAGGGGGAGGGTCTGCACCACCTACTAAACAAATTTACTAGTAGGTGGTGCAGACCCCCCCTCCCCCCCCCCCCCCTCTGTGTCAGTTGATTTACTGTGCCTTTGTTTCTGAACCAGCTAGGCTTGGCCAGAGACGCTGTAAATCAGCGGGGGTGGGGAAGTTTATAAGGGTACCCCCCGAATCCTTATAAACAAGAGAGAGATTAAATATTATTCTGTATAGATGGTCATCATAAAGAACTGCGCTTAAGTCTAACTCATCTGATTTAATCCTACCTGGAAATATTAGCAATAAATTTATAACCAGTAATTAAAAAACAAATTGGCTTCTTGTTCAAAAAAGAAGGGTGGTCTCCATGTCCAGAGCCACTAGGCTTTCGAGATAGAACTAGGTGGCCCCTGTGCCCTCAAATTCATGCATATGCCATAAATACATCATAATAGTGTTATTTAAGTTAATACCTTATGGACCATTGGCTCTGTTTTTTGCTTAACACAAGTTGTATTTGTCCATGTTTGAGGTGCATATATATTATTTGACAGCCCAAAAAACTTGTGTCAGACACAGACCAATAACCGTCGTCGTTTGCAAAGTCAGGTATAAAATCTTGTGTTTTCATAGCAAATCTCTTGCAATGGCCGCTGCGAGGATGGTAGAACAGCATGTTTGCAATTCACCCCCACTTGGGCACTTCCAGTTCCTCTTATCAAACACAACTCCAGCAGCGGCAATGCAGGGTGGGCATCCCACCGAGGCTGATGAGCTGGCTACCTAGCCATATATGCATCCCATTTACTCTTTCCCTTCACACTTCTACAGTCAAATGACTCAGCAGTCAAAAAGGACTGCAGCCCAAGTGGGCCTACACCACCCTGGCAAGCCCGCTTCTCTAGACTAGGGTAACTGTATGGGCACAACAGTGTCATATTGTGCAAGTTCACTGTCAGTAGATGCATCTGTTTGTCATGATGGATATACTGCCTAGCTATCCATGCCACCATTTATTTATGCACATATTTGCTGCAAATTTACAAAAAACTATTGCAGAATGTATTCTGCCAACTGCAATGAAAGATTAGCATTCACATTTAAAGGTATAAAGTCCAGCTACATTTTTAACCTGGTCCATCCTTTTTCTTGTTAATTTGGCAAAGGAAGCTGTGCTTCTCCTGCACTGTGGCTTAGGATCAGGGCTGGTAGACTCGCAATTTGTCAAGTTTTTGGTTAAAGTTTTTATTTTGCTAAGTCAATCCTTCCCAATCTCTGTCAAGTCTCCTCTAGTGCGGAGTTGCGCCCGCTTTTACCCCTTTCGGGATGACCACACCCCCTACCCGGCCGACCGCTTCCTATTGAGTGGACTGGCCACGTGTCCTCCAGCTTCGGCCAATCAGGCCTGACCGGAAGAAGCGACCAGCCGCCCCTCCAAAGTGCTGAGTCACTCGGCCAGGACCTTGCAGAATTTCACACCTGCAGATTGTATATTCATTAGTCAGCGGCGCTTTCTCCCCCGACCACTGGCCAGGTGGAAGCCATAAAATAAGGCTGTTCCAGGCTGTGACTGGTCATGACCTGACAGGCTGGGTCATCACAAGCAGGGCAAATTCTTAAAATAAAATAATTTAAAAATCAAATTAAAAGTACGAATATCCGTAACTGGGAGGAGCCCAGTTACACACATTAGTCATGACATATCCAAGTTGAATCTGAGCAGATTTCACTTAAATTGTTGCACTAAACTGAAACAACCTGTATGGGTAGTCTTATACTTAAGTTAGTCTATATAGTTTTTGAAATATGAGGTATGTTAGATTTTGTATTTAATGTAATAAATTATGTCAAAATGTCTTGGGATATGTGTCTCACTTACCCAAGTTCTCTTAGAAGGGCTTTATTTAAAGTGACAAAAATATATACTGTTATGCTACAATGACATTGAAAACTGGTTTAATTTTGATTTTATTTACAGATGAATCTTTGATGTTGCTATGGATCTACTGAATGTGTATGACATCATTGTGTTACTACTGGTGGCCATTGGTATTCATGGTAACAAGGGCCCCTCGCGCCCACCTAACTTCCTGCTCCTGCTAGCTGATGACTTCGGGTTTGGCGACCTCTCTGTGTATGGCCACCCCACCCAAGAATGGGGGCCTATCGATCAGATGGCGCAGGAGGGTATGCGCTTCACCCAAGCCTACAGCGCGGCCAGCCTGTGCACCCCCAGTAGGGCGGCCCTGATGACTGGTACGTAACCCCCAGAGCCCTGTGCACCCCCAGTAGGGCGGCCCTGATGACTGGTACGTAACCCCGAGAGGCCTGTGCACCTCCAGTAGGGCGGCCCTGATGACTGGTACGTAACCCCCAGAGCCCTGTGCACCCCCAGTAGGGCGGCCCTGATGACTGGTACGTAACCCCGAGAGGCCTGTGCACCCCCAGTAGGGCGGCCCTGATGACTGGTACGTAACCCCGAGAGGCCTGTGCACCTCCAGTAGGGCGGCCCTGATGACTGGTACGTAACCCCCAGAGCCCTGTGCACCCCCAGTAGGGCGGCCCTGATGACTGGTACGTAACCCCGAGAGGCCTGTGCACCTCCAGTAGGGCGGCCCTGATGACAGGTACGTAACCCCGAGAGCCCTGTGCACCTCCAGTAGGGAGCCCTGATGACTGGTACGTAACCCCGAGAGCCCTGTGTACCCCCAGTAGGGCGGCCCTGATGACAGTTACGTAACCCCGAGAGCCCTGTGCACCCCCAGTAGGGCGGCCCTGATGACTGGTACGTAACCCTGAGAGCCCTCTGCACCCCCAGTAGGGCGGCCCTGATGACTGGTACGTAACCCCGAGAGCCCTGTGCACCCCAAGTAGAGCAGCCCTGATTGGTACGTAACCCTGAGAGCCCTGTGCACCCCCAGTAGGGCGGCCCTGATGACTGGTACGTAACCCCGAGAGCCCTGTGCACCCCCAGTAGGGGAGCCCTGATGACTGGTACGTAACCCCGAGAGCCCTGTGCACCTCCAGTAGGGCGGCCCTGATGACTGGTACGTAACCCCGAGAGGCCTGTGCACCTCCAGTAGGGCGGCCCTGATGACTGGTACGTAACCCCGAGAGCCCTGTGCACCCCCAGTAGGGGAGCCCTGATGACTGGTACGTAACCCCGAGAGCCCTGTGCACCCCCAGTAGGGCGGCCCTGATGACTGGTACGTAACCCCGAGAGCCCTGTGCACCCCCAGTAGGGTGGCCCTGATGACTGGTACGTAACCCCGTGAGCCCTGTGCACCTCCAGTAGGGCGGCCCTGATGACTGGTACGTAACCCCGAGAGGCCTGTGCACCTCCAGTAGGGCGGCCCTGATGACTGGTACGTAACCCCGAGAGCCCTGTGCACCCCCAGTAGGGGAGCCCTGATGACTGGTACGTAACCCCGAGAGCCCTGTGCACCTCCAGTAGGGCGGCCCTGATGACTGGTACGTAACCCCGAGAGCCCTGTGCACCCCCAGTAGGGGAGCCCTGATGACTGGTACGTAACCCCGAGAGGCCTGTGCACCTCCAGTAGGGCGGCCCTGATGACTGGTACGTAACCCCGAGAGCCCTGTGCACCCCCAGTAGGGGAGCCCTGATGACTGGTACGTAACCCCGAGAGCCCTGTGCACCTCCAGTAGGGCGGCCCTGATGACTGGTACGTAACCCCGAGAGCCCTGTGCACCCCCAGTAGGGCGGGCCTGATGGCTGGTACGTAACCCCGAGAGCCCTGTGCACCTCCAGTAGGGCGGCCCTGATGACTGGTACGTAACCCCGAGAGCCCTGTGCATCCCCAGTAGGGCGGCCCTGATGACTGGTACGTAACCCCGAGAGCCCTGTGCACCCCCAGTAGGGCGGCCCTAATGACTGGTTCGTCACCCCGAGAGCCCTGTGCACCCCCAGTAGGGAGCCCTGATGACTGGTACGTAACCCCGAGAGCCCTGTGCACCTCCAGTAGGGCGGCCCTGATGACTGGTACGTAACCCCGAGAGTCCTGTGCACCTCCAGTAGGGCGGCCTTGATGACTGGTACGTAACCCCGAGAGCCCTGTGCACCTCCAGTAGGGGAGCCCTGATGACTGGTACGTAACCCCGAGAGCCCTGTGCACCCCCAGTAGGGCAGCCCTGATGACTGGTACGTAACCCCGAGAGCCCTGTGCACCCCCAGTAGGGCGGCCCTGATGACTGGTACGTAACCCCGAGAGCCCTGTGCACCTCCAGTAGGGGAGCCCTGATGACTGGTACCTAACCCCGAGAGCCCTGTGCACCCCCAGTAGGGCGGCCCTGATGACTGGTACGTAACCCCGAGAGCCCTGTGCACCCCCAGTAGGGAAGCCCTGATGACTGGTACGTAACCACGAGAGCCCTGTGCACCCCCAGTAGGGCGGCCCTGATGACTTGTACGTAACCCCGAGAGCCCTGTGCACCCCCAGTAGGGCGGCCCTGATGACTGGTACGTAACCCCGAGAGCCCTGTGCACCCCCAGTAGGGGAGCCCTGATGACTGGTACGTAACCCCGAGAGCCCTGTGCACCCCCAGTAGGGCGGCCCTGATGACTGGTACGTAACCCCGAGAGCCCTGTGCACCCCCAGTAGAGCAGCCCTGATGACTGGTACGTAACCCCGAGAGCCCTGTGCACCCCCAGTAGGGCGGCCCTGATGACTGGTACGTAACCCCGAGAGCCCTGTGCACCCCCAGTAGGGCGGCCCTGATGACTGGTACGTAACCCCGAGAGCCCTGTGCACCCCCAGTAGGGCGGCCCTGATGACTGGTACGTAACCCCGAGAGCCCTGTGCACCCCCAGTAGGGCGGCCCTGATGACTGGTACGTAACCCCGAGAGCCCTGTGCACCCCCAGTAGGGCGGCCCTGATGACTGGTAGGTGACCCCGAGAGCCCTGTGCACCTCCAGTAGGGCGGCCTTGATGACTGGTACGTAACCCCGACAGCCCTGTGCACCCCCAGTGGGGCGGCCCTGATGACTGGTACGTAACCCCGAGAGCCCTGTGCACCCCCAGTAGGGCGGCCCTGATGACTTGTACGTAACCCCGAGAGCCCTGTGCACCTCCAGTAGGGGAGCCCTGATGACTGGTACGTAACCCCGAGAGCCCTGTGCACCCCCAGTAGGGCGGCCCTGATGACAGGTACGTAACCCCGAGAGCCCTGTGCACCCCCAGTAGGGGAGCCCTGATGACTGGTACGTAACCCCGAGAGCCCTGTGCACCCCCAGTAGGGCGGCCCTGATGACTGGTACGTAACCCCGAGAGCTCTGTGCACCCCCAGTAGGGCGGCCCTGATGACTGGTACCTAACCCCGAGAGCCCTGTGCACCCCCAGTAGGGCGGCCCTGATGACTGGTACGTAACCCCGAGAGCCCTGTGCACCTCCAGTAGGGCGGCCCTGATGACTGGTACGTAACCCCGAGAGCCCTGTGCACCCCCAGTAGGGCGGCCCTGATGACTGGTACGTAACCCCGAGAGCCCTGTGCACCTCCAGTAGGGCGGCCCTGATGACTGGTACGTAACCCCGAGAGCCCTGTGCACCCCCAGTAGGGCGGCCCTGATGACTGGTACGTAACCCCGAGAGCCCTGTGCACCTCCAGTAGGGGAGCCCTGATGACTGGTACGTAACCCCGAGAGCCCTGTGCACCCCCAGTAGGGCGGCCCTGATGACTGGTACGTAACCCCGAGAGCCCTGTGCACCCCCAGTAGGGGAGCCCTGATGACTGATACGTAACCCCGAGAGCCCTGTGCACCTCCAGTAGGGCGGCCCTGATGACTGGTACGTAACCCCGAGAGCCCTGTGCACCCCCAGTAGGGCGGCCCTGATGACAGGTACGTAACCCCGAGAGCCCTGTGCACCCCCAGTAGGGGAGCCCTGATGACTGGTACGTAACCCCGAGAGCTCTGTGCACCCCCAGTAGGGCGGCCCTGATGACAGGTACGTAACCCCGAGAGCCCTGTGCACCCCCAGTAGGGCGGCCCTGATGGCTGGTACGTAACCCCGAGAGCCCTGTGCACCCCCAGTAGGGGAGCCCTGATGACTAGTACGTAACCCCGAGAGCCCTGTGCACCCCCAATAGGGGAGCTTGTCAATTTCGTATTCTTTGGTAAAATGAGCCGGCATTAAACCTCGCCTTGTCTCAGCCACGTGGCCTCACCTAAACCCACCACTTAATTGTTTGATTGATTGTTTTTTGCCAGGCCGGTTACCCTTCCGGACGGGCATGGTGGGTCGGAGTATGGTGCACCTGCCCTGCATAAGCCGGGGTCTGCCCCACGAGGAACTCACCATCGCGGAGGTCCTCAAGGAGCGGGGCTACACGTCTGGCATGGTCGGCAAGTGGCACCTGGGTCAGTATCTTGTGCTGTATTCTCAGCCCATTCTGAGCTTACTAAATGCTGTTATCACGAGAAAAGGATTGCGTGAGCGGAGACTGTCTCGTTGATTTACCGGGGTAGGTATGGATTGCATGAACAGAGCCAGGTTAACAGAGCCAGGTTAACAGAGCCAGGTTAACAGAACCACGTTAACAGAGCCAGGTTAACAGCCAGGTTGACAGAGCCAGGTTAACAGAGCCAGGTTAACAGAGCCAGGTTAACAGAGCCAGGTTAACAGAGCCAGGTTAAATCATGAGATGCATTGTTCTTTACGAATTTCCTATGTGTTGCCCATTTCACCTTTTCTATATTAGGTACTTATGGGGCGTCTGTTTTGTATGTAATACACAGGGACCAATGCCGGTAGCCATGACGACGGGCGGTATTTACCCCGACATCACGGCTTTGATTACGTGGGTCACTTTCTGCCCCACACGCTTGTCTGGGATTGCGATACGTCAAAGGTACAGTGACACACAACAAGTCACAGAAAGAGTGACACAGTGGTAACAACAAATCATTCTATTCAGAGATAAAAAATGAATAACAATATTTTATTACGCAGTACGTAGTTGCGCCTCATTCCGGGAACTGACTAGAAAGGTCCAATGATTAATATGACGCGTGCAAATGTTCTGACGATTACAAGACTGAATACATGGATTAAACAAACGAGTAAAGAGTACATATTCAGTAACAACCGAGTAGCTTATACTTAATTATGCCAGGTATCATCGCTCGTTAGTAATGGCCAGCAGTAATATACAAAACACGTATATGCGATTTTCCTTTAACCTTTTCTGAGTAGCTTCAATGAATTATGTTTGTAGCGCCACAAGCGACAGCCGAGTACAAAGAAATGTTTCTTGTATGAGGATGAGACCATCGTGCAGCAGCCTCTGTACCTGGACAACATGACCTCGACCTTTGTGCAGGACGCCAAGGCCTTCATCCACAACAACCAGGACCGTCCTTTCTTTCTCTACGTGCCCTTCGCCCAGACGCACACCCCGATGCACAACATGCCGCAGTTCAAAAACAAATCCAAGAGAGGTACATATGTTACTGAAATCAATGGTGTAGCTTTACGTTAGTTTAGTAGTTTGCAACGGCAATTGTCACGAACTATTAAATGAAGGGACTCAAGGCTAAAGGGGGACGATGGTCTTTGGGTATATAGGTAATTATTATTCTGTATGCTTAATATGACCATAAAAGATATTTAAATGTGTTAAGTCAGGTAAAGATTAGGTTGAGCCTCGAAGAATGGGCGGAGGGTGTATTTGGAAAGGACGTAGTAAACCTTGCACACGGTAAGTCTGAGAAGCCCTCATTTATCCGCAGCTTCGACCAAATGTCGGTAATTCATGCGGAATACGTCAGAGGTGCTGACGTCACGACATGTACACAACGTTTTATTAAGACACCAAACCCCCTGTCAATGAGGCTCTACGTATTTCCTCATAGTGGCTTGACCCGGATAAGGCAGACGGCATGTAGTCATTAAGCAGACGACTTTGTGTAGTTGATTTTGCCGCGCTTTTTGCAGGCGTGTATGGCGACCAGGTGAATGAGATGGCGTGGGCGGCGGGGGAGTTGCTGGACACCATCAGGGCCTTGGGGCTGGAGACCAACACGCTGGCTGTGTTCACGTCAGACCACGGACCCCACCGGGAAATGTGCGAGGAAGGCGGTAGTGCAGGAATATTTAAAGGTAACTATGGCAAGGTCTATGACATCACGTTCGCTTGATAAATTTAATAGTCATTTTCTTTGCAACCATTACAACGTCGTGAATGACGTAAACGGCTTTCGAGTGGCGTATTTCTGGCCACAGGACAGTGCCGCCCCGACGTGTTATCGCCATGTTATAGTCCTGTCGCGCCTGATGGATTGGTCGTCATGCCACGCAGCACAATATGTAGACCAGGCTTGTTGCAGCCAAGGTATGTAACCTGACAAGGTCTTGGACTCTCTGCCAGGAGATCGTGGTTTACGTCCCTCACACCATAGTGCCACCATATTACGGCGAGCCTTCCTTTGCAGGCGGCAAGGGGACGTTCTGGGAGGGTGGAGTCCGAATACCAACCATTGCCTGGTGGCCGGGAACCGTGTCTCCCGGAAGTCACTCCACATCCGTCATCAGCCTCCTGGATCTGCTGCCCACATTCCTGGATCTGTCGGCCGGACGTCCCCCTGCGGACAGACACATCGACGGCAAGAGCTTCGCCGCCATCTTGACCAACTCTGAGGATGATGACGTCACCAGTCGGGATAACCACGACATTTTATACTTCTATTGCAACTCGCGCCTGGATGCCGTGCGCTACAAATCCTACAAGATCCATTTCTGGACCGTGGACCCGATTCGCGAATCCGTGCTCCGGAAGAATTGTGTAGCGGGGGGATTCCCTCTCCAGGACTATTATTATGCCTGGTGCTACACCAACGCTCGGCCGGAGCAGCCGCCGCTGCTGTATGACGTGGAGCACGATCCCGGAGAAGTCCATCCCCTGGATCCCGATGACCATCAGACTCTCCTGGAGGAGGTTCGTCGCCTGGTGACCGAGCACCAACAAACAACATTCCGGAACATTCCGGATCCCATTTTGACGCCCAAGACATGTAAACTAAACCACATTCCATGTTGTAATCCGCCTTACTGCGTGTGCAACGTAACTCCCAAGTTCTAAGTGTTTATATAGTGAGTACTGAGGTCTACGTCCCCATGTCCCAAGTCCTTACGTCATGTGGCATTGTGTCCTAAGTGTTTATATAGTGAGTACTGAGGTCTACGTCCCCATGTCTCAAGTCCTTACGTCATGTGGCATTGTGTCCTAAGTGTTTATATAGTGAGTACTGAGGTCTACGTCCCCATGTCTCAAGTCCTTACGTCATGTGGCATTGTGTCCTAAGTGTTTATATAGTAAGTACTGAGGTCTACGTCCCCATGTCTCAAGTCCTTACGTCATGTGGCATTGTGTCCTAAGTGTTTATATAGTAAGTACTGAGGTCTACGTCCCCATGTCTCAAGTCCTTACGTCATGTGGCATTGTGTCCTAAGTGTTTATATAGTGAGTACTGAGGTCTACGTCCCCATGTCCCAAGTCCTTACGCCATGTGGCATTGTGTCCTAAGTGTTTATATAGTATGTACTGAGGTCTACGTCCCCATGTCCCGAGTCCTTACGTCATGTGGCATTGTGTCCTAAGCGTTTGTATAGTATGTACTGAGGTCTACGTCCCCATGTCCCGAGTCCTTACGTCATGTGGCATTGTGTCCTAAGCGTTTGTATAGTAAGTACTGAGGTCTACGTCCCCATGTCCCAAGTCCTTACGTCATGTGGCATTGTGTCCTAAGTGTTTGTATAGTAAGTACTGAGGCCTACGTCCCCATGTCCCAAGTCCTTACGTCATGTGGCATTGTGTCCTAAGTGTTTGTATAGTGAGTACTGAGGTCTACGTCCCCATGCCCCAAGTCCTTACGTCATGTGGCATTGTGTCCTAAGTGTTTGTATAGTGAGTACTGAGGTCTACGTCCCCATGCCCCAAGTCCTTACGTCATGTGGCATTGTGTCCTAAGTGTTTGTATAGTATGTACTGAGGTCTACGTCCCCAAGTCCTTACGTCATGTGGCATTGTGTCCTAAGTGTTTATATAGTAAGTACTGAGGTCTACGTCCCCGAGTCCTTACGTCATGTGGCATTGTGTCCTAAGTGTTTGTATAGTATGTACTGAGGTCTACGTCCCCGAGTCCTTACGTCATGTGGCATTGTGTCCTAAGTGTTTGTATAGTAAGTACTGAGGTCTACGTCCCCATGTCTCAAGTCCTTACGTCATGTGGCATTGTGTCCTAAGTGTTTGTATAGTATGTACTGAGGTCTACGTCCCCATGTCCCAAGTCCTTACGTCATGTGGCATTGTGTTCTAAGTGTTTGTATAGTAAGTACTGAGGTCTACGTCCCCATGTCCCAAGTCCTTACGTCATGTGGCATTGTGTCCTAAGTGTTTGTATAGTAAGTACTGAGGTCTACGTCCCCAAGTCCTTACGTCATGTGGCATTGTGTCCTAAGTGTTTATATAGTGAGTACTGAGGTCTACGTCCCCATGTCTCAAGTCCTTACGTCATGTGGCATTGTGTCCTAAGTGTTTATATAGTGAGTACTGAGGTCTACGTCCCCATGCCCCAAGTCCTTACGTCATGTGGCATTGTGTCCTAAGTGTTTATATAGTGAGTACTGAGGTCTACGTCCCCATGTCTCAAGTCCTTACGTCATGTGGCATTGTGTCCTAAGTGTTTATATAGTAAGTACTGAGGTCTACGTCCCCATGTCCCAAGTCCTTACGTCATGTGGCATTGTGTCCTAAGTGTTTGTATAGTATGTACTGAGGTCTACGTCCCCATGTCCCAAGTCCTTACGTCAAGTGGCATTGTGTCCTAAGTGTTTATATAGTAAGTACTGAGGTCTACGTCCCCAAGTCCTTACGTCAAGTGGCATTGTGTCCTAAGTGTTTATATAGTGAGTACTGAGGTCTACGTCCCCATGCCCCAAGTCCTTACGTCATGTGGCATTGTGTCCTAAGTGTTTATATAGTGAGTACTGAGGTCTACGTCCCCGAGTCCTTACGTCATGTGGCATTGTGTCCTAAGTGTTTGTATAGTAAGTACTGAGGTCTACGTCCCCATGTCCCAAGTCCTTACGTCATGTGGCATTGTGTCCTAAGTGTTTGTATAGTAAGTACTGAGGTCTACGTCCCCATGTCTCAAGTCCTTACGTCATGTGGCATTGTGTCCTAAGTGTTTATATAGTGAGTACTGAGGTCTACGTCCCCATGTCCCAAGTCCTTACGTCATGTGGCATTGCGTCCTAAGTGTTTATATAGTAAGTACTGAGGTCTACGTCCCCATGTCCCAAGTCCTTACGTCATGTGGCATTGTGTCCTAAGCGTTTGTATAGTATGTACTGAGGTCTACGTCCCCATGTCTCAAGTCCTTACGTCATGTGGCATTGTGTCCTAAGTGTTTATATAGTGAGTACTGAGGTCTACGTCCCCATGTCCCAAGTCCTTACGTCATGTGGCATTGCGTCCTAAGTGTTTATATAGTAAGTACTGAGGTCTACGTCCCCATGTCCCAAGTCCTTACGTCATGTGGCATTGCGTCCTAAGTGTTTGTATAGTAAGTACTGAGGTCTACGTCCCCATGTCCCAAGTCCTTACGTCATGTGGCATTGCGTCCTAAGTGTTTATATAGTGAGTACTGAGGTCTACGTCCCCATGTCCCGAGTCCATGTGGCATTGTGTCCTAAGTGTTTGTATAGTGAGTACTGAGGTCTACGTCCCCATGTCCCAAGTCCTTACGTCATGTGGCATTGTGTCCTAAGTGTTTATATAGTAAGTACTGAGGTCTACGTCCCCATGTCCCGAGTCCTTACGTCATGTGGCATTGTGTCCTAAGTGTTTATATAGTGAGTACTGAGGTCTACGTCCCCATGTCCCGAGTCCATGTGGCATTGTGTCCTAAGTGTTTGTATAGTGAGTACTGAGGTCTACGTCCCCATGTCCCGAGTCCATGTGGCATTGTGTCCTAAGTGTTTGTATAGTGAGTACTGAGGTCTACGTCCCCATGTCCCCAGTCCATGTGGCATTGTGTCCTAAGTGTTTGTATATAGTAAGATGCAGATGTCGATGCACAAACCCAGGATAACCTGTTTATCTACATCTCAGCCTGCTTGTCCACTGAGCTAGAGATGTCCAACACAGCCATATATATGCAAATACTTGCTCAACTCTGGTGCCTTCTGTGTTTAACTTCTGTGTTTAACAGTTCTTTGAGAACATGACACTTGGCTGTACCCTAAGCAATATGTCCAGACATGGAGCCATCGCCAGCCTATGGACTGTAAGGTCCGTCTTCATCATGTTCCCTCTTCAACGCCAAGTAAAGTCGCGTAATCTTTCCCCGTACATTTGGCAGCTGTATTGCAACGTTAGTGATGGTGACATTAACTTAAATAGTATTGTCCAAAAACAAATTCTGTTATGACGGATGCAAACGGTAATCGCTTCTTGTTTTTGCTTTTTTAAATGACCTGGACATGGTATTCGGTTCCGTAATAGTAACGGCAAATATTTTTAATTGTGCCCCCAATCAATATATGGACAGCTTTTGTGTCTTATATCCTACAGTTGTTTGTTTCCTTCAGTGAACGACTCTCCTCGGATCGATGGCTTGTTGTAAAGACCGGTTATTTTTGACAAAAGAGGAAGTCAGTAGGTGTTCGCGATGTTTTGCATTCATAATATGTTGAATAGCGTTCTAACCTGCGACATTTGACAAGGTCCGGTTGGGGGGGGGGGGACCAATCGTTCACGAAAGATCAGTGCCGCGCAAGACTCCCTTTTCGCAGATGTCTGCGAGTTAAAGTCCCCCTTTTTTCAGATGTACTTTGTCAAAAAGGCCCCCCTCGTCTGCCTAAAACGGATCTTTTGTTTCATAGAGCACCGTTCCACAGCCCTGTCAGGTGATCCATAGAGCACTGTTCCATAGCCCAGTCCGGTGATCCATAGAGCACCGTTCCACAGCCCTGTCCGGTGATCCATAGAGCACCGTTCCATAGCCCAGTCCGGTGATCCATAGAGCACCGTTCCACAGCCCTGTCCGGTGATCCATAGAGCACCGTTCCATAGCCCAGTCCGGTGATCCATAGAGCACCGTTCCACAGCCCTGTCCGGTGATCCATAGAGCACCGTTCCATAGCCCAGTCCGGTGATCCATAGAGCACCGTTCCACAGCCCTGTCCGGTGATCCATAGAGCACCGTTCCATAGCCCAGTCCGGTGATCCATAGAGCACCGTTCCATAGCCCAGTCCGGTGATCCATAGAGCACCGTTCCATAGCCCAGTTCAGTGATCCATAGAGCACCGTTCCATAGCCCAGTTCGGCGATCCATAGAGCACCGTTCCATAGCCCAGTCATGTGATCCATAGAGCACCGTTCCATAGCCCAGTCCGGTGATCCATAGAGCACCGTTCCATAGCCCAGTCCGGTGATCCATAGAGCACCGTTCCATGGCCCAGTCCGGTGATCCATAGAGCACCGTTCCACAGCCCTGTCCGGTGATCCATAGAGCACCGTTCCACAGCTAGTCCGGTGATCCATAGAGCACCGTTCCATAGCTAGTCCGGTGATCCATAGAGCACCGTTCCACAGCCCTGTCCGGTGATCCACAGAGCACCGTTCCACAGCCCTGTCCGGTGATCCATAGACCACCGTTCCATAGCCCAGTCCGGTGATCCATAGAGCACCGTTCCACAGCCCTGTCCGGTGATCCATAGAGCACCGTTCCATAGCCCAGTCCGGTGATCCATAGAGCACCGTTCCACAGCCCTGTCCGGTGATCCATAGAGCACCGTTCCATAGCCCAGTCCGGTGATCCATAGAGCACCGTTCCACAGCCCTGTCCGGTGATCCATAGAGCACCGTTCCATAGCCCAGTCCGGTGATCCATAGAGCACCGTTCCATAGCTCAGTCCGGTGATCCATAGAGCACCGTTCCATAGCCCAGTTCAGTGATCCATAGAGCACCGTTCCATAGCCCAGTTCGGCGATCCATAGAGCACCGTTCCATAGCCCAGTCATGTGATCCATAGAGCACCGTTCCATAGCCCAGTCCGGTGATCCATAGAGCACCGTTCCATAGCCCAGTCCGGTGATCCATAGAGCACCGTTCCATGGCCCAGTCCGGTGATCCATAGAGCACCGTTCCACAGCCCTGTCCGGTGATCCATAGAGCACCGTTCCACAGCTAGTCCGGTGATCCATAGAGCACCGTTCCATAGCTAGTCCGGTGATCCATAGAGCACCGTTCCACAGCCCTGTCCGGTGATCCACAGAGCACCGTTCCACAGCCCTGTCCGGTGATCCATAGACCACCGTTCCACAGCTAGTCCGGTGATCCATAGAGCACCGTTCCATAGCTAGTCCGGTGATCCATAGAGCACCGTTCCACAGCCCTGTCCGGCGACCCATAGAGCACCGTTCCACAGCCCTGTCCGGTGATCCATAGACCACCGTTCCACAGCCCTGTCCGGTGATCCATAGAGCACCGTTCCACAGCTAGTCCGGTGATCCATAGAGCACCGTTCCACAGCCCTGTCCGGTGATCCACAGAGCACCGTTCCACAGCCCTGTCCGGTGATCCATAGAGCACCGTTCCACAGCTAGTCCGGTGATCCATAGAGCACCGTTCCATAGCCCAGTCCGGTGATCCACAGAGCACCGTTCCATAGCCCAGTCCGGTGATCCACAGAGCACCGTTCCATAGCCCTGTCCGGTGATCCATAGAGCACCGTTCCACAGCTAGTCCGGTGATCCATAGAGCACCGTTCCATAGCTAGTCCGGTGATCCATAGAGCACCGTTCCATAGCCCAGTCCGGTGATTCACAGAGCACCGTTCCATAGCCCAGTCCGGTGATCCACAGAGCACCGTTCCATAGCCCTGTCCGGTGATCCATAGAGCACCGTTCCACAGCTAGTCCGGTGATCCATAGAGCACCGTTCCATAGCCCAGTCCGGTGATCCACAGAGCACCGTTCCATAGCCCAGTCCGGTGATCCACAGAGCACCGTTCCATAGCCCTGTCCGGTGATCCATAGAGCACCGTTCCACAGCTAGTCCGGTGATCCATAGAGCACCGTTCCATAGCTAGTCCGGTGATACATAGAGCACCGTTCCATAGCCCAGTCCGGTGATCCACAGAGCACCGTTCCATAGCCCAGTCCGGTGATCCACAGAGCACCGTTCCATAGCCCTGTCCGGTGATCCATAGAGCACCGTTCCACAGCTAGTCCGGTGATCCATAGAGCACCGTTCCATAGCTAGTCCGGTGATCCATAGAGCACCGTTCCATAGCTAGTCCGGTGATGCATAGAGCACCGTTCCACAGCTAGTCCGGTGATCCATAGAGCACCGTTCCATAGCTAGTCCGGTGATCCATAGAGCACCGTTCCACAGCCCTGTCCGGTGATCCATAGAGCACCGTTCCACAGCCCAGTCCGGTGATCCATAGAGCACCGTTCCATAGCCCAGTCCGGTGATCCATAGAGCACCGTTCCATAGCCCAGTCCGGTGATCCATAGAGCACCGTTCCATAGCCCAGTCCGGTGATCCATAGACCACCGTTCCATAGCCCAGTCCGGTGATCCATAGAGCACCGTTCCACAGCCCAGTCCGGTGATCCATAGAGCACCGTTCCACATCCCAGTCCGGTGATCCATAGAGCACCGTTCCATAGCCCAGTCCGGTGATCCATAGACCACCGTTCCATAGCCCAGTCCGGTGATCCATAGAGCATCGTTCCATAGCCCAGTCCGGTGATCCATAGAGCACCGTTCCATAGCCCAGTCCGGTGATCCATAGAGCACCGTTCCATAGCCCAGTCCGGTGATCCATAGAGCACCGTTCCATGGCCCAGTCCGGTGATCCATAGAGCACCGTTCCATAGCCCAGTCCGGTGATCCATAGACCACCGTTCCATAGCCTAGTCCGGTGATCCATAGAGCACCGTTCCATAGCCTAGTCCGGTGATCCATAGAGCACCGTTCCACAGCCCAGTCCGGTGATCCATAGAGCACCGTTCCACAGCCAAGTCCGGTGATCCATAGAGCACCGTTCCATAGCCCAGTCCGGTGATCCATAGAGCACCGTTCCACAGCCCAGTCCGGTGATCCATAGAGCACCGTTCCACAGCCCAGTCCGGTGATCCATAGAGCTCCGTTCCACAGCCTAGTCCGGTGATCCATACAGCACCGTTCCATAGCCCAGTCCGGTGATCCATAGAGCACCGTTCCATAGCCCAGTCCGGTGATCCATAGAGCTCCGTTCCATAGCCCAGTCCGGCGACCCATAGAGCACGGTTCCATAGCTAGTTCGGTGATCCATAGAGCACCGTTCCACAGCTAAGTCCGGTGATCCATAGAGCACCGTTCCACAGCCAAGTCCGGTGATCCATAGAGCACCGTTCCATAGCCCAGTCCGGTGATCCATAGAGCACCGATCCACAGCCCAGTCCGGTGATCCACAGAGCACCGTTCCACAGCCTAGTCCGGTGATCCATAGAGCACCGTTCCACAGCCCTGTCCGGTGATCCATAGAGCACCGTTCCACAGCCCAGTCCGGTGATCCATAGAGCACCGTTCCATAGCCCAGTCCGGTGATCCATAGAGCACCGTTCCATAGCCCAGTCCGGTGATCCATAGAGCACCGTTCCACAGCCCAGTCCGGTGATCCATAGAGCATCGTTCCATAGCCCAGTCCGGTGATCCATAGAGCACCGTTCCATAGCCCAGTCCGGTGATCCATAGAGCACCGTTCCATAGCCCAGTCCGGTGATCCACAGAGCACCGTTCCACAGCCTAGTCCGGTGATCCATAGAGCACCGTTCCATAGCCCAGTCCGGTGATCCATAGAGCACCGTTCCATAGCCCAGTCCGGTGATCCATAGAGCACCGTTCCATAGCCCAGTCCGGTGATCCATAGAGCACCGTTCCATAGCCCAGTCCGGTGATCCATAGAGCACCGTTCCATAGCCCAGTCCGGTGATCCATAGAGCACCGTTCCATAGCTAGTCCGGTGATCCATAGAGCACCGTTCCATAGCCCAGTCCGGTGATCCATAGAGCACCGTTCCATAGCCCAGTCCGGTGATCCATAGAGCACCGTTCCATAGCCCAGTCCGGTGATCCATAGAGCACCGTTCCACAGCCCAGTCCGGTGATCCATAGAGCACCGTTCCACAGCCCATTCTGCTCATCCATACGACACGGAATACTTTTTTCGCGGTTCCTAAGCCCCGATTCCTGTCTCCACTCGGCAGTTATGTGAATCTGTTTCCTTCAAAAGTCTGCACTGTTTGTGAACACTTCCGTTCGAAAGGACTCCCAAGTTTGAAGAGGCCAGGGAATCCCCCCGCGCCATTTACAGACCAATCGAGAAGGGGGGGGGGGGGGGGGGTACGAGCGGTTCTGAAGCCTGTTCGTTTTATCATAATATTTAGTAAACTAGGACCATGTTTAAATAAGTATAACACATATATTGTTCGACTCATGACTCGCGAGTTCCCAATTGTCCAGCAAAGTTATACGCAGGACTGCGCTTCGGTTCAAATGATTAAAGTAATATGTTCTGCAATTTTTTGTATTACCATCCTCTTCTCCATGTCAAAAAGGTGTATTCTGTCTTGAAAGGTAAATCCTAAAAGCCTGTGGGCTATCCGGAGAGAAGCAAATGTGTTCACCGGAGCAGAAGTTGGTGGCCGGCTTTACATCCCTGCGCGCCTGTTCGCTGTTCGGTGTTCTGTGTGATGTCGACCGCGGCTCGCTATTACGTCCGCCCGCGATATAAATAAACCGCGCAGTTTTATGTTGAAATTGTTTTACAGACCCCCCGAAAGATCTAAAACATATGCATCATAATTTTGAGATACTTTTAGTCTGGATCCTAAAATGTAAAAAATCTAAGATGGCGCATGTAAGTAGGCTGCTTCAAATTTCAATGAGATGTTGACATTAATTTAAAGTTGCAACGGCGACTCCTGCCTCTCGTCCCTTCCCATGTTAACAAGCCCACAACTCCAGCGTTAACAGAGGTCATGATGTTACTCCAGACAACAGGTGCAAAGACAAATGAATGAAGTGCATTTTAGTTACTATATATGTATTTCGAATCTCCGTTTACAATGTAACTTAAATGAGAGAAGTACTACACCTTCTAACTGGTGACACGTAACAACACTGATCTACGGACAACACGCCGTAAGTAATATACACTAACATTATCCATAATGAGCCAACGAGACCGATTGGTGGGCACCAGGTTCTGATTGGTAGTCTCCACTCTCTATATATTGTGTCTGTGGTTATATAACATCGAATTTCAAACAAATCTGGATAATATGATGAGATTAACGCATGATATTTGACAAGTTCGAGCGCGTAAAGAGACAGCGCAAGAAAATAATCAGCTGCACTGCATGTTACATACAAAAGTTAATTGAAAGCGATGATAATGTCTCTATTATTCATCAGGTTACAGAGAGTTTGCAACCTCAATCAAGTTCCACTTTGCAAGTTTGATCCCGCTTTTAAAAGCTTACCGCCCGCCTTGAGGGTCGAGGTCCCACTGTAGCAGCAGACAATAATAAGTGCAGCGCTTTCTCACATTCTCTGGAACTTCAATCCTTTTCAAGGTTGATATGTGACAAACCGGTACCCAACTTGTTTGCATCTCAACAAACTTAATTAACGCACCACCGACTAATTATGCATATATACACACATATATATTCTAACAAAAAAAACTTAACATGGCAAAACTAATATATACATTAACACCAGTTGGTTTCTTTGTTCCAATATCAGTACGCTGAGAACAAGTATGAGATATATACTCAATGCCACTACTAAACGATTCATCAAAAAGATTCAAAAAGATTCAAACCAAAATCTGACAAGTGGGTGTGCAGTGAAGTGGGTATAGCTCAGCGAAGACGGCCACAGCTTAAGCTATCGTGGGTCCCGTTTCTGTTGCGAAATGCCATCCTAGCCTGAAGCTACCACTGTCCACATCACTCACCCCGTCAAGTCAAAATATACAAGAAAAACAATAATAAAATCAGCTGTGAAATAAATATCGAATCGAGTCGTTAGATGTAGCAACATAAGATTACACGTAGATAAATTATTAAGTAAAAGAGAATGGTAGCACCCTGACTGGTATTAATACAACTTGTGAGATATATACATACATACACGCTAGGGACCATCGAACTCAGTGCAAGGCGTTTGATTTTGACAACGCCAGACGCACAACACACGACGCACCCGAACCATGGTCATGAGACCGGAGACAGATGGGGAAGTATCCATTTCGCGTCCATGGCGCGTGGTGGGAGCGATCACGTGTTACGCGACGCAGCGAGCGTCGCGCAGACTGACAGAAGTACCTTGTCGCGACAATCAGTTAGTAAAAGTCCTAACACTGAGGCACCCAAGATGTGATGGAAAACACTAAATAAAACACGTGGGTCAGTCAAGTGATGCCTTCAACCTTCACAGGACTCGCGATACCTCAACATAAACATAACTAACAGACGCACACAGTTAGGAGGACACTAAAATAGACACTCAGCTATATATCGATAAAAGCTTGCTAGACACGCATTATGACACTTGAACGTTTATCACAGACTTGCGTTTATCATGTAACTTGACTTAGGAGGGCGCTAAAAGCATCGTCTCCATGGCAACTACTAATGAACGAGCCGGTGACTGTGGAGACTGTGGGGTCCTGTCGAGTGGTGTTGGCGGTCTCGTTATTTGGTCTCAATAGTCAATGAATAACCGCAGGGTATGACATGGCGTCATTGTGGCCATGGCGACCGTCATCGTCAGGTATAGTCATATATAATCTGATATCGCACCAGAGGTCGCCACATACTTAAGCATCTCGTTTGAACGTGTGCTACAACTAAGTGTTTCAGATCTTTATTTACGCCGCGACGCTACTTAGAGATCTTAGATGACGTCACGTAGGTCACGTGTGAGTGACGTGTGAGTGAGGCGGCGCCGGCGGATGGACTCTGTGGTTAGAAGGGTGGCGGGCCGTCCATGTATTGCATCGTGTGGCGAAGGTTGTTTGCCAGCACGCAGCTGTAATCCTCCTCCGACATGGGAACGAGGCTGGCCACGCCCAGCAGAATCAACATGGCCGCCTGGATGGGCAGCGCCATGCGGCACACTCTCGATAACAGCCTAGAGCGCCACGTAGCGGCCGCGAGCGCCGCAGGCTCAATACTGAAACAGATAAAAAGACATTAATTCGCTATAAAGGTTCCTTGATGTCGCATCCCATAGTTACAATGTTCTATGTATATAAAAAGCCCATGATAGAGGCATCATGTACAACTTTTCGTGTGATGTCTCTTTCTACCGCTAACGGTGGCAAATAAGTTAGGCAGGACACTCGTGAAAGCAGGTGAAATAGCTACAATAGTAAACAACATCTATTTACACACAATACGCTAAGAGAAGAGAAGAATGACACGGCCACAGATATGACTGAACTTAGTACAGCGAGACAAGACACACAGAATCCATCCTCCGACCTCAGGTCGAGGGCTCCATAAAAAAAACCTGTGGGGACTCTTTTGGCCATCGTCAGCAATATATGTACACCAACGCATAAAGACTACACAACTCGTTTTGGTATAGATGGTACTCCCCAATTCTCATATATTGTCGCTATTGTAAAATGTTTCAAACTTACCCATATGTCCTGCACGAGGATAATGAATAAGGCAATGGCTAAAAGGTATATCTATACATACATTATGCACAAACACCAGCATAGCATTATAGGCATGAAGCGGTACTGTATCACATATTAGTCCTCAGTTGTCCCAGGGGATACCACTTCCTTGGAGAGATACTCCAACACCACATCAGATATCCCATGCTCCAGGTAAGACCTATTCTGTTAACAGATCCACCTACATAGTCCGCCCCACGAGAAGTCCAAGCATAGCACAAGCGTCGTTTCAACATAAAACCACCAAGCAAGAAGCATAAAGTCTAACACCAAAACGACGAAGAAGGAAAAAACTGAAAACTGAACACCGAAAACTTATCTACAGCGCGAGTAACGCGACCCACAATACGTGCACGGGGCGAGCGGGTGGCGTTATTCAAGAAACAACAAGGGAATAAATGTGTATAGGAACTTGCATTGCACCAAAAAGCCAGTGTAGGATATGCAGCATAAAGGACTGTTACAGAAAGACGCCAGTGTACAGACAGTACGTGTAACGTGCTCGTACAAAGCGGCGCTGTGGTCTTAGCGTGTGGACAGTGAAGCGTGAGGGAGACGAGCGACCCATGGCACATCACCATCCACCCACTACAGCCATATCATGCAAGTTTAACATTTATTTTAAACAGCTTAATAAAAATCATGCATTGTTTCGGGACCGTTTTCAAAATTTTGGACCCACACGAATATATTTCGTGTAAAACAAAACGCGGCGTGCATGCGGACTACGTAACCATAGCGACCAGAATACAATCCTTCTCCCAAGTCAGTCCGACACCAAAAAAGGAACACCGCGTAACCATGGCAACCCAATATTAGTCATCACCGGAGGTGGACATGCCAGTGAGGCAAGCGTTATGGGGACTAATTAGAGGGTGGTGGGTGGGGTGGGTGTGGTGTAGGGGGCAGGGGGGCAGTATACTATCAAAGAAGTTGAAAGGCTGTATTACTTGTCATCGATCTCTTGATCGGGGTCCAAAGTGAATGTGCCGGCAGAAGCCGAGGCAACAAGCTACAAACAATCAGAAAACGTGACCAGGTTAATAAAAGAGATCATTTCACTAATATCAATTATTTCTTTCTTTTGTTAAGATATTAATAATTGTAGCTTGATTTAACATTCTGAAAAGGTTTCATCGCGTGACGCAGCATATTGATCAGGAACGCCTGGTACATACACATTCGGTGAGCCGGGTGTATTTATAGCAGTCCACACGTGGGTACAATACAGTTTGTATCCACCATCGACCTGGCATTCAATACATATGTATCACCATCTCACATCATGTATTTACACTGTATCCACATATGTATTACAACATGTCTTCACGTGCCGCCGGGCACAGATATCCCCAATCTGCGCCCGGTCTCTCAGACCGCCATGGTGGCGGCGAGTTTATGGTATGGCTGTAGAAGGGAGAGGACCACCCGTGACCGAGGCCTCACACAACACGCCATCTAGCGGCCAAGCTTTCAGTCGGCCAGCATCCTCAACAGACACGGCCACCGCCGCACTTACCACAACTCACAATCTGTTATAGACTTGCTCAATGCAAAAATAGCTCACAGATATAAATATAGGCATATTCACACACTACAAGTCCTATTTCAATGACACTATAGATTTACGAATTCCTAGTCTATACCATAATTATTGAATGACGATGTACTATTCAGAGTGGGTTGCCGTATGGTAACTTTCGCGAGACCCACGTACCTGGCGCGAGAAGTAGTTTCTAGGCGCCGTGCTGGCTCTCAGTCCGGACGCTGTCCGGTAGGGGGATCGAGATCCGTTCACGTTCACTCTCTGGAGCGGCTATAAGGTCAAGGTTACATGCCATCTTCATATGGATGTGTGGTAAAACGTACTAGGTATGGCTAGTACACAACAGAACATAACACGTTCGACGCAAACAGTTGGAACGTCAAACGAATAATTGTAGGCATGGAACCAAAATTCAAAAAGGTGATAGTAAAATACCTAATAAGAGTAGTATCCGAGAAATATTATAATCACGCAAAACAATTCATCCACCTACATTACACAGGTACGGCATACTGTGACGACTATCCCCACGTCTCCACCATAGTCTATAGTTGTCACCCTGGGCGTCCTTAGTCAAGCCCCTATGCGTCCCTAGTAACCACCCCAGACGTCCTTAGTTACCGCTCGATGCGTCCCTAGTTACCGCTCGATGCGTCTCTAGTTACCTCCCCAGGCGTCCCTAGTTACCCCCTAGGCGTCTCTAGTTACCTCCCCAGGCGTCCCTAGTCACCACCCCAGGCGTCCCTAGTCACCACCCCAGGCGTCCCTAGTTACCACCCCAGGCGTCCCTAGTCACCACCCCACGCGTTCCTAGTTACCACCCCCAGGCGTTCCTAGTTACCACCCCCAGGCGTCCCTAGTTACCACCCCAGGCGTCCCTAGTCACCACCCCAGGCGTCCCTAGTTACCACCCCCAGGCGTTCCTAGTTACCGCCAGATACGTCCCAAGTTACCACCCCAGGCGCCCCTAGTTACAACCCCAGGCGTCCCACAACTCACACTGATTGAGGCGTCGCGATCATCCCTGGTTACGTGACCCTCCAGGCGGCTGAGGTTGTCCTGGCACCGCTGCAGCAGCGCCACCAAGCGACCGGAGACTCCCTGGAGTCGGTGGCGGGCGGCGGTGGACTCCTCTGAGTCGGAGTCGGCCAGGAGAGACTCGGTCGTGTCCTGGATGGACGCCACCCGCTGACGACCCAGTTCAAGCTCTCCCTTCAACTCCTGCAGCACAGAGGAGCGAGATACATGACCAGCTATGGGGACTATGGGTTGGGCCAGATACAACATAACCAGCTATGGAGACTATGGGTGGGGCCAGACACAATATGACCAGCTATGGGGACTATGGGTTGGGCCAGATACAACATCACCAGCTATGGAGACTATGGGTGGAGCCAGACACAACGTGACCAGCTATGGAGACTATGGGTGGAGCCAGACACAACGTGACCGGCTATGGGGACTATGGGTGGAGCCAGACACAACATCACCAGCTATGGGGACTATGGGTGGAGCCAGACACAACATCACCAGCTATGGGGACTATGGGTGGGGCCATACACAACATCACCAGCTATGGGGACTATGGGTGGGGCCAGACACGTGACCAGCTATGGGGACTATGGGTGGGGCCAGACACAACATCACCAGCTATGGGGACTATGGGTGGGGCCAGACACAACATCACCAGCTATGGGGACTATGGGTGGAGCCAGACACAACATCACCAGCTATGGAGACTATGGGTGGGGCCAGACACAACATCACCAGCTATAGAGACTATGGGTGGGGCCACCCACGTGACCAGCTATGGGGACTATGGGTGGGGCCAACCACGTGACCAGCTATGGGGACTATGGGTGGGGCCAGACACAACATCACCAGCTATGGGGACTATGGGTGGGGCCAGACACAACATCACCAGCTATGGGGACTATGGGTGGGGCCAGACACATCACCAGCTATGGGGACTATGGGTGGGGCCAGACACAACATCACCAGCTATGGGGACTATGGGTGGGGCCAGACACGTGACCAGCTATGGGGACTATGGGTGGAGCCAGACACAACATCACCAGCTATGGGGACTATGGGTGGGGCCAGACACAACATCACCAGCTATGGGGACTATGGGTGGGGCCAGACACAACATCACCAGCTATGGGGACTATGGGTGGGGCCAGACACAACATCACCAGCTATGGGGACTATGGGTGGAGCCAGACACAACATCACCAGCTATGGAGACTATGGGTGGGGCCAGACACAACATCACCAGCTATGGAGACTATGGGTGGGGCCAAACACGTGACCAGCTATGGGGACTATGGGTGGGGCCATACACAACATCACCAGCTATGGGGACTATGGGTGGGGCCAGACACAACATCACCAGCTATGGGGACTATGGGTGGGGCCAGACACAACATCACCAGCTATGGGGACTATGGGTGGGGCCAGACACAACATCACCAGCTATGGGGACTATGGGTGGGGCCAGACACGTGACCAGCTATGGGGACTATGGGTGGGGCCAGACACAACATCACCAGCTATGGGGACTATGGGTGGGGCCAGACACAACATCACCAGCTATGGGGACTATGGGTGGGGCCAGACACAACATCACCAGCTATGGGGACTATGGGTGGGGCCAGACACAACATCACCAGCTATGGGGACTATGGGTGGGGCCAGACACAACATCACCAGCTATGGGGACTATGGGTGGAGCCACGCTTACATGTCCTTCATGCCACACGTGGCAATGACAGGTAAAGACAGGTAATGACAGGTAATGACAGGTAATGAGAGGTAAAGACGTAAATCAATGTTATGTGAGGATACATTGGACCACAACCCCCTTAACATGCGGCGTATATCTCTCTCTTTATCAATATTATAATGTACAATAAGAGTTTATTAAGTTGTAATTTTAGTGGAGGTTCGCAGATACACCTCGAGAAGAACATTATACATCAGTCCGGGATACATGTATATATAACATATATGTTCTATGATCTCAATTAGCAACATCGGGGGCCACTGATATCCCGCCCACTGACCTTGAACTTCCGGTACTGTCGGCGCAGCGTGTCCCGACTGGCGCCTGTGACGTCAACGGGTTCCTCGCGCTCCACCTCGGCCTCCATTGTTTGTATCCATAGCAACAGGTCGTCGATTGTCTTGCTGAAGTCCTGGCATTGGATAAGCGCAATCTGCAGCTCCTTTTGCCAGACAGATGCGCGCGCACATACCCTGTCCCACCGCTGGTTCACTAATGTCAACCTATCCCACAATTGCCTGGACTGACGAGTGTTACCAGACAGCAACTCCTTGCTGAGCAGGTTGACGGAGAGAACGACGGGTTTGCGACCCTCGATTTCAACCAAGAACTCCTGAAAGAAGGATCTATTTATAACTACACTCGTTTAGGAACACTTTTTTTAAACAAGATACGTGAATGTGAATATAGTTCAATATACCATTAGGTTTCATGTCCCAGGCAGTTTATACATAAGAACGGTTGATTGCTTGATTTAGGCATGGAAGCTTTAACCTCTGCAGGGTATATTCCTTGCGGGAGGCAGACATGGGATTTCTATCCTGCACAAACCCTTACAGTTGCACCAGTGTGATTCGACCCACGCACCGCCGCAGCACAGCACAGCACACACGGCAATAGCCGAACGCGCTACCTACCAGGCCACTGGGTGACTCTTGACTGGACTAAGTTTCGTTTAGTGACGCTTTCTCCATTTGAAACCTTTGGCATAGAGCCTGTGTAGCGAGTGAGTGTTGTGTAGCAGTGCAGTGTGACAGGGGCGGCCTGACTGACTGACTGACTGACCCTGTGACTGCGTACGGCCTCCTCCAGCTGTGTGATGCTGGTGGGGGGCTGGTCCTGGCCGCCCTGAAGGGCCTCCGCGTGGTCCAACCACCGCTGTAGGGCGCTCAGGTCGGCCAGGAACTGCTGCCACTGCTGACAGTGGCGCTCCAAGCGGCCGTCCTTGTGCCGCGCCCCGCTCTGCACGGCGCGCCACCGGGCCTCGACGTCTGGAGACAGAGGAACCAGGCTTAGTGGTGGGGGAGGTAGGGGAGGCAGGGAACCAGGCTTAGTGGTGGGGGAAGTAGGGGAGGCAGGGAACCAGGCTTAGTGGTAGGGGAAGTAGGGAAGGCAGGAAACCAGGCTTAGTGGTGGGGGAAGTAGGGGAGGCAGGGAACCAGGCTTAGTGGTAGGGGAAGTAGGGAAGGCAGGGAACTCACATATGTCTGTAAGTAACCAGGCTTAGTGGTGGGGGAAGTAGGGAAGGCAGGGAACTCACATATGTCTGTAAGTAACCAGGCTTAGTGGTGGGGGAAGTAGGGGAGGCAGGGAGCTCACATATGTCGGTAAGTAACCAGGCTTAGTGGTGGGGGAAGTAGGGGAGGCAGGGAACTCACATATGTCTGTAAGTAACCAGGCTTAGTGGTGGGGGAAGTAGGGGAGGCAGGGAACTCACATATGTCTGTAAGTAACCAGGCTTAGTGGTGGGGGAAGTAGGGACGGCAGGGAGCTCACATATGTCTGTAAGTAACCAGGCTTAGTGGTGGGGGAAGTAGGGAAGGCAGGGAACTCACATATGTCTGTAAGTAACCAGGCTTAGTGGTGGGGGAAGTAGGGGAGGCAGGGAGCTCACATATGTCGGTAAGTAACCAGGCTTAGTGATGGGGGAAGTAGGGGAGGCAGGGAACTCACATATGTCTGTAAGTAACCAGGCTTAGTGGTGGGGGAAGTAGGGGAGGCAGGGAACTCACATATGTCTGTAAGTAACCAGGCTTAGTGATGGGGGAAGTAGGGGAGGCAGGGAACTCACATATGTCTGTAAGTACCCAGGCTTAGTGGTGGGTGAAGTAGGGACGGCAGGGAGCTCACATATGTCTGTAAGTAACCAGGCTTAGTGGTGGGGGAAGTAGGGACGGCAGGGAGTTCACATATGTCTGTAAGTAACCAGGCTTAGTGGTGGGGGAAGTAGGGACGGCAGGGAACTCACATATGTCTGTAAGTACCCAGGCTTAGTGGTGGGTGAAGTAGGGACGGCAGGGAGTTCACATATGTCTGTAAGTAACCAGGCTTAGTGGTGGGGGAAGTAGGGACGGCAGGGAGCTCACATATGTCTGTAAGTAACCAGGCTTAGTGGTGGGTGAAGTAGGGACGGCAGGGAGTTCACATATGTCTGTAAGTAACCAGGCTTAGTGGTGGGGGAAGTAGGGGAGGCAGGGAGCTCACATATGTCTGTAAGTAACCAGGCTTAGTGGTGGGGGAAGTAGGGACGGCAGGGAGCTCACATATGTCTGTAAGTACCCAGGCTTAGTGGTGGGTGAAGTAGGGACGGCAGGGAGTTCACATATGTCTGTAAGTAACCAGGCTTAGTGGTGGGGGAAGTAGGGGAGGCAGGGAGCTCACATATGTCTGTAAGTAACCAGGCTTAGTGGTGGGTGAAGTAGGGACGGCAGGGAGTTCACATATGTCTGTAAGTAACCAGGCTTAGTGGTGGGGGAAGTAGGGACGGCAGGGAGTTCAAACAGCATCAAGATAATGAAACCAAACTACACGATTAGTGCATAAAATGTGACGTTAATTAGGTCACTGGGTCACTGTGGTTTGTGTGGCCCGGGTATCAGATAGGGCAGAGACCAGGGGACAGGTGGGGCAGAGACCAGGGACCAGGTGGGCCAGAGACCAGGGAGCAGGTGGGGCAGAGACCAGGGAGCAGGTGGGGCAGAGACCAGGGAGCAGGTGGGGCAGAGACCAGGGACCAGGTGGGGCAGAGACCAGGGAGCAGGTGAGCCAGGAACCAGGGAGCAGGTGGGGCGAGGGGCCAGGCAGCACGTGGGGCAGGGACCAGGAAACAGGTGGGGCAGGGACCAGGGGGCAGGTACCAGGCACCAGGTGGGGCAGGGACCAGGGGGCAGGTACGAGGGGGCAGGTACCAGGGGGCAGGTACCAGGGACCAGGTGGGGCAGGGAGCAGGGAGCAGGTGGGGCAGGGACCAGGGGGGCAGGTACAAGGGACCAGGTGGGGCAGGGACCAGGGGGCAGGTACCAGGTACCATGTGGGGCAGGGACCAGGGGGCAGGTACCAGGGATCCGGTGGGGCAGGGACCAGGGGGCAGGTACCAGGGACCAGGTGGGGCAGGGACCAGAGGGGCAGGTACCAGGGACCAGGTGGGGCAGGGACCAGGGGGCAGGTACCAGGGAGCAGGTGGGGCAGAGACCAGTGGGCAGGTACCAGGGATCAGGTGGGGCAGGGACCAGGGGGCAGGTACCAGGGACCAGGTGGGGCAGGGACCACGGGGCAGGTACCAGGGACCAGGTGGGGCAGGGACCAGCGAGCAGGGAGCAGGGAGCAGGTGGGGCAGGGACCAGGGGGGCTGGTACCAGGGACCAGGTGGGGCAGGGACCAGCGGGCAGGTACCAGGGACCAGGTGGGGCAGGGAGCAGGGAGCAGGTGGGGCAGGGACCAGGGGTAGACCAGCCTCAGGGGACTGACCTGAGATTTCCTCCTCGGCGCCGTAAAGTGAGGAGAGCCCTGTCTCCCGCTTCAGCCTCTTCTCCAGTGCGTGCAGCGTGTCAATGTCGTCCTGGCAGGGCGGCAGCTGACTCACCTGGCGGGGGGGGGGGGGCAAAGGTAACATAGGGTAAGCATTCAGTGTCCATAGGATCAGCAGTAAACGCCTTACTTTATAAGGTGAGCATGTCCATGTATAGACAGACGAAACGATGATGATCCATTTAGATGTTGTCTTTACGACCTGTCTATGACGAAATGTGTAGATTGTACGTTGATGATCTGTCTAGACCCGGGCCACGTGGCGGGGGTTACTTACATACGGGGCGCTGACGGTCTAGACCCGGGATCACGTGGCGGGGGTTACTTACATACGGGGCGCTGACGGTCTAGACCCGGGCCACGTGGCGGGGGTTACCTACATACGGGGCGCTGACCGCCTCTGTCTGGACCCGGGACCATGTGGCTGGGGCTACTTACATACGGGGCGCTGACGGCCTCTGTCTAGGCCCGGGACCACGCGGCTGGGGTTACTTACATACGGGGCGCTGACGGCCTCTGTCTAGACCCGGGACCACGCGGCGGGGGTTACTTACATACGGGGCGCTGACCGCCTCTGTCTGGACCCGGGACCACGTGGCGGGGGTTACTTACATACGGGGCGCTGACCGCCTCTGTCTAGACCTGGGACCACGGGGCGGGGGCTACTTACATACGGGGCGCTGACGGCCTCTGTCTAGACCCGCGACCACTTGGCGGGGGTTACTTACATACGGGGCGCTGACGGCCTCTGTCTAGATCCGGGACCACGCAGCGGGGCTTACTTACATACGGGGCGCTGACGGCCTCTGTCTAGACCCGGGACCACGTGGCGGGGGTTACTTACATACGGGGCGCTGACGGCCTCTGTCTGGACGCGGGACCACGTGGTGGGGGTTACTTACATACGGGGCGCTGACCGCCTCTGTCTGGACGCCGACCGGAGTGGCGGCCCGGACCAGGCGCTCGGAGACGGCCATCTTGGCGGACACCGCTTCCAGAGTCCGCTCCAGATCCCGCAGACAAGACTCGATCCGCTGCAGCTTCTTCTTGCCCAATCCGGACCGATCCCGGAGCCCGCGGCGCCATGTGGTGGATCTGGGTCCCGAGGGGTCGTCCCCATTGGGCGCCTGATCCAGACGAGACAACCCGAGAGCGTCCTGCCAGTTGTCGTCGGTGGAGTCCATGTCGCCTCCCCCCCTCTGGGAGGGGTCGTGGGCCCCACTGGGGGGGCTGCGGGAGGGGCTGGCGGGGGGGCCGTCTTCCATGTCCCAGTCCTGGATGTCACCCTGATCCCCGCGCGGCCCGGATGGTGCCCGGCCAGACAGGGCTTCGGCCTCCCTCTGGGGGGTGCCGAGCGGAGCGTCCCCTGGGTAGGCCTGGGGGGTGGGGGTATAGTTCACATAAGGTAAGCGTGGCACGATCTAAGGCTACAAACAAGCATAAGACTGATAGAAAACAAATCATAAAAACATTCAGGTTCGTCAAGCCTTGTAACATGTGAAATAAAACTCAAGAATTAAGAATTACTGTTCTAAAAGTCTGATACAAGCGCTAAGAAGATAAAATAAATATCAATTATGGAACACAGGTAAGCTATATTAAAACAAAATATATTAAGTTGTGTACAAAGTTAGGTAAAGATATAAAATTGTCGAAAAGAAAAGAAAGCATTTCGTGAATATTGAAATATTAAAAACCATCAAATAGAAAAGAGGCAGTTTTCCTGCAAAACGAATCTAAGATGAACTTGTACCACATGCATCATAGTTTGCAACACATCGTTGAAAGTGTGCAGTCACCGTAGACCATTAATCTAGGAAGTGCATCAACACAGCCACTAGAGGTAGGGGAGGTGTTGGAGGCTACAGCATGCCAAGTACACAGATGGAACGTCAAAGTCGCTTCACACAAGGTATTATCAGTGCTTGGCTTGGAACACTAAGTTCACGTACACGGGATGTATAACATGCGACCGCGTGATGTGACCACGTGATGTGACCACGTGATGTGACCACGTGATGTGACCACGTGATGTGACCACGTGATGTGACCACGTGATGTGACCACGTGATGTGACCATGTGACAGCAAGTGGCCTCTCCTACATAATATTGCATTTTACATCATCCGCAATTTGACATTTATAACTATATTGGAGCTGATGGTGGTGGCGCTAATGGCCTGGGTTTAAAGGCTGTAGTTGTTTTTCTATCTTCTGTTGCTTCCTATGTGTACTGATAAGTGGAGAATCATGCTTCTGCTTCTCATACATCATTATAACAACTACATGCTCAACTTACAGATCTTTACCAAAGATAATAACATATTCACTACGATCGTTCCTTTTAGTTCTACTCTTGGGAGACAAAACTTCACAGTTTTGTCGACTACAGTGCACAACTCATGCAGCGGGATACAAGCGTCACGCAATGCATGCCGGGTGTTCCGCAACCGGAAACCAGTGACGTGACGTCACAAAATCTACAACTAGAATCTTCACTAACAAGCCCCAGGAAGGCCCCTGGGAGGCCCCTGACACAGAGTGCCGCATGCACAGACAGCCTGGGCCACTCGGACCGGAGCAGACGACACTTACAGACGCCGACAGATCGTCTACGTCATCAAGGTCGGCCACTAGTTTCTCTATTTCCTCTATATCCGGTAGAGCCTCTTGGAACTCATCATCAGAGTCGGTTTCCGCTTCCTAGACAGGATGTACAGCAGTGGACGTGGAGGCCATCAAACGTATTGGGTATAACTTCACTTGACATGTAACCTAGGCGGGTGGTTTACGTTCGCTTGTCACATTGTCACCAGCTTGCTACATTACCTACCGTGGCTTATTATTAACATTATCATTATTCGTTCAGCATTGTGACTTTCCACCAAGTCCCGGACATGACAGAGGCATCACATCAAGAACACTCTACTTATTGCTGCATCAATGGCATTCAGCAACACCTCCCTCCCCCCGCTGGTCCTGATGACCACACCCCCACCTCTGTAGCCCAACACACCCCACCGCGTACGTGTCCCGAAGCGATCAGGGAGAGGTTCAAACACCCTACCCCCAACCCCCGCACTACCCACACACGATCACCCCCCACCCGCCCTTTCCTCACTAGGCCTAACTCCCCTCACTCCCACCCGCCCTACCCCCCAACTCCCAAACTGCCCTACCCCCACCTACCATACCGCCCTCACCCCCCCCCCCAAGCCGCCCTATTCCCCCCCACCCTCCACACCCCCGTACCTGGCCCGACGCTATCCTGACGAGCCGCTCCTGGTACATGGTGAGCCGCGTGACGATGTCATCAAACAGTCCCCCCCCCACTGGTCCTAACGACCCTCCCCCCCCCCCCTGGTCCATCCGGACTCGGTTCGCCCCACCCTCCACACCCCCGTACCTGGCCCGACGCTATCCTGACGAGCCGCTCCTGGTACATGGTGAGCCGCATGACGATGTCGTCGAGCAGTCTCCGGAAGCTATCCAGGTCGCGCTGGACGGCCACCGTGTCAGAGGACTCGCACTTCTGGATGAGGAACTGGCCGGAGCTCTCCACGTACTCCAGCCGCTGGCGGTTCTGCTCCAGCTCCTCCTGGATTCCCTGCAGACAGACACCAGTCATAATCCGCTCTCTCTCAGGCACCCTGGCGCCGCTCTCTCTCAGGCACCCTGGCGCCGCTCTCTCTCAGGCACCCTGGCGCCGCTCTCTCTCAGGCACCCTGGCGCCGCTCTCTCTCAGGCACCCTGGCGCCGACCTCCATCGCCCATGGTCAGTATCGTGTTCAGTAAATACAGTGGACCCGTGTAAAACTTCTACTGCCCGCCATAATCTATATCTTAGTTATATCTAGGTATATCTTAGGTTCAATATAGTGTAATACTTCTACTGCTATGTTTATTGAGAGCTTCGCAAGACATTCAACATAAACAGAAAAAAAGGAAATAATAAAAACAATAAACTGACAAACTCAATATTAAAAACGACATATAGGCGAAGCATTAGACCGTATTTTGAACATGTATAACTGAGCGGAAGGCACACTGTAGAGAGAGAGAGAGATAGAAGCAGAACGAGAAGTCAACCAGCCAGATAACCGACCTGTAGTTCCCGCAGCTTCCGGGATACGTCGCTGTGAGAGAAGTGTTCGATGTCGGTGACCCTGGAGTTGAGTCCTGACAGCCACAAGGTCATGGCCTCGCGCGTTGAGTCGAAGTCGTCCTTCAGGTTGACCATGTGACGGAGACGCCGCATGATGGCCGCGGAGCGCTTCTCAAGGTCATCCCAGCGTCTGTTGACGTCCTCGACGCGCTGCTTGAGGTCACCGCCGGCGTCCGTGCGTCCCTCGCGCGCCAGGCGGCGGTAGTGTTTGTTGAGCTGCTCCAGTTGGCTGAGGCGGTCGTGAAGGGCCTTCTGGAACGCCTGACACACACACACACGGTACATACAGCGTGGTAATGGTGAACATGGTAATGGTGAACATGGTAATGGTGAACATGGTAATGGTGACCATGGTAATGGTGACCATGGTAATGTAACACGGCAACTGGTTGGCTGGTTACTGTAAGTAGGACGCTTTATCCTCTGTCCATGATATCGAAGCAGTGAGAAGGGTCAATGCACAGAGGAGTCAACTCTCTGCGGAAAATAACCTGGGTTCTTATCCTGCACAACCAGACATTTACACTGGTGTGATTTGAACCACGCAACAGTCGTTGGGGCTGGCCTAGCATAATGCAATAGGCAATAGCCGAGCGTGACCTACTCGGCCACGAGGCGGCCGCGTTTAAATGGTTGGATACAGACGGCGCAGACTATCTGGCGCCGTTTACACGATGATTTAGTACTCAGTAACCGGTCATAAACATTACGCAAGACGAATCATTGACTTGTATACGTGATGCGGCAAAGACAGGTAGCCGGCCATGGCAGTCACGTGGGCCGGCCTTGACAGCCACGTGGGCCGGCCATGGCAGTCACGTGATGCGGCAATGACGCGGTAACGACCACTACCGTGTATTATACCCAGGGCCGCCCTGTGCTGACAGACACAGTACCACTACCGTGTATTATACCTAGGGCCGCCCTGTGCTGACGGACACAGTACCACTACCGTGTATTATACCTAGGGCCGCCGTGGGCTGACGGACACAGTACCACTACCGTGTATTATACCTAGAGCCGCCCTGGGCTGACGGACACAGTACCACTACCGTGTATTATACCTAGGGCCGCCCTGGGCTGACGGACACAGTACCACTACCGTGTATTATACCTAGGGCCGCCCTGTGCTGACGGACATAGTACCACTACCGTGTATTATACCTAGGGCCGCCCTGTGCTGACGGACACAGTACCACTACCGTGTATTATATCTAGGGCCGCCCTGTGCTGACGGACACAGTACCACTACCGTGTATTATACCTAGGGCCGCCCTGTGCTGACGGACACAGTACCACTACCGTGTATTATATCTAGGGCCGCCCTGTGCTGACGGACACAGTACCACTACCGTGTATTATACCTAGGGCCGCCCTGTGCTGACGGACACAGTACCACTACCGTGTATTATATCTAGGGCCGCCCTGTGCTGACGGACACAGTACCACTACCGTGTATTATACCTAGGGCCGCCCTGGGCTGACGGACACAGTACCACTACCGTGTATTATATCTAGGGCCGCCCTGTGCTGACGGACACAGTACCACTACCGTGTATTATACCTAGGGCCGCCCTGTGCTGACGGACACAGTACCACTACCGTGTATTATACCTAGGGCCGCCCTGTGCTGACAGACACAGTACCACTACCGTGTATTATACCTAGGGCCGCCCTGTGCTGACGGACATAGTACCACTACCGTGTATTATACCTAGGGCCGCCCTGTGCTGACGGACACAGTACCACTACCGTGTATTATATCTAGGGCCGCCCTGTGCTGACGGACACAGTACCACTACCGTGTATTATACCTAGGGCCGCCCTGGGCTGACGGACACAGTACCACTACCGTGTATTATATCTAGGGCCGCCCTGTGCTGACGGACACAGTACCACTACCGTGTATTATACCTAGGGCCGCCGTGTGCTGACGGACACAGTACCACTACCGTGTATTATATCTAGGGCCGCCCTGGGCTGACGGACACAGTACCACTACCGTGTATTATACCTAGGGCCCCCCTGGGCTGACGGACACAGTACCACTACCGTGTATTATATCTAGGGCCGCCCTGTGCTGACGGACACAGTACCACTACCGTGTATTATACCTAGGGCCGCCCTGTGCTGACAGACACAGTACCACTACCGTGTATTATACCTAGGGCCGCCCTGTGCTGACGGACACAGTACCACTACCGTGTATTATACCTAGGGCCGCCCTGTGCTGACGGACACAGTACCACTACCGTGTATTATACCTAGGGCCGCCCTGTGCTGACGGACACAGTACCACTACCGTGTATTATACCTAGGGCCGCCCTGTGCTGACGGACACAGTACCACTACCGTGTATTATACCTAAGGCGGCCCTGTGCTGACGGACACAGTACCGATGATGATCTACGGAGGTGAGCGCTAGCGGTGAAGACAGCCCCGTGACTAACCTCGAACTGGCGGAGTTCGTCCTTCATCATGAGAATGGTGGCGCCCTCTGTCTTGGGATTGAGCACCATGCGCTCTCCCTCCCGCAGCCAGTCACTCAGCGTCTGGTGCTCCTCCTGCAGCCGCTGCCACAGCCGCCACGTCTCCTCGATCCTGGGGGTAATAAAGGGTTAATAAATACACTGGGTTGTAAAGGGCCATGTCTCTTCGATTCTGGGGGCAATAAAGGGTTAATAAATACACTGAGTTGTAAAGGGCCATGTCTTCCCGATCCTGGGGGCAATAAAGGGTTAATAAATACACTGGGTTGTAAAGGACCAGGTCTCCTCGATCCTGGGGGCATGGGGGCAATAAAGGGTTAATAAATACACTGGATTGTAAAGTGCCATGTCTCATCGATTCTGGGGGCAATAAAGGGTTAATAATGCACAGGGGTGTTAAGGGCCACGTCTCCTAAGATCCTGGGGGTAAAACAGGGTTAATAAATACACTGTAATCATATTATGACAATAATATCCCTCCATCCCGACAAGCAAGTGTTAACCCCCCCCCTGCGGCAGGACACCCCGGCGCCTCTACCTCTGTCTGCGCTCCATGGACAGCGTGCCGATGTTCTTCCAGCGCCGGTCGAGGCTGGTGACGGCCTGCTGGATGGCGGTCTGCTCCACAGACGTGGGGCAGGCGTCCGTGTCGTGCAGCAGCATCTCACACAGGTTACTGACGGACGACACGCTGCCACTGTGCTTGTCGATGTCACGCTGCAGGTCCTGCACACATATATATGGGTCGTATATCACGTCTGTGCTCTAATAAACCCTAATCTAAATGAGGTGGACCTTGCCAAATAATGATAAGACCAAGCTGTCATCGTTAATAAATAGAATTCCGTCATTAGACAAAACGGCACGTAACAAAACGAGCCCCGTGGACCACTTTATTATTCAGTGGCGCCACCTGGGCTGCTGAGAGTGATACCCAGCAGTCGACATTTGTCCCTTACCTGCTGGTGCTGGAGCTTGCGCTGGATCTCCATGAAGTCTGCCTGCCGGTAGATGGCGGGGCTGCTGAGCTCGTGTTCCACGTGGGCCAGCCACTGCCGCAGGCGCCTCATGTTCTGCTCCAGCTGCTGCACCACCGACAGCGTCTCCTGCAGCTTCTGCTGTCTGCAAGGGCGAGTGGGGAACGTGTTCACATAATAACAAAGACTATATCAATTATAGTAAATGGTAATAATACTACTCCAATAATTTCTTTGAATGCTTACACTTTATAATACGGTGAAGGATTTTGATGGCACTCTGGGTAAAAAACATCTTTTCTTTTTCACAGCCGTTACAACGCATCCCGTACCTGGCGGCCATCTTGTCATTGAGTCGCAGCCAGTTGTCGGTCAGCTTGTTGAGTTTGTACTCGATGTCGTTGGCGCGCACGTCGCCGCTGGACCGCATCAACTGCTGGCCCAGGGCGATGAAGCGGTCCTTCTCCAGCCCCAGCGTGTGCAGCTCATCCTTGTAGTCCTAAAGTACAAACACAGGACACGGCGGGTTGAACTAAAGCACAAAGCAGGAAGGGTGGCTGAGTCATCCTAAGATAAATACAGGGCAAAGCTGGATGATACTAAAATACGCAAAGGCACGGCTGGATTATCCTAAAATACGCACAGGGTAGGGCTGGGTTGTCCTAAAGTACAAACACAGGGCACGGCATGGCTATAGTAAAGTACACACGGACACGACTAAGTCATGATAAAGTACATGCAGAAAGACAGGCTAGGTGATTCTAAAGTACTTACACAAAGTCTGGCTGGGTTATTCTAAATTACACACAGCACGTGTCCACGACAATGCAACACGTCCCAGCTTCCATGTTGGAGGACTTCCGCCCATGGAGTTGATTCTTGTTGCCAAGCACGAATAATAAGTGAGCTATACTGAAACAATCATGGACCACCGAGCCCCAATGTTTACCGCTGCTTTATACAAACAGGCTCCATATAAAGGAAGTGAGTGCTCGATATCGGGAACCACAGGAGAAGCCAGAGACCCTTCATCGGCGAATCACCCTTGTCACTCACGTGTTTCAGTTTGTAGAGCAGATCCTCAATGTGGTACTCTCGGCTGGTCGATATCTTGTGCTCCATCTTGTTGAGAGCTTCCATCAGGTCCCGGTAGGTGTCGCTGAAGCCGCCCCACTGGGCCAGTCGCTCCTCCACCCGCAGGCGCCGACCCGACACCTGGCGGCTGATCTCATCCCACTGCTTATCCAATAGCAACACGCGTTGCTCCAGGATACTCATGTCTCCAGGCGACACGTGATTGGCCAACTGCAGCTGCAGCTCAGCCAACCGCCGACGCTTATCAACAGAGTTCGCCAATGAGGTCTCGAACTCCTGCAAACGTTGCATATATCAACATAAAATCAATATAATGGTTAACACTGCGAGTATTGCTTCATGCATTATGTAGGCGTGGCGTGATTATTGGACACATAACACTGCAGAACAACAACACAACACAGTTGTCAATAAATAACATGATACATGGCATTATGGCATGCCATGGGTGGCTCTAGTGCCAGCGACCATCAGGTCTTAACTAGAGTCTCCCAACCCTGTGAATGAATCTGTTGTTCCTTGTTTTCTTACGCCACTTGTTATGTCTGATATATTCACTTGGTTAAATAAACGATTATTGACATGGCATTACCCTGGAGTTTATAAATCAGACAAAAGAAACGCCACATATCATAGCAACAATATAAACACACAAGACTCCTGACTTACTCTGCACTTCTGGAATTCCCGCTGCAGCTCGTCGAAGGAGTCCGGCAGGTCGGGCATGAGGGCGCGGCGGACGTCCCGTAGCCACTCCAGGGCGTCTTCCATGGCGTTCTCCGCCTCGCCCCACTGCTCCAGAACGCCCTCCAGACGCGTCCGCTTCTCGCCCGTCTGGCTCACCAGCGCCACCCAGCGGCCTTGCACGGAATCCAGCTCGGCGCGGACCTGCGCCTGCGCGGTCGGGTTGGCCACCGGAAGTAAGGCCTTGCCGGCGTCCACGACCTTCTGGTACAGCGGCTCGGTGGCGGCAAGGTCACGGTGGGAGGACTGAAAACGCGCCGTCACAAAGGTTTATATTACCAGGTCGTCATTAGACATAACATAATATAACACCTTGATTGTCACTGGTCGTTGTCGTCACAATGTCGTTGTGCTGTGGAAATAATAGTGACGACAATACAACGAAAAGCGCAATCATGCAGAGCAAAGGAAGCCATGTACAAGAACAATATATTTAGTTTCATAAAATAAAGTCATCAAAATAAAAGATAAAAGTTAGATCACATGTCAAGTAACATATACCAAAGGGAAACACGTAGCTATTAGTTTAACTTGAAATTAGATTTCGTCAGTCGTAAATCAGTTGATAGTAATCTAATGCAATTCTAGACATAATAATAACCGGTTATCTAATTCGAATTTTACGTTTGTACCATTTACATTCCAATGGGTACCCATGCCACAAAAACACGTTACTTTCCTACCTCTATGACGAAAGAGCTCCCAGTCAGGAGTCTTTCCGTGTCATGCATTAAGGCATTTACATTGAAGGCCTGCAAATGGCTTTCCATAGCCTGAGAGAATGGAAAAGCGAAAAGAGGCGTCTTAGCGCAAAGCATGCTTGTTACAGAAGCCAATGGTGCCGTCAATAGAAGAACACCGTGCTGACAACAATTTGAGTGAACAAATAAACCACACAACCTCAAAACGGTAAATAAACGGCGATGCCATAAAGTGAAATTAAAAATGAACACAAAAAATCTCACAGAAAATATAAAATAATACGAACAAACTGTAAAATGGAGTAAAATAATAAAGCATCTTGCACCAAATAAACAGTTATTTAAAGCTCTAGACTACACACAACACAACTACGTAGCTGGGGTTGTCATTAGAGGCCCGGGGTTACAGCGCAGCGCCCATACCGCCCCGCCCGCCGGGACACGTACCTTGACGTTGTTGTACATGATCCTGATGTTCTGAAGGGGCGCCACGTCCATCCGGACCGCAGCCAGACCCTCCTCGATGTGCCCCAGCTTGTCGCCAAGGTGATCCAGACTGTTACGGTACATCTGCCACTGACGCACGTGGTGCTCGATGACAGCCTTCCTCTGATTGGCCCGCCGTACCACGCTCTGCCATTGGTCCTCCAGCAGGCTGAGCTTCTTCTCGAAGAGGGCGCTGTCGTCGATGTCCCCGTCCCGTACCATCTGGTGTCCCTCGCTGATGATGGCGTGCAGCACCTGTTGGCGGGAGTACATCTCGCTCTCGAAGGCTTCGTACGCCTTCTGCTGCTGCAACAGCGAGTCGTAGTCGCCCGTGATATCCGTGGCCAGGTCGTTCTCCACCTGCGCCAGGAACAGCATCCACTCCTCGCACTTCTCGTTAAAGTCCTGCTGCAGCAGCAGGTGGCTCTGCACCGTCTTGTAGTGCTCGGCCGTGTCCGCGTTCAGGTTGTACCACCGCTGGTTCAGCTGCTTCAGCCGCGAGGAATCCCCATCGCTCAACGGCAGCCGGTAGCCAATCAGATTCAAGGAATCTAGGTCAGGCTGCGCGTGGCTGAAGCGCGTCGTCAGGTCCTTGAGCTCGCCCAGCCGGCGTCTCAGGACGTCCTCGTCCGCGGATTTGTCTGGATCCTCTGCCCCGCGCAGGATGGCGTCCACGTTGGCCAGGAAGGCATCCAGAATGCCGTAGTTGTCCTGGAAGCGTGTCTGGCGGGTGAGGTCGGACTGGGCGTGCTGCAGGTGTTTGGCCAGCGCCTGCTGCATGTTGTGGAGGCGCTGCACGAGCGCCGTCTCGCGGCCCGTGATGTGGATGATGGTCGACTTGTCCATGTGGTGTGTCAGCTTGTCGCTGATGGCGCTGAGGTCGAGCAGAGACTGTCGGTAGGCGTCCACCTCGCTCTGCAGAGCCTGCCACACACACACAACACGGGAACCATAACACATCACATACACTGGACACATATCTCACCATGTGACGTTCATATGCCACAAAAATCCCCATTTATAGTAAGAAATAGGATATCGCTTACAACAGAATTGGCAGGGATAAGAGACACAAAGCGGAATAATATCAAATGATAACGAATGTCGCTCCCTTAATCCTTAATCATATCACTGACCCTGGCGAGCTCAATGTTCCTGGCCGCGGACTCCGGACTGTCTCCGTGCATCAGGATTTGCTTGACCTGGCCTTCCTTGGTCTCGATCCAGGCATGGGACTCGTCAAAGCGAGTCTCGTACTGACTCCAGTCGTCGTACAGAACCTCGAATCCGGAAATCCTGGACTCCAGGATGCTGCTCATGTTCTGCCATCTGGATCAAGGATATTCATGGATCACACAGATCCAGATGCAACATATATGAACAGGGATAGCTTACCAGACTAAACATCTTAATCAATCCGCCAATTGCTTATAACATGTAACACTGGATGTTGTGTATAAGACAGAAGGGTGCCACCAACCTGGTTGTGACGTCATCGACGGCCTTGTTAATGCTGGGGGTCACGCCGGGGTCACAGATCTTCATAAGGTGGTCGGCCGTGGCGCCCAGCTGCTCCAGACGACCGCTCGAGTCCGTGAACTCAGTCTGCAGATCCTGTTCAGGAATATCACGATGGTATCATAAAACTGAAGGGGAGCTAACACTGTCTGCAGGACTTGTCCAAGTACCACGATGGTATTACAGCATTGAAAGAGGCATAGCATTGAAGAAGAATATACGAAGAACTTCCATTATTACCCGACGTTATGTAGTAGCTGTAACTGTAATATTACGTGTCCTCCATAAATATGTACATTGACCAAATCAAACTATTCCCAGTCATATTAGTCACCATCTTCAGTTATCTGAGGCACACACCCTGAGTTTTTTGATGAGCGCCCTGAAGGCCGGCAGATCGCCAGTCGCCACGTTGTAGCGGTTGAAGGAATATTCAGTCTCCGTTAACACCTGGTTACACCGCTGGAGGGCGTTAGTGTAGAGTCGCCATTGAGTCAGGGAGTCTTCCAGCGTGCTGTGCACTTGGTAGAGCTGAGGGGGTGAAACATTGTGAGTAATTCAATCTTCCTAGTCTATTATCTTCTATATATGAATGACCCCATGGGAAAGCCTTGATGCACTTACTCCAGATTACACTTTAAAGAATTTTGGTGAACACAGATAATCAGCTTTCTTTCTTCCTTACTGGGATAACGCGGCTTGAAAATGTACCACGTATCGACACTATCGGCGCCAGAGTCTCATGAACATATCGGCACATATTGACAGACGCGGTGACGTCAGGCGGTGGCCCCACCTGGTGGTCGAGAGCCGCCCATCGCTGGTTGAGTTGGTCGACGGTCTTCTGGACGGTGGCGCCCTCTGTGGCCGCGCGTCCCTCCACCAGACCCTGTCCGAGCTGCTTCACGTGCTCGATGTCATCCTCCTTGGCCTTCAGCTGGTCAAGGATCACCTGGCGACACACAGCGGACACATTAGCAACATATCTATCATCATAAATATCATCATGGAAATATTGTTACATAGCTCAACAAGGATCTGGTCTTCCCTTTCCATTCTAAACCTCTGAGACGGCGGACCCCAGCACACACCCACCTGACAGTCTTTGATAGCCTGCTCCACGCTGGCCTGATACCCCCTCCCCCCCCACCACATACCAACCTGACAGTCTTTGATAGCCTGCTCCACGCTGGCCTGATACCTCCCCCCTCCTCCCCACCACACACCCACCTGACAGTCTTTGATAGGCTGCTCCACGCTGGCCTGATACCCCCCCCCCACCACACACACACCTGACAGTCTTTGATAGCCTGCTCCACGCTGGCCTGATAACCCCCCCCCCCACTACACACACACCTGACAGTCTTTGATAGCCTGCTCCACGCTGGCCCGATACCTTCCCCCCCCCACCACACACCCACCTGACAGTCTTTGATAGTCTGCTCCACGCTGGCCTGATACCCCCCCCCCCACCACACACCTATCTGACAGTCTTTGATAGCCTGCTCCACGCTGGCCTGATACCTCCCCCCCCCCACCCCCACCACACACCCACCTGACAGTCTTTGATAGCTTGCTCCACGCTGGCCTGATACCTCCCCTCCCCCCCCACCACACACCCATCTGACAGTCTTGGATAGCCTGCTCCACGCTGGCCTGATACCTCCCCCCCTCCCACACACACCCACCTGACAGTCTTTGATAGCCTGCTCCACGCTGGCCTGATACCTCCCCTCCCCCCCCACCACACACCCATCTGACAGTCTTGGATAGCCTGCTCCACGCTGGCCTGATACCTCCCCCCGCCACACACACCCACCTGACAGTCTTGGATAGCCTGCTCCACGCTGGCCTGATACCCCCCCCCCCCCCCCCACTACACACCCACCTGACAGTCTTTGATAGCCTGCTCCACGCTGGACTGATACCTCCCCCCGCCACACACACCCATCTGACAGTCTTGGATAGCCTGCTCCACGCTGGCCTGATACCCCCCCCCACTACACACCCACCTGACAGTCTTTGATAGCCTGCTCCACGCTGGCCTGATACCTCCCCTCCCCCCCCCCCCCCCACACACACACACCTGACAGTCTTTGATAGCCTGCTCCACGCTGGCCTGGTGCCCCACGCTGTTGTACTTGTCGACCTTGGCCTCCTGGTCGGCGAACCAGTTGAGGAGGTTGTTGACGCACTTCTCGCACTCCTGCCACCGGAGCTCCAGCATCTCGAGGTTCTTCAGGCGGTCCGCCACGTCGCTGGCCACCGCTTGGTGGCGCTTGTTCATCTGTCCCAGGCGCTCGGCGAACTCAGTCTTGTCGGCGCCGCTCGGGGTGCGCGCGCACTCCAGCTCGAGGGGGCTGGCGCGCACCGACGACTGGTTGACGAAGTCCACCGTCAGCTGGCGGTTAGAGATGTCTACCTTCAGGCCCTGTGAGGTGACGGACAAACAGTACAGGTATAGTACAGAGTAATATAAAGGTACAAATATATAAAGCATCAATGGCGATATTTGTTTAGTACATTCCTTTTATTTATTGTTTACATATATCTGAGGAATGCGACTTTCATTGACGTTGTTTAGTCATTAATCGAGAGGTGCCATAGGCTAACGATGAACACAGCAGCTGACGGTATCAGGATTAATTGAGAGGTGCCATAGGGTAACGATGAACACAGCAGCTGACGGTATCAGGATCACACCACGGATACCCACCCTGTACTTCTGCAGCATGACCTTGACCTCCATGGTGCTGACGAGGACACGGCCGAGGTCCTCCCTCAGTGCCGTTTCTATGGCTTCCAGCCACAGCGTCAGCTCCCCGAGAGCCTGTCGCGATGGCAACAGCTCCATCTGAGCCTCGTGTAGCTGCTCCTCGTTGTTGGGCAGTTCGGCCACCAGGTGGAGCCACCGTTCCTCGATGGCGTCCAGTCGATCCTGAAGGGCGCCGTCTGAGGGCCGCACGCGCACCATCTGGTTGCCTAGCGTCGTCACCTTGGTCTTCAGCGGCTGCTCGTTCTCAACCTCTTTACGGAACTCCTACAAAGGCCAACAATAGTTGTAACTTAATGGCGATATGTCTCAGTATGAGGACATTCTCAGCTTCCAGTTTTCTGCAGAATCTTACATTGACAATAGATATAAATGTACATCATGCCATAACTCGAAATTATAGTTTCCTGTTTTCGTGTTTCATCATATAACCGCAAACACCGTCGAAATGAAAGCAGCAACTTACAAGGAACATGTCCATTTGTCGCCTGAGCTGGGCGATATTAGAGGTGTCTATGTCCTCGAGGCGGCCCAGCCTGCTGGACCTGGTCTCGGCGGTGGTGAGCCACGACTCCAGGGTGGCCGCCTCGCGCTCAAACTGCTCCCACTGGTCAACCAGCGCCTCCAGCCTGAGGGTAACACAACCGACAGCTTATATCTCGCACCTCGTTACATATAGCGGTTGGGAGGTCTATTGAATACAGCGAGACATGGTGCGGGATTACATAAGTGTCCAAAACAAACCTGTAATTACGTAATATATTTTAATCGTATGAACAAACATCACAAAGCAGGTATTCTGTTAATGTCGGTTTGGCGTCTGTGTTGTTAAAACTCTGGTACTATCGCACCAAGGCTGACGACTAATCACAATACAAGTCTTTTGTAATGCAATCTGCAGGCGTGAAATCTAAAGATTAATCCATCCGAGTACTAAAGATAAACACCAAGAGACATCGGTGTACCGCTAACATACGACTGTCGGACGAACCTCTTGAGCTCTGTGTTGGTCTCGTTACTGATCTGCACCCACTGCTCGGCGAACTGCGTCACTTCCGCCTCGAGCGGGGGACACGTGACCCCCTGCACCAGCTGGCGTCCCTTGTCCACCGCGGAGTACATGGCCGACTTCTCCTCCTCAAGGGCCTTCTGGATCGCGTGGTAGTCCCAGATCAGCGCCCGGAGGTCCTCCGGAGACTCCAGCACGTCGTCCGCGTCCACCCGCTCCGGAACCAACTCCTGGAGCCGCTGGAGCCACGCCCGGAGCTCTTCGAACTGCGACCGGAAGTCGCGCCATTGCAGGATCTGCCGCTCCATCTTCTGTCCCAAGATGGCGGCCTTGTCCTGGGCCACGTGGGTCAGGTTGCTGAGGCGGGTGTGGGTCGGGGCGAACTGCTGGCGGGTCAGTTTGTCCACGTTCTGTGCCAGAGCGTCCAGCAGGGTCTTGTGGCTCGCCAGGTCCGCGAAGAAATCCTGCAACGAATTGATGGATGTAGGCCAGTGTGGGTTACGAACTAAACTACAATAATATAACCCAGCGGGCTCTCCAATTACTCAATTACTTTATTAGGATTCTTTGTAGTTTGCAAACGACTTCGCAAATGTACAACCAATCAAACCGTTCTACCCCTCACCTTACGGGCCACCAGTTGGTTCTCGAGGTGGGATAGGTCCTTGGCCGCCAACCTGTCCCCCTTTAGCCTGTTCTACCCCTCACCTTGTGTGCCGCCAGTTGGTCCTCGAGGTGGGGCAGGTCCTTGGCCGCCACCCTGTCCCCCTTCAGCTTGTTCTACCCCTCACCTTATGTGCCGCCAGCTGGTCCTCGAGGTGGGGCAGGTCCTTGGCCGCCACCCTGTCCCCCTTCAGCTTGTTCTACCCCTCACCTTATGTGCCGCCAGCTGGTCCTCGAGGTGGGGCAGGTCCTTGGCCGCCACCCTGTCCCCCTTCAGCTTGTTCTACCCCTCACCTTATGTGCCGCCAGCTGGTCCTCGAGGTGGGGCAGGTCCTTGGCCGCCACCCTGTCCCCCTTCAGCTTGTTCTACCCCTCACCTTGTGTGCCGCCAGCTGGTCCTCGAGGTGGGGCAGGTCCTTGGCCGCCACCCTGTACCCCTTCAGCTTGTTCTACCCCTCACCTTATGTGCCGCCAGCTGGTCCTCGAGGTGGGGCAGTTCCTTGGCCGCCACCCTGTCCCCCTTCAGCTTGTTCTACCCCTCACCTTGTGTGCCGCCAGCTGGTCCTCGAGGTGGGGCAGTTCCTTGGCCGTCACCCTGTCCCCCTTCAGCTTGTTCTACCCCTCACCTTGTGTGCCGCCAGTTGGTCCTCGAGGTGGGGCAGTTCCTTGGCCGTCACCCTGTCCCCCTTCAGCTTGTTCTACCCCTCACCTTGTGTGCCGCCAGCTGGTCCTCGAGGTGGGGCAGTTCCTTGGCCGTCACCCTGTCCCCCTTCAGCTTGTTCTACCCCTCACCTTGTGTGCCGCCAGTTGGTCCTCGAGGTGGGGCAGTTCCTTGGCCGTCACCCTGTCCCCCTTCAGCTTGTTCTACCCCTCACCTTATGTGCCGCCAGCTGGTCCTCGAGGTGGGGCAGTTCCTTGGCCGTCACCCTGTCCCCCTTCAGCTTGTTCTACCCCTCACCTTGTGTGCCGCCAGCTGGTCCTCGAGGTGGGGCAGTTCCTTGGCCGCCACCCTGTCCCCCTTCAGTTTGTTCTACCCCTCACCTTGTGTGCCGCCAGTTGGTCCTCGAGGTGGGGCAGGTCCTTGGCCGCCACCCTATCCCCCTTCAGTTTGTTCTGCGCGGTCTCCAGGAACTCGCCGTATTCCTCCAGCATGCGCTCGTACTGGCCGTGGACGGCGGCGGCGCGCTCCAGGTCAGCCCGTCGCTGGGAGACCTGCTGACCCAGCTCGAGCCAGTGGAGGTGGAGGGCCCCCACCTCCATGGGCAGCACGAGGGCGGGCTCCCGGCCCACCAACTGCTCGCCCTCCAGCTGGAGGCGGCTCAGCTGGGCCTCGTGGCGCCGCACATCCTCCTCCAGCCGTCGGTGCTCGGCCAGCCGCTTGTCCAGGGGGAGCCCGCTGCCAGAGAGGGTCGCCAGCTGCTGCCGCGAGGCCGCCAGGCGGAGCTGCAGGTCGTGCACCTCGCTCTGTGAGACCGGAAGAGCGTCAGCCAATTATGGATAACCCATCCACGACGATAACTTAAACCCTCGAACCGTTACAACGCAAGTACGTTTTAGGTTCCAATAAACTTTTAACAATTAATCAATAAAACGGTGTCATTTTGACTCAAACTTAAGTCAAAAGGCTAAGAGACCAAAACACAAAATTAACATTAAATATAAAACAAAGATAAATTAACATCAATACAAAATCAACATAAATTAACATAGACATCAAGGACAGAATGGCACTGCACCTGGTACTTGTCCCATGAGATTCCCTTTTGCCTGAGTTGGTCTTCCTTCTGCTTGGCCTGTGTCTCCAGGGAGTCCAGCCGGTCGGTCAGGTCGGTGACGGTCTTGAGGATGAGCCCGCGGCTCTCCTTGGAGACCTCGTCCAGCAGCCGGTGGGACGCCCCCGTCATATCCACCAGCTGCTCCCGCAGCGACTGCAGCTCCCTCTGGAGGCTCTGGGTCACACAGGGTCACGGGGTCAACAGGTTGGCAGTTACACGAAACATGAGTTATGGAATTACACAACGGGAAATGAATAATGTAAATATATCTGATGTGTTTATGTTATGTACACCGGTTTTCTAATATAACAATAACAGTCATAAACTAATGATATATTAATATAACACTGTTCCTAGTAATTTTCAATGTTCATTGTAATTTTCAATGTGTCGAAGTCACTGCCAAGGGCATCTCGGCTACCTCGTTGTCCTGGAGATGTTGCTCAAGGTCCTTATCCAGCGGCTTGGCGGCAAACAGTCGCTGCTCCACATTGTCCAGCCAACCAGAGATGTTAAGCAGCGCCTCCTGGTAGAGCTGCTGGAAGTGGAGAGTGTGCTCGAGGCGGAGCTGTTTGTCGTCGACCTGTGACTGGAGCTTGTCCCAGCAGGTCCTCAGGTCGGCCAGGCTGCGGCGGACGTCCGCCAGGCGGTCGGTGGCGGCTAAGTCCTGCTCCAGAGACACCCCGTGGGGCCGGAACAGGTGCACCGGGAGGCCGTGGAACTCCTGAGGAACCGGGGAGAGAAGAAATACATCAGGTGTCACTTCTTGTGGATCTCAGACTACTAGGTCACTGTTGTAGACCTGTTCAAGACTGTTAATAAACCATTAATGAAATAGTAATCTGCCATGGAAAGCAGGTCATTAACATATCAAACATAATAAATACACAGAACTAGTGTATCAATACGAGCAAAATGTGATAACCTAAGGCTTATGAACTTACTAATGTTATTTCCAATAAGTACTGATATATGTTTTTGCCAAGAGTAGTTACTCCCGGAGACCTGGCTCCTCTCTACATTGTCGCGATAAACCCAAAACAAGTAACCGGATAACGAACATTAACAAAAGACTTGATTTATATATACCAGTATACTTATATATAGCAGTATACTTATAGATACCAGTACACTTATATATAGCAGTATACTTATAGATAGCAGTATACTTATATATACCAGTACACTTATATATAGCAGTATACTTATAGATAACAGTACACTCGTTCCTTACCTCGGGTCTGGTTTGTTCAATCGTGTCCTGTAACTGGAGTTTCTTCTCAGAGAGTTGGCGAGACAACCTCCGCCATTTGGCCTCCATCGCCTCTGGTGAGTCGGCCTCATCGCCGGAACTACTTCCAGAGTGAGTGCGCACCACGTGTTCAGCTTGTTCCGAAAGAGAACGTAGTACCTTCTGGTGTTCCTGGATGTCTGACTCCAACCTCTGCCAAAACCAATCCCAAAGTATCACCACAAGTACAGAAGGTTTTAAACCCATATCCAACCGACATCAAATAAAAACAGATAAACTAATAGCAATAAAACGTAAATTCGGCGTTATATATTGTCTTTTTCGAAAGTAATCCTGAGTGTATTTTTAAGACATAAAATAAGTTTGGTATTTAAATCTTATTAATTCAGTTGCCAGCAGATGCTGCTGAAACATTCACTTCACGCATTATGGAGGGCACAACAAGGTCACCTGCTGTACGGCCTTCTGTTCGTCGGTCAGCTTGGCGGCGCCCTCCGTGACCTCTGGCAAGGTGAGCGTCCCGTCCTTGCTGTCCTGGATCCACTTCTGCAGGTTGTCGACGCTCTTCTTGTACTCCTCCAGGTCCTTCTTCTTCCGCTCGCTCTCCTTCAGCAAGTCCTTCAGCTGCTCCTGCTTCTGCAGCGTGTCCATCTTGAACTGGGTCGTGTCATCGCGCATGCGCTCCAGCGTGAGGCGCATCACGTGGGCCTCCTGTGGGGACTCAAGTTCCTGGAGTCGTTCGCTGTCCAGAGCAAGGTCGGATAGCTGCTGGAGGCGCTCGCTCAACTCGTCCTGCAGGTTCTGTCGGCAACATCCACAGTACAAACGTCACTTCACAGACAGACTTACACTTCATCCCTTAGTCGGCAGAACGACATGTTTGGATAGCTTATAACGGTTCTGACGGCAACATCCATGGTGCAAACGTTACTTCACAGACAGACTGACACCTCATCTCTTACATGATGGCGGTGACATTGGATAGCATACACGCCTAAAACTGGAACCTTACACCATTGAAACCCCATCAGTTTTCTAATATGCGGCCTTCGGTGATAGGTTTAAGCTTGAGGAAGAAAGTACAGCTGATTAAGACAAATGCCTTAGATGAATATAACAAGAGATTCTGACCTGGTTTTCCTTGAGCTGTTGTCGGAGGTAGGCCGTGTCGTATCCGGACGTCGGCTCGCCGGAATGGGCTATCTTAGCGGACGTCAGCCAGTCCTGGAACTCCTCGACCTTGTCATTGTACAGCCTGCCATCCTGGGCGTGCTTCTGGCGCTCCAGGGCAGTCGACTAGAAGCGGCAAGAAACAAATATGTACACACATGTAGTAATCAAGCCATGGACAGTCACGCGGTTGCAGCGTTGTGCGCAAGCCACAGAGATGCTTGTTATACATCTGATCGACTTGACCAAAGATATGCATAATGCAGAACAGAATGTAGACAAAGCGGCACAAGACGACGTCGATCTATAGATGACTGGATCGACATAACACTTAACACCAAATGGGGTAAAGGCATTACACAGTGCGCAGTCTCGGGTCCAGGGGGCGCCCTGCCGCCTACCTCCAGCGCTCGCTGGTTCTCGGTGGCGTCGGCGAGCAGGTTGTTGTAGCGGTCGGTCAGCAGCTTGAGCGTGGCCTGCATAGTCTCCCGGCCTTCCGGATCGCCCTCACCCGCCACCGCCTGGCCCTCCCGCTGCAGCCGCTGGATCTCAGCCTGCATCAGCTCCAGCTCCAGCAACGTGTTCTGGAACACAGCAAAGCTCTCACATGTAAGCTCTAAGTTAATAACTGCAGCATGCAATGCAACAGATTGACTAGAAGACTTCATGGGTTGCATACACTTGCAACGCCTAATCAATTAATAACACTTGTATTTGGTAATATTTTGGAATCACTACATGTAGACATTTTTCTAATTGATAATTACTCATATATTTGTGTTCTATATTTGTCATGTCATGTCATTATATTTGTGAACCGATACAATTCCGGAAGACAATGCTCAGTGGCATGGGTATTAACTGGCAGAGCTCAAAACTAGCTTGGGTACCAAGTGTCATGAAGTTTAGAAGCATTGGTACGAAATGACAGAAGGTTCCGAATACGCATTGCTGCGTGGTGCTGACCCGGTTGTCGGCGAGGTGCTGCTGGAGGGCGCCGGCCGTGAGTTGGGAGGGGTCGGTCTGCGCACAGCCCCGCTTGGCCTGCTCCAGGCGGCGCGTCATGTCCTGGAGGGCAGTCTGATACCGCCGCTGGTCCTCCGCGGCAGGTCCCAGGTGGCCGCCGCCCGGCACCCGCTGCAGAGTGCCCAAGTCATAAGCATGTAACACGGGCCTCGCTGTACACACAAGCAAGTAACTGGCGATAAGGCGGCTCGGAAATGGGAACAAGCAAATGGTGTTCACATAACCTTGTCAATTCACAACGAACACAATATGTATATATATATGAGTTTGTCGATGTTTTATAGTAAAATCGGAAACTTCTATAAGTTGTATAATTCTCTTAGTTGGGTGAAGTACAATCAATATCAAACTGTCAAAGCATTTTAGGTCACAGGCTTACACTACAAATCCAATAGAATCATACGTGTTATCAATTAATATAAATTCGATAAAACTACAATCAAGAACTGTTTCTGAAAAGCAATTGATTTCCTGTAGCGACTGAAGTGTTAGCAATAGTTGCCATGTTAGCGTTCATCATGCAAGGTGCCTCGACATGGTATTTACTGACGACTGATCGGTTGTAAGCTCACTGCAGAGTGACATGCGATTACCGACAACAAACCATTAGTTGATACGATCGAATCAACATATTCAATCCACTGTAGGTAGGTATCTCTACTTAATGCATAGAACACACTATTGCCATTTATTGTCATGCATTGACAGTACGTTTAGTAGAGGGTGTGTTGTCCCGCCTATACAGTACGTTTAGTAGAGGGTGTGTTGTCCTGCATTGACAGTACGTTTAGTAGAGGGTGTGTTGTCCTGCATATACAGTACGTTTAGTAGAGGGTGTGTTGTCCTGCATTGACAGTACGTTTAGTAGAGGGTGTGTTGTCCTGCATTGACAGTACGTTTAGTAGAGGGTGTGTTGTCCTGCATTGACAGTACGTTTAGTAGAGGGTGTGTTGTCCTGCATTGACAGTACGTTTAGTAGAGGGTGTGTTGTCCTGCATTTACAGTACGTTTAGTAGAGGGTGTGTTGTCCTGCATTGACAGTACGTTTAGTAGAGGGTGTGTTGTCCTACATATACAGTACGTTTAGTAGAGGGTGTGTTGTCCCGCCTATACAGTACGTTTAGTAGAGGGTGTGTTGTCCTGCATATACAGTACGTTTAGTAGAGGGTGTGTTGTCCTGCATTGACAGTACGTTTAGTAGAGGGTGTGTTGTCCTGCATATACAGTACGTTTAGTAGAGAGTGTGTTGTCCTGCATATACAGTACGTTTAGTAGAGGGTGTGTTGTCCTGCATATACAGTACGTTTAGTAGAGGGTGTGTTGTCCTACATATACAGTACGTTTAGTAGAGGGTGTGTTGTCCTGCATTGACAGTACGTTTAGTAGAGGGTGTGTTGTCCTGCATTGACAGTACGTTTAGTAGAGGGTGTGTTGTCCTGCATTGACAGTACGTTTAGTAGAGGGTGTGTTGTCCTGCATTGACAGTACGTTTAGTAGAGGGTGTGTTGTCCTACATATACAGTACGTTTAGTAGAGGGTGTGTTGTCCTGCATTGACAGTACGTTTAGTAGAGGGTGTGTTGTCCTGCATTGACAGTACGTTTAGTAGAGGGTGTGTTGTCCTGCATTGACAGTACGTTTAGTAGAGGGTGTGTTGTCCTGCATTGACAGTACGTTTAGTAGAGGGTGTGTTGTCCTGCATATACAGTACGTTTAGTAGAGGGTGTGTTGTCCTGCATTGACCGTACGTTTAGTAGAGGGTGTGTTGTCCTGCATTGACAGTACGTTTAGTAGAGGGTGTGTTGTCCTGCATATACAGTACGTTTAGTAGAGGGTGTGTTGTCCTGCATTGACAGTACGTTTAGTAGAGGGTGTGTTGTCCTGCATATACAGTACGTTTAGTAGAGGGTGTGTTGTCCTGCATATACAGTACGTTTAGTAGAGGGTGTGTTGTCCTGCATTGACAGTACGTTTAGTAGAGGGTGTGTTGTCCTGCATTGACAGTACGTTTAGTAGAGGGTGTGTTGTCCTGCATATACAGTACGTTTAGTAGAGGGTGTGTTGTCCTGCATTGACAGTACGTTTAGTAGAGGGTGTGTTGTCCTGCATTGACAGTACGTTTAGTAGAGGGTGTGTTGTCCTGCATTGACAGTACGTTTAGTAGAGGGTGTGTTGTCCTGCATTGACAGTACGTTTAGTAGAGGGTGTGTTGTCCTGCATTTACAGTACGTTTAGTAGAGGGTGTGTTGTCCTGCATTGACAGTACGTTTAGTAGAGGGTGTGTTGTCCTACATATACAGTACGTTTAGTAGAGGGTGTGTTGTCCCGCCTATACAGTACGTTTAGTAGAGGGTGTGTTGTCCTGCATATACAGTACGTTTAGTAGAGGGTGTGTTGTCCTGCATTGACAGTACGTTTAGTAGAGGGTGTGTTGTCCTGCATATACAGTACGTTTAGTAGAGGGTGTGTTGTCCTGCATATACAGTACGTTTAGTAGAGGGTGTGTTGTCCTGCATATACAGTACGTTTAGTAGAGGGTGTGTTGTCCTACATATACAGTACGTTTAGTAGAGGGTGTGTTGTCCTGCATTGACAGTACGTTTAGTAGAGGGTGTGTTGTCCTGCATTGACAGTACGTTTAGTAGAGGGTGTGTTGTCCTGCATTGACAGTACGTTTAGTAGAGGGTGTGTTGTCCTGCATTGACAGTACGTTTAGTAGAGGGTGTGTTGTCCTACATATACAGTACGTTTAGTAGAGGGTGTGTTGTCCTGCATTGATAGTACGTTTAGTAGAGGGTGTGTTGTCCTGCATTGACAGTACGTTTAGTAGAGGGTGTGTTGTCCTGCATTGACAGTACGTTTAGTAGAGGGTGTGTTGTCCTGCATTGACAGTACGTTCAGTAGAGGGTGTGTTGTCCTGCATATACAGTACGTTTAGTAGAGGGTGTGTTGTCCTGCATTGACCGTACGTTTAGTAGAGGGTGTGTTGTCCTGCATTGACAGTACGTTTAGTAGAGGGTGTGTTGTCCTGCATATACAGTACGTTTAGTAGAGGGTGTGTTGTCCTGCATTGACAGTACGTTTAGTAGAGGGTGTGTTGTCCTGCATATACAGTACGTTTAGTAGAGGGTGTGTTGTCCTGCATATACAGTACGTTTAGTAGAGGGTGTGTTGTCATGCATTGACAGTACGTTTAGTAGAGGGTGTGTTGTCCTGCATTGACAGTACGTTTAGTAGAGGGTGTGTTGTCCTGCATTGACAGTACGTTTAGTAGAGGGTGTGTTGTCCTGCATATACAGTACGTTTAGTAGAGGGTGTGTTGTCCTGCATTGACAGTACGTTTAGTAGAGGGTGTGTTGAGTTAGGTATAAATGAGGTATTGCAAACTTTAACTACTATCATCGAGGTAACTGCATCATTACGATGGTCTGTTCGCACACATGACAAGTTTGCAGACATTAATTAAGATTATTAGACACATGACACATAGAAGGAAGCAAGTCACCACGAGCTGTCGTCTCCAGAAACCATCGCCAGGTTCCGCAGAGCAGCCAACAGATATCTTAACTATGTAGTTGATAGGTTCTGATTGACGGACGGCCAGTGAAGCACGGTGAGCGGGGAGTAGCGAGGCCTGCTGGCCAACGGCCGGTCATTACAAGCGGCCAGCCCGGCGCACGGCGAGCGGGGAGTAGCGAGGCCTGCTGGCCAACGGCCGGTCATTACAAGCGGCCAGCCCGGCGCACGGCGAGCGGGGAGTGGCGAGGCCTGCTGGCCAACGGCCGGTCATTACAAGCGGCCAGCCCGGCGCACGGCGAGCGGGGAGAAGCAAGGCCTGCTGGCCAACGGCCGGTCATTACAAGCGGTCAGCCCGGCGCCCAAGCTGGCGTGTCTTTATTCCGACGGTATCACAGGTACAGTGGAGTGGGATGGTGGCTATAGCGGCAAGGTATACATTGGAGTGGGATGATGGCTATAGAGGCAAGGTCAAGCGAAAATCACGCAAATCACACAAGCGAGTATTGGAGAGCGACGCCACTTTTGACAGGTCACGTGACCCTTCAGGCTTAGTTTATCAAGACAGAGTGTAGATAATTGTCAGAGGGAGGGGGCAGCAGGCGTCATGACAACAGCGTCAGAAGGAGGGGGCCAACAGACGCCAAGAGCAAAGAGGGTTGTTGGTTTAAGGAACCACGTGGAAGAGAATAGCATTGTTGGCAGCCACCTGTAAATTTGAACATTTAGTAAGGAGAACCCAGAGCTGCCTGCGCCGACCACCCAGCAGCCAGGGCTCGCAGACCCACGCAACCCTGGAAACCAAGCCTCGGTCGAGGTTATAACGTCTAGCCATGCATGGTACCGGGGTATTGCACGTTACCGCACTAACTAAATCACTACTAACACCGTGGAGATATGACGTAACATGTCAAAATAAAACATGGAAATAAAGGCCGGGGGACCATGCCGGGATATAGATGCAGGAGTGGGCTATACTGAAGCCGTATCGCAGGGTGCACCGATGGGTGCACCGATGGGTGCACCGACCGCCCAGAGGGCACCTTTACCTGGTCCTCCTTGCTGTCTGTAGCAGAGCCAGTGGGGACACCTCCCGACCCGTCCTCAGACGGGGCCCCACCGTCGACCGCCGTGCCTCCACCCTCCTCCTCACCCCCGCCTGGCGCACCCTCACCCAGAGATACCCCGACCCCGGACACCCTCCCTGGGGGCAGCTGACCTCCCATTTGTAAAGCTGCGGGTGAAAGGACTCCGGTCTCAGGCATGTCTACGTCAGAGGACATTACTCTGGTGTCGGTCTCCACCTTCACCAGGCGATGGGAAATGGATTCTGATTGGTCCGGATCCAGTGACGTCACATCGGTATCATCCAATAATTGCACGCGCTCCGTGACATCGGTAACTGATTCGTCTTGCAAGGGCGTTTCTTTGCTGATATCCCTCATATCGCTGGTATCCCTGATATCCCTGGTATCGCTGATATCCCTGATATCGCTGGTATCACACTGTGGCCAATCCTCCTTGGTGGGGTGTCCCACCCCAAGGCCATCATCCAAACCCTCTCCGCCTGGAACGCCCAACTCCCCCGGTCGGACAACATCCGGGCCCTCGATCATCGTCCTTCCTGTCGTGACGTCATCAGCGGCCCACACGCCGCCATCGTTCACCGCCAGGTCGCGCTCCAGGTCCGCTGGTAGGAGCTGACCAAACCGTCGCACGCCACTGCCGCCCTCCGACATCGTCCGAGACTCGGGCAGCTGGGCGTCTCCCGCATAGACCCCGAGGCTGTCCACAGCCCCGCCCTCTAGCGACACAGAGACATCGGAAGGCAACAGTTCGCCCAGCCTGGTGGCGGGCGTGTCATCGCCAGGTTCCGGTTCCGGTGCCGTCGCCGTGGTGACAACAGACGGAGCCTGGTCACTCGGTGTAGGTACAGGAGCCATGATCTGGCCCCCCAGGGTGGCTGTCGTCGTGGTAACGCCTGCCGGCATCTGTTCCCCAGCTACGGACAGTACCGAGGTGGATGCGGCTCCCGGCAACTGCTCCCTGGCCTCTGTCGCCGGAACAAAGTCTCTCTGTTCTCCACCCACAGCCACCTGCTCCGGTTGGTACTCCCCTGTTATCTCAGTCACCGCCGTCGTACCCTCAACAGCCAACCCAGACGGCAGCTGCTGGCGTCCTTCCTTCACCCTTTGACCTTCCTCTGTGACCTCCATATCTCCATCCCGGCCAGATTCGGCATCCGCCCAGTCGTCCTCGTCCTCGTCAGGTGGCAGCACGGGGATATTATGGTCTATATGATCAGTCTCAGTGACCGGGGTTTGAACCGCTACAGTATCGTCTGGACTAGCCCTCTCCAGTTGGGCGGGGTCTTCAATAACAGCGCCGCCATCTTGGAGATGTGTGATGCTGAGTTCCGATGGATCTTGTTCCCGCCCGGCGTCTTGTCTGGTCTCGCCACCAGCCTCTGCCCAAGTCTCGTCCAGAACGTCGGTGGTAACGCGACTGGTGTCGTGACGCACCTCGTCTTCAAACAGGTGCTCCGGCGCCTCAGCATACTCCAGTAACTCGTCGTCGACACCGCTTCCCATTGGGCCAACCCTGGTGTCCACCCCGGGGCGAACCAATGGAGCTTCCTCACCCAAGCCTGGTGCCTCGTCACTCACGCCTGGTTCCTTGTCGTCACCCAAGCCTGGTACATTGTCGTCACCCAAGCCTGGTGCCTTGTCGTCACCCAAGCCTGGTGCCTTGTCGTCACCCAAGCCTGGTTCTCTGTCGTCACCCAAGCCTGGTGCCTTGTCGTCAGCCAAGCCTGGTGCCTCGTCACCCAAGCCTGGTGCCTTGTCGTCACCCAAGCCTGGTGCCTCGTCACCCAAGCCTGGTGCCTTGTCGTCACCCAAGCCTGGTGCCTCGTCACCCAAGCCTGGTGCCTTGTCGTCACCCAAGCCTGGTGCCTTGTCGTCACCCAAGCCTGGTGCCGCGTCACCCAAGCCTGGTGCCTTGTCGTCACGCAAGCCTGGTGCCTTGTCGTCACCCAAGCCTGGTGCCTTGTCGTCACCCAAGCCTGGTGTCTTGTCGTCACCCAAGCCTGGTGCCTTGTCGTCACCAAAGCCTCGTTCCTTGTCGTCACCCAAGCCTGGTGCCTCGTCACCCAAGCCTGGTGCCTTGTCGTCACCCAAGTCTGGTGTCTTGTCGTCACCCAAGCCTGGTGCCTCGTCACCCAAGCCTGGTGCCTTGTTGTCACCCAAGCCTGGTGCCTTGTCGTCACCGAAGCCTGGTGCCTTGTCGTCACCCAAGCCTGGTGCCTTGTCGTCACCCAAGCCTGGTGCCTTGTCGTCACCCAAGCCTGGTGTCTTGTCGTCACCCAAGCATGGTGCCTTGTCGTCACCCAAGCCTGGTTCCTTGTCGTCACCCAAGCCTGGTGCCTTGTCGTCACCCAAGCCGGGTGCCTCGTCACCCAAGCCTGGTGCCTTGTCGTCACCCAAGCCTGGGGCCTTATCGTCACCCAAGCCTGGTGCCTTGTCGTCACCCAAGCCTGGTGCCTCGTCACCCAAGCCTGGTGCCTTGTCGTCACCCAAGCCGGGTGCCTCGTCACCCAAGCCTGGTGCCTTGTCGTCACCCAAACCTGGGGCCTTGTCGTCACCCAAGCCTGGTGCCTTGTCGTCACCCAAGTCTGGTGCCTTGTCATCCAAGCATGGTGCCTTGTCGTCACCCAAGCCTGGTCCCGCGTCACCCAAGCCTGGTACATTGTCGTCACCCAAGCCTGGTGCCTTGTCGTCACCCACGCCTGGTGCCTTGTCATCACCCAAGCCTGGTGCCTTGTCGTCACCCACGCCTGGTACCTTGTCGTCACCCAAGCCAGGTACCTTGTCCTCACCCAAGCCTTCCACTGGCATTACAGTCACTTCCTGTATCTCTGCACCGGCTTCCAGCTGAGCGATTCTCTCCTCCGCCCGCTCACCCAACAACATCTCCTGGGTTACACCACCCACGGTGACGTCAGAGGGTAGTTGTTGTGACCCTGGCGGTAATTTGGGCTCGACGAGGGGCCCGGCATACTCCAGCGTGCCCAGACCTGAGTCATCACCCATCATGAATGTAGTGTCACCGTCGGCGAGACTCAAGGTCAGGTCAGATGGAGTCTGTGACCTTTGACCTGGCTGTCGGTCTGGAATCTCCAAGGTCTTATCGGCTGAGATCATCGACACCGGACCCTGGTCTGTGAAGTCACCGGCACCTTCCATGGTAAGACTTGTGTCACCATCGGCGAGACTCAAGGTCAGGTCAGATGGGGTCTGTGACCTTTGACCTGGCTGTCGGTCTGGAATCTCCAGGGTCTTATCGGCTGAGATCATCGACACCGGACCCTGGTCTGTGAAGTCACCGGCACCTTCCATGGTAAGACTTGTGTCACCATCGGCGAGACTCAAGGTCAGGTCAGATGGAGTCTGTGACCTTTGACCTGGCTGTCGGTCTGGAATATCCAGGGTCTTATCGGCTGAGATCATCGACACCGGACCATGGTCTGTGAAGTCATCGGCACCTTCCATGGTAAGACTTGTGTCACCATCGGCGAGACTCAAGGTCAGGTCAGATGGGGTCTGTGACCTTTGACCTGGCTGTCGGTCTGGAATCTCCAGGGTCTTATCGGCTGAGATCCTCGACACCGGACCCTGGTCTGTGAAGTCACCGGCACCTTCCATGGTAAGACTTGTGTCACCATCGGCGAGACTCAAGGTCAGGTCAGATGGGGTCTGTGACCTTTGACCTGGCGGTCGGTCTGGAATATCCAGGGTCTTATCGGCTGAGATCATCGACACTGGACCCTGCTCTGAGAAGTCCTCCAGCTCGAGGCTCGTGCCCTCGTAACCCTGTGTCAGGGTCAGCTCCTCGGGCAATATTTGTCTCTCGGAACCACGATTCTCATCGACGTCCAGGACTGCTGTAACGCGTTCCCACGATATCTCGTCCCCGACATGCTCGTGAAGCTCTAAGGAGGAGGCCGTGTCTTCAGGGGCGTGGAAGGCCAGGTCATCTGATGCACCTTGCTGCACTGCTCCAGCCTCCCTCTGGGGCGCCATCACATTGCCATCCCTGTCCATCGCCATCTGGTCGGGCAGCACACCCGTCTCCAACTCCCCTCCGCCAGCCGCGTCCTCCGCCAATCCCAGGTCCAACGCCGGGGTTTCCGGGCCCTTACGGCTGATGACCGAGGTGTCATCCGCGGAGGGAGGGGCGGTATCTTCTGGAATGTCCTCCCGGTCTCTCCCTTCCAGTGTTATTTCGACAGTTTCCGGTGCTTTCACTGCAGCCGGAGGAGCAATGACGTCATCCGGAGAAGCCAAATCACTCACTTCTGCCTCTCCCACCAGCACTTCCGGTACAAAGGTGGACACGGCGCCAATCGCTTCCGGTCCTTCTTCGGCCGTCACATCGACGTCAGCCTCAGCTCCTGTGGCATCGACCTCACTAATGTCTTCGGTGGTTTCACGCTCCGATACTTCCACCACTGACTCTGGCACCTTCACTTGCTGTCTCCCGTAACGATCCAGCTGGCCATCTTTAAGCTCAAAGCTGTCTGCGATCGAATCCAGGATAAGAGTTTCCGAGCTATGATCGGTCCAAGCATCACGGTACGCTTTAGGAACCATTCCCTTGGAATCTTTGTCAACACTCGCTGGTGGTTCTGTAACGGAGAGATCTGCCGATTCAACTTCCGAAGTTTCTTCATCGGGTTGAGGCGTCGGCAGGCTATCCTCCTCCCCCTCGGCCGGTTCCGGCGCCCCCACGACCACCTCGGGGCGTTCCCCCACGGACACCCGGTCCTCCCTTCCCGCTGGTTGCACCTCCACGGACTCGACCCTCCCGCTGGCCGGGGGTTCCGTCCCCGCCAGCTGGTCCTCCTCACTGAACGCGGTCACCACAACCTCCACCGCGCGTGTCTCCGTGCCAGTCCCAGTCGACACGTGGTCCAGGTCACTATCCGGAACTTCCACATTGAATTCTACTGCAACCCTCGACGGTGAATCCAACTCCAACAAATTCCGCTCTTCTCCGTCAATGGGTAGGGCAGAGACGGCAACAGCTGATTCCACCCGATCCGAGCTGGAGATTTCACCATCTTCTCTTGATGACGTCACGTTCACAGAGTCGAGCGCATTGGTTTTCAGTCGCTCCACAGCAGATAACTGGTCCTCGTCACTTGTAATGTACACGGTCTCCGCCAGGGCCGTCCGCACTCGGTCAGCCGTCGTGACGTCACCGTCTTCCAGCTCGGACGCCACGTGTGTAGGCGTGACGACGACGGTGGCGGGCCGCTCATCCCCAGACACCCCCTCCTTTATGTTAACACCCTCCACGGAGGTGACCCCCACAGCAGTCTGAGGCCGTCCAGAGACGGACACATCAGCTTCCTCAAGTTCTGACGTCACTTCAACAGGTTGGATATCTTCACCTTTAAGACCTTCTACCGCCTTGATATTATCTTGTTCATCCTCAGGAGCGACTCCTGTCTCCACCAACGTAGTCTCAATTCGTCCAGTGGTCTGTGCAACATCTTCCAGTTCTGAAGCGACCTCAAATGCCTCGACTGCGACAGTTTCTGGTCGGTCTCCAGTCTCAATGCCTTCCTTTATTTCTGGTGTTGCAACCACAGATTCTGCCACAACCGTGTGAAGTCGTTCATTGGTAGACACTTCATGTTCTTTCATTTCTGATGTCACCTCTGCTGATTGGATTTCTTCCTTCTGAAGACCTTCTAACGCCTTAATATTATCTTGTTCATCCTCAGGAACCACCCCAGTCTCCACCAAGGTAGTCTCAATTCGTTCAGTGGTCGGAGCAACATCTTCCAGTTGTGGAGCGACCTCCAATGGCTCGACTACAACAGTTTCTGGTCGGTCTCCACTATCAACGCCTTCCTTTATTTCTGGTGGAGCAACGACAGATTCCGCCACAACAGTTTCAAACCTTATATCGGTTGAAACTTTACCGTCTTCTTCAAGCTCTGATGTCACTTCAACGGTTTGGATGTCTTCCACTTTAAGACCTTCAATTGTCTTAATGTTGCCCTGTTCATCCTCAGGAACCACCCCAGTCTCCACCAAAGTAGTCTCAATTCGTTCAGTGGTCTGTGCAACATCTTCCAGTTCTGAAGCGACCTCCAATGCCTCGACTACAACAGTTTCTGGTCGGTCTCCAGTCTCTATGCCTTCCTTTATTTCTGGTGGTGCAACCACAGATTCCGCCACAACAGTTTCGAATCTTTCATCGGTTGAAATTGTACCGTCTTCTTCAAGCTCTGATGTCACTTCAACGGTTTGGATGTCTTCCTCTTTAAGACCTTCAATTGTCTTAATGTTGTCCTGTTCATCCTCAGGAACCACCCCAGTCTCCACCAAGGTAGTCTCAATTCGTTCAGTGGTCTGTGCAACATCTTCCAGTTCTGAAGCGACCTCCAATGCCTCGACTACAACAGTTTCTGGTCGGTCTCCAGTCTCAATACCTTCCTTTATTTCTGGTGGTGCAACCACAGATTCCGCCACAACAGTTTCGAATCTTTCATCGGTTGAAATTGTACCGTCTTCTTCAAGCTCTGATGTCACTTCAACGGTTTGGATGTCTTCCTTCTTAAGACCTTCAATTGTCTTAATGTTGTCCTGTTCATCCTCAGGAACCACCCCAGTCTCCACCAAGGTAGTCTCAATTCGTTCAGTGGTCTGTGCAACATCTTCCAGTTCTGAAGCGACCTCCAATGCCTCGACTACAACAGTTTCTGGTCGGTCTCCAGTCTCAATACCTTCCTTTATTTCTGGTGGTGCAACCACAGATTCCGCCACAACAGTTTCAAATCTTTCATCGGTTGAAATTGTACCGTCTTCTTCAAGCTCTGATGTCACTTCAACGGTTTGGATGTCTTCCTTCTTAAGACCTTCAATTGTCTTAATGTTGTCCTGTTCATCCTCAGGAACCACCCCAGTCTCCACCAAGGTAGTCTCAATTCGTTTAGTGGTCTGTGCAACATCTTCCAGTTCTGAAGCGACATCCAATGCCTCGACTACAACAGTTTCTGGTCGGTCTCCAGTCTCTATGCCTTCCTTTATTTCTGGTGGTGCAACCACAGATTCCGCCACAACAGTTTCAAATCTTTCATCGGTTGAAATTGTACCGTCTTCTTCAAGCTCTGATGTCACTTCAACGGTTTGGATGTCTTCCTCTTTAAGACCTTCAATTGTCTTAATGTTGTCCTGTACATCCTCAGGAACCACCCCAGTCTCCACCAAGGTAGTCTCAATTCTTTCAGTGGTCTGTGCAACATCTTCCAGTTCTGAAGCGACCTCCAATGCCTCGACTACAACAGTTTCTGGTCGGTCTCCAGTCTCAATACCTTCCTTTATTTCTGGTGGTGCAACCACAGATTCCGCCACAACAGTTTCAAATCTTTCATCGGTTGAAATTGTACCGTCTTCTTCAAGCTCTGATGTCACTTCAACGGTTTGGATGTCTTCCTTCTTAAGACCTTCAATTGTCTTAATGTTGTCCTGTTCATCCTCAGGAACCACCCCAGTCTCCACCAAGGTAGTCTCAATTCGTTCAGTGGTCTGTGCAACATCTTCCAGTTCTGAAGCGACCTCCAACGCCTCGACTACAACAGTTTCTGGTCGGTCTCCAGTCTCTATGCCTTCCTTTATTTCTGGTGGTGCAACCACAGATTCCGCCACAACAGTTTCAAATCTTTCATCGGTTGAAATTGTACCGTCTTCTTCAAGCTCTGATGTCACTTCAACGGTTTGGATGTCTTCCTCTTTAAGACCTAAAACTGCCTTAATGTTGTCCTGTTCATCCTCAGGAACGACTCCAGTCTCCACCAAGGTAGTTTCAATTCGTCCAGTGGTCTGTGCAACATCTTCCAGTTGTGAAGCAACCTCCAGTGCCTCGACTACAACAGTTTCTGGTCGATCACCAGTCTTAATTCCTTCCTTTATTTCTGGTGGTGCAACCACAGATTCCGCCACAACAGTTTCAAATCTTTCATCGGTTGAAACTTTATCGTCTTCTTCAAGCTCTGATGTCACTTCAACGGTTTGGATGTCTTCCTCTTTAAGACCTTTAACTGTCTTAATGTTGTCCTGTACATCCTCAGGAACCACCCCAGTCTCCACCAAGGTAGTCTCAATTCGCTCAGTGGTCTGAGCAACATCTTCCAGTTGTGAAGTAACCTCCAACGCCTCGACTACAACAGTTTCTGGTCGGTCTCCAGTCTCAATAACTTCCTTTATTTCTGGTGTACCAACCACAGATTCGGTCACAACCGAGTGAAGTCGTTCTCTGGTAGACACCTTGTGTTCTTCCAGTTCTGATGCCACTTGAACAGTTTGGATGTCTTCCCTGAGGAGACCTTCTACTGCCTTGATATTATCTTGTTCATCCTCAGGAACCACTCCAGTCTCCACCAAGGTAGTCTCAATTCGTCCAGTGGTCTGTGCAACATCTTCCAATTCTGAAGCGACCTCCAATGCCTCGACTACAACAGTTTCTGGTCGGTCTCCACTACCAACGCCTTCCTTTATTTCTGGTGGTGAAACGACAGATTCCGCCACAGCAGTGTCAAGTGTCTCAGTCTTGATCAATTCGCTTTCTTTAAGTTCCTGACTCACATCCACCGAGTCGGTAACAACTGTCTCATGACGGTCCACAGTCGTCAAGTCCTCAGTCTCCGAGAGTACGACTGACTCCACCAGAACAGTCTCCACGGGTGTGGTTGGAGCCACAGCCTCATCTCTGGGTTCGGCCGCCACTTCCACCGGGTCCACGGCGGTGGCGCTGGGCTGATCATCGGTGCCACCCCCGTCCGTAATGTCCGGGGTCCCCTCCACACACTCCACGGCGCCAGTCTCAGACCGCCCCAATCTGCACACCTCACCGTCTTCCAGTCCCTCGGGCGGCTCCTTCACAGAGACAACCATATCGGTCTCGGGTCGCTCCTGTGCGGTCAGCTCGTCCGCCAGGTCTTCAGACACCACGGCGGATACAGCCACCAGGGTCTCAGGCAACTCGCCCGGGGATAGTTGAGTGTCTTCATTCGTCGGGACGTCCACAGGCTCGACAGCGCTCGTCTCGGGTCGATCACCTGTGGACACTCCGTCCAGATTGTCTGGAGCGGTCACCACAGCTTGCACAACCCCCGTCTCGGGTCTGCCAACCGTCAGCACGGCTCCGTCTTCAAGTTCCTCAGTCGCCACCTCGACAGACACAACTGTGTCTGCAGCCGGTCGTTCTACCGCGGACAGTGCACCCTCGTCTCCCTCAACGACGGTAGATTCCGTTACTACAGTGTCAGTGCGATCCATTATCTCCGTTGTGACTTCTCGGGTCTCAGTGACAACATCCACAGAATCCGCTAGGCTTGGTTCAGGCCGATCAGCCGTAGACAAGTCATCTTGCTCGTCTTGAGAACTTACCACGGTCTCTGGCACATCGACCGCAGGTGTTAGCGCTATGGACGTCACATCGGTGTCCCTGTCTGGCGTCATCTTGGTTTGGTCGATCTCAACACTCTCTGGCCGACCATCAGGAGATGTCACAATGCCTTCGTCGTCACTGACCACAGATTGCACCACTAGTGACTGAGGTGGCTCAACCGTGAATATGTCATTGTCTTGGTGCTGGCGTGTCACATCCAATGGCTTGCTCACGCTGATCTCATGTTGTCCGATAGTTAACAATTCCTCCTGGCCTCCCGGGAGCGTAACGACGTGCTCAGCCGCCAACACCTCTCGCCGCTCACCTGTAGACACCTCGACGTCCGTGTTCCCGGAATCAACGACCTCCGCCGCATCACCAGCCTCAACCGGCGAGCGACCACCGTCCGCCGGAAGCCCGTCCTCTACTTCCGGCGTGTCCATCACGACAGACAGGGCGGCCTCCACCAGAGGCCGGCCGCTGGAGGAACCGTCGTCCAGTGTCTGCTCCAAGGTCGCATCATCTGACATAACGTCCAGCCCCGCTCGTTCAACACTCATTGCTGCACTTTCTCCATCTTCATGAACCTGAACAGATTCGATGACAGTCGTCGTCGTGGTTTCCGCTATTGACAAACCGGCTCGATCAGTGGATGGAAGAACTTCCATCGTGTCAGCCCAATCACCGCCTTCGTCACGTGGTATGGCCACGTGGGTAGACTCCACCGCTCGAGTCTCCGGGCGATCCTGGGTCCTCACCTCGGACCTCGCCTGGTCCTCGACCTGGGTCAAGGCCGTCCCAGGGGCCGCGTCCGGCGCCTCAAGGTCAATGGTCTGTTCCTCCACTTCCTGTGCTCCCACAACAGTCTCCGGGACACCCGCCTCCTGTGGTCCCTCCTCCGCCGTCCTCCCGGTGGCACCCTCCTCAGACACGTCCGCCGTGCTCGCCTCATCCCCAGGCACAGCCTCCTCAACCGGCGTGTGATCGGTGACTTCAACGGCCGCTGACGGTTCAATTTCGCGGCGTACTTTGTCCACCTCTGACGGTTGAGATGCTGCATCCTCGGCGAGGTCCGGTTGCTGAGTCACGTGGCCCTCTTCCTTGGCGGGTAGTCTTGCCCCTGGCACGGTGATCCGCGAGCGCGGTGTCCCTGGCAGGACCTCCTCCACGTGCTCGGACGCTACATGCTGAGGGGGTGACTCACCCACGTCCTGCTGATCGGTCTCCTTGGGAACAGAGCCTTCTGTAGGCTGGTCTGGTGCCGGCACTGATACCAGCGGATCCTGTGTTATGTCCCCCTCGGTCGCCGTGTCCACCCCCTCATCCGTCCCTTGGTCGCCGCCGCCTGTGGCGTGTTCGGGCGCATCCTTCGAGTCCTTGGAATCCTCAACCATGCCTTCAACCGGGGTATCCCTTTCACCCTTAAACCCATCTACCACGCCTTCTTCTGCTCTGCTATCCGTACCCTTCCCGGTGTCCTCGCTGGCCAGGTCTGTCCCACCCTTAGCCTCATCTATGGTGGGTATTGGCTCATCACCCTCCACCCTACCTGACGGTTCACTCCCCTCATCACCCCTGACAGTCCCACCCTGGCGTTGCCCCCCTGGTAAGACAATCTGGGCCCGCCCAGACCCCCCTAGGGTATGCTCCACGTGCTCAGACATAGCGTGAACGCGCCCGGCTGTCGACAGCGGTGTGTCACCCTGCGGGGTATCATCCTATAGTGGGGGAGAGATACAACGGCTACCGATCACCACGGGGAGTTCCACAGTAGACAGACGTGAAAGACGCTCGCACTGGTTAAAAACTGGTTCAATACTAAAATAATTACAGTCATAAAAAAAAAGTGAAAAAAAAAATGTGTGTGAACAATTAGTCATGCCAACATATACTATAAAAAACATGTATTAAAACAATATTTCACCACTTTCCATATCATAGCTACGCTACAAAAATATGTCTCGTGTTATACCAACAGACCAGGGTGAACACATATTAGGTGACATATATTAGCACCATTGCTAGACATTATTATTTCCACATTAACGTTAACCATACTGTGTTCCCATAACCGATCCATTGTTAAATTTCTGTTATTATGCATTTTCCTATATATGGTTACGGCACATAATATAACATTCATCCCATCACGATACATAAGAGATATGATGATAAAACTGTACTGGTTGATCTTGCTGTATACCGGCCAGACTGACAAGTTATTCCAAATGAACGCGTTAACATTCCCAGAGGCAGCAACCAATACCGAAGCAGACGTTAGTGGGTGCATTTCTTTGGGCTGGAACAGGTATCCCGGTCGGTACACCTGACACGCACGTAGGGGCACCGTAACCAGCCTGGTCTATAACCTTTCAATCAGCCGCCAACTTTTCCCGACCGGATTTATCGATGAGATTTAGTCGGCATACCGATTGCGTTAAGTGACCCTGGCAAAATAAGTGTCGGGAGGTACACCGATGCGCATTCGGGTTACCCCCGGGATATGCCCGGTCTACCAAAAAAATGCACCCAATGTCGGCACTGACCCGTAAAGCCATTAGGTGCATGCCTGACTCTCGGAGGTACGCGCGGGGTAATAACAATGCTAAATACCATGCTCTCGCAGACCAACACCCCACCGTCTACCGGTGACCTTATCCTTGAACCCTGGTTAAGCACCTTAGCCCCGGAGCGTCCCTGCCCAAAGCGTTCTGTGCCCCAGTCTTATTTATCGCCCACAAGCAGGATTTAAAGGTTAACATTGTTAAGGTTATTATTAACTACATAACTATCCGGACGCCCGTTATTCCAGCTGTTACAGTCAACAGCACCTGATACCAAGATAATAAGGCAGAATAAAACCAACAACCATGTTCTTAACATCAGCCACCTGTACCAAGTTATAGATCAAAAAAGAGGAATAAGAAGACAAAGAAGGAAACACCAAGAGAACCTTGGCTCCTAACAGCAATATCCATGCACAGCCGATTAACCTTAAGATGACGAGTAAGCGAGTGAAGAACCGCCACCGCCGGTACCTGCCCAGTAATACACATTAGTGTCTATATAACCCTTAACAGCGATATCAGCAGGTCTAATACTGCATATCACTATACCCAAAAGAATGCATGAATTGATGTTTTAGACCACCTCTATGCACACATAGGCACACCCGGCCCGGCCATGTTAGAACAGTGAGAGGAGTGATCTGTGATACAGCCCCCCGTCACCGGGAACGGTACAGCATCGAACCCGGGTATGTTAGTCTGTAGCTCAGTGTAATACCCACTGAGCTACAGAACTACTCGCACACAGCAACAAGAATAAAGCAGCAAAAGCGTCAAACTCTGTATCTAGAAGCCCGGGGTTATTTATAGCTATGTTCTGCGGTTAGTAAGCTCTCCATACGGCGCAGTAGCAATGCACTATATGTTAGGCAAGCACAGTTCTAGAATGCCAACAAGTTCTGGAATGCTACACTTCCCATTAACGTAACGGGCCATTAATAGTCACCTATTAATGAAAGCCCACGTCACTAAGCTGCACGGCAAACATAAATACTGATCAGCAAAATGAAGCTGGTTAGTCGGCGAAGCAAATGGTACATGCGATCAGACTACAACACCACAACCCGGTTAGTTTGTGTCAGCTGGCCAGCACAGTGGTCATTGCAAGACATCCACTTCGTTCCATCGTCATGGCGTGAGTTTACCCAAGAATTTATGTAAACTGTAATGTAAACTCACACGTGAGTTGGCGAGAGTTTGTCACCAGCGAGACGTTGGAAGGCGGACACCTACGTTTTGGTCGAGACGCTCGGACTGCAGCGTCTGCACAGTGGCGACCTCAAGCGGGGCGTCAGTGACGTCATCAGTGCGTTCCTTGTGAGGGACTTCCGGTTTCAGTGTTAGCTGCAGTTTATCGCGTTCCTGCAGCACGTGAGTCTTCAGGTCGGATAACGCGTCCGTGACCTCTGACATGTCGGTCACGGCAAGGTCAACACCAGCCGTGGCCTGCAGCTGTTTTTGCTTGCTTAGCACTTTCTGTGCCTGAGATTCATACTTCTCAATTTCTTTCATGAGAGTCTAGAAAAAAGTGAATGATAATAACGATCCATGCAAACAACCATGCATATCGTGGAACATAGACAATAAGATATAATAAAATAATAATAAAAAAAAATCACAAAAAAGGACCACGTACACAGTAGGGACCGGATATCGATAAGTTTACACATTAAAAGAATATAAAAATCTATGAAATATCACAGGTATCACGAAACTGCAGAATGACAGAAAACAATATGGCTATAATGAATATCAAACATAAACACGGTTAGCCATGACAACCGTCATATCGTCATATCCGGATCAGATGTCCTCACATCTTTGGCACGAGCCTCGCTATCACCACACAGACTATACCGCCTTCCCCCTGCCTTAGACTTACTCCACCCCCCAACATTCCACCCCCTCCCCCGCCAGTACCTCTTGCAGTGCAGCCTGCTCGGCCGGCGAGAGGTCGGTCCTGGCCTGAGCGGCCCGGGCAGTCTCCCTGGCCTCCGCCACCCACTGGCCGATGGCCCTCAGCTCCTCCTGGGTCTCGCCCCACTGCCCCAGCGTGGCCGCCGTCTGGGCCAGGTCCTCCGACGTCTCGCGCTGGGCCGCCGTGAACCCCTCGCGCAGGCTGACCACCCGCTCCTGGGCCGTCGTGTCCCCCGTCAGCCCCGCCAGCTCCTCCCCCAGGGCCTGCAGCTCATCCAGCCGGGGGGCCACAGCCTCACCCTCCGCCAGCACGGCCTGGGAGGCACAACCACCGGGTCAGTGTGGGTCATAGGGACAGGGTGGGTGATAGGGACAGGGGAGATGATGGGGGTCAGGGTGGGTGATAGGGTCAGGGTGGGTGATGGGGTCAGGGTGGGTCATAGGGGCAGGGTGGGTGATAGGGACAGGGTGGGTCATAGGGGCAGGGTGGGTGATGGGAGTTAGTGCAGGTGAAGGGGGTTAGTGTAGGTGATGGGGGTCAGGGTGGGTGATGCGGGTCAGTGTGTGTGATGGGGATCAGTGTATGTGATGGGGATCAGTGTGTGTGATGGGGGTCAGTGTGGGTGATGGGGGTCAGGGTGGGTGATGGGGATCAGTGTGTGTGATGGGGATCAGTGTGTGTGATGGGGGTCAGTGTGGGTGATGGGGGTCAGTGTGGGTGATGGGGGTCAGGGTGGTTGATGGGGGTCAGGGTGGGTGATGGGGGTCAGGGTGGGTGATGGGGGTCAGGGTGGGTGATGGGGGTCAGGGTGGGTGATGCGGGTCAGGGTGGGTGATGGGGGTCAGGGTGGGTGATGGGGGTCAGGGTGGGTGATGCGGGTCAGTGTGGGTGATGCGGGTCAGTGTGGGTAATGGGGTTCTGGGGTTACATGTTGAAATGGAAACGACTATGAAAGTACCCGTACGAGTGTTTCCCCTTACCAGTGGCGGATTTCAGGAACGCAGTGTAGCTGACTACGGGGCTTAGTCGGCTAACGTTACTATGTAAATTATGGGCGATTAGGGCCGACTAAGCTCCGTAGCCGGCTAAACTATGTACGTGAAATAGTCCACAGGACTTTCAGGTCATCCACGTGCACCAACGTTCACATGACAACGGTAATATATGTAACAGCATAACCAGGGATTTAACACTTATGATAACTAATTATAATATTGATGGTAATACCTATAATAATGGGATTTCAACACTTATGATAACTAATTATAATACTGATGGTAATACCTATAATAATGGGATTTTAACACTTATGATACCTAATTCACTACACAGGACAACCAAAAGGGAATCTGATGCTCGCTTGTATGCTAATCGATCATGCCCTGTGGACGTGATATATAATGACCGTAGGTTCCCATGGTATCAATGAATGAACGAACACCACAAACCCACGGTCTAACAGATACAATAAAATATAAGCCAGAAAAACAAAAGAACACACCATGACCGCAATATATATATATACACATAGCTGTAGTCACCAGTCGCTATGGCTACGGTGATACCAAGGACTGGAACATCTCCAGAAGGGCTACAGAGGTAAGGGGGGTGAGAGAGACAGAGGGGGGAGGGGTGGAGCAGTACCCGTTGCTCGGTGACTCTGGTCTCCACGACGACCGTGTTGCTCCAGACGAGCTGTGTCCGGGCCAGAGTCCTGGCGCGGTCGCTCCAGGCTGTCACCGTCTGGGCCGTCTCCTCGAACCGCTCCCACAGCGCCCCGGCCTCGCTGTACGCCACAGTCCGGGTTCCCGCCGTCAGGATCAGTCGCTCCCAGCGCTCCTGGAGGCCGCTGACGGTGCCCAGGACCCGGGATCTGTCCTCCGAGGAAAGGGTGGGGGTGACCTGGTCGGCGCAGGCTGTCAGGGCCTCCAGCTTGGGGCGGAACAGTTTTATCTCTCCCAGGAGCTCCTGGGGATGGGGAGAGGGGGCACGGTGAGGGGAGGACGGGTGGGGGGGAGAGACAAGGTGGCAGGGTCATCCAGTGGGTTCTCTAGTAAAGCCAGGCCGCTCAGGGCAGAGAGGTTAAGAAGCGTAGACCAGGACACCCAGGTTTATATAGCGACATACATCACTGCCACCACGTGGTCAGGAAGAAGGTATTTAGGATAGTTGTACTACAATCAGAGAGCTATGTGCCACATCCAAACGCTATAAAGACTACTAAAAAGTAATAAAATCAATAACTACTAATGTATTTACTATATTGAGAGGGCATAGAGCCCAGTATTTCCAGAAAGCATCAAGTTATCAAAGTCATCAAGAGTGAAACAAAATCAATAATACCAAAATATCACCTTCAACCCAAACAAAAGCAAAAACTGTCAGAAGCTATTTAGATATGAAAGGTATCGTTCAGAGGCTACTCTAACATATTCTATCCATGAGGTTCCAGCCACCATGGTTACGACAGCTTACCTTGTGGCGTGCGTCCCCCTCCTCTCCCTCACCCAGCGGCTGCTGCAGCTGACTCTCAGCCTCCGACAGCCAAGACCCCACCACCCCCAGGTTGGCCTGGTAACCCTCCCGGGCTTCCAAGGCTTGCTGAAGGGTATCGGTCTGGTCTCCGAGGTCGTGGGTCAAGGCCGTCTCCAAGGTGACCACGGTGTCCATGTGTTGTTGCAGCTCTGGCGGCAAGGGGGCGCTGTCCTCGCCGTACTTCTCGCGCTGCTGTTCGACAGCTTTCTGCACCAGCGCCATCTTAACGGAGATCTCGTGCTGCAAGGCCTAATGGGGACAATGGCAGTGAGTAGTCCGCGTGCTGCTTAGTGAGGGTGGTTACATTGCCAATCCACTATATAGGGCGCTAAATAATACATAGCTGCAGCACATACAAAACAGAATAATTAAGATGCAATTCAAATAATTATGATGTGTTGAAAATAACTATTATGTAATTAAGATAAGTAGGATGCAATTAAAACATTTACGGTGTAATTAAATTAATTATGATGTCATTAAAATAATCATGGTGCAATTAATTATAATGTAATTAAGGACTTGGTAAAACTATAAAAAAAATGAAGATAATCATTAATTTAATTATTTAATTATCTGTACTAACATGGGATCCTATCCTGCAGTACACACGATACTCAGGAAGCCTTACCCGCTGCTGGGCGAGGCGGCCAGAGATCCCACCGTACCGTGTATTACATAGGATAGGAAGCCTTACCCGCTGCTGGGCGAGGCGGCCACAGATCCCACCGTACCGTGTATTACATAGGATAGGAAGCCTTACCCGCTGCTGGGCGAGGCGGCCACAGATCCCACCGTACCGTGTATTACATAGGATAGGAAGCCTTACCCGCTGCTGGGCGAGGCGGCCAGAGATCCCACCGTACCGTGTATTACATAGGATAGGAAGCCTTACCCGCTGCTGGGCGAGGCGGCCACAGATCCCACCGTACCGTGTATTACATAGGATAGGAAGCCTTACCCGCTGCTGGGCGAGGCGGCCACAGATCCCACCGTACCGTGTATTACATAGGATAGAAAGCCTTACCCGCTGCTGGGCGAGGCGGCCACAGATCCCACCGTACCGTGTATTACATAGGATAGGAAGCCTTACCCGCTGCTGGGCGAGGCGGCCACAGATCCCACCGTACCGTGTATTACATAGGATAGGAAGCCTTACCCGCTGCTGGGCGAGGCGGCCACAGATCCCACCGTACCGTGTATTACATAGGATAGGAAGCCTTACCCGCTGCTGGGCGAGGCGGCCACAGATCCCACCGTACCGTGTATTACATAGGATAGGAAGCCTTACCCGCTGCTGGGCGAGGCGGTCTTGGGCGGTCTCGGGGCCCACCCCCAGCGTGAGGGGCTCCGCCACCCGGGCCTGCGCCTCCTTCAGCCAGGCCGTCGTCTCGCTCAGCTCGGCCGTGAAGCGCTCCCGGTCGGCCACCTCTCCCTCCAGGGCCTGCTGCTGCTCACGGCTCTGCCACTGTAACCTGAGGGACGGGAGGCGGGGGGTGGGGACACGGCGAGGATGCTGTTACTGGTGGTTGTCACACGCTGTACCCCATCACGCCCCATGTCCTCACATGGCATGCCCCCCACATGGCATGTCACATGTGGCAGGTCTCATGTGGCATTTCCCAAACGGCATGTCTCATATGGCATGCTTTACATGACAGATCGGATTCTTAATAAAGTCAAATTTCCGTTATAATGTTGAAGTTAACAAACTCCGCTGACCAACTCCCACTGCTTTACAAACTTAAATCATCTAATTGAATTTGTCTCCAAGACATACTTCAGGCCAGTATTATATACATACCTAATTAAGAGCTGTGGGTAGTTTCATTTTCTATAAAGAGCATATTATACCCCCAGAGACATGGCTCCTCTCTACCTTCACCATTCCCATTGTAGCGATATGACAGAGGTGATGAGTAGGTTTTACCTACTTTAACCAACCAAGGCTCTATCAATGTGGGAGAGTACATACTGTTCGTAGGTGTCCTGTACTTGGAGCAGCTCCTGTTGGAGCGCCATCTTGGTGGCCCCAGGTGGCAGGTGGACCAGCATGGTCTGAGCCGCCTGCTGCAAGGCGCCCAGGTCCCGCTGACTCTCGCCCAGGTCACTCACCGCACCCTGCAACAACAGGCACAGATAGGTCAGGTCACAGCTAGGTCAGGTCAGGTCACAGCCAGGTCAGGTCATGTCACAGTCTAGTCAGGTCATGTCACAGCCAGGTCAAGTCAGGTCATGTCAGTCTGGTCAGGTCATGTCACAGTCTGGTCAGGTCATGTCACGGTCTGGTCAGGTCATGTCACAGCCAGGTCAGGTCATGTCACAGATAGGTCAGGTCATGTCACAGCCAGGTCAGGTCATGTCACAGTCTGGTCAGGTCATGTCACAGATAGGTCAGGTAATGTCAAAGCTAGGTTAGGTAATGTCACAAATAGGTCTGGTAATTTCACAGCAGATAGGTTGGTAACATCAATGGGACCAGGCAGTACTAATCATTCCTGTAAAGTTTTTTCAGGCCTCACATGACACGCTACACATGACAAATCTCACGAGGCAGACCTCACATGACACATCTCACGTGGCAGGCATCACATGACTGCCCACATTGCAGGCCTCACATGACACGTCTCACGTGGCAGGCATCACATGACTGCCCACATTGCAGGCCTCACATGACGCGTCTCACGTGGGCAGGCATCACATGACTGCCCACATTGCAGGCCTCACATGACACTGCCCACATTGCAGGCCTCACATGACACTGTCCACATTGCATGCCTCACATGACACATCCCATGTGGCAGCCAGAGACTCCCTTACCCTGGCGTCTAGGAGGTGTTGAGCCAGCTCGGCCGAACTTGCCCTCTCCAGCTCCTCGGGCGGCAGTCGGTCCTTCACGGCCGCCATGACACTCCGCAGCTGTCCCACCTTGTCGTCATACAGCTCCCAGCTGTGCACGGTGTCCTGGGGCGGGAACAACATACGGCGTACAGACACGGTACTCCTGAACACAGACAGCGTACAGACACGGCACTCCTGGACACAGACAGCGTACAGACACGGTACTCCTGAACACAGACAGCGTACAGACACGGTACGTGTTCTGCTTGCCACCCCCCGCCCCCCCCCACTAGGGTACTATCCACGCGCCCCACCTGTAGCGTGTTCTGCTTCCCACCCCCCCCCCACTAGGGTACTACCCACGCGCCCCACCTGTAGCGTGTTCTGCTTCCACCCCCCCACTAGGGTACTACCCAAGCGCCCACCTGTAGCGTGTTCTGCTTGCCCCCCCACCCGCCCCCCATTAGGGTACTATCCACCGCGCCCACCTGTAGCGTGTTCTGCTTCCCCCCCCCCACTAGGGTACTACCCAAGCGCCCCCACCTGTAGCGTGTTCTGCTTGCCCCCCCCCCCCCACCCCCCACTAGGGTACTATCCACGCGCCCCACCTGTAGCGTGTTCTGCTTCCCCCCCCCCCTCACTAGGGTACTACCCACGCGCCCCACCTGTAGCGTGTTCTGCTTGCCACCCCCCGCCCCCCCCCCACTAGAGCACTACCCACGCGCCCCACCTGTAGCGTGTTCTGCTTGCCCCCACCCCCCACTAGGGTACTATCCACGCGCCCCACCTGTAGCGTGTTCTGCTTGCCACCCCCCCCCACTAGGGTACTACCCACGCGCCCCACCTGTAGCGTGTTCTGCTTCCCCCCCCCCCCCCACCCCCACTAGGGTACTACCCACGCGCCCCACCTGTAGCGTGTTCTGCTTCCCCCCCCCCCCCTCACTAGGGTACTACACACGCGCCCCACCTTTAGCGTGTTCTGCTTGCCACGCCCCGCCCCCCCCCACTAGGGTACTACCCACGCGCCCCACCTGTAGCGTGTTCTGCTTGCCACCCCCCGCCCCCCCCTCCCCCACTAGAGTACTACCCACGCGCCCCACCTGTAGCGTGTTCTGCTTGCCCCCACCCCCCACTAGGGTACTATCCACGCGCCCCACCTGTAGCGTGTTCTGCTTGCCACCCCCCCCCCCCACTAGGGTACTACCCACGCGCCCCACCTGTAGCGTGTTCTGCTTCCCCCCCCCCCTCACTAGGGTACTACACACGCGCCCCACCTTTAGCGTGTTCTGCTTGCCACGCCCCGCCCCCCCCCCACTAGGGTACTACCCACGCGCCCCACCTGTAGCGTGTTCTGCTTGCCACCCCCCCGCCCCCCCCTCCCCCACTAGAGTACTACCCACGCGCCCCACCTGTAGGGTGTTCTGCTTGCCACCCCCCGCCCCCCCCCACTAGGGTACTATCCACGCGCCCCACCTGTAGCGTGTTCTGCTTTGCCCCCCCCCCCCCCCACTAGGGTACTACCCACGCGCCCCACCTGTAGCGTGTTCTGCTTCCCCCCCCCCTCACTAGGGTACTACACACGCGCCCCACCTTTAGCGTGTTCTGCTTAGCCACGCCCCGCCCCCCCCCCCACTAGGGTACTACCCACGCGCCCCACCTGTAGCGTGTTCTGCTTGCCACCCCCCGCCCCCCCCCCCTCCCCCACTAGAGTACTACCCACGCGCCCCACCTGTAGCGTGTTCTGCTTGCCACCCCCCGCCCCCCCCCCCACTAGGGTACTACCCACGCGCCCCACCTGTAGCGTGTTCTGTTTGCCACCCCCCCCCCCCCCCCCCCACTAGGGTACTATTCACGCGCCCCCACCTGTAGCGTGTTCTGCTTGCCCTCAGCCTGAGCCTCGAGCCTCGAGTATCTGTCGGTGAGGTCCGCCAGGGTGGTTTCCAGGGCCCGCGCGCTGGCGGGGTGGGCGGCCTGCCGCAGCCCCTGCACCGCCCCGTCCACCCGGGTGAGCAGCGGCCGGTGGGTGGCCAGGTAGCTGGCGTGCTCCTGGGCGGCCGTCATCTGGCCCCGCGCGCCCTCCAGGGTGGTGGGGGCCAGCTCGGGGGCCGTCTCCCACCGTGCCTCTGCCTCCGTCAGGAAGGTCTCCACGGCCGCCAGCTCCTCCTGGGTAACGGGGTGGGGGGGGGGGGGGGGAGGGGCAGGCGTCATCAACCAATGTCAGGGTGTCCTCATAGTACAGCTTGTGACATACCCATAAATGCAGCTTGCGATATATATATATTTTTTTATATATATATTTTTTTAAACATCATTTATTTAACGGGGTTCCCCTGAAAGGGATTGCCATCTGGCAGGGTCACCTCAACAAAGATAACAATAAATAAAACAACATAAAATGCATGGTTTACCTCTTTTGTGACCGTTGAAGATGATAGATTTAAGAAAATAAAATTAAAGATGATAATTTGTTATATTGAGTAATATGATCGCACAACAAGATCGTACACTAATAATACTAACACTATAATAACTGCTAGACATTAAACCGACCAGAATCATGGATATAACGCTGGAACTGATAACATAAGAATAAGTTTTTTTCCGCTGACAAATCAATAGACCCGTAGAGCAATATAGTTTAAAGGTTATGCAGGTTTGGGGGAATCGTGATTATTTTAGGAATATTATCGAACAGGGTCGACCCTGGTGGCTTCATAGGCGGGCAATGAATTAAATAGCTGGCCACATACTAATAATACAACCTATCTCATCTGTGGTATTTGTATTAAATATTTTTAAATATGTCAAACTGCAAGAGTTATTACTGCTGTTACTGGCATTACTAGTACAGTTATTACTGCTGTTACTGGCATTACTAGTACAGTTATTACTGCTGTTACTGGCATTACTAGTACAGTTATTACTGCTGTTACTGACACTGCTATTACCGTTATTACTGCTGTTGCTGGCACTACTATTACAGTCATTACTGCTGTTAACTGGCACTACTAGTACCGTTATTACTGCTGTTACTGGCACTGCTATTACCGTTATTACTGCTGTTACTGGCACTACTATTACCGTTATTACTGCTGTTACTGGCAATGCTATTACCGTTATTACTGCTGTTACTGGCACTACTATTACCGTTATTACTGCTGTTACTGGCACTACTATTACCGTTATTACTGCTGTTACTGGCAATGCTATTACCGTTATTACTGCTGTAACTGGCACTACTATTACCGTTATTACTGCTGTTACTGGCACTACTATTACCGTTATTACTGCTGTTACTGGCAATGCTAGTACCGTTATTACTGCTGTAACTGGCAGTATTGTACCGTTATTACTGCTGTTACTGGCACTATTACCGTTATTACTGCTGTTACTGGCACTACTATTACCGTTATTACTGCTGTTACTGGCACTACTATTACCGTTATTACTGCTGTTACTGGCACTACTATTACCGTTATTACTGCTGTAACTGGCACTACTATTACCGTTATTACTGCTGTTACTGGCAATGCTATTACCGTTATTACTGCTGTTACTGGCAATGCTATTACCGTTATTACTGCTGTAACTGGCACTACTATTACCGTTATTACTGCTGTTACTGGCACTACTATTACCGTTATTACTGCTGTTACTGGCAATGCTATTACCGTTATTACTGCTGTTACTGGCACTACTATTACCGTTATTACTGCTGTTACTGGCACTGCTATTACCGTTATTACTGCTGTTACTGGCAATGCTATTACCGTTATTACTGCTGTAACTGGCACTACTATTACCGTTATTACTGCTGTTACTGGCACTACTATTACCGTTATTACTGCTGTTACTGGCAATGCTATTACCGTTATTACTGCTGTTACTGGCACTACTATTACCGTTATTACTGCTGTTACTGGCACTACTATTACCGTTATTACTGCTGTTACTGGCAATGCTACTCCTTCTACAGTAGAACCTGCCTACATTGGATGTGCTTGGCACAGGGCGATACACTCAGGGGTCAGCCTACACACGTGGTACTGTGTGACTCTTGCTACCTGTACCACTGCTACGGTAGCAGTGCTACCACACCGACACTCTCTACAAGCACTGACCTGGTACTGCTTCCAAGCAGTGGCGCCATCTGTCAGTTGGGTCTGTCGCTTGCTGCCGGCGTCCGTGACCTCGTTGACCTTGAGATTGAGGCTGGCGATGGTTTCCTTGAGCGTGGCTCTGTCGTTGAGGTCCAGTGATGACGTCATCTGCTCGGCCTTGTCCATCAGCTGATCCATCTTCTGGTGTATCTCTGGCTCCCCAGCGAACAGCTCCTACAACGCACAGCCGTCGCCAAATATAGGTTTACACTGGTTCAACAACGTTACGAAAGAAAAATACCCAAATAATGTACACATTATAATCTCTAAGCGACTAGCCAAGGCCCAAGGCACGTTTTAACAGAAAAAGGAGTATTAAAGGAAACCGCCAGGCTGGCCTCTAACGCTGCTTTACCGATTCATATAATACCCAATTGTCTATCCTCCAAATTACAGAATTTTACGTCCTATCTATAGCTCACAATAAAATTTAGCAGTGACCGCCAGGCACGATTTCGCCGCCTACCCAGGCGGCAGCCCTTTTTGAAGATGTGTCCGCGATTGACCAATCAGGAGGCGATACTCTAATTTATTCAAACCGGAAATTACGCCTATTGTGTGAGCAAAACAAGAGCGCGTGATCATCGCCAATATAAAGAGCTGCGATTCTAACCCCAATAATTTAGAATCATAGAATAAGAGTCCATCGTCGCAAGACGTATATCAATTTGTTTGGATGGTACATTTTCATAAAACACTAAGATCATGTTCTACTGCGCGGCTTGGAACTGCCGCTGTTCATCTGTAAACACGAATAGTCACAATACGCGTCACTGCTCCCGGCAAAATGGCGCTCTGCGTGACAGTGCTGGGGCCGGATTGCTTTAATTTTGTTCTCCCTACCAGTCGGCCGAAACGAAGCGTTAACACTCGCCAATTTAACTTTAACATGTAAACTTTCGGTGCAGACCACGATTAAATTAGGTTGGACACCCGCTTTAAGTCCACTTCTTTTGACACTGATCTCTCCTGACCTTGTGTTTCTGGAGGTCATCCTCGACAGTCTCGTAGTGAACGCCCTCATGCGCGGAGCGCACGCTGGTCTCGGCGACCTTCAGCCACTCCGTGACCTCCAGCCACGTGGTGCGAAACTGCGTCCTGGAGGCCTTGGCCTGGCTCAGCTTGTCTTCCTCCTCGCCCACCTTGGTCTGAAGCAATCGGATACACAATGCAACAATGTATGGACAAAGACGTCTATAGAACACAAAAGAATTTAACATCTACACTTTTAATATTGCTTTATATCATGTCATAGATAGAGGCGTGAATCCCGTTGAACTTTAACAAACTGTTACGACACTTCAGGGGTAGTTTGACTTAGTCTCACTAAGAGTTACGAACTCATAACCGTATCTGTTACCTGCTAATTTAACGACAGATCGTAATTTGACGAGCAACGACAACATGGGTCGTACTGCGATGCTTGGGGTACTTCTCTGGCCGGCAAGTCATTTTTTTAATTTGACGAGCAAAAGTTACGATATCTTAGTGACATGACCCGCAGAGCTTCATATCGCTGGGACGCAGTGTTAGCAGTAACATAACGCGTCCGCATGTGTTCCCCTTGGCTGAACCTAGGACGCATTGTGTTAGCAGTAACATAACGTTCGCATGTGCTCCCCTTGGCTGTACCTGTATTCTGTCCCTGAGACTCTCGAACTCGTCGATCTTGTCCTGGACCTCGAGCGGGAGAGCCTCGTCCAGCTGCTCGTAGCGCGCCCTGTGCTCGGCCACCTGCTCCGCCATGGCCTGCAGCTCGGCGAAGGCTTCGGCCTTGACCCCCTGGAGCCGGTCCCAGTCCGCCCCCACCACCTCCACGTCCAGGGCCAGCGTCTCCGGCCGCCGCACCTGCGCGTCCTTACTGCGCAGCGACTCCAGCGTGCGGCGGAGGTCGCTGTCGAAGTCCTGGCGCTCGGCCACGATGCCCTGCAGCTGTTGAGCCTTGCGCTCCGCCTCCCGCTTCAGCGCCTCGGCCCGGTCCCGTATGGCGCGCACCTGTTCCTGGAGGGCCTTCACGTCGCTCTGGCTGCCCTCAATCCCCATCTGCTGCGCGCGGTCCGCCAGCAACGCGATGTCAGGCTCCCTGGCAACCACACTGGACAGCACCGTCTGCCGGGACAAGCGTTCACAGGGGGTGAGATGTATTATACAGTGAACTGAGATATCAGTGTCATTGGCAGAAATAAACCTTTCCGGGGGTCTACATGCAGTCACCATAAGATCATTGAACAGTAGACCGTCTGGTATATGGTGACTGGAGTAAAAGTAAAATACCCTAGTACCCACCTTGTATCTGTCCAGCTTGGTGTGTGCCGCCACCCCCAGCACCTTAACCCTCCCCTAAGGCACCACGTGACCCACCTTGTATCTGTCCAACTTGGTTTGTAGCGCAACCCCCAGCACCTTACCCCCCACACCCCCCCTAGGGCACCACGTGACCCACCTTGTATCTGTCCAGCTTGGTGTGTGCCGCCACCCCGAGCACGTAACCCCTGCCCCCCCCCCCTAGGGCACCACGTGACCCACCTTGTATCTGTCCAGCTTGGTGTGTACCGCCACCCCGAGCACCTAACCCCCCCCCCCTAGGGCACCACGTGACCCACCTTGTATCTGTCCAGCTTGGTGTGTACCGCCACCCCGAGCACCTAACCCCTCCCCTAAGGCACCACGTGACCCACCTTGTATCTGTCCAGCTTGGTTTGTAGCGCAACCCCCAGCACCTTACCCCCCACACCCCCCCTAGGGCACCACGTGACCCACCTTGTATCTGTCCAGCTTGGTGTGTGCCGCCACCCCGAGCACGTAACCCCTCCCCCCCCCCTAGGGCACCACGTGACCCACCTTGTATCTGTCCAGCTTGGTGTGTGCCGCCACCCCGAGCACGTAACCCCTCCCCCCCCCCCCCTAGGGCACCACGTGACCCACCTTGTATCTGTCCAGCTTGGTGTGTACCGCCACCCCGAGCACCTAACCCCCCCCCACCCCCCCTAGGGCACCACGTGACCCACCTTGTATCTGCCCAGCTTGGTGTGTGCCGCCACCCCGAGCACCTAACCCCCCCCCCCCCCCTAGGGCACCACGTGACCCACCTTGTATCTGTCCAGCTTGGTGTGTACCGCCACCCCGAGCACCTAACCCCCCCCACCCCCCCTAGGGCACCACGTGACCCACCTTGTATCTGTCCAGCTTGGTGTGTACCGCCACCCCGAGCACCTAACCCCCCCCACCCCACCTAGGGCACCACGTGACCCACCTTGTATCTGTCCAGCTTGGTGTGTGCCGCCACCCCGAGCACCTAACCCCCCCCCCTAGGGCACCACGTGACCCACCTTGTATCTGTCCAGCTTGGTGTGTGCCGCCACCCCGAGCACGTAACCCCCCCCCCCCCCTAGGGCACCACGTGACCCACCTTGTATCTGTCCAGCTTGGTGTGTACCGCCACCCCGAGCACGTAACCCCCCCCCCCCTAGGGCACCACGTGACCCACCTTGTATCTGTCCAGCTTGGTGTGTACCGCCACCCCGAGCACGTAACCCCCCCCCCCCTAGGGCACCACGTGACCCACCTTGTATCTGTCCAGCTTGGTGTGTACCGCCACCCCCACCACCTAACCCCCCCCACCCCCCCTAGGGCACCACGTGACCCACCTTGTATCTGTCCAGCTTGGTGTGTGCCGCCACCCCGAGCACCTAACCCCCCCCCCCCCCTAGGGCACCACGTGACCCACCTTGTATCTGTCCAGCTTGGTGTGTACCGCCACCCCCAGCACATCCACAGCGTCTATCTGCTCTCGTCCGTCCTTCAGCATGCCATCCACCTCGCCCTTGAGCCCGTAGTACTGCTCCCTCAAGGTCACGGCGCGCTCCAGCTTCTCGCGCTGCTGCGTCGCCTGGTCTTGAATCTCCGCGAGGGTGCGCCCCAGGCGGGCTGTCTCCTCCACGGCGCCCGGCTGACCCTGGGCCTGGAGCTGGTCTTGGGACTGCTGGAGGGCGGCGTAGGCGGGCTGCAGCTCCTCAAGCTGGTCCTGGAGGGTCTGGAGGGAGCGGGATAACATGACGGGTATTGTAGGCCTCTTTCTGCACTCAATGACTAAGTTGGCCCAAGGAACCCCTTGAGGTCAAAATATTAACCGGGCTCAGTAACACGAGGGGTGTGAACCCGCAACCCGTTTTGGCCTGCAGTCGAGTTCGTCACCTCTAAACCAACCGAACGATATTTACGACATGTGTACAACAAAATTATAGGTAAACCCCCCTCACCTTACACCTGTCCAGCAGGGCCACCGCCTCCTCTGCCCGGTGACCCACGCTACGGCTGAGCTGTTTCCGCTCTTCCTGCGCAACACACAGTCGCCGCGTCAGCTCCAACAACTCGTCTTCAAAGCGGTTCTGATTGGTCAGCGCAGCCTCCAGCCGCTCCAGCCGCACGCCCAGCTGGTCACGAACTCTACAGGAAGTAGATCAGGTCATGGGTGAGGTCATGGGTGAGGACATGATGAGGTCATGGATGAGTTCATGGGCGAGGTCATGGATGATGCCATAGGTGAGGTCATGGGCGAGGTCACGGGTGAGGTAATGGGGCAGGTCATGGGTCAGATCTTGGGTCAGGTTATGGGTCAGGTCCTGGGTCATTGACACCCCAGAATGCGATCAATGAGATAGATATATACGAAGAGGAAACCATTGATTCGAGTGTCGTACCGAACGCCGTAAATTGGAATCCACCACATGTCTAGAACACATGAGAATTCGTGGAGGTTAAACATTCAAACATTTCTTTAGGAAATGGAAAACCGGCCGCATACTAATTTTCAGTAGACACCTGCATTAGAGATATCAGCAATATTTTCAAATCTTTAATCAATGTATATTATACCACTTAAGTGTGAAATGTGGCCATGCATGGTTATGGCGCTGCTGTGGTTACTATGACAACGCCACCCCCTGTAGGGGGGCACCAGTCAGACTAACCGGTCCAGGGCGCGGCGAGACGCCGCCATTCTGTCCTTGAGCGCGTCCTGGTCAACTTCACTGAGGTGACCTTCGATGGCGTCTCTCTTCTCGCCAAGGTCATTCCAGATGGAGTCTTGGACGCGGTAAGCTGTGTTCATGTTCTACAACCATAAAGAACACGCTGCATTGATTGGCTTATTACAATGTCCGCCATGTTCCCTATGGCGATCGCGTCTCTAACGCCCTCCATTCCTACACACCGACCTCTGCACATTCTAGTAGACCTATAATTGTTTATTTAATGTGTTTACTTTATGGCTGTTATATCCATTACTTATCCCTTGCAGTCGTAACATCCCGAATGTAAGGCTAACATGCATAGTGAGTACTCCCGGTGAGCTCTATAACGCCAGTCCCCATTCCTGAGTGAGTGCCCTGCTGCCACTGTACCTGGTACTTCTTGGCTTGGTCCCGGAGTCCCTCGGCGTTACAGTCGAGGGTGAGGGGTTTGTCCAGGAGGGTGTCGACCTCGGCCACCCAGGCCTCGCCCTTTGAGAGGTCAGCCTCCACCTGTCTGTGGGTCACCAGGGCCTCCTGGCCCCGCCGTCCGCACGCCTCCAGGAACGACCGCAGCGCTGCGTAGCGACCGCGCACATCTAACAGGGGGGAGATTGAGATTAAGTGATGCCTGCTTTACGTTTGTCGTTGGCGTTAGTCCGGTGAATGTTGTCACTGGGAGAAGGACGCTTTAACCTATGCCAGTCATATCACTACAGCGGTAAAGCGAACCATCTGGGAACACAGGGAAGCAAGGATTAGCCATAATAACACCCACATATTCAGTTTATTTGAATAGTATGTCAGGCGAAGAGGTAACTGTGCGGTGCCACTTACATATATTAGCACTGCGATACCTAAATATATTTACAAAATTCGATTACAATATTGAAATTACGATAAAGACAACACATAGCTACCGACGTAGTAACAGAATTTGTGTCGATGGGGCAAATATGTTGTCAATAACAGAATCTGTCGAGCGAACCCAAGGCAGCGACGATTCTCCTCCATCCCGTTATAACTCACCATTTAGTTTCTCTTCCATCGCTTCACGGTCGCCATTTTCGCTCTGTTCTATGACCTTTTGACCTTCAGCCATGAAGTGGTCGATGGTCTTGCCGTAGCTCTTGACATCGGAAAGCAGACTCTGAAAGAAGACCAGGTGAAGGTGAAGGAACGGGGAACGCTACACTCCTCCCTCTAACAATGCTGCTGCCGGGATGCCAGGAGCTTCATCATCACGACAACAGATGGCGCTGTTGTTATCGAGGATAACAGAATGACATTCTAACATGGAAGGCGGACCCATGACAACCATCGCTTTAGCTCCGTGCGGTGGATAGATGGTGTTCAGGCCACCGTGCGGATCAATTGGGCAGAACCTGAATGATGCGAGCAAACATCTCCCATCGTGTGGGGGTCGCTGCACTGACAAGGCAATACAATCGTTTATAGCATAAGCGCAAATAAGAAAGGAAATCTTAGTGGAAGGGCCCCGTGTCAGTACCTTCTTGGCCTCCAGTTCCCGGACCAAGTCCTTGGGGTGGAGCGGCAGAGTGACGCCGCCTTCCATCACCACCTCCTTGTCCTTCAGCCAGTCAGTGACCTTGGTCAGGTCACCTTGTATGCCTTCTCTCACCGCCGCCTCTTTCGTCAGTTTCTTCAGCTTCTCGTCGGCCTGGTGTCTCATGGCCTTGAGCTCCTCTGTTAAATCCCGGAGTTTCTTGTCGAGGTCATCGCGTTCCTTGGCGCTGAGTAGATGCTGAATGCCCTCACACTGACGCTGCAGCGTCTCCAGCCGCGTCTGTCGGGACTCTATCTGCTGCACAATCACCTGCAGAAGGACGGACAGGAGGTCAGCAGGGTTCTGGGAGACGGGGGACAGGAGGTCAGGAGGGACAGGAGGTCAGGAGGGACAGGAGGTCAGCAGGGACAGGAGGTCAGGAGGGACAGGAGGTCAGCAGGGACAGGAGGTCAGCAGGGAAAGGAGGTCAGCGGGGACAGGAGGTCAGGAGGGGCAGGTGGTCAGGAGGTCAGCAGGGACAGGAGGTCAGCAGGGACAGGAGGTCAGGAGGGGCAGGAGGTCAGCAGGGACAGGAGGTCAGCAGGGACAGGAGGTCAGCAGGGACAGGAGGTCAGCAGGGACAGGAGGTCAGGTGGGGCAGGAGGTCAGCAGAGACAGGAGGGACAGGAGGTCAGGAGGGGCAGGAGGTCAGCAGAGACAGGAGGTCAAGAGGGGCAGGAGGTCAGCAGAGACAGGAGGTCAGGAGGGACAGGAGGTGATAGATAGAATCTTTATTGCCATGGATAGTACATAGATTAACATAATAAAGAACAGGTTGGCAAGGAGCAGAAGCCGAGGCTTATTTGCTCAAAAAAAAACAAACAAAAAAAAAAAAAAAAAAAGGAGAAACAAGAAAAAATAAAAACAGTAATTCGACAATCTAAATTGTATATCGATTTGGCCCAATCGTTGCGCTGCAGTACACATCAAATTATGGCTACTTACACATTCAATTTACGTTAACATTGGTTGAACCACTCGTATCGATTGTCTTTAGCAAACTATTCTTAGTATTTCTCTTAAAAAGGTGAAGCGATGATTGAAAGTTTAATTTACCAAACCATTTATTAAATATATATATCCCATTATATTTCATAGATATTTTCGTCAATTGACACTTATGTTTAGGAACATGTAATAGCTGCGACCTTCTAGTGTTATACGTATGTATGTCAGCATTTCTTGTAAACAAATCTTTTATGATAAGAGGTTGCAATCCATTGTATTGTTTAAATATAAATACTAAAACGCTGAGCTCGTATAATGATGTGAGCGGTAGAATCTTATTCATTACGAATAACGGTGCTGAATGGGCCCATTTATTAACTCCAGACAATATGCGCACTGCTTTTTTCTGGATTAAGATAAGAGGGGCTAAATAGCTATTACACGAGGCTCCCCATACTTCAATGCAATATGATAGATATGGAGATACAAAACAATTATATAAAATCCGGAGGGTGTCACTGGTTAAAATTTTCCTTGCACAAGTGATTATTCCAAGCGCCCTTGCCAATTTGCTTTTAATATAATCTATATGTTGTTTCCACAACAGGTCACAATCTAATTGTACACCCAAAAATTTCGTGGTAGTAGGTTGCACAACAATTTGGCTAGAAATAATGACATTGCTCTGGATACTAATTTTCTTTCGCTTGGGTTTAAAAACCATGAATTTAGTTTTGTCGAGATTCAGAGCAAGCTTATTAATTTGTAACCAGTACTGTATTTGCTTTAATTCTCCATTAAGCGTTTCAATCGTTTTATTTATATCCTTGCCTGATATAAAGAAATTAGAATCATCAGCAAATAAGATTCCAAACAATTGCTTACTCACATTCATTAAGTCATTAATATATAAAAGAAATAAAAGTGGACCTAGTACAGAACCTTGCGGGACTCCACATCTTATTCGAGATCGGTTCGAAGATGTATTATTGTAAACTACAAACTGTTCTCTGGCATTGAGATAACTTTTTAGCAAAGTTAATGCAAGCCCCCTTATGCCGTATGTGTCTAACTTTTGAAACAATATATCATGGTCAACAGTATCGAAGGCTTTCGAAAAATCGAGAAATATACCAACAGTAGTTTGCCCCATTTCCATAGCAGTTGTTAGTTTGTCTTGCAGAAGTAAAAGGGCCAAGGTAGTAGAGTGATTTGATCTAAAACCAAATTGGTTTTTATGTAGTAAGTCATACTTGTTAATAAAGTTGATTAGGCGTTTCTGCATCAGCTGTTCGAACACTTTAGAGAATGTTGGAAGAATTGAAATTGGCCTGTAGTTATTAAATAATTTACCATCCCCGCCTTTCAGGATAGGTGTTACTTTTGCACGTTTAAGTTCTTCGGGGAATATCCCTTCACTAAATGAAAGATTAATTACATGGGTTAAGGGTTGGGTGAGGGGATCTATAATCGTTTTGATTACTTTGGCAGTTAGCGAGTCCCATCCTGGTGAGCTATTCTTTAGGGATGCAAGAGCATTCCGGACTTCACTACTAGTAACTGGCTCGAGGAAAAGCGACTTATTATTGGTATCTTTCATAAACGTAAGTGGGGAGTCTCCATTATTTGGGATTGTTTTTGTTATAGATTTACCAACATTAATAAAGTAGTTATTAAATTCATTAGCAATTTGGCTTCTATCTGTAATCAGTCCTCCTCTAATCGAAAATGTCGTTTGAAACTTCTGACCCTGTTTTTTGTTTACTACCTCTTTAATAGTTTTCCACATCTTAAACAAGTTATTTTGATTGGCTTTTATGGCGGACTGATAATACGTTTTTTCAGCCGCTCTCAGAGTTGATAAAAGCTTATTTTTATATTTTTTATAATCATGTTCAGAATCTTTGGTTTTTAGTCTCATAAATCTACAATACAATCGATTTTTCTTAGATATGCAGTCCTTTAATCCTGCACTGAGCCAAGGCTTTCTGTTTTGGTATTTAGATCTGGAGATAGTGAGAGGAAAACATTTCTCATGTATAAGAGAGATTGAACGATGCAGTTTAGTATAAGCTTCCTGGGTGCTGAGTGTCTCTATAATATTATCCCAGTTTTCATTTGTTATACAATGAACAAAATTCTCAACATTTGGCTTACTCACATTCCTTTTCATGATGGTAACTCTGTCAACATTAATTTGAACATACTCTGATATATAAAATACAGGAAAATGATCTGTGATATCTGTATACATAATGCCTTTCAGGGAAGAATTGATATCGCACTCGTTAGTGAAGATATTATCAATCAGTGTGGCTGTGGTACTCGTTACCCTGGTCGGTTTACTTATGGCGGGTAGAAACGCATGGCTAAACATTGAATCGATAAAATCAGCTGTAGGTCTATGTGAGTCCATATTGAGCAGATTAATGTTAAAATCTCCTGCGAGATAACAAACCACTTTTTCAGAGTTAATCTTATGCAATAGCTCGTCTAAATGCTCAATAAATACAACAATGTTGGTATCCGGTGGTCGGTAAACTACACCCACTAAAATGGACTTCTGGCTTACATGAGCTCCCTTATCCAGTTGCACAAATAAAGCTTCAATATTTTCATTAAATACATCTAAGTCCGATCGCTTGCTGAAATTAACTCCTGATTTAATCAACATTGAAACCCCTCCACCAGTTCTGTCTTGTCGGTAACTATTGACAGGGAGATAACTGTCCAAACCATGGCAATCAACGTTACTGTCGTTAAACCAGGTTTCAGTAAAAGCATACACAGCAAAATCATGATTTAGGGTTTCAATATAGGATCCAAACTGTGAAAAGTTTTTTTGAGCACTTCGTATGTTCATATGCATAATGGAAAACGATAAATCTTCGGGTCTAAATTCGTCACATGACTCATTGAAGGAGTCTTCTAAATAGTATTTGCAATTTGACATGCTCACGGATGAATCTACATAGAAATTTACATCAGGATCAGTGTCATTTAGCGGCACGTTGTAGTCCGAGTTTAACTCAAATGGATTAAACAACTGTTTTTCAAGCTCGACCAATGGAATACGAGAATTATTGACACTACTAGACGAGATAGCAAGTTCGAAGGCCAGAGTCTCAGTTATGCCATTAAAAGGAAATATTTCAGTTATACAATTGGTGCAATACCATGGGTGATTATTTTCCTTTACAACCTGCAGGTCATCTCTGGTAAAATGAGATAAACAATTAACATGATAGATACAGTAGCAAATAGAACAGTTGATATGATACGAGTGAGACAATATCTTACGTTTGCATACAGCACAGTCATATCTGCTTGGCATACCAGGAGGTAATATAAATATTATGACAGGAGAAACTCATGGGCCGGTAACAGTAATCCCAAATAATGGTAGCAACATATACAAAACTACATAGACATACTATATATATACAAGCAACATATTTACATGTAAGATAGTGATGCCAGTAACACATGGAACGAACGCAAAGTGATCCGTTTTCCAGCTATCGGGTGCTCCGTCTTTACAGATTAGGGTGTGGGCGATTAAACAAAACAAAACACTCAAGCGTGATCAGATGCTTTTCTCGCATGGTAGCCAAGCAGTGTCACGCTAAGAAAGAAGGTCAGGAGGGGCAGGAGGTCAAGAGGGACAGGAGGTCAGCAGGGACAGGAGGTTAGGGGAGACAAGAGGTCAGGACAGACAGGAGGTCAGGGGGTCAGGTCAGGAGGGACAGGAGAGCAGGGTGTCAGGTCAGGAGGGACAGGAGGTCAGGTCAGGAGGTCAGGGGGTTAGGTCAGGAGGTCAGGGGGTTAGGTCAGGAGGGACAGGAGGGCAGGGGGTCAGGGCAGGAGGGACAGGATGTCAGGGGGTCAGGTCAGGAGGTACAGGAGGTCAGGGGGACAGGAGGTTAGGAGATCCGGAGGAACAGGAGGTTAGTGGAGACGGGAGGTCAGGAGGGAAAGAAGGTCGCCAAAAACAGAAGGTCCGGAGAGATAGACACACGCACTGTTCCACACATGGGTTCGCGGCGGTATTGAAGACACAATGTTAGGCAATAGGATGACCGGCTGACGAGCATATCAACATCAAAGCTACTAATACTAAATTTATAGCAATTTTACTGCGCTGTTAGCTGTTACTATTACATCAAATGTAAACGGCCGAACCGGCTTCACTCACGGTCTTCAGTTTTGGAAGTAGATATTTAAGTTTTAAGTTTAATTGCTCTTTGTTTGACTTTAGCCAGTAGACACTCACGGTGTGCTCTCTCAGCACGCTCTGTATCTGCTCCACGCTGAACCCCAGGACCGGGTGCTTGGCCACCAGGGGGCGTGTGTCCTCCAGCCACGTGGTCCACTCAGCCAGGTCGGCGAGGATGGAATCGAGGCTCTGGGCGACCGTCTCACACGCCTGTAGGTGGCGCTCCACGCGCTCCTCGGCCGTCGACAACTTCCGCTCGATGGTGCTGTAACGGGCAAAGGTAACGCCGTCATCCCTCGGGCGGAGAACGGTCATACAGATCACCTCAACTTAAGGCATGTGAGAAGGGCTTTCAATGTATACAACATTTTTTTTTATTTCTATCCAAACTGTTTCTTTTTACATAAGGACGATTGTTAGCCTGTTGTTGTCAGACGCTAACCAATGTTAAACCTCTCGGCAATCTTACCCTAACAACATGTCTAAGCAGCTTTAGCGCCAGCAAAAATGCTATGAAGAGGTAACAGAATGTCCTATGCATTGCACATTCAGAGAATATTGCTTTAATAAAGGCTTATATCTACACTTATATACATGTGTGGTATAGACACTACTAGGCTACATGATGTGGTCCTGCGCCATACATTACACACTGGGACTCCACTCCAAGGTTACCTGACGTGGTCCTGTGCCATACATTACACACTGGGACTCCACTCCAAGGTTACCTGACGTGGTCCTGCGCCATACATTACACACTGGGACTCCACTCCAAGGTTACCTGACGTGGTCCTGTGCCATACATTACACACTGGGACTCCACTCCAAGGTTACCTGACGTGGTCCTGCGCCATACATTACACACTGGGACTCCACTCCAAGGTTACCTGACGTGGTCCTGTGCCATACATTACACACTGGGACTCCACTCCAAGGTTACCTGACGTGGTCCTGCGCCATACATTACTCACTGGGACTCCACTCCAAGGTTACCTGACGTGGTCCTGCGCCATACATTACACACTGGGACTCCACTCCAAGGTTACCTGACGTGGTCCTGTGCCATACATTACACACTGGGACTCCACTCCAAGGTTACCTGACGTGGTCCTGTGCCATACATTACACACTGGGACTCCACTCCAAGGTTACCTGACGTGGTCCTGCGCCATACATTACACACTGGGACTTCACTCCAAGGTTACCTGACGTGGTCCTGCGCCATACATTACACACTGGGACTCCACTCCAAGGTTACCTGACGTGGTCCTGTGCCATACATTACACACTGGGACTCCACTCCAAGGTTACCTGACGTGGTCCTGCGCCATACATTACACACAGGGACTCCACTCCAAGGTTACCTGACGTGGTCCTGTGCCATACATTACACACTGGGACTCCACTCCAAGGTTACCTGACGTGGTCCTGCGCCATACATTACACACTGGGACTCCACTCCAAGGTTACCTGACGTGGTCCTGCGCCATACATTACACACTGAGACTCCACTCCAAGGTTACCTGACGTGGTCCTGCGCCATACATTACACACTGGGACTCCACTCCAAGGTTACCTGACGTGGTCCTGCGCCATACATTACACACTGAGACTCCACTCCAAGGTTACCTGACGTGGTCCTGTGCCATACATTACACACTGGGACTCCACTCCAAGGTTACCTGACGTGGTCCTGCGCCATACATTACACACTGGAACTCCACTCCAAGGTTACCTGACGTGGTCCTGCGCCATACATTACACACAGGGACTCCACTCCAAGGTTACCTGACGTGGTCCTGTGCCATACATTACACACTGGGACTCCACTCCAAGGTTACCTGACGTGGTCCTGCGCCATACATTACACACTGGGACTCCACCCCAAGGTTACCTGACGTGGTCCTGTGCCATACATTACACACTGGGACTCCACTCCAAGGTTACCTGACGTGGTCCTGCGCCATACATTACACACTGGGACTCCACTCCAAGGTTACCTGACGTGGTCCTGTGCCATACATTACACACTGGGACTCCACTCCAAGGTTACCTGACGTGGTCCTGCGCCATACATTACACACTGGGACTCCACTCCAAGGTTACCTGACGTGGTCCTGCGCCAAACATTACACACTGGGACTCCACTCCAAGGTTACCTGACGTGGTCCTGCGCCATACATTACACACTGGGACTCCACTCCAAGGTTACCTGACGTGGTCCTGCGCCATACATTACACACTGGGACTCCACTCCAAGGTTACCTGACGTGGTCCTGTGCCATACATTACACACTGGGACTCCACTCCAAGGTTACCTGACGTGGTCCTGCGCCATACATTACACACTGGGACTCCACTCCAAGGTTACCTGACGTGGTCCTGCGCCATACATTACACACTGGGACTCCACTCCAAGGTTACCTGACGTGGTCCTGCGCCATACATTACACACTGGGACTCCACTCCAAGGTTACCTGACGTGGTCCTGCGCCATACATTACACACTGGGACTCCACTCCAAGGTTACCTGACGTGGTCCTGCGCCATACATTACACACTTGGACTCCACTCCAAGGTTACCTGACGTGGTCCTGCGCCATACATTACACACTGGGACTCCACTCCAAGGTTACCTGACGTGGTCCTGCACCAGCTCGCCATCATGTTGGCTGATGTCCGGGGTGACGACCTTCGCAGCGGTCCTCAGCTCATCCACCTCCCCCCTCTTCCCCTTCAGCGCCTCACTCAGGTCCTGTGGGGAGGAGACAAGGAACGGCGTTACTAAGTTACCAAACCACAAACACGTGGCATCCACGTGCCAGACTCCATGGATATACGAGCTTCACGCGCTGAGGAAGAGAAAATTGCAGTAGATTAAAGGTATGACCGTATATGTAAATGTATGACAGTATATGTAAATGTATGACAGTATATGCAAATGTATGACAGTATATGTAAATGTATGACAGTATATGTAAATGTATGACAGTATATGTAAATGTATGACAGTAAATGTAAATGTATGACAGTATATGTAAATGTATGACAGTATATGTAAATGTATGACAGTATATGTAAATGTATGACCGTATATGTAAATATATGACAGTATATGTAAATGTATGACAGTATATGCAAATGTATGACAGTATATGTAAATGTATGACAGTATATGTAAATGTATGACATTATATTAAATGTATGACAGTGGATGAATCGCGTGCCATGCGATAATATCCAACACCTTCTTCCTCTTGGCATCCGCCCGTCTACGTAAGATAATGGCTTGCAGTTTATTCCGTGTCAATGAGGTAATTCCATGTTATGTAGACATGTAGACATTGCAAGTCATCGCATCGATGTCCTGTCGCTTTCTCTTAGATAAGGTCTGGCGAAGCAGTTCTCGTCGTGGTGGACCATGCCATCTGGGACGACCCCCCCCCACTCTCTCTGTAATGGGCCACCAGACCAGGCGACTGGATATAGACACCCTTCACGTGTTCTTTTAAAATGCGGGGCTCTATAATGCGGCGCCCCATAATGCGGTGTGTTCCCCGAGGTACTCCATCTTTGTTAACAATTAAGAATGAAGAATCAAGAGTTCCATTCTCTGGATTTCAAAGCGGGGGAGGGGGAGGCGGGGGAGGCGGGGGGTGGGGAGGCCGCGATGAAAGCTGACTTCAAGAGTTTACTTTATATCGCTCACCTTCTTGGCACCTTCCTTTTTTCGCAACCACGTAATGTTACCTCCACATGTCGAAAGCAACTTTCCCATCACGCACCGCGCGCTGCACCATCTCTCTCTACGCTAATCTAACTATGTTTGACTTATCAATTGACTTGTGGATATATGAGGCATTCCACACTGGAGATATTGGGGGCAAGTTTTTTTTTTGCCAAGAAAAATGTTGCATAAACGAATATGTTGTGACACATTTAGATGCACTTGAAGACAACTGATACGCTACGCACTTCAATACTGGAGCACTTGCATTGCCCGCAGGGGGTGGTATGGGGCCCTGCGGGTCACTACCAGGCCATCTGGTGGCTCTGTCTGTATGTGGTGTATGTACATGTTGCCGGTCACTACCAGGTCATCAGGTGGCTTTGTCTGTATGTAGTGTATGTACATGTTGCCGGTCACTACCAGGTCATCTGGTGTCTCTGTCTGTATGTAGTGTATGTACATGTTGCCGGTCACTACCAGGTCATCTGGTGGCTCTGTCTGTATGTAGTGTATGTACATGTTGCCGGTCACTACCAGGTCATCTGGTGGCTCTGTCTGTATGTAGTGCATGTACATGTTGCCGGTCACTACCAGGTCATCTGGTGGCTCTGTCTGTATGTTAGTGTATGTACATGTTGCCGGTCACTACCAGGTCATCTGGTAGCTCTGTCTGTATGTAGTGTATGTACATGTTGCCTGTCACTACCAGGTCATCTGGTGCCTCTGTCTGTATGTAGTGTATGTACATGTTGCCGGTCACTACCAGGTCATCAGGTGGCTCTGACTGTATGTGGTGTATGTACATGTTGCCGGTCACTACCAGGCCATCTGGTAGCTCTGTCTGTATGTGGTGTATGTACATGTTGCCGGTCACTACCAGGCCATCTGGTAGCTCTGTCTGTATGTGGTGTATGTACATGTTGCCGGTCACTACCAGGCCATCTGGTAGCTCTGTCTGTATGTGGTGTATGTATCTGTATGTAACAGGCAGACACGAGTGTCCACTCGTAGCAGATCACAGGCGGCCTTCCGAGGGTAGGGAGTGACTATAGACAGATCCTATTTTATTGACAATCTTTTTATACTGTAAGGATCCCAACACCAGGTTAATGGCGCACTGCTACTTATCGCCAACAACAAGGGTGTCGCTCGGGCACGGGGAGGGACAGTCCCTCGGTGGGTCTTCAGGCGCCCACACAACAAGGGTGTCACTCGGGCACGGGGAGGGACAGTCCCTCGGTCGGTCTTCAGGCGCCCACACAACAAGGGTGTCACTCGGGCACGAGGAGGGACAGTCCCTCGGTGGGTCGTCAGGCGCACATACAACAAGGGTGTCACTCGGGCACGGGGAGGGACAGTCCCTCGGTCGGTCTTCAGGCGCCCACACAACAAGGGTGTCACTCGGGCACGGGGAGGGACAGTCCCTCGGTGGGTCTTCAGGCGCACACACAACAAGGGTGTCACTCGGGCACGGGGAGGGACAGTCCCTCGGTGGGTCTTCAGGCGCACACACAACAAGGGTGTCACTCGGGCACGGGGAGGGACAGTACCTCGGTCGGTCTTCAGGCGCACACACAACAAGGGTGTCACTCGGGCACGGGGAGGGACAGTCCCTCGGTGGGTCTTCAGGCGCACACACAACAAGGGTGTCACTCGGGCACGGGGAGGGACAGTCCCTCGGTGGGTCTTCAGGCGCACACACAACAAGGGTGTCACTCGGGCACGGGGAGGGACAGTCCCTCGGTCGGTCTTCAGGCGCACACACAACAAGGGTGTCACTCGGGCACGGGGAGGGAAGTCCCTCGGTGGGTCGTCAGGCGCACACACAACAAGGGTGTCACTCGGGCACGGGGAGGGACAGTCCCGCGGTGGGTCGTCAGGCGCACACACAACAAGGGTGTCACTCGGGCACGGGGAGGGACGGTCCCTCGGTGGGTCTTCAGGCGCCCACACAACAAGGGTTTCACTCGGGCACGGGGAGGGACAGTCCCTCGGTGGGTCGTCAGGCGCACACACAACAAGGGTGTCACTCGGGCACGAGGAGGGACAGTCCCTCGGTGGGTTTTCAGGCGCACACACAACAAGGCTGTCACTGGGGCACGGGGAGGGACAGTCCCTCGGTGGGTCTTCAGGCGCACACACAACAAGGCTGTCACTCGGGCACGGGGAGGGACAGTCCCTCGGTGGGTCTTCAGGCGCACACACAACAAGGCTGTCACTCGGGCACGGGGAGGGACAGTCCCTCGGTGGGTCGTCAGGCGCACACACAACAAGGGTGTCACTCGGGCACGGGGAGGGACAGTCCCTCGGTGGGTCGTCAGGCGCCCACACAACAAGGGTGTCACTCGGGCACGGGGAGGGACAGTCTCTCGGTGGGTCTTCAGGCGCCCACACAACAAGGGTGTCACTCGGGCACGGGGAGGGACAGTCCCTCGGTGGGTCGTCAGGCGCACACACAACAAGGGTGTCACTCGGGCACGGGGAGGGACAGTCCTTCGGTCGGTCTTCAGGCGCCCACACAACAAGGGTGTCACTCGGGCACGGGGAGGGACAGTCCCTCGGTGGGTCTTCAGGCGCCCACACAACAAGGGTGTCACTCGGGCACGGGGAGGGACAGTCCCTCGGTGGGTCGTCAGGCGCACACACAACAAGGGTGTCACTCGGGCACGGGGAGGGACAGTCCCTCGGTCGGTCTTCAGGCGCCCACACAACAAGGGTGTCACTCGGGCACGGGGAGGGACAGTCCCTCGGTGGATCTTCAGGCGCACACACAACAAGGGTGTCACTCGGGCACGGGGAGGGACAGTCCCTCGGTGGGTCTTCAGGCGCACACACGTATTGCACTCCCATTATAAAGCAACGCCAAGTAGCCCCCTCTACCAAATCCCAGACACACATTGAACCGCAGTTCAATCGTACTGATACTATACTGCGAGAGACGAAAGTACATCAAAGAAAAGATATGTTCAATAAAATAAAAGCTTTATTTCAATAAATAGAACGTGGAATCATCAAGAAAAGCCTTGGTGTATGAGTAGTAACAGGAACAAGCATACCTGCACCAAGGTCAAGGTCATCTCAGGTCGGAAAGAGTGAAGTCAGTTGGACGGTTTCGTATCGCAAATAGATAATGTGCTAGATAATACTGTCATTAAAACAAGAGGAGAGCAAGGTAAAGACAAGCTCATATCACACATATATATCTATACACTGGTATTACAGTGGGTCAAAGTGGACGGATTCGTATGCTGAACATGGCATGAAAACATCTCATTTAAATAGTTCATTGTTTTCTACACTAAAGACACTATAGCAGAATGGATTTAATTGGTTTAATCCTGACGCACATTGGACGACGTACATTGGGCTTAGTACATTGGACGACGTACGTTGGACGACGTACATTGGACGACGTACGTTGGACGACGCACATTGGGCGTAGTACATTGGACGACGTACGTTGGACGACGTACGTTGGACGACGTACATTGGACGACGCACGTTGGACGACGCACGTTGGACGATGCACGTTGGACGACGCACGTTGGACGACGCACGTTGGGCGACACACCATACCTATGAGGCTCGGAGACCAACAAGGAGACAGGCACTTGATATGTGTGGTATATTGGTGGCGGGAATAGACTAGTCTATCCCAGAGCGAAGCCCAAACACGTTGATAATTATATATTCATAACTGACAAAAATATCTGTTTATACTGGATTAAAAAAAAGGCATATCGTTTGTTATATTAAGCGTATACATCGTTAGCCCACAAGTATATTAATAGGCTACAGTGTCCAAATCAAACGTTACAACATTTAGAGCGACAATCAAGCGTGTGGATAACATTGTCGAACTTTTCCTTTTCACGAGCGTACATAACCTACACACTCATCGCGATGGCCATGGAAATTATTATAAAATAGCAGGAAGGACGTAAGAATATAAATACTTGGCGATACACAGCAGAAGATAATATCACAGATAAATATTATTTATTACTTAACTAGTGTAAAATCTCATAACGATTAAGTCAAAACATCGTTTAGACAAGTCCTTAGAAAGCCAGGGTTATCACTTGCGAACGGACATTTGTGACGTCAATGATTTCATTTCCATGGCAGCCTTCGTGGCCTTGGAGATGGTGTCCATGTGCGACGGTCGCTCTGACGACGGTCGTTGTTCGTGTGGGGCGCGGTTCTTGCGGGGCGAGTGGGTCCCCACCTGTGTGGGGGTAGCGAGAGGGGGGTTCTGGGGTGCGGGGCTGGCCAACACGATGTAGGGTGGGTGAGGAGAGCCCCGAACGGCGGCCGCAGCCTGGGGGTTGCTCACCCCTGCCCCGGTCAGGTACACCACAGGGGTGACCCGTACCGGGGTGGCCAGGGGTGGGGGGCCGGTGGGGCCGATGGGGCGGAAGGCGCCGTGGCCTAGCTGGACGGGGGTGCCCGGCATGGTGCGTGGGGGCATGGCACCCTGCAAGGGCGGACCCTGGGGGTACGTGGGAGGTGGGGCGGCTGGGTAGTGGACACCGGGGTGCATGTGAGTGGGGGGGCCCGCCCCGTAATGAGGGTTGTACATGACAGGGGGCCGGGGGTGAGCCATGGGTGGCGGGGGAGGGGGTGCATGCCTCACCGACATCACGGGGATGTCTCGGCGCGGGGGGGCAGACCACTGGTAGTGGTCGGGGTGAGGGCCCCTGTAATCACCCCCCACATACGTCGCCGGTGGAGTCATCGCTCGGCGCGGCGACACCTCCCTGTACCCCCCATCGTTGTCATGGTAACGCTGTGCCGGCGGCTCCCGAGAGTACATGCTCCACCTGCTGCGAGGGATGTACTTCTCCCGGAGGTACCCATAGTGGTCATGGTAACGCTCCCTACTTGGGGTGCGCTCCCGGGGTCGCCCCCCATCCTCCCCGTCCCCGTCGCCATGGTCACTATGGAGACTTTCAATACTGTGTCTCCTCTCCCGCCGGCCGCGTCTCGGTTCCCGGTGGCGCCCCCTGACGTCCGCGTCGGTCACCACGCCGGTCGCGGTGTCCGGCTGAAAGCGGCTGTAGAGCTGCTCGAGGCGCCGCCTGGTGTACAGCTTGTCTCGCTCCTCATTCTCCGCCGCAGACTCGATGGCGCTGTCTGTCTCCACCGCCCTGGCCTTGTCGGGTGCGGCCCCCTGCTCCCCGCCCCCGCCCGCCCGCTCCTCCACCTGCCGCTTGAGATGACGCACTTGGCTCAGCATCAGTCTGAGGACGTCACGCCGGGTGAGGTCAGAGGTCAGCGTGGCCGCCTCCGAGGCAGCGTCCCGCGTGGCCACGCCACCACCACGTGACTTCCTCTTCTCCTTGTGCTTCTTCCGCCGCTCTCGGCTTGGCTTCTCCCCCTCCCCCTCGCCCCTCAGCTTCTCCCCCTCCCCCCTCAGCCTCTCCAGCTCCGCGTACAGTCGCGCCTTCTCCAGACCCTCCTTGGCCGCGTCACGTTTCCGTTGCTCCTCCCGCTCCCCTTCCTCGCGTCTCCTCTCCTCCTCTCCACGCTTCTGTTCCTGCTCTCGTTCCTCTTCCTTCTCTCCGTCACTCGCGACCGACGCTCTCATCTCAGACACCCGGGACGAACCGCCCCTCCTCCCAAACATGTCTCCTCCGCCCCGCGCCGCAATGGTGCCAGAACAATCATCCTCTATGACGTCATCACCCTGGTTACCAGCCGCGCGCATCCTCCCGCCACAGGCAGCGTCTCCATGGTTATAGCGGCCGCCTGGCGCCATCAGTAGCTGGAGGATGGGGGAGGTCTGCGTGGCCCGGTGATCCAGAGTCTGGGTCCAGTCGTCCTGCTGCAGGGGCTCCGCCGGAGGGGGAGTCCGGATCCGGGACTCAGCGGTCTGCGTCAGCGCGTGGATCTGCCAATCCGGGTAGAACTGGCCAAAGGTCTGGGTGGCGAAGTCCCTGGAGGCCAAGATGTCCAGATCCCGGGGCGCCAGCAGGGTCCACGGCTCCATGGACGCCGCGCGCGAGTCGGACTCGATGACGAAAGTGTTGCCGACAGTGGCGGCCCCTCGCGGGACGCCCTCGCGCGCCGCCTCGCTGAAGCGGATCTTGAGCGGTGTCTGCGAGGCGCCGTCCACGAGGGTCTGCTGGGCGGCGTCCCGCGCACCACCCCCACCGCCGGGCCGCACGCTCCGGGCACTCCCTCCCCGGGTCAGGATCTCCCACGACTGCTTTTCTCTGGATCCCTCCGGAACTTCACCCAGAAACCCTCGCGATATCCGGGCATCTGGCTCCTCCTCATACCTATCGGCCGATTTACGGCGCAACCTCGCGGCGAGTGCCGAGGCCGGCCGGTGGGGGCGGCCACGTGAACCGGTCACGTGATCAAACCCGCTGTCGCCATCCTCCTCACTGTCTGCCTCCCCGAAGCCTCTCGACGGCGTCTCCATGGCGCTGTGAGGTCTGCGGGTCGCACTCTGACCCCCCTCGCCGCCACCCCTCACATGGTGACCACGTGGCGCTGTCTCAGAGCCTGCCCACGTGCTCAGCACTCGGGGGTCGGACCCCTCGGCGCGCGCCGTGCCGCGTGGCGCGGAGCGCCCGCCGCTTTCTCTCCTCACAACGGCGGCCATCTTGGGCGTTATCCGCGTCGACTCGTGCGTGAACACGTGGTCGTGCACGCTGACCAGGTTGTCAGCGGCGTGGTTAAAGTTATCGTTCCCGGCAGCCCCGCTGGCAGAGTCTCCAGGCACGGTGCTACATTTACTACTACGGGTGAGTCTGACGTTTGTGGGCATTGATACGTTGTCTGTTACACCATTAAAGCTCTGTGCCATGCGCTGCGCGGAAAAATGACGACCACCACCATTGTCTCTGGCCTTCTCTCCCCTATTATCGTCCTCGTCCTCGCTATGGGACAGGGCGCCGTTGTCGCCATCCCCAGGCTCCAATTGCCCATCGGATGCCTCCCCCTCCCCCTCGGATGCCTCCCCCTCCCCCTCCTCGTCGTCGCACGACTCCATGTACCGCTGGTACTCCTGCAGGTACTCGGGCAGCTGGGTCGTGTCCTTAGTAACCCGCAGTTGCAGGGACCCAGCCATGTCCCCGGCACCAGCCTCCTGGCGGCGGGTAGAGCGCAGGGAACCAGTGCCCGACTGTCGGACGGGTTTCATTAAGTCAGTGACGTCACACCCGTCGTCCGAGTCCTCGCTGGAACACCCCGTGTTCCCGGGTCCGTACGGTAGTTGCCGCCGACTGGCGTGCATAGTTTGTGTTTTAGCATTCTCCGGAGTCTGAGTCCTCCTATGACGTAATGTCTGCGTTCCCAGCTCCCTCGTGTCGACGTCCTGGCAGGGATCCGGCTCCGTGGATCCGGAGTGCCAGGACCGCCTCTCATCCTCATCGTCGTCATAGCGATCTCCAGACATGTCCACGTCGCTGGAGGTCACGGAGGTCCGGGGACGCAGCACCTCCGTCATCCGGCTGACGTTGTGCTCCAGAACCTCGATCTCTCGCCGGATTCCCGCCTCGCTTCCGGTTCGCGAGGTCACGCTGCAGCGTCCACTTCCGCTGAGCCAGGGACTCTCCGCCCCTCCCCCTCCCCCGCCGGCGCCGCCTCCTCGGCTGGTGATCCGGAAGACTTCTTCAGATCCATGGCTGTCGTCAATGACAACGCTGACGCGACTACTGGTTCGCTCCATTTGTCCTTGACCTTGGCTCGGGCTGGCCCGGGGTCCGCCGACAGGGGGCGCCTCCTTGAGGGCCTGTTTGGCGGCGTCCGTCAATGACCCGCTGTCCTCATCCCGGATGTACATAACCCGCACCGGCGTCCCGTTGCCATGGAGGCGGGCGTTCTCGGCGTTGGTCCGTGGATACCAGTCCTTGAGGTCGACCGGCACCGCGCCGTGCGCACTCCCGGTGCGCACCGACATCCTCTCCTGCAGGGCTAAGTCCGCCTCCAGCACGGCTTGGACCACGTTTTCAGGGCAACCATCCGTGTCGCTCTCGCTAGGGGCGCTGACGTCGTAGCCGTTCTCGGACGAGGTTACGGCAAACTTGACGGAGCGGAGAGATCCGGGGAAGGTGCGTGACAGTGGGTCCGCGGGAGTGCCAGACCCGCCGGCCGCCCGTCCTTGGAGCAATGGCGGCCCGGGGTGGCTAACACGGTCGGTCCCGGCGCTGTCTCCAGGCCCACCCCACGCCCCAACACCCCCCGCGCCTACTGCCGCCGGCCGCGGAAGCAGGCGCCCGCTGCCTGGCCTCCGCGACCTTGACCTTGGTCCTTCATCGTCGGCGAAATCCTCCTCTTCGGCCTGCCTGCATAGTTCCGGAAGTGAGACTCTACCTACATCCGGCAGCTTCCGCCCGCCTCTCCAGCTTGGCGAGCTTCCGGGTCTGGGCTCTGGGTCTAAGGCGATCCCGGCTGAGTACGTCCTCGTGGGAGACAAGCTGAGCGAGCGCGTGCCCACAGGACGTGGCAGGCGACTGCCCGACAGCGACCGTCTCGGTGACCTCGAATCAGACCTTGACCTTGACCTAGATTTACTGAGCCTGGGTATTCGGCTCGGCCGCTGTGGTGACCGGTCACCACTGCCAGGATTAGGCGAGACGCTCCGGGCCGCACTTCCGTTTCCGTTTTTGCGCGTTGAATGCTGGGAATCTCGACGACTCTTGCGTGGCGTTTGGGTGCCTCGCTCTTTGCTCGTGTCAGAGTTATCGGAGGTCTGAAACAATAACGAAGCGGTTCAAAATATAATAAGAAATCAAATGTTTCACTAAAATCGCCATGAAGAATATATATCATTATAATACTTCCCCACAAAAATTACTTTAAATATAGGAAAGTTAGGAGAAATCCCACAATATTGCACAATTAACGTGCATGGTCTGGACTACTAAAAGTAATGAGCCTAGCTGAAGGGGTCACATTTGCCTAGCTTCATGCTTTATGGCTCTTTATAAACATCTAATATTTCCGGTATTAATGCAGCTCAGAATGGGACATATTTAGGTAGTAAGTGTTACATTCTTTTTGCTAGGATATAATTATTATTTCCAAATTGTCCCGTTACACTTTACATACACTACAAGCTTTTTTGTATCCATAACACAGAACTTTTTAATGATGTCTGATATCAGAAAGACACCAGATTTTGGTACTTGAGACTACACACTTGAGGACTATCATTAGACAGGACAGAGCTTGCAAGGTGAGCCGCGGACATGAATGAGGCGTTGAAAACACTGCCTCTCCACAGTTCAGAGACCTCCAGAGAGTGGTGACAAGCCGTGGGGCGAGGGGGCGAGACCCCCAGAGAGTGACAAGCCGTGTGGCGAGGGGGCGAGACCCCCGGTGAGTGCGTCAATGTTAGTCTACCGCAAACAGAAGTGTCAGCGGCTACAAGCTTTCTGATCGGCGAGCGCTGATTGAACAAGTGTCGATTACAAGGCTGCGGCATGTCGATTTCACTTGAGACGCCTGTTAGCAGATTGGGACGGCGTGTAATGTACATTGGCCAAGGCAGGCGAGGGCGAGAGGCAAGCACAGACCCCGGGCACAGACCCCGGGCACAGACCCCGGGCACAGACCCCGGGCACAGACCCCGGGCACAGACCCCGGGCACAGACCCCGGGCACAGACCCCGGGCACAGACCCCGGGCACAGACCCCGGGCACAGACCCCGGGCACAGACCCCGGGCACAGACCCCGGGCACAGACCCCGGGCACAGACCCCGGGCACAGACCCCGGGCACAGACCCCGGGCACAGACCCCGGGCACAGACCCCGGGCACAGACCCCGGGCACAGACCCCGGGCACAGACCCCGGGCACAGACCCCGGGCACAGACCCCGGGCACAGACCCCGGGCACAGACCCCGGGCACCCGTGGTTGTTGGCATGTGCTGAAGGCAAGGCTGGGAAAGTACCAGAAACGGGTCTTCCACGCAAGGGCGAACCATTGTTTCAGCATAGCTCACGTATTACTCACGCCTAACGTTTACTACAATAATACATTTCGTGGGTTCTTGCATGGAAGATGGGACCCAGAAACGTAAACCTAGATGGGTGTTGTTCTGTTATAACGCGTACCATTGTTTTAGTATTACTCACATATAACTCACGCGCAACTTAGACGGCTGGTGAAGCTTCAGGAACCTCGACAACGCCTAATTGTACTAATTATAAGCTATTCGTCAAAGACTGGGTACGACTTGACACAGCTGACTGGGTACGATTTAACACTGCTTATTGGGTACGAATTAGCACATCTGACTGTAGGCTTTACCAGGACGCAGGTCAATCCATACCGTTGTGTCGGGGACCGCTGATCGCAATATTCCTTTAAGTATCCTGGTCATTTTGAGGCGAATCTCGCTCTGGCTGTTGTGCGTACACCAACAGGCCGTACTGCCCCGAGCCTGCCGTACACCTGATCCCTGTACGCCGCGCTGGCCGCCGCCGCAGTACGCCGCGCCGTCCCAGGCAAACTCCTCTCGGTACACACTGTTACTGACACACTGGTCGGTGAGACTGTACGCCGTGTAGGAGCGGACGGCGGCGGTCACCCGGGTGAGGCTGAGGGTGGTGGTGAGGGTGGTCTGGTCGGCTGGCGGGTCAGGGTGGCACTGGCAGTGGTGTGGCACCCAACACCCGAGCGGCCCCACAGAGACGTGAAGGGCCGCCGGGTGCCCCCCTCCAAGTGGGGAGGCCGCGACCTTCGCCATGTTGTCGATCACAGCTAGACTGTCACGATAACACGATAAAGGTACGCGCCGAGAGGTGTTGGGGGGGGGGGGGTGGGGGTCCACAAAACACAACCAAGTAATAAGGCGTCCTAGCGGCCGGCGACTCCAGGGTGGAGAGTGGTTCACACGGTGGGCCACGCCAAAGTGGAGATTGTTTCATACGGCCAGCGACGCCAAAGTGGAGAGTGTTTCACACGGCCGGCGACGCCACAGTTGAGTGTTTCATACGGTGGGCGACGCCAAATTGGATATTGTTTCATACGGCAAGCGACGCCAAAGTGAAGATTGTTTCATACGGCCGGCGACGCCAAAGTGGAGAGTGTTTCATACGACAGGCGACTCTAGGGTGGCAGTTCGACACGCCTGGGATAGCACAGTGGGGAATGCTGCACATAGCAACGCCTTTATAGTACGATAAAACACTGTCCATCCCGTACCTTCTTCATGCAAGGACCATATACTGTGGACGGGTCCTCGTGTTATGTACGCTGATCACGTCCCTCGGTGATAACACTGCACAACCATTGTTAACGTTATAGTGGTGAGATAACACCTCACGCCCTGTAACGCCATTGGCTGTTAGTGAGACGCCCGTGCTCGGAGAGCTTGCTCAAACAGGCGGCCGTCTCGTCGTTGTGCGTGCATCTGCCAGTCCATTATGGGCTCACTATTTCGATCATCGTGTGAGGTGTGAGCAGTACGTGAGCTATACTGAAACAATGGTTGGCGCTCACATCGAAGAAGGGCAGCGATAAAGCTAGTCTTAGGAATACAGTTGGAGCAATAGTGAAATCGATTACATTGCCTGGCCCCTTGTTACATACAGCCGCACAAGCCGGGAGAAGCAAGCCGAAGACATCCGAGAGGGAGTGAGAAAGCAAGAGTTGCGAGCGTCATTATAGTCTAACTATAGCGTTAAGAAGCGATTTAAGCCGACACAGGTTATTATGCCTAGATTTAATATTCCACAAACATCAATTGATTCAATGGGTTACAGTCAACGCGAAGCAGGACTCCAGCATAGCTCACCTAACACTCACGCCTCAAATTGACCGATTGGTCATGTAGTGCGCGGCAGGAAACGTGTAAAATGGAACAGCATTTGCGATAGTTAATAATCGAGGTCCGGGTCCTAATATGTCAGACAAGGACGTCAGTCTGGTTGGTTGTATATTTAAGACGCTTTAACCAACTCTGATCATATCGCGTCCATGGGAGAAGGAAGGGAAGAGCGGAGACATGTCCCCGGGGTCAGGGACCTCAGTGTGAGTCTTTACCGGGATTGCTGACCTTCTCGGCTTTGCCTCCAAGTGCTTCAATCCTGATAACGACCCGAATTTCTCGTTGTCTGTCAATTCTTTTATTGTATACCACCGTGACATTCACTCTACAGCCACACCGTACTCTTCCATATTTTTGCTTTTTAATATATCATTTATTGTTTCTGAGGTTTCCAACAATGTAATATACATGTGAATGGTCACGCCCCATTCATGTTTTCACTGCCCTGCTGCGGACTGAACTATGAACTGACCCAAAAATTAAACAATGCACGCGATAAATGTTGCACGTAGAGGTGCACGCAACCTCTGTATCGACCCAGGCAGCCTCTCGGTATCAGCCCCACCCCCCCCACAGGCAGCCCCTCGTTGTTACCCCCCCCCCGTACACACACACACCCTCCCCCCACCAGGTCGATCGACATCGGGTCCTGGCTGGGGTACCACAGTCAGCTTCCCCTGGCCCCAGCCCTCCACCCCCTGCATCAGGGTCACAGAGAACACCCGGCCTTTCCTGGTGCTAAAGACATGTATAAAAAAGCATAGCCAGCATCACCTTACGCCAAAATCATGGGCGACAACATCGTTATAACGGCCATAGGCATGCCCCTAAACCAAACCGATCCTCTTGGTATCACCTATGTTTAGGCCACTATTAGTAATCAGTATTACCATAGGGTTTATTTGTTTTCCAAACTAATATTATAACTAGACATGTTATTGTTGTTTTATTGGATCATACCGAATTGGGTCGATTTTATTAATTGAGGATACTATTTGTATTATTGAACAAGGTCAACGAAATTGTTATCCCTTTGATCAGCATATGTGTGCGTTGTTCAAAGGTCAGATGTAGCTGAACATCAGCAAGACGTCAGCTGTCTTGTCGGTGTTAGGCGAGGCCTACACCAATGTTAAACGTTGCCTTAGTTACTTTTCTATCCACACCCTAACTTTAAACTGATAATTAATAATAGAGAAAATGACAACCATGCCGCCAAAGGAATACACTATCAACCCACCTGTGACGTCTATTTCATATCCAGCGACGGCCGCTTGACTGGACATCAAATAAATATAGGAACCTCTCGCCGCGTCACTGGCCGTCGTCGTCATTATCTTGAGTACATCCTGGCACTTGAGACTGCACTACCACCGTACTCGGCGGGTTGCTCGGACCCCGCTACGACCCCCGAGGGGTCATCCAGAAAGGAGGTCCTAGTGACGCGGATCCGACAGGAATCCCAGACACACCATCAACACGAAACACGTCCTCTCTCCGCGTTTTTCGCAGCTCGCACAAAATGTCGTCTGCGCTTGGTAAAATTGGCGGGCTTTCCTTGCAGGCGCGTCCGGTCCCGGTCCTTCTCGCTGTTGGCTCCAGTAGGAGTGCGCGGGGCGGGCAGCGGCCACAGACGTCCGACGAAAGGCCTGTTCTGCGGGGTCCGCTGACGCTTAGACGGTCACGGACAAATACTGTAAGACGCAGGCACCTTACTGGCGAGGGCCGCGTCAGGCGAAGCTCGAGTGTTGGCGTGAAGACCTCGGAGGGTTGGGGGGAGCCGCGTCAGTGTGTGTATAATCTAGGTGTTGACAAGGGGTTCTGGTCCACTCATTGAATCACTTGTGCGGTAGCAGCATTAGTAAGGGTGGATGGACCTATTGGGTTATCACCTGCATCAAACGCCTGAGTGACGCCTGGCCTGGGCCGAGGCGGAGAGGGGTAGGGGGGGAGGGGGGGGGGGGGTGACGGGGGACACGCCCAGACAAGTCACACGTGGCTCCACCTAGCGTGGTAAGATGTCCCGCACAGCCAGCCAGGTAGGTAGTTCGATAGGTGGGTAGGTGGGTGGTACCAGAGGTCTGCGCGGCCGATTAGTGCCATAACGGAAGGCGCCGAAGGCCGGCGGCAGGCAAGGGGAGGGGGGAGGGGGGGGGGGGCGGATACCAGAAGCCGAGCCGCCCAACGCGAGCCGGATTAGTACAGTTTTGTGGCGGCACTGGGTGGGGCGGTACTGACTGGGGTGGTGGATAGGGGTGGGGCGGCACTGGGTGGGGCGGTGGATAAGGATGGGGCGGTACTGACTGGGGCGGTGGATAGGGGTGGGACGGTACTGAGTGGGGTGGTGGATAGGGGTGGGACGGTACTGAGTGGGGTGGTGGATAGGGGTGGGACGGTACTGAGTGGGGTGGTGGATAGGGGTGGGACGGTACTGAGTGGGGTGGTGGATAGGGGTGGGGCGGTGGATAGGGGTGGGACGGTACTGAGTGGGGCGGTGGATAGGGGTGGGGCGGTACTGAGTGGGGCGGTGGATAGGGGTGGGGCGGTACTGACTGGGGCGGTGGATAGGGGTGGGGCGGTACTGACTGGGGCGGTGGATAGGGGTGGGACGGTACTGAGTGGGGCGGTGGATAGGGGTGGGGCGGTACTGACTGGGGCGGTGGATAGGGGTGGGACGGTACTGAGTGGGGTGGTGGATAGGGGTGGGACGGTACTGAGTGGGTTGGTGGATAGGGGTGGGGCGGTACTGAGTGGGGCGGTGGATAGGGGTGGGGCGGTACTGAGTGGGGCGGTGGGTGGGGATGGGGCGGTACTGACTGGGGTGGTGGGTAGGGGTGGGTCGTCATAACGTGAGCACGGCAGACCGCTATTTGCATTGCCTCTACGCTGATGAATGCTTCACCTTGACGTTCAGATCCTCTTGGGAGTGGTTATTCGCCATTTTATCCCTTCCCCCTCGCAACGGCCTGCCACAGACCGCCATGGTAAACGACCGAGCGAGCCACGATCTCTGGCTAAAGAGTCTTAATGCGGGCAGCTCGATATCCTGACAGGAACGGCACACACAGCGCCCCCTGGTGGGAGAGAGGGAGGGAGGGGGGGGGGGCCACCAGGCATTCGCTGCCCGGGGACAGGTGACCAAGGCAGCTCACCCCCGCGCGCCAGTCGCCCATGCAGTCCACACCCGCCAGCAAGTCACCCAGACTGCTACCCCCTCCTTACCCCCCCCACCCCCCCCCCCCCCCCCCCCGCCCGGGGTGACGAGGGTAGGCACACCGGCGGGTCGGTAAATCGATTCCAGACGCCACAAGACTTCCGTCGGCGGACAATGAGTGTGTGTGTGTGTGGGGGGGGGGGGGGGGGCGGGGGGGTGCATACAAACAGAATATCAACCTAACGGCCATATGACCAACCCCTCCTCCTCCTCCCCTCTACCGGGACACCATTTATATGTCGTCATAGATACTATACTCTACCGAGTCACTTCAATGATTCGCCACGGTCCAGTGGTAGGGCGCCCGGCGCAAGCTGGACTTGTCCCCACAGCCGAAAAAGCGGCATAACAAAAAACCTACTGTCTACTATCCCGTGTGCCACCCCTCCAACTCTGCCTTAGCCTTCAGTTTTACCTACTATCCCGTGCTATCCCTCTAACTCTGCCCTCCCCCTTTTTTACCTAATGTTCCACTGCTACCCTACGAACCTTGCCCTCACCTCCCCTGTCCTACTGTTCCATGTGTCACCCCTCTAATTCTGCCCTAGCCTTCTTGTTTACCTAATGTTCCACTGCTACCCCTACGAACCTTGCCCTCACCTCCCCTGTCCTACTGTTCCATGTGTCACCCCTCTAATTCTGCCCTAGCCTTCTTGTTTACCTAATGTTCCACTGCTACCCCTACGAACCTTGCCCTCACCTACCCTGTCCTACTGTTCCGTGTGCCACCCCTAAGAACCCTGCCCTGTCCTCGTCTTTCACTCCTCCCGTTCTATTCCCATTGCGCCAGTCTGTCAGGTACACATCAACTATTTAATTCTTATTAGCTCCAAGGTGTTTACCCGGTACGTAGTTGGCGGTGGGAGGGAGGGGGGAGGCAGATAGGGCAAGCTAAAACTTGAACGGTCTGTATTTTTCTCTTCCATTCATAACATCATGACAAGAGATGATGGCAAATATTTGTGTTTCTTGTCAGCAGAGGCTTCGGTTGATTTCACAGCGAGAGTAAAAAGCAATTTAAAGCCGGGCAAAAAATGTGAATAAACATCTTGTTTGATTACCAAACACACAGATCAGTGGCGTTTGACAGGCACAAATGGTGAACTGTTTACGTGCTGAGGGGTCAGGGTGCTCTCTCTATGAGAGAAGGGTTGGCAGGACGCAAAATAATATAGGTTTCACAAATAAATGAAATATATATTATCGTAGCCTGTAGTAAGTTATTAATCGCCGTCTGCTATTCTAATGTCTAAAAGCCGGATTCCTACAATATATATAAATATATAACAAAAACTAAGTCCATAATGTAGTTCTATTGTCCAGGCGTCCCAGCCATAATGGGGCAGGATATCTCGGCCCAGGGTTACATCAACAAAAGGGCACTCTCATTGTGCCATGTAAAGGGATTCCTTACATGCTTATCTTAATACTTATATACACTGTGAAATATATGTGAACTGTCTTTGACTAGAAAAGGACAACCCCCTACCCACTGGGAAGAAGGACGTGGGGTATTTATGGGTGGGGCGAAAGGGGAGGCGTCGTGAGGGAGGGAGGGAAGGAGGGAGTGGGGGGGGGGGGATAGACCATGTACCACACACATAGAAAATGGCTACCCAATGCAGATATGTATACAACCGTTTACACCTTTGGTACAACTTGTGCATAACCTATACAATTTGTGTACATCCTGTATACAATCGGTATACAACATGTAGACAATCAGTGCACAACTTGTGTACACTGATTGTACAACCTGTGTTCAACACGTGTACATCATGGGGGGGAGGGGGGGGGGGGGGCACCTTAGCGTCTTTTTCTTGAGAATGTTCCCACATTATGTAAACATCCAATGGTGCGTGCGGTACGGTAATGAGCGCAAATTATGTCGCGTGTAATAAATAATTACAGTACTACAACCAAAGGTGCAACATAGTGAAGGCTTCTACAACACAACAAAGTAAAACGATCTGGAATAAACAAAAATCAAGACAAAACTATTTAATGTTTAATTGGTTTGTGATTGGGAAGTCCAATTAAATCATGTCTTGCATTGCGATGACAGACTATTACATCATATCGCAGCCACAATGCAAGTTGGACAACATAAAGACTGAAGCAAATACACACTATAATGACTGCTATAAAGGCACTCACGCCGATACGAATGCACTCAGTGACCTCAGGACCTAAAGACAGTGAACAGCCGTTATATTGCCAAAGGTGAACTTCTGGGAGCTGCTCATAAGATTCTTGGATGATCCATTTGTTTCGTGGATTTGTTGTGTATCATAATACAAACGTTGCGTTCCGGAACTAGGTTATCCCAATCAAAATCACATTGGGTCATTCGGTGCAAATCATACCAGTGTGGGTGCCTTTAACTTAATTACGGAGGAAGACAAATACAAATCATATGGAATGTTTTGATCACAACATTAAAGAGCGCTGACAGAAAACATTCAGTGGCCAGGCTACAGTAAGCACGATCCACTATTCCATGGTGAAATAGACAGTAAGAGTCAGTTCGCCTGCAATATAACATCAGCGCCAAGACAAAGGGGGACATACATAGCATAATACAGACTGTCACATCCATATTACAGAGTAAGATTCTTGTGGCTCTACAATGTCGGTTTGAGCAGCAGAACAAAAGTGAATAAATGTAGCATAATATAGACTGTCACATCTATATTATGGCGAGAGATTCTTGTGGCTCTAAAAGTTGATCTTGAACAGGACCAACGAGAATAAGACGTGGCATGACATAGATCGTCCATATCTATATCATGGAGTGTTACTCTGGTGGATCAGCAACAAACGTGTAGTGTCGGAAATAACGATGTGATTGTTACCATCAGATACAGACAAACACATCTCCATCACGGCTTCACTCAACGAGCTCAGTGTGATAACTATCTATATAAATAGCAGACCACGTCAGGATGACTCTTTACGTGATAGCTGATAATGAGTTGCCTATCTAGGTGTATATATAGGTGAATGAGGAGCACGGACGGTGCCACGCGGTCACTGACCTTGAGTTGCTGCAGTCGGTCCTGGAGTGTGATGTTCTGCGCGTCCTGCACCCGCTGCAGCTGAGCCAGTGTGGCGTCCACGCTGAGGTTGACCCTCTGGTGGGTGGCGTGGTAGGCGCGGCACTGCTCCAGCGACCGCCGCCGCCGCTCCACGTGCTCGGCCAGCGTGGCCAGCAGGGACCCCCAGGCCTCCCTCAGGGGACCCACGTGGGTGTCCGCCAGGGTGGAGTCCCCAGGGGAGAGGCGCTGGTAGCGCGTGGAGAGCTTGTCCAGGGTGGACGCGCGCTGCTCGATGTCTGCGCGTAACTCCTGGAGAGAACAATGTATGGGTGTGTCTCCTAAACCATGAACATGTAAAGCAGCGCCTAACCTTTACAATGTGCCTAGCCAGACAGAACGTAGAGATAAACTATTGCTATCATCTTGTTCGTCAAAATGAGACATCCTTTCCTATCTTTTTTTAGTTCGAATGACGCATCCTAGTCCCCACATAAACCGTACTCATAAATTAACAGTATACATTTATTAGTACATATCCGATATTGTCCCACAGACGTTGTACGTGTGTTAATATATTAACTATGCATACAATGTACTAAACAGGACACAAACACGCAATATTACCTCCAGATGGGAGAGTTCCAGTTCGGCCGCCTCCACGTGCAGTTTGGCGGGTTTCTCCATGGTCTGCTGGAGGTCTGTCGTCTTGGTCTGGAGCCAGGCGGCCAGCTCGCCGCGCAGCTTGTCCACGGCCTCCCACTGGAAGGCGCTCTCCCGGAGCCGGCTCAGGCGGTCCTCCAGGGCATCGAGGGCCCGCTCCAGGGCCAGCCCCACCTGGGCGGCCCGCCCCAGCAGGGACGGCGCCCCCGGGGCCTCAGCGAGCGAGGAGGTCAGGGAGGCCCCCAGGCCCGAGTCGGCCTCTGAGGTGCTCAGGCTGTCGCACTTGCTGGATGCCGTGTTCAGGTCGTCCTTGTACTTGTACAGACGCTCCAGCATGTCCTACGTGGGGAGGGGACGAGGGTCGTACAGGTACTGGGTACTCGCTATGAGATTCACGACCGGTAAAAGGCCGGTATCGCATATTCATACAGTGCTTTCCTTGGTATTTAATACATCGCGCATTGCATTCGGTATTATCATTTCACCCGAAAGAATGTGGATTGGAAGATAATTGCCTGGGAATCGCATTTGGGTAAGACAGATATTCCATATCCCCAGCAATTTCTATTTCCATATCTTTCCTTATTAGAACAGAAGTGAGTTGACCTATATAGCCTTAACTTAGCAGTCTCGCCACTTAATTGTTGTCTGAGTGTGTGGCGTTACCTTGGCAATGGTCTGCTGCAGGGCCTTGGCCGCGCTGTCCCCCTGGGGTACGTCGCCCTGGTCCTGTAACCATGGCGACACCTCCCCCTCAAGGTAGTCTTGGCACTCGTCCAGTAGGTGGCGGTACTGTTCCCACCGGGCTCGTACCTCAGACAGTCGTTCCTGCAGCCAAGCGAAACGCGATATGTAGAACACAGTGAACCATAACACTTATAAATCGTTTAGGTATTGGGTGATCATCACAAGACACAGCTAACTTGGTAAACTAATGATACCCTAGCATGTGTTATAGCATTTTAGTACTGTACAATTTAAACTAAATTAACTGTAAGTATGTTGTAATACCAAAGGGGATTTCAGAAGATACAGTTCCACCAAACCGATATTTAATGCCGGTACCCTTCGTAAATGAATTTACATGTTGACGACTCACAACGCTTGTGATGGTCTAGTTTATGTCCATACAACGCCCCTGTCCTGTCCCCCATTCTCGTACCTGGATCTGGGTGCCCGTGGCCAGCAGGGCGGCGTAGCTGTCGTCAAGGTTACTCAGCTGTGTCTCCGTCTGCTGAATCAGCTGCGGAAGCTGCTGAGTGAGGGACATCAGTTGCTGACCACGTGACTTGACGGCAGTCAGCTCAGTGCTGTAGTCCTCCAGCTCAGTCATGAGCGCCTGGGTGTGGGGGGGGGGGGATAGAGTCAATATATATGTACACCTCGTTAGGTCTAGTCATCAGCGCCTGGAGGGATGGGAGGGGGGGGGGGAGTAGAGTTACACAATTGTGTTCGGGGAAGGGAGGTTCAGTATCGTATATCATAGTGACGCCTAATGTCATAACTCTCGCCGCATAACCGAGTAACTATGCTCGTCTCAACTGAGCACTAAGCAATGTGTCTGACTGTACTTAGCCACCAATACTTCTGTGCGACGCGAGAGGAACTAGAGACAACACATGTGAGGATAATCCTTAAAGACGCGACCCTGGGGACACTTTGATAAAGAGTACAACGACAACGAATTAAGCTTTATGTACAATGTTCATTAGTAAAATTATGTGAATTAATAGTTTTACGATAAATTCAACAATTTTGTTTCTTATTCGGCACAGAAATACCAGTTTTACCAGATCACCATTGACGAGCTTTGAGTGACATGACCCCCCGCTGGCTGACCTGGTGGGTGTCGATCTGCTGCACAGTCAGCTCCAGGCTGCTCACGTTGAGGCTGTTGTGCGCCATGAGCCGGAAGGACGCCTGCAGGATCCACTTCTCGCAGGCCTGCAGCGACTCCCGGAACTCCTGCTGCGCCTCGCACCCCCGCTCCAGGTCCCCGATCAATACCTACACGTTACCATGGGGACGATTGTGTGACGTAGAGAATCTAAGTATACATAGTGTCGGCGCCAATCATTAAATGGTTCAGCTGACGTCTAAGATGTTTAATGGTTGTCAAACGAAAGTTGCATAGTGTAAATCAACGATATTTTGTCGCTATTTCGGATACGTTGGCAATTTTGAATGATGGCAAACATAGAAAATAACATAGAACACAGACAAGAATTTGACCATACCCGTGTTTATATGTCCACAAAGCATATTTTATTGTATTGATCGCGTCATGTAAATGAGCAGCTCTGACCTGGCATTCGGCCTTGGCCTTGGTGTATCTGGCCTTGAGGTCGGTCAGCGATTGGCTGATGTCTCTGTCCGGACAGCTGGCCTCCAGCTCAGCCACCAGAGACGCCAGGTGTTCCAGGTCGGGTCCGTGGCTGTCGATGGCCTGCAGCAGGCTCTGTGAGGGGAGATACAACATACACTAGCATTCCACCAGCATCAACATCAACATCAACATCCAGGCCTCTTAAAGTGCCAGGCATAAGGCCAAACCTGTGTCATAACGTTTGATGAAAGTTTGTCACAACAATATTCAAGCGATAAATACACAAATGTTAGACCATGCCTACTACGTGTCCGTGCGCAGCCGTACATTTAAGAACACGGAAAATGTATTATTTTGTGACAAATGTATTTATGTTCATTGTTATGTCCCATGGGCCTGAAGGCCTTTTTGGCAAATAAACTACCTACCTACCTACCTACTATGCCTCATTATGTCTAGTTCGTCATGGCAATGCCAACGCATATTCCGATAAATATGGTAAAGAAAAGCTTTAATTTCGAACTTTCTTAGCTTTTGCTTGTTTGCGTGTTTGCATGTATCAGGTCTGTATGTATAGTATCCCTTTCAGGGATATACCAGAAAAAAAAAATTCAAATCAAAATTAATAAATACGGTTGGTTCCGATATTAACATACCTTGAACTTCTCTAATTGCGCCTTTTTCTCGACCAGTTCCAGTTTAGGTTCGAGTCCCGCCCGGAGTTCCACCTCCACGTCACCAAGCCATTGGCGGAGGCCGTCCAGCGAGTCCTGGTAGTCGCGCCACCTGGCGAGCTGGGCCTCCAGACGGCTGGTGCACGACGTGACCGACGCGTTGAGCTCCCGCCACTTGTCATTGAGCTGACCTAGCTGCGTCTCTATCTCAGTGGCGCCCTCTGGTGAGGCCCGGGGCAGTAACTTCCGGCCGCGCTCGCTCGCTTCGTTCAGTCGACGCTGACCCTCGTCCATCCCGACTGTCACTTCCTGTTGACCGAAATAGGTCAAAGGTCAGGATGGTAAGATATCGCCATAACCCTTGGGTTATCAGGCCTCCACATTTAACTACAGCATATTTAATGTCTGCTTTGTTTCTTTGATAATCAAAGGGATATATATTAATATAATTAATAGTATTAAATACTTAACACTAATTATGATTCAGGGACTGAACTCACCTTCACGGTGTCGAGCCTCTGCTCCACACTGCGGGTGTCCCCTGTGATGTCATCACAGGGCTGGAGCCTCTCCTGCGCATGCTCCAACCAGAGGGCGCTGCGGTCGTACGCCTGTCGGAAGGCTTTGTGGTCGGCCACAAACTCCTCCAGTCGCTTGCTGGCCTCCTGTTATGGTGCAAGGTGACAGTGTATTGCCTCACGTCACGGCGTCGCTACGGTAACTCAGGTTGCCTGGTGATCAAGAGATTCACTCCATATCATTACGGCTATATACAACGTTTTAATTGCCGAAGGGGTAAAATCCTAAACTACCAGTCGTATGAACCTCTAAGAAGACATAAAAGCACTTGGCAACGTTTTAGTACAATACGATTCTGAACACAAATCTGATGAGGTCATCACCTTTTATGAAATAGTTTCGGAAATAATTAGCCGATGCAAGGAAAATGATTTTGTAAACTATCTGGGTCATTTATTGCGACGATAATCTGTCTTCATGTTGTAGATAACACACAGGTTGTCTTTTCATCAAACACATGTATTCTCTTCTAATTGGTGCGGATTTACAATCACTAGACAACAACCATGAACAGATAACAAGTATCATTAAGATTAAACATAATTACCGAAATAAAACAAAAGCAAAAGAAAACGTTTTGGGAATGACGAAGCACACATTCAAAAATGTCATATGACATATATGATATTGTAGATCACAAAAAGTACTTCAGCTCATCGCATTCAGATCGCGTCGTACGACAACTTATGCCACAAAATGCAACAAAGTGCCACACGCATAACATACTTCTTGACGAAGGCCAAGAAATATGGACCAAAATAAGGCGAACATCGCTCAATATAAATGATTGGGATGGTCGAGAAAAAGAGGTCCAAGCAGCCTTTCAAACATCAGCAACTTCCATGAAAACTTTCAGCCAGGGATTTAAATATTTAGGGGAATGCGACTGTAGACACAATCCCCTTGTTCCATGATATGAGCCAACGAGTGTTGGTGGGACCCTTAGCGTTGTGTCTGCCCCCAGCCACCGGGGAGGGTTACCCACACACCAATACTCACGTCAGGCTACCGAGGTCAAAGACACAGACACATGGTAAATGACACTTTCTGTACACCGACACGGTTACTCCCGAGAGACACGACTGACTGAGATACAAACGTGCATTATTAAGTACTGAACACGTGTCCACCGCGCGGTTTGCAACTAATACATTTTCAATATGTGGCAAAATAATTCGTGCAAATGAAAACAAATAAAGACCTAAGCGTTTCGCAACATTACGCATAAATATCAACATCTTTAAAGACGATTCCATGCGAATACACATCACATCATTTAGCTCGTCGCTAAGCAACGTCGTACGCTGAGAGCAAAGACTGGTGTGTCTGTTAACTTACTCCTTGAAGGCGCTGCAGCAACGATAAAGACATAGGCTTGAAGGCAATGTTCTAGATGTTATCATCAGTACTAGGGGTTTAAAGGCGCTATGCCACACACAGACTAGCTACTGGGCCATAGTACAGATACCACCTGATCGTGGCAAGAGAGCAGCGACATATAACAAGTTCCTGCGCCTTGCGGACAGCCACACAACATAGATATTGCTGCTGAAGTTATCCGAGTACCGGGTCAGCCAAGATAATCAGCCAAGGTAGTAAGTACCCCAAGCATGTTAGATCCAAGAGAAGCAGAGCTTTCCTCCTGCCTCTTTACTTATTATTTCCCCATCTCAAGTAAAACCGTATATGCTTCCAAGTTTGAATTTTGTTTACACATGCAGGCTGCTATATCTAAATAAATTATTGGGCATTAGAACAATTCCGTCACTATTCCGCGATACCCTAATTTTTTAAAAAGTTGCATTACCTGGAAAAAAAGAACCCTCCGAATTGTCCAGGTTTTTCAATACACTAGGAAGCGGGAAGGCGAGGAGATGGGACTAGAAAGGAGGGGTCAGGAGGGGGCAGGAGGGGTATACTGCCGTACCTTGACGGTGGCCTGAAGGGTCTGGTAGCGGGTGGCCATCTGCATCATGTTGGTGGACACGGTGAGGTCGGATGTGGCTTGGAGCACGCTCTCTGACATGCTCGTCAGCCGCTCTAACTTTGGCTTCTGACAGGCGATCTCCTCACACACACTCTGGCGACAGCAACAAACACGTACAGATAAAAACCTACCTGTCAGGTACAATACCAGGCAAGAATATAGGTCACGGTTAAAAAACAGGGTGAAACGCTGAATTGTTGTTATTATTCTAATCATTATTTAGTACCACAATAATTATTTATTATTATGATGGCCATTTATTATTATTATCATTATTATGATATATTGTTATTATCACTTACCTCAAACTCCGCCTCTTGTTTCTCGGGGGCTTGGAACTGTAACTCGGCAGACGTGGCCTTGACCTTGACCTCGGCCTCGTCCAGCCAGGTCTCAAACTGCGCATGCTCGGCGGAGAAGTCCTTGAGTGCCCGGATGGCGGTCTGGAGCGCGTCTCCGGCGTCTCCGGAGAGGCCGCTGAGCTGGTGCATCTCGTCCGTCAGGATCTGCATCTCCTGGCGGATCCGGTCGCAGCCGTGGGTCGAGGTGTGCTCCAGGACGCCGCCACTCAGGACCCGGGTCACTTTGAACTTGGCGTCTCCCTCCGGCAAGGTCACCTTGACAGCCTGGTGAAATAATTTTTAACAGGTGATAATGCAATGATACGTTAAATGCCATTATTCTGCTGAATTAGATGAATGAATGCGTCCATTCGTATTATATCTAGTACCGAAAACTACATTTGAATGTTAGATCTTCGGTTAGATCATATGTTATATCTTTATTAATATGAGATATAGATCTATATGTCAATATATCTATATATCATTCATACATAATAGTGATGATTTATTACAATGTCCGCGGCGTAGGTGTAAATTGTTTGAGATCCTGTACCTCGAGCTGCTTCAGCTTCCTCTCCACCACCTCCGAGGAGCCGGAGGGGTCAAGCAGCTGCTGCAGCTGTTGCCTGGTTACCAGCGCCCACTCCATGCACTGCTGGTAGGCCGCCCGGTACTCCTCGTGCTCGGTCACGTGACCTTGTAACTGGGTCACGAGGTCATCCGTGCCGGACCGCAGCGTGGTGTAGCGTTTGATGACGTCATCCACAGCGTCCTTCGTGGCCGGGTCATCGAGCGTCGCGGATTTCACCCGGATACCGTCCACGTGACCTTCGTGAAGATTGATGTCCTTGAGCAACATCTGGAAGGAAAACGCCACAATGTACATAGTGTTAAGCTTGGCCACCTTAATACATATGGCACAGTTGGCGACAAAGTCCAACTCATATTACTACAATAAGAATCAATGAAGACAACATCGAAACCAACTGTAGAAAACATTGAAACCAAGTGAAGAAAACATTGAAACCAACTGAAGAAAACATTGAAACCAACTGAAGAAAAGCGATTCCATCGAGTTACCTTCATTTTCTCCAGGTGAGCCTTTTTCTCGGCGAGGTCGGCCTTGATGTCAGAATCCGACTTGGCTCTGACCTCAATGTCCTTGAGCCATGCGTTCAGCTGGTCGAACGCCCGTTCAAAACTCATCCAGTTAGATACCAGCGTCTCTAACGTGACCTTGGCGTCGGCCATGTTGACCTTGATGGCGTCGTACTCCTGGCGGAAGCCGTCGAGTTCCTGCTGGATGAGCTGGCACCCCGCGGGCCCCGTGTTGGGCAGCACCTTGTCGCTCTGGTCGCACGACGTGCGCAGTCTGCCGTGACCTTGGTCAAGGGCAACTTGCAACTCCTGCACACGCAACATTTAAAAAATGATGTCATCGATGCCTAAATCAATGTTCCTCTTTCATAATTATACTCTACCACACAAAAGGCTTTAGTTTAAGCAATCTCAAATTAAACTGAATCCTACAATTACAAGAAAGTCACTTGTACACATAATACCGTTAGTTTAACCCTTTGAGGTGACAGGCCGTGGTTTGTCTCACCCTGAGACTGGTGAGTCTGTTCTCTGTCTCCTCCCTGGTTCCCTGCTTGGCCTGTAGCTCCGCCAGTTTATGTTGGGCGGCCGCCAGCCAGTCCCGGAATGCCTGGGAGAGGGCGGCGTACGCCCGGTGGTCGGCACAGTACGCCTCCGCGCGGCGTACCAGCTCCTGCCACGCCACACGGGGGTAGGGGGGAGGGGGGACAGGGTCATTCACTATTAGACACTGCAGTGTAGGGGTATTGTTTCATTGTGAAATCAAACCGTTCCTTCACAATTTGCTCAAATTCCTCTTAAAATATAAATTATACGGAGTATAATATTACTTATATCCTTTAAAGCGCCTTGAGTTAAACATCCGTAGCATCGGTTCAACCAAATACATATTTAGTACTATGGAACAGTGGTTTATAGAACAGGACACACGCCAAGTGTTCAGACAATATTTACTCCGGGTTACACCCGACACGAAGGTTGGCTTGTCTCAAGGTGCCGTACCTTGGCCTTGGATACGGTGGACTGGTACTTGGTGGTGATCTGGGTGATGGAGTGAGAGATCCTGGCATCCGAGTTGGTCTCCAGCAGCGCCTGAGCCTTCTCACTGATGGCGTCCATCTCGTCCTGCTTGACCTTGACCTCGGCCAGGTGAGTCTGGAGCAGACGACGGTCAACGGGGTCACACAGAGGGCGATAAAATGGTGTTTACACGGAACTCAATCCATGAAACCTGTCTGCCAATGTGTAATATAGTCCAATGAGCCCGGTGGGGCGGCTGCCCGTGGTAAGGGTGACTGCCACTCTTAGATCTAGACAGCCTTAGAACGGATGCATCATACCCGTGATATCTCACTGAAGCAATGACCAAATTGTGGGCATCATAAGTAGTTCATAGCGGGAGAGTAACCTTAGATGACAGAAGTTATCTGTCTATAATTATGACTATAATGTGTCAGACCACACTTGCGTGCATGAAGAACAAATAGAGCAATGAGACCTCCAGGGACAATGAGACCTCCAGGGACAATGAGACCTCCAGGGACAATGAGACCTCCAAGGACAATGAGACCTCCAGGGACAATGAGACCTCCAGGGACAATGAGCCAAAGATTCTTTCAGATATAACAGAAATTTGAAGACTACATTATTGCGGGGATACCGATGACTAAAACATGGATACCAAACAAGTCCTACAATCCAGATAGAAGAGCCTGTGTGCTGACCTGGTAGCGCTGGACGAGTTCCTCCTTGTCCTCCAGGGTGTCCCTCAGCTGTTGGTCGGCATGGAGACCCTCCTCCGCCCGTCCCAGCCACGCCAGGAAGGCCTCCCTGGCGTCCTCGTAGGCCCCCCAGCGGGCCAGGCATGTCTCCAAGGCGGCCCGAGCACCCTCCACCTGACACACCGGGTACAGACATAAGACATGGGACCTTTACGCTGCATAAACAGGCATTTTAGAGAGAGTAAACGGTGATAATAAACATATGAAAGCTATGTTAACAGTTAACAACCCTAAGTGTGGGTACATGACATGTTTATATAATCTATTAGTTAAAAGAGTGGCCCGTGATTGATCCCTCACACAACATATGGACAAACAGCGCGACTTGTGCTAGAACAGTAAGAGAAAAAGGTAGGGAAAGGTAGGGACTCCAGTAGGGTATTCTCATAAAAATTAGATACGCGTTTTCTGCATATTTAATTACTGAGATGACGTTAAGCCTTACAACAGGATAAATCACTTTGAGACCAGTCCACATAACATGCATTCCAGTACCACAGAGTAGGCATTATACAGAATAATACCTGCTCTGTGCCAGTACCCAGTGCCATAGGTCATCGGGCATCAATCAGAAACTTATGGTGTGTTCCTGATGTACCCGATTTCCTTCAAACAAACAAACAACAACAAAATAGTGACAAAGTAGGAAAGTAGGGATCAATCGCAGGCCTGTAACTCCCTTACAACCTACTTGTCCCTTGAGGTCACCATAGTCCTGTTCCATGACCTCCATCTCCTGCTTGATACGACCGTGACCTTGGCTAGCAGTGGTCGACATCAGATTTTCACCGGCAGTCTTCGCCGCCAGGAGGCGCTCACTCCCTTCTGGCAGACTGTCCTCTAAAGCCTGTCAGCCATACAGCCATACAAAACCGGGAAATTATTTAAAGTGAAAAGCCAGCCTGGCCTCTAACGCTGCTTTACCGATTCATATAATACCCAATTGTCTATCCTCCAAATTACAGAATTTTTCGTCCTGTCTCTAGCTCACAATAAAATTTATAAGTGACCGCCGGGCACGATTTCGCCGCCTTCAAACCGGAAATTGCGCCTATTGTGTGAGCAAAACAAGAGCGCGTGATCATCGCTAATATAAAGAGCTGCGATTCTAACTCCAATCATGGCATTGTTGTGGAGTCCATCGTCGCAAGACGTATATCAGTTTGTTTGGATGGTACATTTCCATTAAACACTAAGATCATGTTCTACTGCGCGGCTTGGAACTGCCACTGTTCATCTGTAAATCGTGGCCCTGATCTCTCTGTCCGCGAGTTATAACATAAGGCGGTGCCACATGAATAGTCACAATACGCGTCACTGCTCCCGGCAAAATGGCGCTCTGCTTAACATTGCTGGGGGCGGGTTGCCTTAATTTTTTTCTCCTTACCAGTCGGCGGAAACGAAGCGTTAACACTCGCCAATTTAACTTTAAGATAATTTTGTTTTAAAAAAGCCTGGACATTGTCGCATCTGATTTTCACATTCACATCACAAAAAATAAACATATATAGACTGACCTTGACCTTCTCGACCTTGCTGGTCACGGTCGTCCTGTCGCCGTAGGTATCTGAGCATGTCGCCAGCTGCTCCCTGGAGGTTCGAACCCACGACTGGAAGGCGCCGCACGCCTCGTGGAAGGCCTGGTGCTCCTGCACCTCCCTCTCGTGGCGGGATACCAGCTCCTGCAAGTCACGTGACACCGTGAGGCGACATACAACAACCAGCGAGTCTGTTATTGTCGTGCACCAGTCGTCCAGACAATAGTACCATCATGAATAATAATTGTAACACAAGATGATATAATTAGTTCTTGAGGCGTTGGATTTATATCTATATGATATGCTAATGAAATCCGAGGAGGCGCATAATTTGTTCATCAATCAATGGCGATTTTTATGCATCTAATTGTAACTGTCACTCAAAACTTTAATATTCAAACTCCAAAACGTACACTGGTTAGTCAGCGAGCCCCAGACAGACATGTTCCTACCATGGCCTTCTCCCTCAGTGTGTCGTAGCGCTCTATGATCCGGGTACTGCGTGACGTCAGCTTACTTCCGGGACTCTTCAGCGTGAGGTCGTCAGCTTTGGTTCTGACTGAATCGATCATGTTCTCATAGGCCATGATGTCCTGGTACAAACCCTGGCGGCGAAAGGGGACAAACCACAGCGAGTCAAAAACAAATCACGTCAAATAGAGCCACTGAATACAACAATAAATATACATGTGTGTCTTTCTTATTTTTAGGTGGACGATTATTTAGCAATAACATCATTCGGATATCGAGGTTTAAATATAATGAACATAAATATTTTCCTTTTTTAACGTGATTTCACTTTGGCGTTGACTTCAGATGAAGAGGATAGCAAGCGTTTGAATACAACATAAAAGTACCTTGATTCGCTGCAGTTGTCCTTTCTTCTCGCCGAGGTCACCCTTGGGATCCGTGTCTTTGACCCTTCTCTCCATGTCCTTGAGCCACCTCTGGATCTGCTCTGAGCTGTCGTCGAAGTCGCTCCACTGGAGGAGGCAGGCCTCCAGGGCGGTGCGGGTCTCGCTGATCCCGGAGAGGAAGGCGTCCCAGCGGCCCTGGAGCGCCGCCAGCTCCTCCTGGATCAGGTCACGGCCCTCCGGGGAGGACGTGCTGGCCGTCTTGTCGCCCCAGGTACTGGCGGCGTGCACCAGGGACTGCCCCTCGTCTCTCAGCACCGACAGCTCCTGAACAAACCAAGAGACATTTAATACCAGAACATCTATCAAACCGTAATCCAACAGACAAAGAAAGCAATGCAAACATCATAAGGAATCTGCAAAAATCAGGTGTTATATTTTTATATTTCATTATTTTTCCATAAATTACATCTTTCTGAATTAAACAACATCAACTCTTGCATGAAATGACTCATTCCCCTCTCTCCAGATCCCCCTATATACGCACGTGGAGTTTCTCCAGCTGGGCCTGTATGGCGTCCTTGTCCCCCGCGGTGTCCCGGCACGTGGTGAGGCGGGCCTCCAGGTCGGCCAGGCGCTCCCGGCACCGGTCCCGGGCCGCCGCGTACTGACCGTGATCCTCCACGTGCTGCTCCAGCCGCTTCCGGCTCTCCTGTGGGGTACAGCGGGCTGTCAGTGACATCATACGGGGCACAGCGGGTCATCAGTGACTTCATACAGGGCACAGCGGGCCGTCAGTGACGTCATACAGGGCACAGCGGGCCGTCAGTGACGTCATACAGGGCACAGCCAGCCGTCAGTGACGTCATACAGGGCACATCGGGCCGTCGATGACGTCATAGAGGTCACATCAGTGACGTCATACAGGGCACAGCGGGCCGTAAGTGATGTCATACAGGGCACAGCGTGTCATCACTGACGTCATATAGGTCATACCGGGCCATCAGTGACGTCATACATGTCATACAAGTCATAGTGGTGCCATCAGTGACGTCATACATGTCATACAGGTCATAGCGGCGTCATCAGTGACGTCATACAGGTCACAGCGGCCCATCAGTGACGTCATACAAGGTACAGCGGGCTATCAGTGACGTCATACCGCGCACAGCGGGCCGTCAGTGACGTCATACCGGTCAGACAGATCACAGCGTTGCCATGAATGACGTCATACAGGTCACATCAGCACCATCACTGACGTCAGACAGGTCAACTCGGCTCCATCAGTGACGTCATACAGTTCATAGCCACATCACATTGACGTTATACACGTAATGATATCTTATCTCGGTGACGTCATTCAGGTCATCACGTCAAGTCAGTGACGTCATACAAGTCATTATGTCACATCTCAGTGACGTCATACAAGGCAACATCTCAGCGAGGTCATACAAGTCATTGTATATTTGTTCAGTTACATCGGTCATAGTATCGCACTTGAGTAACATCCTAAAAGTCACAGGATCACATACGTGACGTCATACAAACATATGTAATACATGTACATGTGTTCAATTTACATTGTAACAGATCACACATTGTATAAGCCGAGCTGACGTCTGGCGGTCCTTACCTTGGTGAAAGCCATGAGGGCCGAGTATCTGGAATTGATCTGGGTCAGCTGGGCGGTGATCCTGGAGTCGGAGCTGCTCTGGAGCAGGAACTGGGTGCGGTCGGTGAGGGTGTCGAAGGCGGCCTGCTTGGCGACCACCTCCTCCTGGTAACCACGGTACTTGTCCTGCACCGCCCGCTTCTCCTCCAGCGTGGCCTTGAGCTGGGTCACGGCCTTCACCTTGGCCTCCATGTCCTTGAGCCACTCGCCCAGATGTTCGTAGCTCTGGTCGTACGCCGTCCAGTGCTGCAGTGTCTTGTCTGCGGGAGGGAGAGAACGGGGTCCGAAACACGGGTCAGTGAGATTGCCTCGGTAAGTGACACAAATAAACCTTGACAGTTTACAAAGTATACATATTAACTACCAGTTAGTTCTACCAAACACTATTTTATACAAGTAACCAATGGACAATCCAACAACAATCCAAAACGCGAAATTTTTGGCAAATAGCAAATATATGCTGTCGAGGTCACAGGATTATCACAGACACTCCCCGCCCCCCTCCTGCCAACCCCTGAGCAGTCCCCCCCCCGACCCCACCACTGCGAGCACTGACCTAGCTTGGCGCTCGTGTCGCTCCCGCTGATCTCCCAGCTGTATCACAGACACTCCCCCCCCCCCTCTCCTGCCAACCCCTAGGCAGTCCCCACCCCCGCCCCCCCCCCCTGCGAGCACTGACCTAGTTGGGCGCTGGTCTCGCTAACGCTGGTCTCCCAGCTGTCGAGGTCCTCGGTCAGCGACTTGAGCTCGGCCCTGATGAGATCCTGGCCCCGGGGGGAGGTGTTGGGCAGGGTCACCCCCGCCTTCTCCGTCACCACCCGCACCCGGTCCGACCCCTCCGTCTTCATCCGCACCAGCTCCTGCCATGGCAACGTGGTCAATGGTATCACAAGCTAAGATCTTCAAATAAATTGCATATCCTGAACGGGAGTTATACGTGAGCTGTACAATGCTCAACAATGGAACAGAAGAACGAAAAATATCACTGAGCCAGTTATCAATATCTTGTATCGTTGGGAATCATTATACCTGCCCGCTTGGTTTATAATTCATGAGGTCATTATACTGTATTGCATTATGCTATATAATAACACTGTCCACTGATAGACATCCACACTTACGTTCAGCTTGTCTCTCTTGGCGTCCAAAGTGAGTCTATCTCCCCGAACATCTGCACACGATACCAGTTTGTCGTGGGCGAGGTTCAGCCAATCGCGGGCCTCCTGACAAGTGTCCTGGTAGACCTGATGGTCGTTAACGCCCAGCTCACAGCGCCGCGCGAGTTCCTGGCGGGAACAAAGTGGTGTGTGTAGTGACTAGTGTTGGTAATGTCATAAACTGGGACCAATAATTAACCTTAATAGTGTAGTCTCAACACGGTCACGGACCATAGCGAACTATATGGGGGAATATAAATTGACATGTGCATTTTATGTTAACTTATGAATATTTTAACTTATATATATCATATTCCTCTTCAATAAAATCTTGGGACCCAAGAAATCAGAGCGTACGTCAAGGTTAAACGCTTCAACAACTCGGCCACCGTGGGCCACATACAGACTGCACATGCACCCGGGCCGCCCTCTGACTGACCTTGACGGCCTCGCTGAGGCTGTCGTATCGCTTGGTGATCTGCCGGGCGTCCCGGCTGAGGGCGGCGTCCCTGTTGAGCTCGGCGAGAGCGTCGGCCTTGTCCCTGAGGCCGGCCACGGCGGCTTGCTGGCTCCCCACGGCCATGGCCAGCGCCCGCGTCCGCTCCAGCTGACCCCGCTTCTCACCCAGCGTCGCCTCAAACCCGGACTCCAGCTTCACCGCGCTCTCAGTCTCCCCCAGCCAGGTCGTCAGGGCAACCGTCGCCTCGTCGTAAAGGTCCCAGTGGGACGCGGCGCCCTCCAGTCGCGACAGACCCTCGGACAGGCGCGCGATGACGTCATCCCATGCCTGCCGCATGCGCTGCAGGTCGTCGCTGATGGCGTCCTTGCCCAGGGTGGAGGTATTGGGGAGGACGACTTGGCCGCTGTCCATGACTTGTTGGAGCTTGGTGTAGCCCTCATCCCGGTAGGTGGCCAGTTCCTGGGGGAGTGGGGAGGGGGGGATATATAGGACTAATAGCATAGTAAAAAACAAATTAAACGAGATAACACTTAATATTAGACTAATGTTACAGTATAATCCTTAACAGTCAGTAAAATGCACGACCAACTGGCCTTGGCGCGAGTATGACCTGACGGTGACCACCACGTTTGGAATGGCGACCTATCCTTGACCCCTGTGTGACCCGACCCAGATGCTGACCTGTAGCTTGGCCAGCCTGTTCTGGATGGTCACCTACTCCTGACCCTTGTGTGACCCGCCCCAGATACTCACCTACAGCTTGGCCAGCCTGTTCTGGATGGCGACCTACCCTTGACCCCGGTGTGACCCGACCCAGATACGGACCTGTAGCTTGGCCAGCCTGTTCTGGATGGCGAACTTGTCGCCGTCGGTGGAGAGGGAGGCGGTGAGTCTGTTGGCGATGTCCTGCTGCCACTCGGCGCAGGTCAGGTGGCTGCCGTCATACAGCTGGTGGTCGGCCACAAACTGCTCCCAGCGCCGCAGCAGCTCCTGGCAACAGACACGGCCAGGGTTACCGCGAGAGACAGGGACCGGGAGTCCAGGCAATAGACACGGCCAGGGTTACCGCGAGAGACAGGGACCGGGAGTCCAGGCAACAGACACGGCCAGGGTTACCGCGAGAGACAGGGACCGGGAGTCCAGGCAACAGACACGGCCAGGGTTACCGCGAGAGACAGGGACCGAGAGTCCAGGCAACAGACACGGCCAGGGTTACCGCGAGAGACAGGGACCGGGAGTCCAGGCAACAGACACGGCCAGGGTTACCGCGAGAGACATGGACCGGGAGTCCAGGCAACAGACACGGCCAGGGTTACCGCGAGAGACAGGGACCGGGAGTCCAGGCAACAGACACGGCCAGGGTTACCGCGAGAGACAGGGACCGGGAGTCCATGCAACAGACACGGCCAGGGTTACCGCGAAAGACAGGGACCGGGAGTCCAGGCAACAGACACGGCCAGGGTTACCGCGAAAGACAGGGACCGAGAGTCCAGGCAACAGACACGGCCAGGGTTACCGCGAGAGACAGGGACCGGGAGTCCAGGCAACAGACACGGCCAGGGTTACCGCGAGAGACATGGACCGGGAGTCCAGGCAACAGACACGGCCAGGGTTACCGCGAGAGACAAGGACCGGGAGTCCAGGCAACAGACACGGCCAGGGTTACCGCGAAAGACAGGGACCGGGAGTCCAGGCAACAGACACGGCCAGGGTTACCGCGAGAGACAGGGACCGGGAGTCCAGGCAACAGACACGGCCAGGGTTACCGCGAGAGACAGGGACCGGGAGTCCAGGCAACAGACACGCCCAGGGTTACCGCGAGTGACAGGGACCGGGAGTCCAGGCAACAGACACGGCCAGGGTTACCGCGAGAGACAGGGACCGGGAGTCCAGGCAACAGACACGGCCAGGGTTACCGCGAGAGACAGGGACCGGGAGTCCAGGCAACAGACACGGCCAGGGTTACCGCGAGAGACAGGGACCGGGAGTCCAGGCAACAGACACGGCCGGAGTGTTACCGCGAGAGACACATTCACCACAAACAGAGACATCCATCTTCTGTTCCCTTAAACCCTCAAAATAACAAACCCGTTGAGGTTATATAATTTTATCAGAATGTTGAGCGTTCCTAGAATAAATAAATAAGAATCGTGTAGGGTCAATGTCCTTGTTAGCGAAACTACCGTAAAAGGACGTTTTTACCGAATGCTTACTAGATAATACTGGCAACTACCATACCGTAATAATCAATGACACATATGATAACCACTCCGCTTCGGCTACAGGCTATAGCACTGACCTTGACATTGAGGGAGAGCGTCTGGTAGCGCGTGGCCTGCTGGGAGGCCTGGCCCGCCACCCTCGTGTCACCGGAGGTCTTTGACAGCGCCTGCGCCTTGTCCGTCAGCTCATCCACGTCTGTCTGGTAGGACTGGAGGTCGTCCTTCAGGCTCTGAAAACAGGTCATTGTCGTAAAAATAATGTATTATTTATGTAACAGACATATATACTTATAATCAGCTTCAAAACGAAACAAATTATTCATGCGTCGTCACCAAACGCAACATATCATACTCCCCATGCCTAACCAGTTTAAGTACACTTCACACTGTTCTCCATGTAAGAGCCCACAAAAATGGACTTTCATAGTAAATGGCAGGCATGAGTAACGCGTGAGCTATGATGAAGAGAAGTCAACACTTGACTCTTGTCTCCTTACCCCCAACTTCTGGAGTACATCTTGTTTCTCCTTCAGTGTGGCCTTCAGATCAATGGCCTTGACCTTGACCTCGGCGTCCTTGAGCCACATGGCGCAGTGTTCAAACGAGTCCTCGTATTCCTTCCACTGCTGAACACACGTCTGGAGTTCTTCCCGAGTCTGACAACAGATTCAACATCCTCACGACCCAAACACTACAGATTGTATAGACACTGGGGCAGTAGACATTGCCTGTCATTGTAATAGTGAATAGTGACTACAAATACTGCATTGTCTTGTTCGGTTTTACTTTTAAACGAACGACACGGAATAAGTATATAAGACAGGTTATAATGAAATTTCACACATTAGTCTCTTATGTACAAGCAAATGATGATACATGAATACAGCGTGAAGCAATGACTACTGAGTCAATTACGTTAATTTGTATTTATTTGTACTTGAATGCTACATCCAGTACACACACCTTAGTTAAGCGGATGATGAATGTCTCCCACTCGGATTTGATATTTTCCAGGTCACGCTGAATCATTTCCTGCCCCTTAGGCAGCGTGCGTAGCATGACCTTCTCACTGGAGGTCATGACCTGGTTGACCTTGGGTTCACCTTCGGCATGAGCTTTGTCGACGTCCTGCAAATTATGAACTAATTAAACTTATGATTTCAATGATTCAAAACTTTTGCACACGAGCTGTACCAATATTTGTCGATTTGTTATATTTAGCTAATCTGCGAGTTACTACTATATGTATATGTAGCCAGTCTAGGAACATTGTCTCTGAAAGGGAAGTGTAATGCAAATCTCAATTTTCATATCGTGATTATTTTAGACCATAAACACGTGTTGACGTGGAATCTACTAAGAAGACATGGCACCCTGGGTCACAGTGCATCCAATATCAGGATGTACTGTACCTCAATGTGAAACTATTCTACAGAGCATCATCCGCCGGGTGCAGTATATCTCAAGGTAAACATTGTGTAAACTACATACATGCTTATCATTTCTCTTCGTGTACTATATCTCGCATGCAAATAGTTACAATGTTGTACTTCGGATCATAGAAATCATGTCGTGTTGTTTATGTTTGAAAGACATACTGAGTGCTTAGGAGTGGTAAGAGTAATACTAATCACAGAGAATGACTACAAGATGCACTGTGACAGCATGTGTGACATTGGTCAGGGGGCCTATCAGGTCAGCCATGAGAGAAGTACGACCTGGCGACAGGGGAGGCAACTACCTGACAACGACGTATAGCTTTCTTCTCTTTGCAAAGATCTTTCATTTACCAAGAGCTTCATTCAGTTACAGAATATTACGCTACACATAAGGCCCAGAACAAATTCAGAAAAGCGTCATAATAAACAACACACACACACTAAGAAAACGAATTATCACGTGACTTCGTCCAAATCTCGAACTTCGCGGCATATCTTAAAAAGCAGCTGTTCCACCTACCAGGTAAGTCGAATTGTGTATAGCAAATTTGTATCCAATTCAAATTGTAAAATATACCTGTGTCTTTTCACTCAGGATTACTACATAGTACGCGACATTACACAGAAACTTCTAGACACCAGACAAGACATCACAACTAACTAATTAAACGCGCACACACATTTAAAAGCAAATTTGCATCAATGGACAAAGCTAGCCACGTAACTGATATTTGGAAACACTTTATGAGTCATGTTTTTAATTAAACAACAAAAACATACAGTATGATAAGTTTGATGCTACACACATCTACAGCCGATTGATCGAATCTGAGCTCTGAAGGTTGTGTTAGTAGTGAAAGATAATAGAACGCCAGGAGAATATCAAAGCGTTGAGGGGAGAATGCTTTGATGACGTCAGAGGTGATGCTTGGCGTCTATACACTGAAAGAAGCTACAGATAGGTTACAGTACAGCCATGACGGCATGCTCCCCACTTACACATCGCCTCTGTTTGGTTATCATTCAAATAGGGACATGAAAATAAACAAAGGCAAACACTACATCATGCATGCGTTTCCACAACCACGTTACAATAGCCACTAAGACACACACATGCATGCGATCTAAATTATTATTTTCCCGTTACAAACAGCAAGTCGATCTACTACGCAAGTAATCTAAAACATAAAACCGCGAAAAATGTGAATTATGAGCACGAAGGTTAGCTAACGTGCTAACAACAGATATGTAACCCGTGTACAAGCCTATTTGGGGGTGGGAGATGGGTGGGTCGGTGACATGAGGGTGACACCGGGAGCTAAACCCTAAACGAAATGCTATTAGACATACATATTTGACGGCAGGGTGTTGCATAGCGAGTTGTACACCACCAGCCAGCGCCCCCCAGCGGGACGCGCGGACACCCACCTCGAGACGCTGCAGTCGGTTGAGGACGGCGTGGCGGTCTCCCGTGGAGTCTGCGCAGACGTCGAGCCGCTCTCGCCACGTGTGCAGCCACTCGGTGCACTCGGACAGCGACCCCTGGTGGAGCAGGTGCTCGCTCACCACTGACTCACACCGAGACACGCACTCCTACAGGGACACAAGGCAAAGAGCGGTTATTATCAAGGTACCATTTGTCTGTCGTACATACTTTATAAGCCTGACCCTTTATAAGGCTACCATAACTTTAATCATTGCAATTTGAAAGTTGTTGCGTACATGATACATGTACAATATATGTACTTTAGACCTCACAGCCATGCAATGGTGTATCAAGCGCCTCTGACCTTGCTCGTCTGGCAGAGCTTCGCGTAGCGATCATTGATTTGACTCATCCTAGAGGTGACTTGAGGGTCAGTGCTTGACCTTGCCAGGGATTTCGCCTTTTCAAGGACACTGTCGATAACGCGCTGGTAAGACATGGCATCCTGGTTGATATTCTGCAAACACAGAGAACAGCAGAGATAAAGAACACAGAATGACATCTCATTGAACAACAAAATATAAAAACTAATCTATTCATCAAATAATGAATTAATTTACAAAGGGTGCGATACCACGACAGTGACAGCCGAATATTTTACTTTCTAAATGGCCGCCATGAAACAAGTCTGGCAATCTTTTGTCACGATATGTTTTTTGTCAACAGATATATTTTTTCCTCTGTTACCAACAGCGAAATACTCATGTCAATGGTCATCTCCTATAAATATACAACTGCTCCCGAAAACAAACAAGACAGATGAAACACGGTGCGTAGAATGTAGAGATGGTAAGCTAACAGCTAACAATACGATTATGGCAGATTACGACAGTATAAGTGCTCACCTTGTAGGCCTGTAGCTGTGTCAGTGCTGACCTTGCAGGCATGTAGCTGTGTCAGTGCTCACCTTGTAGGCCTGTAGCTGTGTGACAGTATAAGTGCTCACCCTGTAGGCCTGTAGCTGTGTGACAGTATAAGTGCTAACCTTGTAGGCCTGTAGCTGTGTGACAGTATAAGTGCTCACCTTGTAGGCCTGTAGCTGTGTGACAGCATAAGTGCTCACCTTGTGGGCCTGTAGCTGTGTGACAGTATAAGTGCTCACCCTGTAGGCCTGTAGCTGTGTCAGTGCTTACCTTGTAGGCCTGTAGCTGTGTGACAGTATAAGTGCTCACCCTGTAGGCTTGTAGCTGTGTGACAGTATAAGTGCTCACTTTGTAGGCCTGTAGCTGTGTGACAGTATAAGTGCTCACCCTGTAGGCCTGTAGCTGTGTGACAGTATAAGTGCTCACCTTGTAGGCCTGTAGCTGTGTCAGTGTTCACCTTGTAGGCCTGTAGCTGTGTCAGTGCTCACCTTGTAGGCCTGTAGCTGTGTGACAGTAACATTGCTCACCTTGTAGGCCTGTAGCTGTGTGACAGTATAAGTGCTCACCTTGTAGGCCTGTAGCTGTGTGACAGTATAAGTGCTCACCTTGTAGGCCTGTAGCTGTGTCAGTGCTCACCCTGTAGGCCTGTAGCTGTGTCAGTGCTCACCTTGTAGGCCTGTAGCTGTGTGACAGTATAAGTGCTCACCTTGTAGGCCTGTAGCTGTGTGACAGTATAAGTGCTCACCTTGTAGGCCTGTAGCTGTGTCAGTGCTCACCCTGTAGGCCTGTAGCTGTGTCAGTGCTCACCTCGTAGGCCTGTAGCTGTGTCAGTGCTCACCTTGTAGGCCTGTAGCTGTAGCTGTGTCAGTGCTAACCTTGTAGGCCTGTAGCTGTGTGACAGTATAAGTGCTCACCCTGTAGGCCTGTAGCTGTGTGACAATATAAGTGCTCACCTTGTAGGCCTGTAGCTGTGTGACAGTAAAAGTGCTCACCTTGTAGGCCTGTAGCTGTGTCAGTGCTCACCTTGTAGGCCTGTAGCTGTGTGACAGTATAAGTGCTCACCTTGTAGGCCTGTAGCTGTGTGACAGTATAAGTGCTCACCTTGTAGGCCTGTAGCTGTGTCAGTGCTCACCTTGTAGGCCTGTAGCTGTTTCAGTGCTCACCTTGTACGCCTGTAGCTGTGTGGCAGTATAAATGCTCACCTTGTAGGCCTGTAGCTGTGTCAGTGCTCACCCTGTAGGCCTGTAGCTGTGTCAGTGCTCACCTTGTAGGCCTGTAGCTGTTTCAGTGCTCACCTTGTACGCCTGTAGCTGTGTGGCAGTATAAATGCTCACCTTGTAGGCCTGTAGCTGTGTCAGTGCTCACCCTGTAGGCCTGTAGCTGTGTGGCAGTATAAATGCTCACCTTGTGGGCCTGTAGCTGTGTCAGTGCTCACCCTGTATGCCTGTAGCTGTGTGACAGTATAAGTGCTCACCTTGTAGGCCTGTAGCTGTGTCAGTGCTCACCCTGTAGGCCTGTAGCTGTGTGACAGTATAAGTGCTCACCTTGTGGGCCTGTAGCTGTGTCAGTGCTCACCCTGTAGGCCTGTAGCTGTGTGACAGTATAAGTGCTCACCTTGTGGGCCTGTAGCTGTTTCAGTGCTCACCCTGTAGGCCTGTAGCTGTGTGACAGTATAAGTGCTCACCTTGTAGGCCTGTAGCTGTGTGACAGTATAAGTGCTCACCCTGTAGGCCTGTAGCTGTTTCAGTGCTCACCCTGTAGGCCTGTAGCTGTGTGGCAGTATAAATGCTCACCTTGTAGGCCTGTAGCTGTGTCAGTGCTCACCTTGTAGGCCTGTAGCTGTGTCAGTGCTCACCCTGTAGGCCTGTAGCTGTGTGGCAGTATAAATGCTCACCTTGTAGGCCTGTAGCTGTGTGACAGTATAAGTGCTCACCTTGTAGGCCTGTAGCTGTGTCAGTGCTCACCCTGTAGGCCTGTAGCTGTGTGGCAGTATAAGTGCTCACCTTGTAGGCCTGTAGCTGTGTCAGTGCTCACCCTGTAGGCCTGTAGCTGTGTGGCAGTATAAATGCTCACCTTGTGGGCCTGTAGCTGTGTCAGTGCTCACCCTGTATGCCTGTAGCTGTGTGACAGTATAAGTGCTCACCTTGTAGGCCTGTAGCTGTGTCAGTGCTCACCCTGTAGGCCTGTAGCTGTGTGGCAGTATAAATGCTCACCTTGTGGGCCTGTAGCTGTGTCAGTGCTCACCCTGTATGCCTGTAGCTGTGTGACAGTATAAGTGCTCACCTTGTAGGCCTGTAGCTGTGTCAGTGCTCACCCTGTAGGCCTGTAGCTGTGTGACAGTATAAGTGCTCACCTTGTGGGCCTGTAGCTGTGTCAGTGCTCACCCTGTAGGCCTGTAGCTGTGTGACAGTATAAGTGCTCACCCTGTAGGCCTGTAGCTGTTTCAGTGCTCACCCTGTAGGCCTGTAGCTGTGTGACAGTATAAGTGCTCACCTTGTAGGCCTGTAGCTGTGTCAGTGCTCACCCTGTAGGCCTGTAGCTGTGTGACAGTATAAGTGCTCACCTTGTGGGCCTGTAGCTGTGTCAGTGCTCACCCTGTAGGCCTGTAGCTGTTTCAGTGCTCACCCTGTAGGCCTGTAGCTGTGTGGCAGTATAAATGCTCACCTTGTGGGCCTGTAGCTGTGTCAGTGCTCACCTGGTAGGCCTGTAGCTGTGTGACAGTATAAGTGCTCACCTTGTAGGCCTGTAGCTGTGTGGCAGTATAAATGCTCACCTTGTGGGCCTGTAGCTGTGTCAGTGCTCACCTGGTAGGCCTGTAGCTGTGTGACAGTATAAGTGCTCACCTTGTAGGCCTGTAGCTGTGTCAGTGCTCACCCTGTATGCCTGTAGCTGTGTGACAGTATAAGTGCTCACCTTGTAGGCCTGTAGCTGTGTCAGTGCTCACCCTGTAGGCCTGTAGCTGTGTGACAGTATAAGTGCTCACCTTGTGGGCCTGTAGCTGTGTCAGTGCTCACCCTGTAGGCCTGTAGCTGTGTGACAGTATAAGTGCTCACCTTGTAGGCCTGTAGCTGTGTCAGTGCTCACCTGGTAGGCCTGTAGCTGTGTCAGTGCTCACCTTGTAGGCCTGTAGCTGTGTGACAGTATAAGTGCTCACCCTGTAGGCCTGTAGCTGTGTGACAGTATAAGTGCTCACCTTGTAGGCCTGTAGCTGTGTCAGTGCTCACCTTGTAGGCCTGTAGCTGTGTGACAGTATAAGTGCTCACCCTGTAGGCCTGTAGCTGTGTGACAGTATAAGTGCTCACCTTGTAGGCCTGTAGCTGTGTGACAGTATAAGTGCTCACCTTGTAGGCCTGTAGCTGTGTGACAGTATAAGTGCTCACCTTGTAGGCCTGTCGCTGTGTGACAGTATAAGTGTTTACTTTGTAGGCCTGTAGCTGTGTCAGTGCTCACCTTGTAGGCCTGTAGCTGTGTGACAGTATAAGTGTTCACCTTGTAGGCCTGTAGCTGTGTCAGTGCTCACCCTGTAGGCCTGTAGCTGTGTGACAGTATAAGTGTTCACCTTGTAGGCCTGTAGCTGTGTCAGTGCTCACCCTGTAGGCCTGTAGCTGTGTGACAGTATAAGTGCTCACCTTGTAGGCCTGTAGCTGTGTGACAGTAACATTGCTCACCTTGTAGGCCTGTAGCTGTGTGACAGTGAAAGTGCTCACCTTGTAGGCCTGTAGCTGTGTTTTTTTCTCCTCCAAGGTGGCCACGAGGGGGACCTCGGCGGCCAGCTGGCCCTCCACCCCCACCAACCACCCCTCCAGCTGCTCGAAGCTCTCTTCGAACGACGTCCACTGCACCAGGTTGACCTCCAGGTGGCGCTGCGAGGCCATGACGTCATCATAGAGGGCATCCCAGTCGTGTTTGAGCTGGCGCAGCTGTTGGCGCACGTGGTCCCGACCGTCGGCCGAGGTGTTGGGGTACAGCAGCTCCCCGGTCTCCACGGCAACGCTCAGCAGGCTGAAGCCATTGTCCTTGTCCTGGACCAACTCCTACTCCCGCCAAGGGCAAACAAACAGCAAGACATTCAACTCCTACTCCCGCCAAGGGCAAACAAACAGCAAGACATTCAACTCCTACTCCCGCCAAGGGCAAACAAACAGCAAGACATTCAACTCCTACTCCCGCCAAAAGCAAACAAGCAGCAAGACTTTCAACTCCTACTCCCGCCAAGGGCAAACAAACAGCAAGACATTAAAATCCAGACTCCACGTAAATCATCATTAATCTCATTATTTGATGATGCAGGGCCACGTACTCAAGCTAATCGTTCGCAGTTGCACTAGGTTGACCAGTGGTACATGACTACAACAAGATCTCCCTCCATTTCGCTACCATTTCTACACGTGAAAGAAAAATACTGTCCTAATCTGTGTTGCTAATACAATTTTTAACTTAAATGCATTACCGTCAACTTCTGCAGACAGACAGTTTGGCACCGATCATATAACCCAAGCTGTACCTGTACGGCGGTGCGCTTGGTCTGCAGGTCGTCCCGCGATGACGTCAGGGACACGAGGCCGGCGTACCGCGCCTTGGCGGCGTCCAGCCAATCGCGTGCCTCGCTGTGCTTCACCTCGAAGCTCTCGTGGTCGACCACGTGCTGCTCGCTCTTACGTAACAGGTCCTGCGGTAACGCGGGGGGTGGAGGTAGAGATAAAGTCATTGTGGGTATTAGGATAAACTGAAGGTAAATTGATGACAAAGTCAGCGGGCAATGACACTAAGACGTTTAAAATTAACTTAGTAAATTAGCTTAAAATCTCCAGCTTCGTCTTTAATTAAGTATCTTTAATGAGCCGGTATATCTCAAACACGACACACATATTTAATGCCGTCAGTAGGCTTCTGTTGAGAGAGGAGACCACTAAAGAGGATGGTGACATTGGTAACGAGGTCACAGCGCGCTCTCACCTTGACCAGCGAGATCAGTGACTGGTAGCGGTTGCTGATCTGGGTGACGTAGGTAGTGATACGACCTTCACCGGTGTCCTGGGCCAGCAGTTGACCTTCGTCAGTGACGCGATCCACGTCAGTCTGCGTCCCACGCGCGTTCTGCAGCAACGCCTGCGATCACGTGACAAATCAATGAACACCTGACCCAGTAAGACGCGAGCCTTAGAATTAAACTTCTCATCCCGGTGAAATATTCTCCGATACTACCAAACAAGCATGATAGGAAGTTACGAAGGACAACAACTTAGAGTAAAAGGCACACTTATTGGTAAAAGTATTCAGGCAATATTCGTCTATGTCGTATACAGATGACAGATGGTAATTCTTGGGTTATATTTTATTAAGGACCATTCGCACCATAAGCCAGTAAACACCAAAGCTAAACAGTAAATAAGAGCTTAGTTACAATGTCACAAATTAAAGTAAATGAAACAATGAAAGGTTACCGCATGCATGAGTCACAAATCACCCTGCACCCTGAAGCGGGATTCTATTTTTGCCAGTCCCAGATTTCCCTAATGCATACTGGCATGTTGAGTGATGCAATGTTAATCTATATGTAACTGCCATCCTCGCCTCAAAGCCAACCCTCGCCGTGCATCATAATAGTGAGAACACCTTAGCCACGAGGCCCATAAACAACCTTCTATTTTATACTTCGAAATTGGGTGACAGGAAGTAATGTTGGAAAGGGAAATAAAAATGCAGAAGTAGTCGTCTGACATTCTGTAATTTCAAAAGGGGAAATGAAACAAAACGAAAACGCCATGCATTTCACTGGGAAAAAACAAAGTTCAATGACATAATTCATGCCGCCACCCTATAAATGAAACTGTAAACAAACATGTTAATATGCTTACATGATGTAAACATACCCATGATATCAGCGGGCTTAATGCTTGGTTGTAATGGCGGGGGTGGGGTGGGGGGGGGGCATCACATGAAGTAGTTAATAGGACAGCAAGGAAGAAACCAAAACCTACGGTCAACAGGATGGAAGGGGGGGGGGGGGGTCTAAAGGGTATACCACGGTCCATAGTACCATAAGCAATAAGGTTGTAGGGGGGTGGGTGGGGGGTGAATAAAAACAAAGGGGTTGGATGAGGTAAGTCAAGCATCCCACAAACCGTAAACAAAGTGAAAGGCGTGCTCGCATAAGCATTGCCAATATCTATGGAACTGAAAGGAGTAAATAAGGGTCCCAGAGGCAGACACCAGGCCCGCCGCCCAGACTACGCGTGCAGCTGTAACCCAGTCTTACGTCTTCCTGAGTGGCTAGGCCAGAGATGTCGTCAGCCTTGGCGTCCACGTCCTCCGACAAACCCTAGCGGCGAGCAAGGAAACCATCAAACACGTGTTCTCACCCGTCCACAAAACATGGTTAGGACAAGTGATAGGCCAGCGACAGGCCAGCGACGGGCCAGCCATTGGTCAGGTATATGCCATGACAGACCAGCGATAGGCCAGTAGGCCAGCGACAGGCAAGCGATAGGCCCTAGGCCAGCGACAGGCCAGCCATTCGTCAGTTATAGGCCAGCCATTGGTCAGGTATATGCCACCCATTGTCAGGTATAGGCCACGTAAATTATCAAGATGGATGACACATCTTCATCCGCTGATACCATCCTGACTAACATTAACAACAGTGATGACATTTATTGCTACATTCAAATATTAAAGAGTATGATGGATAGATCCCTATTTAGGTAACCTTTGTACACACATGGGCCACACAGGGCCATGGGACCTCCCATGGCAATGTAACGGCTTCAGACACGTTTCAGATGGGTGAGGTTTGAACCCCTTATCACTTGAGATCCCGTCGGAAGCGCTCTGCCGGCGTCACGGCGAGTCCCGTAGGCATATAGATCACACATTGGGTCGTACAGAGACAACACTCCCAAATTACCTGGTACTTCTTGACCTGCGCCCTCTTTTCCTCCAACGAGGCCACGAGACTGGCGTCCTTGACCTGGCGTTCCATGTCCTTGACCCAGTGTTCCAGCGCGCTGTAGGCCTCTTCATACCGCTGCCACTGTGTCAGCGTAGCCTGGAGCCGGGCGAGGGTCTGATCCAGGTCCGCGGAGTACTGCTCCCAGTCCTGGCGCAGACCCGCCAACTCACGTTCCAGGCACTGTTTCCCTGGAGCCCCCGTCTGCGGCAGCGCCACCTGGGCACGAGACTCGCACGCCGACACACGGTCTTCGCCGTCCTTCAGGGAACCAGCCAAGTCCTGTGACGTCATGAGATACATACGTTACAAAATGGCCTTTGATCTCCGGTAAGACATTGATCTGACAGTCAGAGCCTCAGACACAGTGCCACAGTGTCTTATATGACTGTATGTCTCAATCACAGCCCCAGTGACAGTGCCAGTACTCTACCATGTTGTACAATAACCACACAATAAATTTAAATGCTTAACACGAACCCCCAACTGACACCAGTTCGACGTGAGCCTTCACCATTGAGACATAATATTGAATACAATTATTTATTTATTTTTTTGCTATTTAGTTATTTTCATATAAAAAACTGATTCAAACACAGCATCGATACACGTTAAAATCCATGCTAAAGCCACGTTTCACATCAATGCAGATACCTGAACTCTGTCCAGCTTGTTTGAGATGGAGTGTTTGTCGCCGGACAGGTCGCTGCACATGCTCAGTCGGTCCTGCATCAGTTTCAGCCAATCAGAGGCCGTCTGGAAGGCGTCCTGGTACTGGGCGTGGTTGGTCACGCGCTGCTCAGACATCTCAATGGTCGCCTGGGGCAACAGAAACACCGCCGCACGCTCTATCATATGGTCACTGCAGTGGCCAACAGTGCTTTACCGGGGCCTCACCAGGTCTAGACCCCCCATACATTCCAGGAGTTATATAGCACAGGATTAATTTCCGCAATGTTAAAGATGTCGTGACATTATTTCCTATTTCACCTCACCACCGGTATTTGACCTCAACAATCGCTATGTTAGGAGGTCTTGACCTTCACAATTCCGTATTTTAGGTAGTTATCATCAGAAACCGCTTAGGGCGAAAAAAACGTTAACATGAGGCTTACCTTGGCCATGTTGTGTAGAGCGGTGTACTTGGCCCTGGTCTCAGTGACAAACTGGGTCACTTGGGGGTCATCTCCGGTCTGAAGCAGGGACTGAGCCTTCTCCACCACACTGTCCACCACCCGCCCGTGTGACGTCACGTCCTGCAGCAGAGCCTGCAGAGACAAATATATAGCAATACTGAATATGTTGGAATCTAATATATTAACATGAAAATAAACCACTTTCCAAATAAAATAAAGCTGCCAGCGCAGAAATATGAACCATACAAATACCATGAAATGAGGTAAGCGAAACAGCGCTACACAAGTGACCTCCGACTGACCTTGTTACTCTGCAGTTGCGCGCGTTTCTCGGCCAGCGTGTTCCGCAGCTCGGCGTCCGCACGCAGCGCGGCGTCCACCTCGCCGAGCCACTGGTCCAGCTGCGCGGCGCCTTCACGGTAGGCGGTCCAAAGCACCAGGCCGGCCTCCATGCGGCGCTGCAGGTCCGACACCCGCGCCAGCAGGCCGTCCCACAGGTCCTTGGCGGCCCGCAGGTCGTGGCGGATGGCCTCCCGACCCCCTGCCGCCGTGTCCGGGTAGAGCTTCTCACCCAGCTGGGTGGCCGTCTGGAGCCGCTCGACGCCAGAGTCCCGGTCAGCCATCAGGAGCTGTCAGAGCCGATAGGGGGCGTTAGTGGCCGGACACACCGGTGGGGGGCGTTAGCATCGCACGTCCATCGGGAATGTCACTAGCCCAATGGACCCCATAATTCAGTAATCTTTCAACGCGCAGAACGGTCAACAATTTATATTGGATTGAAACACCACACCAGACCCATAGTAAACCATAATTGACGAATAAGCCTTCGACACCAAAATTAAGCTTACTATTATGACCACATCCTGTATTATATATACTATAATAGAATAGTGACATTTACTGGGGGTGAGTCATGGCGGGCTTCATGCGTTGGGTGACCACCTACCGAGACCTGATCCTTGGCCTGCTCCAGCGTCCCTCGATCCGCTGCCAATGCGGCTATGCCCTCTAGCTTGTCCTTGAGCGTCTCTAGCCACGTGGTTAGGTTAGTGTAGGTGTCCCTGTATTCGACATGGTCGGCTACAAGTCGCTCCCACTTCGCCAGAAGATCCTGTATCAACACATAGAGCCAGTTACAAAATGGAAGCCTGCGCTTTGCTGACGCCACTCAATGTTCATAAACCAATAAGTCCAGGGTTAAGCGTCAAGTTACATAACCTGATCATTAATTACCATACACACAATAGAATTTCCCTTTAATACATACATTTTTGCATGTATTTTTTTTGTTTAAATAACGCAAGCAACTGTCGCCGGGACTCATTAGACAATAACATTTGGTTGACTTTGACCTCATTTAGATAAACTTAGATAAAATGTAGATAAAGTTAACATTGTATTCTTAACATTATGTAAACATTCCTCTACCGAAGGTTTGATCTGAGATGAAGCAGCCCCACACTACAAGCATACATGTCGCTACAGCAGTATCTTCGGGCTGAGGATGACCATGTGACACTGACCTTGGCGGAGGCCTGGAGAGCAGTGTACCGGACGCCGGCCTGGGAGACGTAGTTAGCTATCCGCATGTCGCTGCTGGTGGCCGTCAGCGTCTGCGCCACGTCACCAAACGTGTCCAAGTCACTCTGCTTCGTCGCGATCTCCGATCTCAAGTCCTGTGTTAAATGAAAAATAACACTCATTTAAGTCCACCAATCAGCAATATTCATGACAGCTAATATGCAGGCTGCTTCCTGAATACGGAACATTCGGATAAGAATACAAATTCGGCAAAGAATTTACATACAAAGTACAAAATCCAGTAAATATTTACTGACCTTGAGTTTGCTGACTTGACTTTCTTTCTCCTCTAACGTCGCTTTGAGTTCTGTGTCCTTGACCTGTTGTTCCGTGCGGTGGAGCCACTGCAGCAATGCATCATGGGAGTCTTCAAACTCTTGCCACTGCCGCAGAACCCCCTGTAGGTTAACCTTTGCCTCGCCCACATCCGAGGTGAGCCCCTGAAGGTCACGATTAAGGTCACCGACGTCGCGCTTCAGCGTTTCTTTCCCCGGCGCCGACGTGTTAACCATCGCCTTATCACAGAGGTCACGGATATGCTTGACCTTAACGTCAAGGTCATCGGCTTGATTCCTCAGCTCCTCGGCTCCGTCTAACTTGCTCTGCACGGCGAATTTATCTCCAGTGGTGTCCGAGCAGGCGGCCAGCTTATCCCTGAGGCCGGAGATCTTATCACGGCACTCTAGGAAGGCGTCCTGGTAGCGCTGGTGTTCGGCCACGCCGCCCTCCATCTGCCGCAGCTGGCCGTCACTAGAGGCGCACAGGTCGCGGTACTGCTTGGTCAGGGCGGCGATCTTGTCCGAGACACGTGACTCTTTGGCCCGCTGCCTCAGGCCCTGCGCGCGCTCCGACAGCGAATCCAACACGTGCTGGTGAGACAGGATATCCTGGTGCTGCACCTGGCGAGGGAGGAGGGAAACACGCTAGTTAAAGTTGAGGTGTTTCATCTGGCGGGGTCGAAGGGCAATATGTAACTTACCGCCCTGGTGCTGCCTCTGGCGGGGGAGGAGGGAAACACGTAACATAATGTTTAACCTGCGCACTGTAGCTGGTGTGTGACAGAACAGGTCACCACGATGACATAACAACTTCTAGAGTATGGCGTCCCAAGAGGACGTACCTTGTGGTTTTGCAGCTGGAGTTTCTTCTCCTGGAGAGTGGCTTTGAGTTCGGCGTCCAGACTGATCCGAGACCCAGTCTCCGTCAGCCACTTCTGGAACTGGTCGAAGCTGTCCTCGAACGACGAGAGTTGGACGAGAGCCACTTCAAACTGGCGCTGGCTCTCCGAGAGTTCGTCACTCAGACCTTCCCAAGCCTCGCGCAGGCTCCTGCCGGATATATAAGGACAAACATCATACAATGAGGAAAGGGATTTAACAAAGGGTTAAAACAAACTTTTTTTTTAAATGCAGCAGGGAACCACGTCAGTCATCTGGTGAAAAAAATGCTAGCAAATTTCAAACTGTTTACTCGAATGGTTAAAAGAAAAATGACTGTTTACTCCACAAATTACAACTCATAAAACCGATGAGCTGACTGAGAGCGTTGGGATAGTACAGCCCCATGACAGTGACTTGTCCCCCTTCCCGGCCACCAGATGTCGCTACCTGAGTTGTTGCCTGACGATTTCGCGCCCCTCCACGGCGGTGTTTGGGTAGAGACGCTCCCCGAGCTCGATGGCCTGGTGGACACGGGGCGCCCCCTGGTCCTTCTCAATCAACAACTCCTGGAGATTGAAACACAACTTAATTAAGTTAACTACATTTCTTCCACAATGACACAGTAACAACACATATAAGCAAAAGTCGTCAACATTTCATTAAAGTGTGAAGATTGTTCACAGTGGTTGAGCTACAGAATCATGGCTTTGCCACGCGGCCATGAAGTCACGTGATCAGTACCTGTAGTCGTGTCTGTCGATCCTCGATCACTTGTCTGTCGGCCCCCGTGTCGGCGCACTGGGCCAGGCGCATGCGCACATCGCCCAGCCAGCGCTGACATCCGGCGTAGCTTTCCTCGTATTGTTCGTGTTCAGTCACGTGGTCCTCCCACTTGGCTAGCACCTCCTGTGACGTCACATACATTGCAAGCATTATATGAATAATTTCATCCAACACCATGTCCTAGCATAGATACGTTCGCCAGTATAACGTTCTACATCTGCGGCGACACCAGCAAGAGCAACAGAAGGTTGGAGTAGATATTTTCAAATGACCATTGGGAGCTCGAATTTAGCACAATTGAGAATGGTATGAAGAAACGCTTTCGTTAACCAAACGTACACAATATATATATTTACACCCGAGCCCCCACGCAGACCTACCTTAATGGTGGTCCTCAGGCGCTGGTAGCGGTCGTTGAGCTGGGACGTGTAGGTCGCCATCTTGGATTCTCCGACCTCGAGGTGCTGAGCCTTGAGGTTCATGGCGTCCACTTCCGGTTGACGACTGAGGATGTCCTGCTGCATGGCCTACAACATGGTCAACACTTATGTCAAAGGTCTCAACGAAACCAACACAACCAGGACATTGAACCTTTTAACAATATAAACATTTCAGTTATTCCGATATATGTATATATAGTTTTAATATCGTAACGATGTGCTATAACCACTTCGAGTACAACGTGCTATAATTTACAAGATATTAACAAGTGCAATATAAAGTGACTTTGTGCCACGTATGAAATGCAATAAGAACGTTCAACGGGCTGACGCCTCAGTATCATATTAACACTTAATCGATACACCACGTGTGTCTATATATTCCACCGACTGTGGTCAGCATGATCCCAGCAAGCCAAACGGGACAAAGACAGATCAGGTATTAACAAGGCAAGGCCCGGCGTTAATTACACTCTCACACTTGATTGGTTCATTCTCCTAGCACGTGGCGAGAGCAAGGGTGACCACAGAGAAGAGGCACAGAATGAAGCAGAAGTTATTAACTTTTAAGTATTTATGATCATAATTATGAACGCTTCATTCACAAATTAGACGAACTTTAAGGAAGTTTAAGGAAGATCCAACCAGGTGGTCAGCAGGAGGCGACGGAAGCGACGCGCAACCATGCAGGATTTTGACATCAGTTTGAATTACCAACATTGTTATTCACGAAATAAACTACCTACGTATTTTAAGTTTGCAATAGTATAACTAAATCATGTAAATATCTAGCATATTACTCGATTAACCTACTATTAATTCGATTCTAGAGTTGAATGTAAGAACTACCACTGTTAGCCATGCACTGAATTAGTCACTATTGAAAGGAGGGTAAAGGGGAGAGGTTGGGGGGGGGGGGGGTGTATCCCGTCGCACTCCCGCTCACATAGACAACAGACTTATTACGTACTTATTATACAAAAAGACCCTAGTCAGTGGTCAGTGATACATACAAAGGGCAAGTATGACTGGTAGCCTTTATGTGTCAAATACAAATAATGAAGTTCGTAATTAACTCTGTTCGGGAGGGTCATTGTGATGGTCTGTTTAAATAATAAACACATTTAACGCTGCTTAAAGTAGCAAATCCAGGCAACACGGGCAAGCGGTCAGTTAGAGATGGAATCGTTTGGCTGAATGCTGCGGCAGCGACAGGGACACTAGAGATGAATTTATGAGCCCACCACAACACGCCAGATGTGACCGTTATCAACAGAGGCAACACAGACTACGAGTCAACAACCACTCGTGACGTCAGCAAGGTTATTGTACACGCGCGGAGAGTAATGTGTTCTACGTCACCAACGCACACACCACACGAGTTCTACGTGAGCACTGCACACACCCTGAAGTTCATGACCGTCCTGAGGCCGCGCCCAGTCGGCGTGGCGCCCTCTCGCGGCCGGAGAGTGGGCACGCGACTCTGTTTCAGCGACATTTCGCTTAACATAATCTGCTTGTCGCGTACCGCCTGGGCTAAGGTCTGAGCGATCCAGGTCAAAGGTCAAGGTCAATGGCCCATATGGCAAGATGGTTGGTGTATGGTATGGGGGTGTGGGCCACAGTCGAGCGAGGATAAGGGGTGGGGGGGCGGTGGTAGAACATTACAATGGCATTAAAAGGTAGCTATAAATGGGTTAAGTACCCTGGTGGCAACGATAACCCACAGGAAAAACACCCGCTGTTGCCATTCGAGGACATCCCTCAGGTATCAAAATAAACAGGTCTATGTTAGGGTCTATCTTTACAAGCATTAAACGATTTTCAGACTAAAAACAATTCGAAACGTGAAAAACGGAGGCGACCATAATGATGTTGAGATATATTAGTGAAATAGTAGTATTTATACAAAGTATATCCAACATGAAACCAAAGGCTATTTCCGTTATAGTACTTATAAAGTGGGAGGAGCTTTTCATCATCATGCATCAAATATTCCATGCAACATGTTCTTTTCTATATATACAGCATCACCAAGTTACGCAGTTGTTTAAGTTACACCATCCATTTGCATTATCGTTCATGCCCCAACAACCGTTTACTACAACTGACAACAAGCGTAATCACAAACACGGCAGCGTCCAACTGACCTTGAACTTTTCGACCTGCGTTCGTTTGTCCTCCAGCGTCGACTTGAGTTCGTAGTCCTTGACCTTGGTTTCCATGTCGCGCAGCCACTTGCTGAGCGAGTCGTACAGCGCGTCGAAGCCGTCCCAAGATGCCTTGGCAGCCTCCAGCGCGGAGCTCGTCTCCTTCAGGTTGCCGCACCAGGACTCCCAGTCATGGATCAGGGCGTCCAGCTCTCGCCGGATCTGTTGCTGACCCGGTGGCGCCGTCTGCGGGAGGGTGCTGTCCGCAAGGTCACGGACGCCGGCCACGCGGGACTCGCCCTCGGCGCGCGTGGAGTCAAGGTCCGAGAGGCGGTCCAGCTTGTTCTGGATGCTGTGCTTGTCCGCTGAGGGCTCCGTGCAGATCTGGAGCCGATCCAGAAGGGTCTGGAGCCACTCCCGGCACTGGGAGTAGGAGTCCGTGTAGGTCTGGTGGTTGGACACGATCTGTTCGCACTCGCGCACGTGTTCCTGGGGAGAGGGCCATGAGCGATAATGTAAGTAAGTGGTATATGAGATAATGTTTACAACAACAAAAGACGGCGGTATAGATACCGAGTACCTAGGTTGGAGGGTCATTTCCATTAATATCTGTTGGGAAGAGGATGCTTTTCTTGTCAGTTGGCGTGTTCTACATTTATAGCCTTAGACACCTTATATAATCCAAACCACGGGAATATTATTAGAACGCAGTTTAATCTCAAGTCGTTAAATTGCAAATCCGTTCTCTTCGATCACTCGATCAAAAGATAATAAGACATTTCAGCAGAAATAATGTCTATACTTTCACTAACAAGGTGGATCAAAATTCTTTGCATTCGAACCAATACCAGCCTCATCCTCCTATTGGAATTCCAAACTGCGAAATGTAATGTAAGTTAATACCTTGACGGTGTCGCACAGTTTCTTGTATCTGGCATTCAGTTGCTGAAGATTCTTTGTCACAGTCGTATTTTCCAAGGACTTTCCTTTTTCTGAGACACTGTCGACCATATGTTGATGGGACAATATTTCCTGACACAGTGCCTGAAATCCCAAATCATATCATAATATTGTTAACTCCGGTCATAAATTAATAATATATTAATAATATATAAGTAGTTTGCTAATCAAATATATAAAATACCGAATAAAATCTTCCTGCAGCTCCCCCCACCCCCCGGCCCCAACCTCTCTCATCCGTCACACTGACCCGACAGTTCCACAGCATGCCTCCCCCACCCCCCAGACACTCACCCGACAGTTCTGCTGCATGCCCTCCCCCGCCCCCCCCCACCACCCAGACACTCACCCGACAGTTCTGCAGCATTGCTTTCTTCTCCGGCAGCTTGTTCTTGAGCTCGATGTCTGCCGTCAGACTGTGTTCCATCTCGCGGGTCCACTTGGCCAGGTGCTCGTAGTTCTCAGAGAAGGCGGTCCACAGGGCCAGGGCGTGCTGGAGGCGGCGCTGGGCGGCACTCAGCCCGTCCCCGTGGGCCTCCCAGGCCTCGCGCAGCCCCCGCAGCTCCTGGCGCACCCCCTCCCGCCCCTCCGCCGCCGTGGCGGGGTACAGCCGCTCACCCCCCTCCAGCGCCGCGGAAAACCTCGCCTGCCCCACCTCCCGCTCGCTCAGCAGGTCCTATAGGCAACAACGTGGGGCATGAGCGAATTAATGATAGAGTTGGACAGATGATATTAACATGGCAGTGGTTCGAGTACGAGACAAATCGTAGGATAAGATATTTGCACTGAGTTTCACTGAGTTTTCACCCCGAAAGGGTGGAACCGGTTCATCTCAGCACAAGCCTCATTTGCACCGGAGTAAATTTTTGTTGCAAGAACCAAAGTCAATATCATCCTGAGAGGTTCACAAATGTTTTTGAAACATGCCAGCCGCGGAGTGCGGGATGGGTGTATCCCGGGACCTGATGTCACAATGGGCCACCGCCAAGTGAGAGCGAGATACCGGTAGTGACTAGACATCCACCAGGCCCTGCTCAGGCTCACCGCTCAGCTTTCATCCTCAACAACATATAGCACAAGAGTATTAATTGCAGTACCAAACAGTTATCACAGCTATACTGACCGTCAGGTTCTCGAGGTTTTGCTCCAGCTGAGCCTTGTCTCCAGTATAGGTGGCGTTAGTGTCGAGTCTGGTTCCGGCCGCCGCCAGCCACTCCCGGGCCAGCCTCAGGTTCTCCACATAGACCTCGTGGTCCCGGACCTGCGACTCCATCTTCTCCAAGTGATCCTGAACAAATCACAATACCCGGATACATAACCACGTGCGCTTCAGACCTGATAACACCAGCCCAACCTTTACTTGCTGTGAGTACGGTGAAACTAGTGTAGCAACAACTGGGCACATTCATCATAACCGATATTCCTTCACATAAATCTTTATCGTTGTAAAATGATTTTAAAGCTAGCTACTTCTGACACGCATTAAAACCATTCAGAAACATGGGCCTGTTTTGCAGTTTTTATGATCGATTGAGTTCAATTTAATATCTAAGCATATTGAACCATATTTAAGTTTAATCGACAAAATTCACGCCGCTGACCTTGACCGTGGTGGCCACGACCTTGTAGCGCGAGGTGAGTTGCTGGGCGTACGTGGCGACGCGGGAGTCTGCCGAGTTCCTGGCGATGTCTTCGGCCTGTGACGTCAGGTGCTCCAGGTTGGGCTTGTGAGCCGTCACGTCAGCGTCAAACGTCTGCAAACACGTCACACAACATACCGTTCACACATAGGTTAATGTCAGGTTCACAAATAAAACAAAACAAATTACATTACAGCCAAGTTATTCACTGGTTTGGTTAAACACCAAGAGTACAAGAAACAGGCAGTACACCACAACGGTATCATGCTAAAATAAGCGATATATAAGCTCTGATCCCATGTAGTGAGGATAACAAGCAACGATTACTCATAACTTACATGAGTATAACACACCAGTTGGCCTGTCGCGCCAATGTTACCACAACATGTCCACCCACCCTGTAGGTCCCCAATGTTACCACAACATGTCCACCCACCCTGTAGGTCGCCAATGTTACCACAACATGTCCACCCACCCTGTAGGTCGCCAATGTTACCACAACATGTCCACTCACCCTGTAGGTCGCCAATGTTACCACAACATGTCCACCCACCTTGTAGGTCGCCAATGTTACCACAACATGTCCACCAACCCTGTAGGTCGCCAATGTTACCACAACATGTCCACCCACCCTGTAGGTCGCCAATGTTACCACAACATGTCCACCCACCCTGTAGGTCGCCAATGTTACCACAACATGTCCACCCACCCTGTAGGTCGCCAATGTTACCACAACATGTCCACCCACCCTGTAGGTCGCCAATTATACCACAACATATCCACCCACCCAGTAGGTCGCCAATGTTACCACAACATGTCCACCCACCCTGTAGGTCGCCAATGTTACCACAACATGTCCACCCACCCTGTAGGTCGCCAATGTTACCACAACATGTCCACCCACCCTGTAGGTCGCCAATGTTACCACAACATGTCCACCAACCCTGTAGGTCGCCAATGTTACCACAACATGTCCACCCACCCTGTAGGTCGCCAAGGTTACCACAACATGTCCACTCACCCTGTAGGTCTCCAGTTGTTTGACTTTGGCCAGGAGGTCAGGTTTCAGTCCTGCCTCCGACCTGACCTTGACCTCGACCTCCTTGAGCCACTGTGAGAGGCTGTCATAGAGCTCATCATATCCCTGCCACTGCGTCATGCACTGCTCCAACTTGGCCCTGCAACAGCCACAACACCAAGGTATACACACTCTGTTACATCCAAATAGGTTTTACCCAAATATGGTTCAATTTTTGATTCACTTGGACTCCATCAGCGCCTTATTAACTTGGGCAGCTCACTTGGGCTCCATCGGAGTGCTTAATCAGAGTGGCCAACTCACTTTGGTTCCACCAGAGTGCGTACTTAACTAACTTAGACTCCATCAGTCCATTAACTTAGACTCCATCAGAGCGCGTAATGAGCTCACTGCGACTCCATCAGGATAATTAATTAACTCACTTAAACTAGACCAGAGTGCTTAATTAACTCGCTTAGCCTCCATCAGGGTATTTCATTAACTCACTTAGACTCTATCAGAGTGCTTAATTAACTCAATTAGACTCCATCTATGCTTAATTAACTCACTTAGACTCCAGCAGTGCTTAATTAACTCACTTGGACTCCATCAGAGTGTCCACGACGCCGCGCAAGTCGAGCTGCGCGCGCTGCTTGCTCTCCTCCAGGCGCACTCTCTGTTGGGTAGAGGGCGCCACCGTCTTGAGGAGCTCTGCCTTCTGGGCGGTGACCTCTGCCTTCTGCTCGCCCTCGCCGACCGACTCGAGCAGCTCCTTCAGGGTGGACATCTTGGCCTCGATGCTGTACTTGTCCCCGGAGAGGTCGGCCGACCACTGCGCCTTGTCCCTGACGGCCGCCAGCCACCGCTCCTGGTCCTCGCGAGCCTCCTCAAACCGCTGCTCCAGCGCCGTCGCCAGGCTCTCCGTCACCTGGCAACGCGAGGGGACGAGGACATGAGTGTGTTGTAGGCCACCTTTGTGCACACACAGAACTAAAGTCTCGAGGGTCGTGGAACCTCCCGGGACGGTGAAGGATAAATGGGCGAGAACTACCCCAGATATACCCCAGATACACCCCAGATCTACCCCAGATCTACCCCAGATATACCCCAGATATACCCCAGATCTACCCCAGATATACCCCAGATATACCCCAGATCTACCCCAGATATACCCCAGATATACCCCAGATCTACCCCAGATATACCCCAGATATACCCCAGATCTACCCCAGGTTAGCTCATCATGCCCGGAAACGAACACAGAACCTATTGGCCAGGGAGACTCCGGGTAACGGGTGGGCTCAGAGGTGGCCGAGGTGGGTAAACAACACCGCATAAAGGCGGGTAATCATTCAGCAGTTACTCCAGCAGACATTTAAGCAAACCAAAATTCATCCTGTTAATGAACGGCCGTCACTGGTTCCTACCTTGGTTGCCTTGTGCTGCGCGGTGTCAAACTTCTTGTTGAGGACGGAGACGTCCTTGGTGAGTGAGATGACGTCAGTGGACTGGGCACGTGACCCCAGCTGATCCAGACGGGCCTCCAGCTCAACCACGTGTTCCAGGTGGGTCTCCAGCTCCCCCGACAACAACTACAGGCAGAAGGGAAATCACAAGTTGGTGTTTTAGCAAACACAAGGGCCAAACTGGGCCAAGAGACTTCCAGGGACCATGACATGGGGACGAATAAACCTTGCCCCAGATGATTCGTACCCGCGACATGCTGTCTCCAGGGCCCGTAAGTTCGAAACGGCCGGGGCCAAATATTTCGCCCCGCTCCATGCTAAAGTCCTACTCTAGGGCGAAATAATTTGCTCCGGCCGTTTCGAACTTACGGGCCCAGCACAGCTAATCTGAGCTGGATATACTCCCACCATAGACAGAACACAGACATCACAACCAGAGGTCACGGCGGGATGACAGCGCAGAAAGCTACATAACGGGCGTCTCGTCACAATCGTACATTGTCCATGTTAAAGTACACGAAACGGCATCAAAAGCATCCTGCATGACACACAGACTACGTGACCTTGACCTCGGCAAAGGTCACACTGACCTTGGTGGCCTCCAGCCGCCGCACCAGGTCCTCGTCGCTGCCAGAGATGTCGTCTACTTGCGCCAGACGGTCGCGCACCTGGTTAACGAAGGTCATCTCCTGCTGGAGCTCGCCGTCAAGGACGTCTCTCTGACCTTCAAGGTCATGCAGCGTGCTCTCCAGCACGTCCGCCAGCTCCGCGGCACGCGCCAGCTGATCCTGGAGGTGGTGGCGAGACGCCGACAGCGGCGTGACCTCTTGACCCCCATTCAGGGCCTGTAGTGCTGCCATCTTGTGGCAAGAAGTCTCATAAACCTGTTCCATACTCGGTAGTTCATTCTGCAGAGAGAAAAAATTCAAAAAACAAAGCTTTAGTGAGAGTCTATAGATTATTCGTTTGTTTAACTTAATAGTTCTTACGCTTCATCCGCTGGGGAAAACCGAATGGTACTCACCCTATATTTATGACCCCCCCCCCCCCAACCCCATCGGACACACCTATGTACTCACCCTGTACTTCTGGAGCACCCCCCGGACGGCCACCGATTCCCCGAGGTTCTCGGTCCCGTCTTCCAGCTTGGGGATGGTGGCCACCAGCCAGCCGGACACCTCGTCCTGGGCGGTCTGGATCTGCTCCCAGGCCAGCAGCTGCTCCTCCAGCCGCTCCTTGCCGTCTCCCAGATCCTGAAGGTAGGGGGAGAGGAAGGCGTGAGTCATCATTACGGATACAATCAGATCACTATATCGTCGGCATCAGACTGGCAGCAATGCCACGTGTCTTCACAAATTGATCGGTTTACAGAAATGAAGGAACCGCCAATAGCACGCCGTGACAGAATGATCGGTTCACAGAGCAGCCAATAGGACACCTTGACACCATGAATTTTCACAGAGCAGCCAATAGGACGCCGTGACACAATGCATGTTCACAGAGCAGCCAATAGCACGCCGTGGCACAATGCACGTTCACAGAGCAGCCAATAGGATGCCGTGACACGATGGTCGATTTACAGAGCAGCGAATAGCACGCCGTGACACAATGAACGTTCACAGAGCAGCCAATAGGATGCCGTGACACAATGATCGGTTCACAAAGCAGCCAGTGGGACGCCGTGACACAATGATCGGTTAACAAAGCAGCCAGTGGGACGCGGTGACACAATGATCGGTTCACAAAGCAGCCAGTGGGACGCCGTGACACAGTGATCGGTTCACAAAGCAGCCAGTGGGACGCCGTGACAGAGTGATCGGTTCACAAAGCAGCCAGTTGGACGCCGTGACGCAATGATCGGTTCACAAAGCAGCCAGTGGGACGCCGTGACACAGTGATCGGTTCACAAAGCAGCCAGTGGGACGCCGTGACGCAATGATCGGTTCACAAAGCAGCCAGTGGGACGCCGTGACGCAATGATCGGTTCACAAAGCAGCCAGTGGGACGCCGTGACACAATGATCGGTTCACAAAGCAGCCAGTGGGACGCCGTGACACAATGATTGGTTCACAAAGCAGCCAGTGGGACGCGGTGACACAGTGATCGGTTCACAAAGCAGCCAGTGGGACGCCGTGACACAATGATCGGTTCACAAAGCAGCCAGTGGGACGCGGTGACACAGTGATCGGTTCACAAAGCAGCCAGTGGGACGCGGTGACACAATGATCGGTTCACAAAGCAGCCAGTGGGACGCCGTGACGCAATGATCGGTTCACAAAGCAGCCAGTGGGACGCCGTGACGCAATGATCGGTTCACAAAGCAGCCAGTGGGACGCCGTGACACAATGATCGGTTCACAAAGCAGCCAGTGGGACGCCGTGACGCAATGATCGGTTCACAAAGCAGCCAGTCGGACGCCGTGACACAATGATCGGTTCACAAAGCAGCCAGTGGGACGCCGTGACACAGTGATCGGTTCACAAAGCAGCCAGTGGGACGCCGTGACGCAATGATCGGTTCACAAAGCAGCCAGTGGGACGCCGTGACGCAATGATCGGTTCACAAAGCAGCCAGTGGGACGCCGTGACACAATGATCGGTTCACAAAGCAGCCAGTGGGACGCCGTGACACAATGATTGGTTCACAAAGCAGCCAGTGGGACGCGGTGACACAGTGATCGGTTCACAAAGCAGCCAGTGGGACGCCGTGACACAGTGATCGGTTCACAAAGCAGCCAGTGGGACGCCGTGACACAGTGATCGGTTCACAAAGCAGCCAGTGGGACGCGGTGACACAGTGATCGGTTCACAAAGCAGCCAGTGGGACGCCGTGACACAGTGATCGGTTCACAAAGCAGCCAGTGGGACGCCGTGACACAGTGATCGGTTCACAAAGCAGCCAGTGGGACGCCGTGACACAGTGATCGGTTCACAAAGCAGCCAGTGGGACGCCGTGACACAGTGATCGGTTCACAAAGCAGCCAGTGGGACGCCGTGACGCAATGATCGGTTCACAAAGCAGCCAGTGGGACGCCGTGACGCAATGATCGGTTCACAAAGCAGCCAGTGGGACGCCGTGACACAATGATCGGTTCACAAAGCAGCCAGTGGGACGCCGTGACACAATGATTGGTTCACAAAGCAGCCAGTGGGACGCGGTGACACAGTGATCGGTTCACAAAGCAGCCAGTGGGACGCCGTGACACAGTGATCGGTTCACAAAGCAGCCAGTGGGACGCCGTGACACAGTGATCGGTTCACAAAGCAGCCAGTGGGACGCGGTGACACAGTGATCGGTTCACAAAGCAGCCAGTGGGACGCCGTGACACAGTGATCGGTTCACAAAGCAGCCAGTGGGACGCCGTGACACAGTGATCGGTTCACAAAGCAGCCAGTGGGACGCCGTGACACAGTGATCGGTTCACAAAGCAGCCAGTGGGACGCGGTGACACAGTGATCGGTTCACAAAGCAGCCAGTGGGACGCCGTGACGCAATGATCGGTTCACAAAGCAGCCAGTGGGACGCCGTGACACAGTGATCGGTTCACAAAGCAGCCAGTGGGACGCCGTGACGCAATGATCGGTTCACAAAGCAGCCAGTGGGACGCCGTGACGCAATGATCGGTTCACAAAGCAGCCAGTGGGACGCCGTGACGCAATGATCGGTTCACAAAGCAGCCAGTGGGACGCCGTGACGCAATGATCGGTTCACAAAGCAGCCAGTGGGACGCCGTGACACAATGATCGGTTCACAAAGCAGCCAGTGGGACGCCGTGACGCAATGATCGGTTCACAAAGCAGCCAGTGGGACGCCGTGACACAATGATCGGTTCACAAAGCAGCCAGTGGGACGCCGTGACACAGTGATCGGTTCACAAAGCAGCCAGTGGGACGCGGTGACACAATGATCGGTTCACAAAGCAGCCAGTGGGACGCCGTGACGCAATGATCGGTTCACAAAGCAGCCAGTGGGACGCCGTGACGCAATGATCGGTTCACAAAGCAGCCAGTGGGACGCCGTGACACAATGATCGGTTCACAAAGCAGCCAGTGGGACGCCGTGACGCAATGATCGGTTCACAAAGCAGCCAGTCGGACGCCGTGACACAATGATCGGTTCACAAAGCAGCCAGTGGGACGCCGTGACACAGTGATCGGTTCACAAAGCAGCCAGTGGGACGCCGTGACGCAATGATCGGTTCACAAAGCAGCCAGTGGGACGCCGTGACGCAATGATCGGTTCACAAAGCAGCCAGTGGGACGCCGTGACGCAATGATCGGTTCACAAAGCAGCCAGTGGGACGCCGTGACACAATGATCGGTTCACAAAGCAGCCAGTGGGACGCCGTGACACAATGATTGGTTCACAAAGCAGCCAGTGGGACGCGGTGACACAGTGATCGGTTCACAAAGCAGCCAGTGGGACGCCGTGACACAGTGATCGGTTCACAAAGCAGCCAGTGGGACGCCGTGACACAGTGATCGGTTCACAAGCAGCCAGTGGGACGCCGTGACGCAATGGTCGGTTCACAAAGCAGCCAGTGGGACGCCGTGACACAGTGATCGGTTCACAAAGCAGCCAGTGGGACGCGGTGACACAGTGATCGGTTCACAAAGCAGCCAGTGGGACGCCGTGACACAGTGATCGGTTCACAAAGCAGCCAGTGGGACGCCGTGACACAGTGATCGGTTCACAAAGCAGCCAGTGGGACGCCGTGACACAGTGATCGGTTCACAAAGCAGCCAGTGGGACGCGGTGACACAGTGATCGGTTCACAAAGCAGCCAGTGGGACGCCGTGACGCAATGATCGGTTCACAAAGCAGCCAGTGGGACGCCGTGACACAGTGATCGGTTCACAAAGCAGCCAGTGGGACGCCGTGACGCAATGATCGGTTCACAAAGCAGCCAGTGGGACGCCGTGACGCAATGATCGGTTCACAAAGCAGCCAGTGGGACGCCGTGACGCAATGATCGGTTCACAAAGCAGCCAGTGGGACGCCGTGACGCAATGATCGGTTCACAAAGCAGCCAGTCGGACGCCGTGACACAATGATCGGTTCACAAAGCAGCCAGTGGGACGCCGTGACGCAATGATCGGTTCACAAAGCAGCCAGTGGGACGCCGTGACACAATGATCGGTTCACAAAGCAGCCAGTGGGACGCCGTGACACAGTGATCGGTTCACAAAGCAGCCAGTGGGACGCCGTGACACAATGATCGGTTCACAAAGCAGCCAGTGGGACGCCGTGACACAGTGATCGGTTCACAAAGCAGCCAGTGGGACGCCGTGACACAATGATCGGTTCACAGAAATGAAGGAGCAGACAATATGATGAGGTGAAAGAGCCAGACTGACCTGTTGTGCCACTTGCCACTTGTTTCCCAGACTCTGTATCTCATCGTGCAGGGGCCTAGTGTCAAACTGCGGCAGGGCGCGCACCTCCTGCAGCAGGTGCTGCCCCCTGGTGACCACGTGGTCCATCTGACGCTGCTGCCCATGCAGGTCCAAATCGGCGGTCTGAAAACACCAGCGACAGCATAAAGTGGAGGGAAGCAAATGCGGACATACACTACCCAACGCGATATGCTCAAGTACTAACGTTCAACGTGTGCCTAAGATGGCGTGAGCAATGCGGAAACAAACTCATGTGATAAAAAACGAAGAGGTAACATGAATATGTTCAGGTACAAGCGTTCCACGTGAGCTGAAGTTTGTGATAAAAAGGTGTCTTGAGAGATTGAGAGGAGCAGGCTTTGTGATAAAAAGGTGTCTTGAGAGATTGAGAGGAGCACGCTTTGTGATAAAAAGGCGTCTTGAGAGATTGAGAGGGGCATACTTTGTACTACCGACCTTGAACTTATTGAGGTTGTCCTTGACGTCAGCCTTGTCCTGGAAGTGGAGGTCCTGTGACGTCACAGGGTGCACGTTGGCCAGGATCTTGTTGACCGCCATCTTGGCCTCGTTGTACTGCTGCCACGTGGTAATGACGGTGGTCACGTGGTGGCGACGCTCGCTGATCAGCACCTGAGTCGTCTCCCACAGCGTCTCGACTTCGCCCAGCACGCCCTGCGTCTGGGTCACGTGCACGGGGTCAGAGGTCAGCAGCTGGCGACCGAGCTCCCGAAACTCCTCATACTGAGGAATCTCGTTCTCGAGCTGGTCTTCCGCGACCTTGACCTCTCGTTCCAGGGACTCGACCCCATCCAAGGTCGAGTCCTTGACCTTGGCGTTTGTGACTTTGTCCCGGATGTCAGCGATAGCACCGCTGAATCCATCTCTAAGCGTCTCAAAGTTCTGTCTGACGGAGGTCACCTGATCCAGATGACCTTTCCTTTGAGACAAGGACGTCGTCGTCTTGCTGAGCAAGGTCGTCAGCGACTGGATCTCCGTCTGAAAGTACATCGTCCTCTGGCTCGACCTGTCCTTGATCGTCATCCGGGACTCCGACATCAGACGCTCAAGGTCATCGCGCTTCTCGACCCACTGGCCGACCAGGTCGCGGACCTGACCCAGCTCCTGATCCAGACGCTCAAGGGCGTCTGGCGACAGATCCGGGGAGTCGGCCTTCTGGTTGAGCGCCTTCAGCTTGCCCTGAGCCTCCCTCTGGAGGGCGGTGAACTGCCGCCACTGGCCGCAGAGCTGGATGCGCAGGGAGATCAGGTCCCGGGTGCTGTTGAAGTCCTGTTGCAGGTGGTCCAGGTGGTCCGCCAGTAACTGACGGTCTATGTCGCTGCAGGACGGGCTCAGCCGCTCCACCTCAGAGATCACGTGGTTCATGGCGGCATCCTGCTTGTTAAAGTCCTCCTTCATCCTCTGTAAAAAGTAACAACAACCAGCAATGAAAGGTTTACTGATAAGACACACATCATTCAAATGGCCCGTCGAGCTTCGCCGATGATGGTATGATTCAACATTCAGACCAAAGACACGTGGTTGTAACCACTTACACCGAGAGACTGAATCATTCACAAGATTATACCTAAATATTGTCCTATCCTTTGTACCGTTGTGTACACCGTTACGTGTACATTTAAGCCAGGAAATAAACTATTAGGCCCGTTTGCTATGCACACGAGGGCGAAAAAATCGGTCAAAGAATCTCCGGGGACAACGAATGATTTGGATGAAGCATGCCCAAGACTGATCGCCCAGACTGGGTTTAGAACCAGGGGGCTAGCCTGGACACGGCCACTTCACACACCTGTAGTTTGACTTCAGTGTCCTCCACCTCGTCACTGTAGATCTCGTTCCACTTCTGGAGCCGTTTCTTGGTCTCCATCAGCCACTTCTCCAGCCCGTGGAAGCCCTCCCAGAACGTCCTCCTCTCCACGGCGGCCTCACTCAGGACGTCGATCCGCTGAGACAGGCGGGTTCTGAGGTCCGCCCACGTGGTTGCCATGGCGCCCTGCTGGGCGGCCACGTCCCCGGCCCCGACGGGACCCAGGGATGGAGCCAGCTGGTCGGCCAGGCGCTCCAGGGTAGCGGGGTCACCCTCGTGACGCTTCAGCAACTCCTGCAGAGCCTGAAACACAAACAAGTCAAGAGCATAAATAATATGCTGAGATTCTAATTATTGTCTACATGTAAATTACTATTAATATCTAGGTTTATATTTTAATTCATATTCCTAATAATATCTATATATAATTTAAATTCATGTTAGTATCGAGTTTTATATTTACAAAAAATATAAGTTTTATACTTAAATATGCCCCGGTATACCCCGCATTGCCCCAGTAGGCTGTATTGCCCCCGTAACCTGTATTTGCCCCAGTACCCTCTATTGCCCCAGTACCCCGCATTGCCCCAGTAGCCTGTATTACCCCAGTAGCCTGCATTGCTCCAGTACCCAGTATTATCCCAGTACCCCGCATTGCCTCAGTAGACTGTATTGCCCCCGTAACCTGTACTTGCCCCAGTACCCTGTATTGCCTCAGTACCCCGTATTGCCCCAGTACCCCGTATTGCCCCAGTACCCTGTATTGCCCCCAGTACCATGCATTGGTCTAGTTATTGCCTCAGAACCCTGTATTGCCCCCAGTACCATGCATTGCTCTAGTTATTGCCCCAGTACCCTGTATTTGTCGAGGTCCCGCTCCACGGCGCTCAGCTCCACGGCGTTCACATCCCGGTCCTCGGCCAGCGTGCTGGTGACGTCACGGATGACGAGGTCCAAGCTCTCGGTTTGTTCCTGGTACGTCCGCCAGGTGTCCACCGCCGTCTGGGCGCGCAACATCCTGGCCTCTGTGTCGGCGATCAGGGCGTCCCAACGCGTCTGCAGCGAGGACAGCTCGCCCGCCACGCCCGGCTTGTCCGCCAGGTGGCCAGCCTCGGTCTGGAGGTTGTCGAATATGTCTTGGTGCTCGCTGCGTTCGGACAGCACAGCCTGTGAGGGAAAGGCAACACGATATCACGACCCCGTCCACAGACGCTCTTTGGGGACGCACTACCATTCATGGTCGGCTATCAATGGTAACGAGGCGAGCATTACCTGGTTAATTCGCTGTTGTAAACCTCCAAAAATACATGATGTTTAAACAAAATGGTACCGATACAGAGAGGCAACAAAAGTACGAAAACCCTTTCGTATTATTCTGTTGCTATAACTGGCGAGAACCTACAATAACCTACAGTGCTTCAAGTGTATGTAATGTCCATTACTTGAACAATTACGGCGACCCTCGGTTAACAAATACATAATGAAACCGTTCCATAATGAGTTTCAGGGAGATCCAATATCTGTAAGGACTCGGCCAGACAGCGCCTGCACCCATAGCTCACCAGGAGGCGCGCGTGTTGGGCTTCCGCGTCCTGGAGATTGGTGAACTTGGCGTCCCTCTCCTCGTCCAGCGTCCGCTCGGCCGCCTCGAGCCAGGGAACCAGCTGCTGCACGTCCGCCTGGTACTGGTTCCAGTGCGTGACGTCACCGGAGAGAGCCTCGCTCTCGCGCTTGGCGCTGCGACAGAGACCCTCCCAGCGACGCCGGGCGTTGGCCAGCTTGGTCTTGACCTGGGATGTCTCGCGTGACCGCAGCTCCGCAGTCAACTCCTTCCCGGCATGCTCCAGGCGCTCCAAGACCGCGTGGTTGTCAAAGGTGTCGCCACAGACCACCTGCGGGCGATAATTGAGATGTGAAATAAAGAAAAAAAATCTTTTAGGCCCGGTTTGAGCACGCGATGGCTAAATTATACCAAGGAACTTCCAGGAACAATAAACGATTTGCATTAAGATTAGGATTAAATCGCCCAGACAGCCTTTCGAACAAGCGACAAAGATGGCCGGATATATCTATCGGATAGTACTCAACACAACATGTCCCAACTTTACAGTTACAACCATGCCTACGGGTCAGACAATGTGTTCGGATGCTGACCTTGGCCTTGTCAAACTTCTCATCTGGAGCTGATTCGCTCTTCTGGATCAGCTTCAGCGCCTCCTCCTGCCGGTCCATCCAGCCGGAGAAGGACTCCATGCTCTCGTAGAAGGCAGTCCACCTCTGGTCTGCCTCCTGCAGCTCCTCCACGCGTAAGTTGGTTTGCATCCGGAGCTGGTCCACCCGGCTCCTGATCCCGGCAGCCTCGTTCTGAAGCTCCTCCTGTCTGGGCTCGCTGGCCGTCGTCTGAAGGACGGAACCCATGTCCTCCAGCATCTGCGTCTCCGGATCTAACTCACCAACGCTGGCAAGGATGCTCTGAAAAAAAGACAACACAATCAATATTCCCATAATAGCCTTGTAAAGTCAATGAAATGAGATTCTTTTCAAGTCTATAAAGTCACCGTTTACCAGACTCTATAATATTATGATAAACATATAATGCCTAAAGACAACTGGAAGTGGTCTCTCTGACGGCCAGTGGTCTAAGAATACAGTGAAATGAACGACAGCGGCAGGCCCCAGCCCCCCGGTCAACACACACCTGTCTGATCTGTAACTCCTTCTGTATCATCTCCTGGCCGCCAGGTGGCACTGCCCTCCCAGCCTCCTTCTCGGCTTTGCGCAGGGATTCCGTAGTCGCTGTTTTCTTCTTCTCGTACTCTTCCCATCGCAGCAGGTTTTCCTGAAGTGAGAAGGGATGGATAGATGGATGGATGAAATCATGGACCGGTTCTAGCGACAGGTGCGGGCTGAACCCACAAAAAACAATCTAAAGTGCTGGGTGGTTACATAGACTGTGACGCGTACCTTGAGTGCCTTGTACTTTAGATCTAAAGCGCTGGGAGGTTACATAGACTGATGCGTACCTTGAGTGCCTTGTACTTTAGATCTAAAGCGCTGGGAGGTTACATAGACTGATGCATACCTTGAGTGCCTTGTACTTTAGATCTAAAGCGCTGGGAGGTTACATAGACTGTGACACGTACCCTGAGTGCCTTGTACTTTAGATCTAAAGCGCTGGGAGGTTACATAGACTGATGCGTACCCTGAGTGCCTTGTACTTTAGATCTAAAGCGCTGGGAGGTTACATAGACTGATGCGTACCTTGAGTGCCTTGTACTTTAGATCTAAAGCGTTGGGAGGTTACATAGACTGTGACGCGTACCTTGAGTGCCTTGTACTTCAGATCTAAAGCGCTGGGAGGTTACATAGACTGATGCGTACCTTGAGTGCCTTGTACTTCAGATCTAAAGCGTTGGGAGGTTACATAGACTGTGACGCGTACCCTGAGTGCCTTGTACTTTAGATCTAAAGCGCTGGGAGGTTACATAGACTGATGCGTACCTTGAGTGCCTTGTACTTTAGATCTAAAGCGCTGGGAGGTTACATAGAATGATGCGTACCTTGAGTGCCTTGTACTTTAGATCTAAAGCGCTGGGAGGTTACATAGACTGTGACGCATACCCTGAGTGCCTTGTACTTTAGATCTAAAGCGCTGGGAGGTTACATAGACTGATGCGTACCTTGAGTGCCTTGTACTTTAGATCTAAAGCGCTGGGAGGTTACATAGAATGATGCGTACCTTGAGTGCCTTGTACTTTAGATCTAAAGCGCTGGGAGGTTACATAGAATGATGCGTACCTTGAGTGCCTTGTACTTTAGATCTAAAGCGCTGGGAGGTTACATAGACTGTGACGCATACCCTGAGTGCCTTGTACTTTAGATCTAAAGCGCTGGGAGGTTACATAGACTGATGCGTACCTTGAGTGCCTTGTACTTCAGATCTAAAGCGCTGGGAGGTTACATAGAATGATGCGTACCTTGAGTGCCTTGTACTTTAGATCTAAAGCGCTGGGAGGTTACATAGACTGTGACGCATACCCTGAGTGCCTTGTACTTTAGATCTAAAGCGCTGGGAGGTTACATAGACTGATGCGTACCTTGAGTGCCTTGTACTTTAGATCTAAAGCGCTGGGAGGTTACATAGACTGATGCGTACCTTGAGTGCCTTGTACTTTAGATCTAAAGCGCTGGGAGGTTACATAGAATGATGCGTACCTTGAGTGCCTTGTACTTTAGATCTAAAGCGCTGGGAGGTTACATAGAATGATGCGTACCTTGAGTGCCTTGTACTTTAGATCTAAAGCGCTGGGAGGTTACATAGACTGTGACGCATACCCTGAGTGCCTTGTACTTTAGATCTAAAGCGCTGGGAGGTTACATAGACTGATGCGTACCTTGAGTGCCTTGTACTTCAGATCTAAAGCGCTGGGAGGTTACATAGAATGATGCGTACCTTGAGTGCCTTGTACTTTAGATCTAAAGCGCTGGGAGGTTACATAGACTGTGACGCGTACCTTGAGTGCCTTGTACTTCAGATCTAAAGCGCTGGGAGGTTACATAGACTGATGCGTACCTTGAGTGCCTTGTACTTCAGATCTAAAGCGCTAGAAGGTTACATAGACTGATGCGTACCTTGAGTGCCTTGTACTATAGATCTAAAGCGCTGGGAGGTTACATAGACTGATGCGTACCTTGAGTGCCTTGTACTTCAGATCTAAAGCGCTGGGAGGTTACATAAACTGTGACGCGTACCTTGAGTGCCTTGTACTTTAGATCTAAAGCGCTGGGAGGTTACATAGACTGTGACGCGTACCCTGAGTGCCTTGTACTTTAGATCTAAAGCGCTAGAAGGTTACATAGACTGATGCGTACCTTGAGTGCCTTGTACTTTAGATCTAAAGCGCTGGGAGGTTACATAGACTGCGACGCGTACCTTGAGTGCCTTGTACTATAGATCTAAAGCGCTGGGAGGTTACATAGACTGATGCGTACCTTGAGTGCCTTGTACTTCAGATCTAAAGCGCTGGGAGGTTACATAGACTGATGCGTACCTTGAGTGCCTTGTACTTTAGATCTAAAGCGCTGGGAGGTTACATAGACTGTGACGCGTACCCTGAGTGCCTTGTACTTTAGATCTAAAGCGCTAGAAGGTTACATAGACTGATGCGTACCTTGAGTGCCTTGTACTTTAGATCTAAAGCGCTGGGAGGTTACATAGACTGCGACGCGTACCTTGAGCGCCTTGTACTTTAGATCTAAAGCGCTGGAAGGTTACATAGACTGTGACGCGTACCTTGAGTGCCTTGTACTTTAGATCTAAAGCGCTAGAAGGTTACATAGACTGTGACGCGTACCCTGAGTGCCTTGTACTTTAGATCTAAAGCGCTGGGAGGTTACATAGACTGACGCGTACCTTGAGTGCCTTGTACTTTAGATCTAAAGCGCTGAGAGGTTACATAAACTGTGACGCGTACCTTGAGTGCCTTGTACTTTAGATCTAAAGCGCTGGGTGGTTACATAGACTGTGACGTGTACCTTGAGTGCCTTGTACTTTAAATCTAAAGCGCTAGAAGGTTACATAGAGTGTGACGTGTACCTTGAGCGCCTTGTACTTTAAATCTAAAGCGCTAGAAGGTTACATAGAGTGAGACGTGTACCTTGAGCGCCTTGTACTTCTCCAGCGCGCGGCCCTCCGTGCCCTTCATAAGGTCATCCAGCTCCCGGGTCAGGTCCGCCACGAAGGGCAAAGCCTGATTGTCCTCAGACAGAGTCTGGCCACGTGTGATCTCCGCGAGAATCTCGGGCTTCATGTTGTCAAGGCGATGGAGCACCGACTGAAGCACAGAAGCAGCCAATTCGAGGAATTACTATCTATACAAACATTGCCACAATAACACTGACCCGCTCCGCTCTACTGACCATACGTCTAATATTAATTCATTTCCCCGACACTTATTTTTTGCTTGGCGTACACTACTTGCATATCAATATTAGATATATTCAACCGTTTATTGGATATACAAGATAACATCTAAAAGTGTCGCAATCGTAATAAAGAGACAGACACTGAAATGTACTACGCTCTTAAACCAGCTCTAAAGTCCTGTCTCACCTCCTGCTCCTCCACCATCACCTTGACCGACTCAAGGTCATCCCAGGGCACGTCGTGCTTGACCTTCTCCTCCGTCTCCTGCAGGAAGCCCACCGTCTGCTCGGCGGCGTCCCGGTAGTCATAGCAGCGGATGACGATGGAGGACTTGGTGGTGGTGATTTCGATGGCGGGCATGAGCTGCTGGTATCTGAGGAGGATGCCGGCGAGACGTTGGTCCTCGCGGTCCGTGTCCGGGCCGGGGGAGGTCCCCTGGAACCCCTCCATGGCCTGCCGCAGCCACCGGGCATCCTCCCCGTGACGGTCGATCTCCTCCACGATGTGCTGCAAGGGGACATAATGTGATCATGTACAAGGCATATACATATGCATAGGTGTCAGTTGGAAGTCCCAAGACCAGGGCGATAGTAACAGCAATCGAACGACTTTATTATCTGCTAGTCGAAAAGAACTACGGCAGTGTAATGTGCGTGATTAAATTACGACGCAAGTTGTAAGTCGTAATCTTGATGATGACGTCGTAGGCTATCACGTGGGCGATGACGTGGGCGATGACGTAGGCGATGACGTAGGCGATGACGTAGGCGATGACGTAGGCGATGACGTAGGCGATGACGTAGGCGATGACGTAGGCGATGACGTAGGCGATGAGGTATGTGACTTACGTGGAAGCGGTCGACGGTCTCTTTGTACTCCTCGGTGGACAGGGAGTCCATCTCCAGGTCCCGGATGGTGCTCTCACAGTCGTTCATCCAGTCCACAAAGCTGTCAAGTCTGCAGGGGATATTTAAGGTGTAATCCCAGTAACATATCATAGCCAGTCTACAATTCAATGTCTGGTGGAGAGACAGGTTAAACTATAAAATGTGTGCTACCAGAAACATGAAAAGCCCAGTCAACAATGTAGTCATGTTTGGTGGGCCAATATAAGGCACACGAAAGGCTATATGTTTAGTCAACAGGGAGAATCACTGGGTGATAAGTTTACACAAATCCGTAAGACTTAATGAAACCGTAATGGAAGACAGGTTAATTTAAGGCGCTTTGTCGCAAGGTACATTGTTTTAATGTGGTACTATGGACCTGGCGTCAACATCTAGAAATAAGCTCATTCTTATGACAACGGAAGACGACACCAGTGGAAAGGCCCGAGCACTGACCTGCGGTTGTACGCAGACCACTTCTCTGGCAAGTCTTCAAGCAGGAGGCGCATCTCTTCAATCTCCAACTTGAGCGCCTCCCAGCGGCTAAGATCGGTGTTATAGCATTCACGCAGACTGGTGTCGGTGGGGTCAAGGTCCGACATGGCGTCGCTGAGACGCCGCATCTCCCCGAGACATTCCTGGCAAGTAGGGGCAAGACCCGATTCTTGGAAGATCACCTGACGCGGGAAGACGGAAATACATAAACATACACCAACAACATTTTTGTTCTTTTGTTTGGTTTTGATGTACCTTGGCTGGAGGACAGCCTATAGTACGAAATAAACTATCTATCTATCTATACACCGAAAACATAGTGCATTATGTTGTGCTTGATTTACATCAATTATTAAGCAATTTATCTGTTGCATTCAAGGCATCAAAGGGATCAGTTTTCAAATTTCAGTCCAAACACAAAAGTCTAGGCATTTATAACACGTTTCTAAGCCGTTCCGACACGATACGAGGTAAAACTCGACATTTACCAGTTACAGTATATTCACTCAGCGTACACCAAAAGATAAACAGAGCAGGAATCAAAAAGGAAATCATCAATTTTTACAACTTGTTTTGTACAGTGCGGGATGTATTGAAGTAGTGGGTGTCGATAATACAGTGAGTTCTCAGGCAGCGAACTAGACACAGTGAGGGGAGGGGGGAGCAGATATCTATGAAAACATGGAGGAATAGTTGGCTATGTTGATACAGGGTTTGTATAACAGATGTGAAGATTGGAATAGACGACAAGATCATGAAACGTGCGTAAGACAACGAGGTGACATTTCTAATGCTATTCGGGTATTGTTTCGTGCACTTACTGGCTGGAAAGCTTTGCAAGTCTAAAAACAAAAATAATCACTGACTTAAGAACTAAGTCTTTCAATATCACGACCCGATATTGAAAGCAGAACACGCTTACACTCTCGCTTCAGTTTGCAATACTGGGCAACGGTTCAGTTTACGATTCGCTTTAACATGCAACTATCGTGCCATCTGCAGACCTGAAGCAGTCAACAGAAACAAGACACGGACACGACAACTTCAGGTAAAGCACAATTCCATTGAATAAACTGACAGGGTTGTGTAAAGGCTAACACCCAGATTTGTGTACTGTGAAAGATACGAGAGTCTCCAGTCTACTTGCCTTGTGTTTCCTCAGTATTTCTTTGAGGTTCGTTTTTTGTTCGTAAGCCAGTTTCTGCTGACTCAGCGTTTCTTCGGCCTTCTCGACATTTGTGATAAAGGTTCGCTCCACGACCTCGAACTGCAGCCGCACCAGCCGCAGTGGCGCCTCCTGCCGGATCTCCTACAGTACGGATTTCAATGAATAATATATCGTAAGCCACATGTTGCAAAACAAAAATGTGTTAAATCCTTATTATGACACTCAAATATCCATCTATAACAACTATTTAAAAATAGGCAAGTATGGCCTTTGGTTTTACAGCAAGCAGATATGGCCTTTGGTTTTACAGCAAGCAGATACGACCAATTGGTCGTCTGAAATATTACAATTAGTATATATCAGAGAAATATGATTCTTGGAAAGGAGTTAAAAAGACATCCTTGAAAGCCTTGTCAACAATAAAACTCTTTTAAAACTCTCAGCCTGGCCTCAAGCGAAGCCTTTATGATTACAGCTTCAGAAAATTGTCGTTGCATTGTCTGACCCCCATTGCTGACTGACCTTGACCTTGTCGTGGAGCAGTTGGACGCTGGCTTCCAGCTCCTGCCTTTCCTCCTCCTCCACGACATTTGACAACTCCTGACCCGTCTGGGCAAACTCCCGGAACGAACGCTCGTCCACCACCTCGAAGAAGTCCTGCAAAGGTCAGAGAACGCCATGTCAAGGTCATACAGTGTGTCAGGCTGTAGGACAAACCGTGCGTCATGATTAATGCAAAACTAATTCAGTACTAATTTTCAACATAGTTTAAACTATTAAAATAATCTCAATCTTTACCAAAGTTCAAACAATCACAGCCAATAAACAAATCATTTTAAACAATAGACTTCCCATATCGTTGGATCAACCCCCCTGAGATGTCCCTACCCTATGCTGCGCAATGAGCTGCTCCCGGTCCCCGCCCTCCTGGGCCAGCAGGGTCTGGGCCTGGTCTACCCACTGCTCCACGGGGGCCGCCCGGTCCTCCAGCTGCCGCCAGAGCCGCAGGGCCTTCTCCAGCCGCTGTTCCCACTGCTTGGCCAGACTGGCTGTCTCCTGGGGGGGGGGGGGGGGGGATATATATGAAACACACATCACCGTGTGTAAAAGACCGTAGAAAATGTAACCTGGGAAAGTTCTCTTAATTAATTGGTTTTAGTCGGCTTTACATATATATTCTGTTGTTCGATTGTGAAGTGCTTTCAACAGTGCACCGTAGAGCCTAATTTACAACACTCCCTTAGAACATCAAGTGCAGTGTTTACCGGCTTGCATATTCTCAAGACCGGTACGTCTCCATGGCAACCAAACTCACCGGAAACTTCCGGTTAAGGTCTGACATCCGGGTCTCCAGCAGACTGACGTCCATGAGTCGGCTGCCGGACCGCATCACCTTCTGGTAGACTTTGTTCTTGCTCTCTAACATAGACTTGTAGTAGGTGGTCTCCGAGAACAGGGCCTTGTGCTGCTCCAGGCGCTGCTCCACTCTGTTGATGTTCCCGTCGACCCTGTGCGTGGCGACCAGCTCCAAACCCCGCTCCAGCCACTGGTCCAGCTCCCCGATCCCGATCTCCAAGGACTCGATCTGCTGCAGCAAGGATTTGAGCGGCTTGAGCTGGTCCGGGAGCGCCCGCCGCACGTGCACCAGGCGGTCCTTGATGACCTTGAGGTCACCCAGCATCTCGGTGATGGCGGTCTGCGAGCTGTCCTTCACCAGACCCTGCGCCATCTTGGACACGGTCTTAAAGTCCTGCTCCACCTGCTTGTCCTCCGCCAGCGTGCTCTGCAGGGGGAGGGGGAGGGGAGGGGGAGATCATTAACTCTGTAGGGGGTGGGGGCTGTACTGGTGGGGAAAAGGGCCACGGCGATACCATGTCAATATGTCCTGGTGGGGAAAGGGGCACGGCGATACCATGTCAATATGTCCTTTTAAAAAATTACGAAAATTGCTGCATTAACAAAGGCAGATAAATACATTATAGATTAAAGTGACGTCACGGATGACGTCATTACCGGTACCATGATTACGTGATTCTCTTAAATTCTAAGCGACATATACATAAATGATATGGGAGTTAGATGATGGGACACCAATATGGCGGGCTGCAGGGTGACGGTGAGGACTCACGTCCAGTCGCTGGACGTGCTCGCGGACCTCGGTGAAGCTACAGGTGAGGGTGGTGGCCGTGAGCTGCTCGGCAGCCTCCAGCCACTGCCCCAGCCGCCGCACGCCCTGCTGGTACTCCCGCCGCGACCGCTCCACGCCCTCCTCCTGCACGAAGCGGCCGATGTGCCCCTGAAGGTCACTGAAACGCCGCTCGATCATCAACACCTGCTCCTTTATCTCCACGGCAACCTCCGGGCGCACGTTCTCCACCAGGAAGTTGCTGGCGTCCTTGAGCGTTCGGAGTTTCTCGCTCCACTCGTCCATGTTGTCGAAGCAGTCCTGGAAACATCAGTCCCAGAGGCTCCATTAACATGAACATATTTGTGAACAGTAACAAGGTGACACATAAAGCGAGCTCGGGACATCGACTATGTTCATGCCGCTACTGCACATCGAAGGAACTGGTTCCATTGCCTCTATGATAGGAGAGGAAACTATCCATTCTCTATCGTGATTTGTATACACCCAGTGCACAAACATTACCATGCCAACCGAATACAAAAATACATTAAATGTAAACCAGAGAGATACATTATGAAAAAAAGACACGGTTGAAATATTATTATGCCCTAACAACCAGGGTAAATGTGATGTATAAGTACAGAAAAAGACACCAAAGTTTATTCTAAAGTAACTGGTACCAAAGAAACTTCGTTTGCTTGGACTTTGCAAAGATCAAACCGCCGGATTAACAGTAAACATTGTATTATTTGGCAATGTTTAATTATTATTATGATTGTTGAACGACATTAATTTAGTACTAGTAATACCTCTGGCACAGCGTAAGTGATACGTATTAGTCTAAGCTATTGTTTTTAGGTTCAATTTCAATGCTATTTATTTCATTGGTGATTGTAGTTTAGAAGATTCCAGTTTGAGTACATTAATCATTGTTATTGCTAACCACGGGGGCTCTATTATGACTAATTCCTATCAATGGAACATTCCCACACATAAGGGTGTGAAGTTACCAAGCCATTAGTTACTGCACCAACAATAACTTGTTTCAGACTTGTGTGCTTTAAGTAGTTGTCGGTCATTTTATCATATACATGATATAAAGATTCATACACATGATATAAGGGATTCTAGCTGCAGACAATCACTCCACCCACATAGGAATAAGACTAGAGTTCTCAAGGAATCCGTCCACACACGAAAGGTAAAACATTCATGTACGTGAGATAAGATGACGTATGGGATCAAATTGTGAAGGCAAGCGGACTGAACAGGAAGCAAACTTGCACACTTTTCATCATCCCTTTAAGGTGCCGCACAAATATAAAAATATTTCCTCACAATCGTTGCAGCACATGTATATCAGGCAAACTTATAAATAAACGTAATCAAAACAAAAGAAAAATACACAAGAACACCAAAATTGATTTTCCATAACGTTACAATTCCCATGCCGTCCTGGTCAAGTCCACTCGGCACGATTCCAATGTTGAATGTTTGATAAATAACACACCATACTACACCACACTAACATCGTAACGTTGTGAAAAGGCAAGGCAGCTTCACCACCCCGGAGAAGACGTGCGACGCAACATGCCTCAGCTCACTCAGAAGGGGGGAGTAAACTTATGAACTTTTATTTATTACAAGTTATATTATTATATTTATTACAAGTTATATTATTACAAGTCAAGTCGTTCCTGCTTGGGGGACAACCATTCCACGTGATACACTGGCTCAAGGTCAAAAGGGTGAAGGTGCACTATGGGCGTCTCACATCTTCTCTGGGGTTAATACGTGTTTAAGCTTCCAAGAGTTTACTCGACACTACAGACATTGACAATAGACGTTTTTACTCACACTAAAGTGCTTTATCATTGCATTTGTGAGGTTTTCCTGGTGAAAATGATTCATAAACAGCGATGAATGCAATGGAAAAGGTGTCCCTCCTGAACGTCTCAGGGGTATACAGACATACATCAGGGAGGGGTACACATGATCTGATGACGTCATTCCGCCACAACATATCTGAGAGATATGTTGCGCACACGTCACAGACACTGGTCCACTCATGCGGGAGTTCACAGTATAGAACATTAGCCATGAGATTTGTCATTTACTATCTAAAGGGTAAGCATACTCCTGTACTGATAACGTGACGTCATGGAGGCCGATACAGACATGGGCACATCTGTACAGTATGTCTAACTATAAATTTACTTTCTTCATCCTTTACTTGTACATACTATTTATATACTAAAAGCAAGAGGACTTTGTATATGCTACGCCTGCTTTTGAATTTAAAAATTAGAATATGTTTAAACTAAAAGCCAATATACAGATTACCTCATCTATAGTGAAAGAAATATATACATTTATCTATAAATATTTGAATATAAAACATGGTAAACAAATTATGAATTCAACATGCGAAAGACGCAATCATGTTGTGAATAAAAATCAAACTGACATTGATGCAAGCGCCGGACTGCAAAATGGAGAAAAAACTAAAATACAGACTAGAATATTAAAAAAGGACGCACCCCTCGTTGGTCTGGTGACTTCTGCAGCATCTTCTCGGCGTCTGCGAGCCACACGTGGAAGACGTCGACACAGGAGTGATATCGCCGCCAGTACTGCACAGTTTGTTCTACCATCGTCTCCACGCTGACCAACTCGACCTTGACCTTCTTCCAGCGTTCCGTGATGTCATCGAGCGTCTTGTTGACCTGTTCCGCTTCTTGTTTGTCTGATGAGCGCGAGTTTCACGAGATAATATAAACTGTTATTCAGTGGCTTTCATCGCTGATGTGTATCGTGTGAAGGTAGAATTCTGGTATAGTTATCACTTTTAGGACACTTTGAGGCTAAACCTGTGACCAGACACCTCCCCGGACAACGGACTGGGGGGAGATGAAACTTCTTGCAGATGTAGGTATTAGACCTGTTGAAATGGAGCTTGCGTACCAGCTAATCCACGGAGGCTCTCCCTTATGTAAGAGTCATACGCAGCCATAAACATTATTATTATGCCATAATACCATCACGCTATTATTCATATAATGATTCTTACTACTCACAATCCAATCCAATCCAAGCATTCATTGATGACGTCATACATCCCCGAGCCCCTATTAGAGTGCTCCTCCAAGCCCGCCGCCCCACATGATAGAGAAGTGACTTTATACATCCCCACACCTCATATTAGAGTGCTCCTCCAAGCCCGCCGCCCCACATGACAGAGAAGTGACTTTATACATCCCCACACCCCATATTAGAGTGCTCCTCCAAGCCCGCCGCCCCACATGATAGAGAAGTGACTTTATACATCCCCACACCTCATATTAGAGTGCTCCTCCAAGCCCGCCGCCCCACATGATAGAGAAGTGACTTTATACATCCCCACACCCCATATTAGAATGCTCTTCCAAGCCCGCCGCCCCACATGATAGAGAAGTGACTTTATACATCCCCACACCCCATATTAGAATGCTCCTCCAAGCCCGCCGCCCCACATGATAGAGAAGTGACTTTATACATCCCCACACCTCATATTAGAGTGCTCCTCCAAGCCCGCCGCCCCACATGATAGAGAAGTGTCTTTATACATCCCCAGACTCCATATTAGAGTGCTCCTCCAAGCCCGCCGCCCCACATGATAGAGAAGTGACTTTATACATCCCCACACCCCATATTAGAGTGCTCCTCCAAGCCCGCCGCCCCACATGATAGAGAAGTGTCTTTATACATCCCCAGACTCCATATTAGAGTGCTCCTCCAAGCCCGCCGCCCCACATGATAGAGAAGTGACTTTATACATCCCCACACCCCATATTAGAGTGCTCCTCCAAGCCCGCCGCCCCACATGATAGAGAAGTGTCTTTATACATCCCCACACCTCATATTAGAGTGCTCCTCCAAGCCCGCCGCCCCACATGATAGAGAAGTGACTTTATACATCCCCAGACTCCATATTAGAGTGCTCCTCCAAGCCCGCCGCCCGACACAATAGTGACGTTATCTCAGACAAACCCCCGTTGCCAAGGTAACGCTTACCTTTGGAGCTGGTTCGCTTGTAGACGTCTGCTCGGCGCTTACAGTCGAGGTATGTCTGGTCGTACTCCTCGAACAGGCGGCGCGTGTGGACGAACTCCTGGCAACGGCGGGGACAACACAGGACGACAGCAGATTATAACCCACGTGAACGTGAAGGGGAGTCAGCAGTCAGATTGCACGACGGACGGTCGTACGATTCATGAAGGCTTTGTTGGGTAAGTGAGGTGTGTCACATGTTGGGAGGTGGGCAAGATGCCTTTAAGCGAGGCAGCGAACAACCATACTTAAATATTCAAACATTGTAACCTTGGCGAATGTTCCAATTATATAATTTCTTTACTCCAATGAATAAGATCCTAAAACTAAGAGCAAAAAGCAAACTTATGACTACTTATTCCGATCAACGCCGTTAATACACCATCCCCTGCTTGTGTCCCTTCTATACGCGGCACTCGCTGACGCCGCCACAGGTACACTCACCGTATAGTCAGCCAGCATGGCCTCCACTTCCCCTTGGAGTCCATAGCCCACGGACCATGACTGCAGTTTGACCTCTGTCGCCACCAGGAACGCCAGGAGCCGGAACTTGAGTTCCTCGTACTCCAGACGCCGCCGCGTGGAGTCCGACTTGCCGCTCAGCTCCTGAAAGCGGCGATCCATGTCGTCCATTTGACCTCGCGGCAGGATCTGACCCTTGTATGACCCGGTTTTCCGAATGTCGCCGAACTCTCGTCGGTACTGCTCCGATTCCTTGAAGATTTCCTGCAAAGCACATCGCGAGAGACATTAAGAACGCGCAGAGCCTCCCGGTCTCAACGGTTTGCCGGATAACGCCGGAGGAAATTCTGAACTAATCACCCGATTTAACCAAATTCTTTGGATAAATGCATCATATCAGTAAACTATATATGTACTTGCAAATCTTACAAATGGTAAGTATCCTAAATAAAATATGGCAATCTCGCAATCTCTTTTGATGTTATATTGTCACATAGCCTACGCACAATGAGCACACAAAACAGGATTGTGCCATGTACATGTATGCACTTTGGCCAGTGGCCGTTTTCCGCAATAAACTCATTCACACTATAACACAAACGGTACCTTGATCTTGTCGAGCTTGCCCCGGATGTGGTTGGCGGTCTCGCGGTGGTTCTCCGCGTACAAGACCTCGGCCCCGAGCGCCTCCTCGGCCCGGTACAGCCAGTCCCCGACCTCCCCCAGGCGCCCCGGCAGGTTGCTGTCCAGCTTCCACTGCCACACGCGGGTCTGCGCAGACGTGTAGTTCCATCGCTGGGTCAGGTACGTCCACTTGTCCTCGGTGATCACCAGGAACGCCTTCGCGTCGGCCTTGACCTTCAGCCGCTCGTAGACCTGGCAACGCACGCGCAGCTCCTCGCGGAACGAGAGGTATTGCTGCGGAAAGGGGAAGATGAGTTTGGTAAAACTGTACGTTTTGTTGTATCCCGAGGAGGGTGCGGGTTTGGCGACATTGTTGCCAACGGAGGTTACACGTTTTGGGAAACTGTACGTTTTGTTGCATCCCGAGGAGGGTGTGGATGTGGCGACATTGTCCACGAAGGTTACACGTTCTGGGAAACTGTACGTTTGGTTGTATCCCGAGGAGGGTGCGGGTTTGGCGACATTGTCAAAGGAGGTTACACGTTCTGGGAAACTATACTTTCTTTTGCATCCCGAGGAGGTTGCGCGTTTGGCGACATTGTTGTCAACGGAGGTTACACGTTCTGGGAAACTGTGCGTTTGGTTGTATCCCGAGGAGGGTGCGGGTTTGGAGACATTGTCAACGGAGGTTACACGTTCTGGGAAACTGTACGTTTGGTTGTATCCCGAGGAGGGTGCGGGTTTGGCGACATTGTCAAAGGAGGTTACACGTTCTGGGAAACTGTATTTTCTTTTGTATCCCGAGGAGGGTGCGGGTTTGGCGACATTGTCAACGGAGGTTACACGTTCTGGGAAACTATACTTTCTTTTGCATCCCGAGGAGGTTGCGCGTTTGGCGACATTGTTGTCAACGGAGGTTACACGTTCTGGGAAACTGTGCGTTTGGTTGTATCCCGAGGAGGGTGCGGGTTTGGAGACATTGTCAACGGAGGTTACACGTTCTGGGAAACTGTACGTTTGGTTGTATCCCGAGGAGGGTGCGGGTTTGGCGACATTGTCAAAGGAGGTTACACGTTCTGGGAAACTGTATTTTCTTTTGTATCCCGAGGAGGGTGCGGGTTTGGCGACATTGTTGCCAACGGAGGTTACACGTTCTGGTAAACTATATTTTTCTTTGTATACCGAGGTTGCGGGTGTGGCGACAAAGGTCACTTTGCTGTAGGCGGAAGTTACAGGTTCTGGTGAGCTGTACATGTTGTCGTGATCAGGTGGCTGCTCGCGCTGGGAATGCCTCGGATGGACCTGAGAACGGGTCCCGTCGCAATCGTCGCAGTTATTACGGCGACAACCATTGCTTTGTGACACACCAGCGGTGTCTGGAAGAGTTTTACTGGCGTCACTGTTCTGGTTCAAGTCTGTAGCCAACTTCCCCTCACATGGAGCACCTTGGAGCTGCGTCTTACATGGCAGACAAGAGGGGGTTCCCACCGAAGAATAAGACGTTCTAGCCCTACAGCTATTGTCTCTATATAAATCTGGCACACTAGACAGCCCGGTGCCCCCCTGGAGGTCTGACCGCGCATCCCATGCCCCACGTGCCAGCCCAGCACCCATGTGTGGGGTGGGGCGCTCCCTCGGTGGGGTGGGGCGCTCCCTCTGTGGGGTGGGGCGCTCTCTCTGTGGGGTGGGGCGCTCCCTCTGTGGGGTGGGGCGCTCCCTCTGTGGGGTGGGGCGCTCCCTCGGTGGGGTGGGGCGCTCCCTCGGTGGGGTGGGGCGCTCCCTCGGTGGGGTGGGGCGTGCCCCCGTTCGGGTGGGGCGCTCCCTCGGTGGGGTGGGGCGCTCCCTCGGTGGGCTGGGGCGCTCCCTCGGTGGGGTGGGGCGCTCCCTCGGTGGGGTGGGGCGCTCCCTCCTTGGGGTGGGGGGCTCTGCCCCAGTATCATCGCCAGCTGACTCACGGCTAGAGGTGGTATCACCATTACTCTGACAGGGTGGTAGCGTGGTCAGTGGGGCGGTCACACGGGTGTAGACATGGAGACAGCCACATGGGGCCACAACAGGACTGTCACTTGATGCTGACACAGGTTGCTTGCTCTTATGGCAGTCACAGCCGCACCTCGATGCACGCGGCTCCATAGCGACATCGCTCTTATACCGGTCCCATGTTGACGCACGCGGCTCCACAGTGACATCACCACCATACCGGTCCCATGTTGACACACGCGGCTCCATAGCGACATCACCACCATACCGGTCCCATGTTGACAAACGCGGCTCCATAGTGACATCACCACCATACCGGTCCCATGTTGACACACGCGGCTCCATAGCGACATCACCACCATACCGGTCCCATGTTGACACACGCGGCTCCATAGCGACATCGCCACCATACCGGACCCATGTTGACGCACGTGGCTCCATAGCGACATCACCACCGTACCGGTCCCATGTTGACGCACGTGGCTCCATAGCGACATCACCACCATACCGGTCCCATGTTGACGCACGTGGCTCCATAGCGACATCACCACCATACCGGTCCCATGTTGACACACGCGGCTCCATAGCGACATCACCAACACACCGGTTCCATGTTGACGCACGTGGCTCCATAGCGACATCACCACCATACCGGTCCCATGTTGACGCACGTGGCTCCATAGCGACATCACCAACACACCGGTTCCATGTTGACGCACGGGGCTCCACAGCGACATCACCACCGTACCGGTCCCATGTTGACGCACGTGGCTCCATAGCGACATCACCAACACACCGGTTCCATGTTGACGCACGGGGCTCCACAGCGACATCACCACCATACCGGTCCCATGTTGACGCACGTGGCTCCATAGCAACATCTTCACCATACCGGTCCCATGTTGACGCACGTGGCTCCATAGCGACATCACCACCATACCGGTCCCATGTTGACGCACCCGGCTCCATAGCGACATCACCACCATACCGGTCCCATGTTGACGCACGTGGCTCCATAGCGACATCACCAACACACCGGTTCCATGTTGACGCACGGAGCTCCACAGCGACATCACCATACCGGTCCCATGTTGACGCACGTGGCTCCATAGCGACATCACCACCATACCGGTCATATGCACGAGGTTGACTAGCGACATAACGGCCAGTGGCTGATATCGGTGGCCCTCCACCCGTGCCAGAACCAGAGCCACGTGTTGACATGTTCCTCGCGGCCTTGTCGCAACCATCGCTCGCGACCGACTCCATCTTAGCTATAGTTTACGACACCACGTGCAACAGCCTCACTGTCACGTTGTCACGGCACCGGCACTTTAGCGGCAGTGGTAGGAGGCAATGGTCAAGGCCACACGGTGGACGCAGGTCATATCCATATGATGGTCACTTGGTCACTTGGCGGACGGGGATACACCGCCGCGCGCCTTATCCAAAACACACTCCTGACCCACAACCCGGAATCAATAGTGACGGCCACTGTAAGTATAGCACTACAGCCTGTTAATCGTCAAACAGTCAACCGCGTGTGAAAAGAAAACATCTGCCGCGCATACAATAGAAGACAACAACCGGTTGTACAGCCATGTGGGAGGCCTGTGGTCATGCTGTACGTATATTCCCGTACACTGGGCCCGGGAATGGCCGTATGTAGCCCGGACAGACCCGCCATAGTGGGCCGCCATCCACTCATATTCTCACTCATAACGCTGCAACGATCGTTCTGGATCACGAAACCCTCTTCCGCATTAGCTAGGCCCAGTGGCGCGCCTGTCAATCTGGATCACCAGGATCCGGCACATCTAACACAAACCGGAACCCCAGGGAAGCTGGCCGCGTCAGTCCTCGGTGATCTCCAACACTCCAGTCAAGTTAAGGACCCCATCGACATGCACGTCATTAGTCATGATAATATATAGCTCTGTGGCCAGCCACATTGTAATCCGTTTTATCCGTTTCACTAATTTGGAGTTAAAAACATGAAGCTGGCTGTGATCCAGATGGTGAAGGGATCCGGATGGGGCTGAGGACAACTCCAGAAGGACCCCACAAAACACTTCACGCCTGTCCCGTGACCGCGGCTGACAGCGGAGGGTCAATGAACATGTCGACTTGCTCACGGGATCACGTTTCCAGTTTCGCGCCAACCCAGGGATCGCCTAGCCGTCACGTGCGGCCGGAGCAGACGACACCTCCTGTTGCTGGGCGCCACGGGACCCGCGGCCTCACAATGGAGCGCCCTCTGTTGTAAGATGTACACCATCAGTTGTGTATGCTCTATGTGTACCTCGCATGCTAATTATCACAGGGATCAGCAGTATAAAACTTAATTGTGACGCGCGCCGAGCGAAAGGTGTCACAACCCTATCCCAGACTTCAGAGATATGCGACGGGTCAACAGATAACTCGACGCCAGTGGACTATAATGTATAGATATATATATATCTACAAAACATGGCTGGGTTCGCTGGCTGGTTTATATAGTAAAGCGTTGGATGATGGGCACCCTGATAACGCTTACAGTCATTATCCCACACGTAAGGTTTCGTGAAGCCTTATCAGGTGGGCTACAGTGTGGGTTCGTGGTTGTCTGCCTTAAGTCAACAACTCGTGACACGCGAGGAGGGGGTGACAATTCATCCAGGTAAGCGAAGGGGGGGGGGGGCAACTGGCAACTACGCCATCACGGGTAGTGGTTGTTGGGTGGGGTAGGGACGAGGGGCGGGGGTGTGACTGTAACCAAGGCGCTGACTGGGAAGTTAGGTGAGGAGTGAGGCATCTAAGGTCAGAGTCAATTTGTCATGATGTACACATCAATACATGGGGTTAGGAGGAGCCATGTCCCGGGAAACATCCCACGTCTCAAGCAACGATAGACCGTTTATCCGTTTATCTAACCAAGCCAACCTCGTAATCGGTGACTGTCCTCTAATCTTATCACTGACCCACTCCCCCCCCCCCTCCTCACTCACCCCCCCCCCCCCTCCTCACTCACCCACCCCCCACCCCCTCCTCACTCACCTTCCACTCCATAGCCACCGGGAGGGGAATCCAACACATATTATAACTAAAATTATACTATATACTAGAGTCTATAATATAGGTTGGACGTCAATACTAAGTGAGCCATGTGTCGGGGTAACTCCCTTTCATATATACTAATATCATAACCTGACGGTCGTTCTTCCAGGTTATTGTTTCAACATAGTATGACGTATGACTCACGCCTGTGGTAAGTATTGTCAAAAAAGATGGTCTTTGGTTTCCAGTTTCAAAGCTCAAATCAGTGATATCTGAGTAGAGGGGACAAGTCGGGATAGAGGGAGGGGGGACATGATGCAATGGACTCAGTGTGGACACCGTTAACCATATCACACCTTCACCGCTGACACCATCACCACGACGCCTACCTCTACCTCGTGACTCATATTAAGATGCCTCAGATGTTCGAACCATTGCAACCCATCACGATCCACAAACCGTTGTCAAGTGTTCGTCGCCGTCACCAAGGCTACATAATCCGTATCAACGACTGATCCCCCCCCCCCCCACACACACACACCCCAACCCCTCCTCCTCTGGCGTACACATGGGCTGATACTCCAGCCCCATCCTACGCTGTATTGCCGGTTGAATCACACGGGATGTGTTATGGGATCCTCGTAGGGGCGCTATGACAGAGACCCCATACTTCCAGCACCCCACCTGCCCCTCCACAGAAAGCGCCATCAGACGTCCCGGGGTCCGTGTGGGGGGCGTTATGACAGAGACCCCATACTTCCAGCACCCCACCTCCCCCTCCACAGAAAGCGCCATTGGACGTCCCGGGGTCCGTGTGGGGGGCGTTATGACAGAGACCCCATACTTCCAGCACCCCACCTCCCCCTCCACAGAAAGCGCCATTAGACTTCCCGGGGTCCGTGTGGGGGGCGTTATGACAGAGACCCCATACTTCCAGCACCCCACCTCCCCCTCCACAGAAAGCGCCATTAGACTTCCGCGGGGGGGTGGGGGGGGTGGGGGGGGGGGGCGCTATGACATCGCACGTGGTTGCATGCGCTCTCCGTACATTATCCCAAAGACTTCGGTTCATCTTTCCTGTTAGACCCCAGGAAATGGATTATTAGGCTGATATATAGTAAAGGGTTCACGTGAGTCATAAGTGCGCTATGTTAAAAGAAACTTTCGCCCTGACATCGAAGAACGACGCAAAATTTCTTTTAATTAAAACGGTGTAATTGAACACATGGATTGCCCTGGGCGAACCATTAATGAAAGTGAAAAGTAACTTATAACCACCACAGCCTCTCTCCTTACCCTTCTCTCCAGCTGAATCGAAGGCTTTTAGAAAAATAACACCATATACAATAATTAATCATTCCGACAATGATCGCTTCAGTACGTAAAATTCGTGAAGTCCAAGTGGCACTTGTGATCACTAATAGCCTACTTGAAACGTCCAGGAGAGTCAACTTTATAGTCAGCAATCAGAGAGTACTATGAGAGCTTTAGTTTAAACATCGATTTGCTTATATGAAAGACTCAATGCACTCATCAGACCTGAAATGTACATGTCTGCATTCAGCATTAAACTCATTTACCGTTTTACTTTGCAGACTTTGTGAGCAAAAATTGACACGTCTAGACGCCTCACCTTGTACTCGCCCTGCCTGTCATGAACCGGACGGTCCACGACCTTCAGAAGGTCATCCGCCTGGTCCAGCCATTTATGGAGGTCATCGTACTCTCGCTGTTCAGCCTCCGCCGCCTTCGTCGCAGCGTCCACCTGTTTCAGCAACTGGTGTAACAAAGGGCACGGTCATTACCATGGTTACGGAAGCACCGCGTACGATGTACACATTGTAATGGACGCACTGTGAACAGGCTGTAGGTAGCCATGGACACGGCAGGGAGGGGCTACACCTGAGAAGTATCGTTTGAAATCCGGTGGAATCAATAGATCGAAATATAGCAATAACGATGAACTGGAAATGCCATTCAAGCATTAAAAACTAAAAAGGAAAGGGTAAATCAATATCATGGTAACTTAAAGACGAATTAATTGTATTACTGAAGTAAGTAGTATAAGTTTAGTACAATAATCATTAAATGAATCTAAGCTGTGAAAATATAATCTAAGTGAGTAATGAGTTTAATGAGTTTAATGTGTTACGTATGTTTGCGAAGAATAAAACGCAAATGAACAAAAAACACTGTTGTTACAGAGTCAAATGAAACAAATATGTCACATGTTTAAGGACAAAATCAAAAGGGCCATAATATGTAAACTAAAATAAAAAGAAGCAATGATAATATACAAATAAGGCGTTTAATAAAATAGAAGCATTTATAACGGTGAGTGGTAGGGTGAGAACATAACATAACAGCTATAGTTGTACTTTCTTGATCTAGTTTGGCCAAAACATAACGTTCGAGATTAGTTTTGATGTTGGATGAACGCAGAGCGCTGTGCGTTGTTTGGTAGATCTGACAAAACCTACGAAAACGTCAGCCTAAGTTACGTGTATACAAAAATACTTCACGTAATAGCAAGAACTTTAGTTATCCAGACATGGTAATGATGTTAACTGATTACATAAAGGTTTTACAAAGACAAAACAGATACGTCTTATGTACAAAAAAGAACATGATAGCTGTACAATATGATAATTCAACACCTGGTGTCACACTTCACACTTTGTACAAGACTGAGACAGCTCTAACGTCACACAGTTCTCACCCGGCGAAGGGAAATCCAAGGTCAAGGCGAATGTTTGTCGCGAGTGAGCGGCATGCAAGTGGCAAAAGGGCAAACCATTAACTGCGGAAACGCATGCAATAATTCATCCTACGTCATCTTGTACAGTTAAATGAGACGGGACAAAACAACAAGTGCAACAGAAACAAAGTGAATAAAGTGTCTGGGTGGGACTGAGGTGTAGGGATTGGGGGAGTGGTGGGGCGCGGTGGGATAGGAGTTGGGTGGGCGTTGCGTTCGGGTAGGGATTGATATGGCAACATGTCGGGTGATGGGGTGAGCGAAGAAAATAGTTGACACTTTCAGCACATTCCTCAACACACATATATATATAAGCTGAAAAAACAGTTCATTCTGTTAGTTACATTTAACAAATATATATTGGCCAACAGAAGCAAAACTTCTCACGAGTAGTCATCTAAGGAAAGGTAAATATATCAGTGACAAGTTCACGGTACAATGGTGTACCAAGCCATTCAATTATAACCGGGAGAATTGCAGTTTTCAACACATGCTATTATAAATAACGCATATACAATGTATATAATATCCCATCATTTTATATAAATAGACACCAAATGCCTTGCATTGTTCAAAACTGCAAGTCTCCACGATACAGCCAAGTCGTCTGAACCATTCTTATCATCATCATCATGAACAAATAGCATCCATAGAACTCCACAGGAAAACAAAATAATACTTCGCTGGCTATTATGGGTGTGACTACAGCGTTGTCATGGATACGTGTCGGGTGGGAGGCCGAGGGTGGTGACAAGAGGGTAGCAGTACGGAGTCAGGCCGGGTGTTGTGTATCGTAGGTCAAGGTCAAGTTCAAGGCCAAGGTCATGCTCAGCAGGCAGGAGCAACCAACACTGGGAGGAGCATGACAATAACAACCTGTGACGGGTGTCCCTGTGCTGGGCGGACCTCCTCGGCTCGGTCGGAGGAGGGTCCCCCCTTCAGGGACTCGGGTCCCCCCTTCAGGGACTCCGGGACGCCACCGGCGATCACCAGAGTCGTCCGGAACCTCTGCTCCAGTTCCTCCGCTGCTCCCGACTTGGAATCCTCAGCGGCAATCACGCGCATATTCAGTCCCACCTCGTGCTCTATATTCACATCAGTGGGGTCAAGGTCGGCGTGTGAGGGCGCGGGCGTCACATCACTATCGGCGGTGACCACAACCGCGGGGATGCCCCCGTGCGCGTGGTCCGTGATCCCGGGCCTCAGCACGGCAGACGTGCCGCCGGCACCCCTCACAGACTCCTTCACGTTCTCGGTATCCTGGTCAAACCGAGAGTCGCTGAGATCATGAGAATTCTGCGGTGTCTTCCGGACTATTAGCGTCCGTGGTTCACATCCGGGCACCGCGGACTCGCCGCTCGCCTCGGTGGCCGGCTCCATGGTTTCCGGCGCCAAGTGGTGCGACGGCTTGACGGCTCGCTCGCGTCGCTGCCGCCGACGCCTCGACTTTGCTAGCGTCAATTGTTGCGACGTGGCGTCACTGCTGTCTAGCTGACCCTGCTCGGATCCGTCGTCAGTCGCGTAGGAATGGAAATCCTCCGAAGTTGGCGGCAAAGAGGGATCCGATGGTGTCGGCTGAGGCTCCGGCAGTTCCGGTTGTTGTGACGTCACATCCTGTTGGCGCATTTCCCTCATAGGCCCCTTGTAGCCGATCGCGAATTGCGAGTATTTCTCCTTCATGTCATACCCCGCCGCCTCCTCCCCGTCCCCTATCGAGTGGAAGTCGTCGGACCCTTTAACCCCTCTCCAGTGACGATCCAGAAACGGTCCCCGGCCCTCCCTGGACACGCTACCCCCGGCATGCATCGCGGAACTCATGTGACCTCCGAGCATGTCGCCGGGACCCATCTCGGACAGGAACTCATCCGACCCCCGGTAGAGGGTGGGTCCTCTCAGCCACTCGGCGACTTGTTTCTCTGGCGACCAGGGCTGCTCCTCCACCGCCATCTGGAGATCCTCGGCACTCGCCAGGTGGCGACTCTGGTAGGACGACGAGTCAGCGGGGCCCAGCATCATGGTGGCTCGGGATTCGTACAGCAGGTAGTCCTTGGACGGCTGCTGGCTCCGGATGACTCGCAGGCGGGTGTGAGACTCGCCCACAACTTGGGATCCGGAACTTGGCGTCCAGCGCGTTCCGGGTTGGTGTCTGTTCTGGTCCGGTAGGTGGCGCCCCTGATCCGGCAGGCGGCGCTCGCCATCCTGTTGCTGCTGTGGCTGCTGTTGCTGGCGATTCGGAGGTACGTACGGTCGCGGGTATGGGCGATAATAGGGGTCCTCCCCGGAATACGCGTGTAGCACGGGGCTCCACGTGCGGTTATACGCCGCCGGCGCACTCTCCAAAGAGGAGGCGGGACTGGGGCAGTAACGGCCGGGCTGGTGTAGGTCCTCCATGGAGCGGGCGGCGGTGGCGGACCAGGCGCCCCCCGCGGGCCCCTGGAGACCGTCGGCCGGGGCCAGGTACTGCTGGTGTCCCCGGCGGTACTGCTGTGGCCGCTCGGGCTGGGGCTCCATGGCGCGCCGCTCCAGGCGGGGCGAGTGGAAGGCGATCAAAGACACGTCCTCCCCCACAAGGGCCCGCCGCAGGGTGGGGCTCCGGGGGCTCAGCTCGCTCAACTCACTCTCCGAGGAGCTCCCCTGGTAACCCTGGTAACCGAGGCCCTCGTAATAACGGCGCTACAAGGAGGGGTCGGGGGAGGGGCGAGGGAGCAGTCCGGGGAAGAGGGTCACAGATGAAATATACTGTCACATCAATCCACATATGGTATAACAAATCACACGATCAAGTAGAGTCAGTGACTGCTGTACACAGGTCTATGATGGGGCGGCAGTATGGGCGGGCGACTCCCAGGCGGGCACCCCACGTGTATAGGCCATGAGACTGTAGATGTACCCAGCAAACCTTCATTTTATTAACGTATTGCAGCTGCGTTACGCGACGAAGGAGATTTTTGCCCTGATTATTGTATTGACATTCAGTGGCAGACAGGAGTGAAGGGATACAAAGGTTCATCTACAGCCTCAGGCTCAGGTCTGGCTCGATAATGTCAATACCACTGTGTGGAGCGACTTCGCCCGCCTTGCTTGGGGGGAAGGTGGGGGGGCAAGAGGGGTCGGGGGGGGGCAAGAGGGGTCGAGGGGGGCCAGGGGGCCAGGGGGCCTTGGGGTAGGATGGTGACGCCACCCTTGAGGCAGGTTCCGCTCGGGACCTCATGCCTGTGTTTACCTGGGAATCAGCAAGACTGGCCACGGTACCCGTATGACACGTGCCAGGGGCCGCCGCGGTCGGTATCTCACCTCTCTGTGAGCAACTTTATACACTGAGGTCATCTTGTCAGACCGAGCTGACAATACCATCAACTGTCACAGTGGGTTATTACCACTCGTCAGGCCACCGAGGAACAGCTAAATAGTCCATTCCACGGCACATACAAGAAATGTGGCGGTGTTAAAGTTGTGCAGGAGTGGAGGGAGGCCGGTCCGAGGAAGCCTTATCTGTACTAACATGTCGATAAATCAATGTTAACGCCTATACCACAGTAACTGTCAAACAGCTCACTGCCCTACTTTACAAGGCAGTTTTTGAGGTGACTCACCATGAATAATTTATGAATGAGTGCATCATGACATTGTGAATTTAAATTTGATGGAAGTTGATGGTGGTTTCAGCCGGTAAGGCTATATGTGCCGCTGATAGCGTGAAAGGGAGGTATTGAAACACTTGGCACTAAGATGGTATTGAGACGACCCGACATCTGAGGTAAACAGAGACACACCTGAGAGACACTGAACACCACCATCACAGTAAACAAATCTTCTTATCATTAACTTACACGGTAACATAACTTCAGAAAAATCACACAAGATTATTACTTAAAGACATATTATTGCTGCAAGTCTAAAGTCCATCTGAAGAGACGACAGCATAATATGTCATAAGAAACAACAGTAATTAGCTCGGTAGATGGTAACCACGGTAGGACAAACGTAACTATGGTTACATACCTTGGGGCCGCTGTCCGGGAAGTCCTTGTCGGGATCCGGGCACTGTTCCAGAAACTTGGCGACGTAGGTCATAATGGACTTCTCATCCGGCTTGTCCACGTCCACGTCTGGATCAGCGCGCCGGCGTCAGAAAGGAAACCAATCGTCGTGTTAGGCCACTTTCGTGTACACAAGGGCTAAGCTGATCCAAGGGGCCTCCCTGGACGATGAAGGATGAATGGATGAAACAACCCAAAGTGCCCTGACCCGGATTCGAATCCAAGACCCCCCCCCCCCCCTCGCGGAGTCTGAAGGTCGTTAATTAACACGACCATTGTCTTCAGCTAGGAAACCTTCCGCACATGATTAAATCACGCGAGACTTACAATACACGTTAATTCTCATGAGATATCTGAGAAAGGTATTTGACGTACTCTTCATCTTATATGTCCTCACAGTTCCAGTTATACCAATACGAGTCCATTTAGCTTTAAGTAGGGATACTGTAACCCCTGCAGGTCATTTCGCTACAAAAGGATGGGTCAAGGTATCTCCGGGAGAAAACCCTTCTCTATGCAAAAACAGACATCGGATCTTTCTCCTGCAAACTTAGGTACTTGTACAGGTGAGATTCGAACCACCCACCGGCCGCTTGGGCTAACCTAGCAGAGCACGCTCGACAATGGCTGAACGCGCTACCCACTAGATCACGGGGTGATCGAACCACCCACCGGCCGCTTGGGCTAACCTAGCAGAGCACGCTCGACAATGGCTGAACGCGCTACCCACTAGATCACGGGGTGATCGAACCACCCACCGGCCGCTTGGGCTAACCTAGCAGAGCACGCTCGACAATGGCTGAACGCGCTACCCACTAGATCACGGGGTGATCGAACCACCCACCGGCCGCTTGGGCTAACCTAGCAGAGCACGCTCGACAATAGCTGAACACGCTACCCACTAGATCACGGGGTGATCGAACCACCCACCGGCCGCTTGGGCTAACCTAGCAGAGCACGCTCGACAATAGCTGAACACGCTACCCACTAGATCACGGGGTGATCGAACCACCCACCGGCCGCTTGGGCTAACCTAGCAGAGCACGCTCGACAATAGCTGAACACGCTACCCACTAGATCACGGGGTGATCGAACCACCCACCGGCCGCTTGGGCTAACCTAGCAGAGCACGCTCGACAATAGCTGAACACGCTACCCACTAGATCACGGGGTGATCGAACCACCCACCGGCCGCTTGGGCTAACCTAGCAGAGCACGCTCGACAATAGCTGAACACGCTACCCACTAGATCACGGGGTGATCGAACCACCCACCGGCCGCTTGGGCTAACCTAGCAGAGCACGCTCGACAATAGCTGAACACGCTACCCACTAGATCACGGGGTGATCGAACCACCCACCGGCCGCTTGGGCTAACCTAGCAGAGCACGCTCGACAATGGCTGAACGCGCTACCCACTAGATCACGGGGTGATCGAACCACCCACCGGCCGCTTGGGCTAACCTAGCAGAGCACGCTCGACAATGGCTGAACGCGCTACCCACTAGATCACGGGGTGATCGAACCACCCACCGGCCGCTTGGGCTAACCTAGCAGAGCACGCTCGACAATGGCTGAACGCGCTATCCACTAGATCACGGGGTGATCGAACCACCCACCGGCCGCTTGGGCTAACCTAGCAGAGCACGCTCGACAATAGCTGAACACGCTACCCACTAGATCACGGGGTGATCGAACCACCCACCGGCCGCTTGGGCTAACCTAGCAGAGCACGCTCGACAATGGCTGAACGCGCTACCCACTAGATCACGGGGTGATCGAACCACCCACCGGCCGCTTGGGCTAACCTAGCAGAGCACGCTCGACAATGGCTAAACGCGCTACCCACTAGGTCACGGGGTGATTGAACCACCCACCGGCCGCTTGGGCTAACCTAGCAGAGCACGCTCGACAATGGCTGAACGCGCTACCCACTAGATCACGGGGTGATCGAACCACCCACCGGCCGCTTGGGCTAACCTAGCAGAGCACGCTCGACAATGGCTGAACGCGCTACCCACTAGGTCACGGGGTGATTGAACCACCCACCGGCCGCTTGGGCTAACCTAGCAGAGCACGCTCGACAATGGCTGAACGCGCTACCCACTAGATCACGGGGTGATCGAACCACCCACCGGCCGCTTGGGCTAACCTAGCAGAGCACGCTTGACAATGGCTGAACGCGCTACCCACTAGATCACGGGGTGATCGAACCACCCACCGGCCGCTTGGGCTAACCTAGCAGAGCACGCTCGACAATGGCTGAACGCGCTACCCACTAGATCACGGGGTGATCGAACCACCCACCGGCCGCTTGGGCTAACCTAGCAGAGCACGCTCGACAATGGCTGAACGCGCTACCCACTAGATCACGGGGTGATCGAACCACCCACCGGCCGCTTGGGCTAACCTAGCAGAGCACGCTCGACAATGGCTGAACGCGCTACCCACTAGGTCACGGGGTGATCGAACCACCCACCGGCCGCTTGGGCTAACCTAGCAGAGCACGCTCGACAATAGCTGAACACGCTACCCACTAGATCACGTGGTGACCTTCAGTACGACCTAACGGTACCAGTCTCCAGCCACCAGGGGGCGGTGCCATGCCTCACCTTCGGGGTCGATGAGCCTGTGGATGCCGAGGTGGGTCTCGGCCGTGCTGAAGGCGTTCTCCAGGTTGACCCGGTTGGACTGCTGCGGCAGGCGCGACATGTCCACCAGGTCCGGGCGGATGTTGTGGATGATGGCGTTGAAGGCCATCCCGTCCCGCCAGCTCGACCCGAAGTCCTTCACCTCGATCCCGAAACGTCTGGAGCGGAAACAGGAGGAGAGGTGAGAGCGCGGCATGCAAGGGGAAGGGGGGGGAGGGGGAAGGGGGAAGGCGGGTGGGGGGCGGCAAGGAGGAGGTGAGGGCGGCAGGAGGAATGCAGCCATCCGGGTCACAGGTGGGTGCGGGGTAGCGCCCGGGGGTAACGCCCGCTTGTATCGTGGGATAGAATATATAGACATATAGACTAATACCGAATGGGATGAAACAGACAAGCACAGAGCTCGGGGCACAAAGCCAAATCTAGGCCAACATTACCAATGTAAACACCAGCATCTGATCTGAGGCACCCACCGAAATATGTTTGCTTAATAAACAATCAATTTAGACAATCCTGAAACAGCATTAACCAAATCAGACTTCTTTAAAACAAATCAGCACTTGCAGCTACAACTACACAATCATTTGAGATGCCAGAGAGAACCAGGTTTAAACACAATACCCTAATGCCCCTCCCCCCCGAAAAAAACCGAAAACGCCCCCCCCCCCTCCTGTCCAGCATATCTGGATCCGACCCTGAAACCGCCCCCCCCCCCAGCCCCCCGCCTATCCAGATTTTCTGGATCCCCCGCTGACACATGTTAACATCACATCCATCACAGACGACCCATCATAGACTGTCCAACGAGACCATCATCGCAAACGCTTTGTGAGCTACAAAGCATTGGCGAAACACTGGAGATCAACGTCCTGTACTTATATATTGTTGTATGCACAAAATATAAACGGGACACTATGAGTACAAGGTGCGCCTGTTGTGTTCCTTGTCGATAAGTAACAATAGGCGTAGTGGTCAGCCTCGCTAGTTTTTGGTTTAACCTTTCTTTAGATTGGAAGGCGCCACACGCCATGATCTTTGGTAGTGCTTAGCCAGTCCTGGTCGAAGAGGAATGTCAAATCAATAACCGTATCTTTTGCATGATCAGCATGCGATCAACGGCTGGTAAACGATCACCAATCACCCATTTACCCGATATAAAATTCACAACTACCATGCATTCATTGAGGTATGCGCACGCTCCCACCCTAACCTGTCTGACTGAGTGCGAGACGCAGAGGTAAAGTGCCCAGGACAGAGGCACTCGAGAGCAGTCGAAACGTCATCAAAGACAAGTAGTAGAGACTCCAAGACAAACATTGAGGTTGAACTGGCTTCGACCGACGGTATTCCACTTATAAAGTCCCCACAAGGCTGGCTCTTTTGTCAGGTCTTTGTGAACACAGGTTTGTTGTATGCCCGGATCCGCCACTATATACTGATTCAAGTGCCCCGCAGAGTGTTAAAGCACTGCTACCCGCCAAGCAAACCAAACAGAACGTTTGGCGGTTTGGTTTGAGGACGGTTTACCCAGCAAGGCCCTAGAGAAGCTAAAAGAAGACCTATGTTCCCGGAATGACCCCTCAGCTCTTCGAACAGGGACAGTGGTCCGGCACCAACACTGTCGCAGTAGGGAGAAAACCATTCGGGCTTCAGACGCAAAGCCACTACTGATTTAACTATTATAATATTCCTCATCCAAGTAGCACCGTGATAACAAAACCTACTCCCCTGTACAGCCATTAGCCATCTTTCATCGACTATCTCAACACACGTTACATATATAAGGAATTGGGAAACTTGAAAGTGAAATTAAGGATTATGCCTAAAATTAAAAAAATTAAAGTAAGGATTATGTCATTACGTTTTGAGGATATCCCTAAGTCGTAGCTGGCCTTGCTCGGATGTATCCACTGCCTCCTGTTGCTGTCGGGATCCACCGGCTGCCGCCAGGGGGAGAGATCTGGAGGGGGAAGCCCTGTCCCGAGGAATGGTCGGCAGACGTCGCTTGGGGCGACCGGGACTACTTTCCGCGGAGGAACTTCTCGTGGGCGAGTGGTACATATCCTTCCGCCGGCGCGAGTGTGACGTCATTTCCGACGACTCGTCGTCGCTGACGTCAGCTCGTTCATCGTCGTAATACTCCCCTTCGTCTGAGTCGTCAGGCTGACCGCGGCGCCTTTCCCTCTTGTGCCAGACGTGGATATCCGGAGCCTCGGGGTCGATCTGCCTCTTCAACTCGCGCACCTCGTGGATCATATACTGCAGCATCGTCTTCTTGTGGCTTTTGGCGGGTTTGTGGGCGCTGGAGGCCGTCAATGTAGATGACGTCACAGTGGAGTCAGATATCTCGGAGCACGGAGTTCGCGCCCCGGACTCACTATCTCGACTTCCGCTTCCGTCGTCGCTCATTCCGCGACTCACACGGCCGTCGCTGGGACCACGTGACGAGCGCCCGTCGCTCGGACCACGTGACGAACGCCCGTCGCTGGGACCACGTGACGAACGCCCGTCGTTGGGACCACGTGACGAACGTCCGTCGCTGGGACCACGTGACGAACGCCCGTCGCTCGGACCACGTGACGAGCGCCCGTCGCTGCGTCGACGGCTTTTAACCTTAACCTCACCTTCACTCTCGTCAATCTCCGCAAATGTCTCAGACGGGGTTTTTGATCGCGCGCTCTCACGGCGACGACTACTGTGTTCATCTTGTGTTTTCTCAGACGGGGTTTTTGATCTACTGTCTTCACGGCGACTACCGTGTTCATCTTGTGTTTTCTCAGACGGGGTTTTTGATCTAGTGCCTTCTCGTCGCAGACTACCGTGTTCATCTTGTGTTTTCTCAGACGGGGTCTTCGATCTACTGCCTTCACGGAGAGTACCGTATTCATCTTGTGTTTTCTCAGATGGGGTCTTCGATCTAGTGCCTTCTCGTCGAAGACTACCGTATTCATCTTGTGCTTTCTCAGACGGGGTCTTTGATCTAGTGCCTTCACGGCGACTACCGTGTTCATCTTTTGTTTTCTCAGACGGGGTCCTGGATCTAGTGCCTACTCGTCGCAGACTACCGTGTTCATCTTGTGTTTTCTCAGACGGGGTCTTTGATCTTGTACCTTCTCGTCGAAGACTACCGTATTCATCTTTATTTTTCTCAGACGGGGTCTTCGATCTACTGCCTTCTCGGCGACTACCGTGTTCATCTTGTGTTTTCTCAGACGGGGTCTTTGATCTAGTGCTTTCTCGGCGACCACCGTGTTCATCTTGTGTTTTCTCAGACGGGGTCTTTGATCTACTGCCTTCACGGCGACTACCGTGTTCATCTTCAGTTATCTCTGACGAGACTTTTGAATGTTTCCGTTCGTCCCAAACGTCGTTGGACGACATATTTATACAATATAAGTGTCACAATATTGACTTTGAAGACTAAATTCATATATCTACCTGAGTAGAATAAATCAAATTATGAGTCGAGTTCGTTCAGTGATCAGTCGACAGATATTAGACGGGAATAGAACAGGTTTTTACAAGACAACGTATCAATGCCCACAAACGTCAGACTTCACCCTATTGTAGTAGTAGTAGTAATAGCACCATGCCTGGAGACTCTGCCAGCGGGGCTGCCCATGCCCCTTTCACCCCATAGCTTCAAACGTAAATTGTCTGATCGTCTGCGTTTTGGCGCGGTTTCCTTCCAGCCACAGCCACGCGTTCATATTGCAGCAAATGTCTGTTGCGAACTGTTTACTTGGACAAGACATTATCCTCAAAGATCCTCCCATAGCACAACAGTTTGGCGTAGACTGGAGGGAATTATACGATCCATGATGATGTATTGATATTTTAAAAATAACTGAAAATAATCCAGTGGTGACATGTTGTCTATTCCACCGCGGATGACAACGGGTGCTCAGTGGTGTCCGGCATTTTGCAGTCCCTCCGCGGGATAGGCCCTCCTCCCTGGTTACACAGCTAGTGCAGTGTTTAAGTTCCAGTGATATCCAATATGACGGTGTGTGGTGCCCTGCATACCAATGTCTAAAACAACTGAGTTGTCGGAGTCCATGAGGTAGGAGTGAGGCCCGTCCGATTCATGACGTGACATGCCGCTAGAGGCGCGGGTGTGTGTGTGCACATGGCAGGGTGAGGACCGAGAAATGTCTCCCACTGCCACTGCCAGGCACCGTCCACGATCAAACCGCACACCGACCGGCCGACCCATGACGGCAATATGCCAATAGGTAAAGGTATATAGGATAGCCCCCCCCACCCGCAACCCCTAGCCGACATGCTTGAGCACTCACCCCCCACCACCACCCTTCTCCTACACCAGCCATAATAAATGCGCGCCACAATGGTGAAATGTCGTCTGCTAACGCGTCCGCCACGCGCCATGGGCCGCAAAACTTGAGTGGAACAAATCCGGCAGTATGACCGATCCAAAGGCTATATACCTATAAAACGGGCCCCCTCAGGCCCCATTCTCCCCCACCCGCACTCCCACCCCCACCCCGACTCAGTGCCATATATATAGGCCTAGCCACACACACGTAACCCCTCACAGAGCGGAGGTCGACATGAGCTGATCACTCATGTATGTCACAACTCATTGCTCGCCGCCAATAGCACAAAAAAAAGGAAAGAGAAAGACGAGGTACCGGTGCCAGACACACAGAGAGGCGGTGAGGCCCATTAATGTTGAAGCGGCCATCCAGGCGCGGGGTGCCCGTCAAGAGGCACGGGGCAATCAAGTTAGGAACCATTGGACCCGTCACCAAGTGGGTCTGGTCGGCTGGCGACCAGCGCCGAGCCGCCGGAGACAACCTCTCACCACAGGACTCAGCCACTCCGGGCGGGATGAGCGCCGACAAGTCACCCGCCAAGACGTCTCACCTGAACTCACTGACTTACTGCTGGCATCCCATCAGACCTCAACTCCGCCACACCCACCACCACCCTTATCCCAGTCGACCTCCTCCCCCTCCAACCCCGGCAGATCCTCCCCCCCCCCCGCGACCCACCCCTCCCCCCGCACACCAGCGGACCGTCTCCCCCTCAGAGGGCCTCCGCCCCTCCCCACCCCATCGATTCTGCCATCTCCACCCTCTCCTCCTCACAAGTCTTCCTGCCATCTCCACCCTCTCCTCCTCACCCCTCTTCCTGCCATCGTTAAGTCAACAGTCGTCAAACAGTCGCTACTTATCGTCTGTACCCAGACAGGTGAGAGGAACAGTTTTAGGTTATATGGATGCCTATAATTAATGTAGCACACTATATAATTGATTGCTAAACTAATATTTAACCCCCTCCCCAGCAATGGACGGTATTTTCTTTTCTAAAGTAACTGCGCATAAAAATCGCAGTATCTAGGTCATGCCACGGTAAAACATGAGAACAATGTCACCTTTTGCATACAACGCGTAATTAATGGTACAGATAACGGTGCGCCCATCGTTGGAACCCCCCCCCCCGTTCCCCCATCCACACACACACCACCTGTTGCCAGACAACGTGCTCCCCGATGGGAAGACTGTGCCTCCCAGAGCTCCCTCCTCAACGCCTCCTCCAGAATAAGATGTCATCAGACGATGTAATACACACACCGGTCTCTTTTCATAAACATGCGACTTTGTTACACGAGTTCAAGGAATAGGCCGCAGATTATCGCCCAGAAGCCATTACGAGAGCTTACAGGGGATTATTGTCCGCATTCAAACAGGACCTTTGCTGCCTAGACTCCCTACCGATTCATTTTCTGGCTCCATTTGTTGTCATTTGTATAATACAGCCTCTTAGACTTCTCTTAAAACTTCGGCTTCCAAGAGACCGTTTTCCTGCTTTTGGTATGTGGTCTCGTCCTTGACCCAGTCACCTCCACCTCCCCACCCTCACACACACCTGGCAGAGAGCTAGCGTTATCCCCGGCACCTACGACTTGAATGCCTGTTAACGCCCAGCCCTGGGAAGTCAGGCACATCTTACAGCCCACACAACAGCATTCAAAGACTTTACTTCATGAGGACCCCCAGTCACATAACTCTGGGTGTACTTCATGAGGACCACCAGTCACATAACTCTGGGTGTACTTCATGAGGACCACCAGTCACATAACTGTGTGTACTTCATGAGGACCACCAGTCACATAACTCTGGGTGTACTTCATGAGGACCACCAGTCACATAACTCTGGGTGTACTTCATGAGGACCACCAGTCACATAACTGTGTGTACTTCATGAGGACCACCAGTCACATAACTCTGGGTGTACTTCATGAGGACCACCAGTCACATAACTCTGGGTGGACTTCATGAGGACAACCAGTCACATAACTCTGGGTGTACTTCATGAGAACCACCAGTCACATAACTCTGGGTGTACTTCATGAGGACCACCAGTCACATAACTGTGTGTACTTCATGAGGACCACCAGTCACATAACTCTGGGTGTACTTCATGAGGACCACCAGTCACATAACTCTGGGTGTACTTCATGAGGACCACCAGTCACATAACTTTGGGTGCACTTCATGGGGACCACCAGTCAGATAACTCTGGGTGTACTTCATGAGGACCACCAGTCACATAACTCTGGGTGTACTTCATGAGGACCACCAGTCACATAACTCTGGGTGTACTTCATGGGGACCACCAGTCACATAACTCTGGGTGTACTTCATGAGGACCACCAGTCACATAACTCTGGGTGTACTTCATGAGGACCACCAGTCTCATAACTCTGGGTGTACTTCATGGGGACCACCAGTCACATAACTCTGGGTGTACTTCATGAGGACCACCAGTCACATAACTCTGGGTGTACTTCATGAGGACCACCAGTCACATAACTCTGGGTGTACTTCATGAGGACCACCAGTCACATAACTCTGGGTGTACTTCATGAGAACCACCAGTCACATAACTTTGGGTGCACTTCATGAGGACCACCAGTCACATAACTCTGGGTGGACTTCATGAGGACCACCAGTCACATAACTCTGGGTGGACTTCATGAGGACCACCAGTCACATAACTCTGGGTGTACTTCATGAGAACTACCAGTAACATAACTCTGGGTGTACTTCATGAGGACCACCAGTCACATAACTCTGGGTGTACTTCATGAGAACCACCAGTAACATAACTCTGGGTGTACTTCATGAGGACCACCAGTCACATAACTCTGGGTGTACTTCATGAGGACCACCAGTCACATAACTCTGGGTGTACTTCATGAGGACCACCAGTCACATAACTCTGGGTGTACTTCATGAGGACCACCAGTCACATAACTCTGGGTGTACTTCATGAGGACCACCAGTCACATAACTCTGGGTGTACTTCATGGGGACCACTAGTCACATAACTCTGGGTGTACTTCATGAGAACCACCAGTCACATAACTCTGGGTGTACTTCATGAGGACCACCAGTCACATAACTCTGAGTGTACTTCATGAGGACCACCAGTCACATAACTTTGGGTGCACTTCATGAGAACCACCAGTCACATAACTCTGGGTGGACTTCATGAGGACCACCAGTCACATAACTCTGGGTGTACTTCATGAGAACCACCAGTAACATAACTCTGGGTGTACTTCATGAGGACCACCAGTCACATAACTCTGGGTGTACTTCATGAGGACCACCAGTCACATAACTCTGGGTGTACTTCATGAGGACCACCAGTCACATAACTCTGGGTGTACTTCATGGGAACCACCAGTCACATAACTCTGGGTGTACTTCATGAGGACCACCAGTCACATAACTCTGGGTGTACTTTATGGGGACCACCAGTCACATAACTCTGGGTGTACTTCATGAGAACCACCAGTCACATAACTCTGGGTGTACTTCATGAGGACCATCAGTCACATAACTCTGGGTGTACTTCATGAGGACCACCAGTCACATAACTCTGGGTGTACTTCATGGGGACCACTAGTCACATAACTCTGGGTGTACTTCATGAGGACCACCAGTCACATAACTCTGGGTGTACTTCATGAGGACCACCAGTCACATAACTCTGGGTGTACTTCATGAGGACCACCAGTCACATAACTCTGGATGTACTTCATGAGGACCACCAGTCACATAACTCTGGGTGTACTTCATGGGGACCACTAGTCACATAACTCTGGGTGTACTTCATGAGGACCACCAGTCACATAACTCTGGGTGTACTTCATGAGGACCACCAGTCACATAACTCTGGATGTACTTCATGAGGACCACCAGTCACATAACTCTGGGTGTACTTCATGGGGACCACTAGTCACATAACTCTGGGTGTACTTCATGAGGACCACCAGTCACATAACTCTGGGTGTACTTCATGAGGACCACCAGTCACATAACTCTGGATGTACGTCATGGGGACCACTAGTCACATAACTCTGGGTGTACTTCATGAGGACCACCAGTCACATAACTCTGGGTGTACTTCATGAGGACCACCAGTCACATAACTCTGGGTGTACTTCATGAGGACCACCAGTCACATAACTCTGGGTGTACTTCATGGGGACCACTAGTCACATAACTCTGGGTGTACTTCATGAGGACCACCAGTCACATAACTCTGGGTGTACTTCATGAGGACCACCAGTCACATAACTCTGGGTGTACTTCATGAGGACCACCAGTCACATAACTCTGGGTGTACTTCATGAGGACCACCAGTCACATAACTCTGGGTGTACTTCATGGGGACCACCAGTCACATAACTCTGGGTGTACTTCATGAGGACCACCAGTCACATAACTCTGGGTGTACTTCATGAGGACCACCAGTCACATAACTCTGGGTGTACTTCATGAGGACCACCAGTCACATAACTCTGGATGTACGTCATGGGGACCACTAGTCACATAACTCTGGGTGTACTTCATGAGGACCACCAGTCACATAACTCTGGGTGTACTTCATGAGGACCACCAGTCACATAACTCTGGGTGTACTTCATGAGGACCACCAGTCACATAACTCTGGGTGTACTTCATGGGGACCACTAGTCACATAACTCTGGGTGTACTTCATGAGGACCACCAGTCACATAACTCTGGGTGTACTTCATGAGGACCACCAGTCACATAACTCTGGGTGTACTTCATGAGGACCACCAGTCACATAACTCTGGGTGTACTTCATGAGGACCACCAGTCACATAACTCTGGGTGTACTTCATGGGGACCACCAGTCACATAACTCTGGGTGTACTTCATGAGGACCACCAGTCACATAACTCTGGGTGTACTTCATGAGGACCACCAGTCACATAACTCTGGGTGTACTTCATGAGGACCACCAGCCACATAACTCTGGGTGTACTTCATGGGGACCACCAGTCACATAACTCTGGGTTCACGCGGGTTTGATCCAGACAAATTGTCGACTTCAGGACAACGTACCACGGAATAGATAGCACTCCTGGGGAGTTATTGGCTCAGTGCAAACACTCCCACAATGCAACGCGAGCCCTCCATTGGCATCAAGGCGGTGTAGATTTCCATCACCAAATAGGCCGTGAGGCGGGGAGGAAGGAGTTATGTGGGGAGGGCAGGGAGGGGGGTGGGGGGTAACAGCTACCATGTGTCCTGTCTGGGGGACATGACCACTGGGCCAAGAGAGGGGGGGGGAGGGGGGGGGCTAGGGTTGCCTGTCTGGTGGGGGGGGGGGCACGATCATTGGGCCAGGAGGGGGGCCTGATCATTGGGCCAGGAGGGGGCATGATCCATGGTCCAGGAGGGCGGTGGGGGAGGTAACTGCCACGTTGTGGCCACTGTGAGGGTGATTGGTCTCTACCGTATAACGTGGCCCAGTTAATACAAGAGCTAGGCCAGATGGCGGAGATACGCTTTTTTCCGCAATTCGCTTTGAATTACATTCATACTTTTTGTTTCTTTCGAATTATCACATAATACATCAGCGCTAGTCGTAACGGGAACCGCCACCAAACCCACCAAAGACACCAAACCCGCCACACCCACCACACCCGCCACACCCACCACACCCGCCACACCCACCACGCCCACCACACCCGCCACACCCGCCACACCCGCCACACCCACCACACCCGCCACACCCGCCACACCCACCACACCCGCCACACCCGCCAAACCCACCACACCCGCCACACCCGCCACACCCACCACACCCGCCACACCCGCCACACCCACCGCACCCGCCACACCCGCCAAACCCGCCACACCCACCACACCCGCCACACCCACCACACCCACCACACCCACCACACCCGCCACACCCACCACGCCCGCCAAACCCACTAAACCCACCACACCCACCAAACCCACCACACCCACCAAACACACCACACCCACCAAACACACCACACCCACCACACCCACCACACCCACCAAACACACCACACCCGCCACACCCACCACGCCCGCCAAACCCACTAAACCCACCACACCCACCAAACCCACCACACCCACCAAACACACCACACCCACCAAACACACCACACCCACCAAACCCACCACACCCACCAAACAAACCACACTCACCAAACACACCACACTCACCAAACAAACCACACTCACCAAACACACCACACTCACCAAACACACCAAACCCACCACACCCACCAAACCCACCACACCCACCAAACCCACCAAACACACCAAACCCACCACACCCACCAAACACACCACACCCACCAAACACACCACACCCACCAAACCCACCACACCCACCAAACACACCACACCCACCAAACACACCAAACACACCACACCCACCAAACATACCAAACCCACCAAACACACCACACCCACCAAACACACCACACCCACCAAACACACCACACCCACCAAACACACCACACCCACCAAACCCACAACACCCACCACACCCACCAAACCCACCACACCCACCAAACCCACCAAACACACCACACCCACCAAACACACCACACCCACCAAACCCACCAAACCCACCAAACACACCAAACACACCACACCCACCAAACACACCACACCCACCAAACCCACCAAACACACCAAACATACCAAACCCAACAAACATACCAAACCCACCACACCCACCAAACCCAACAAACATACCAAACCCACCACACCCACCACACCCACCAAACCCAACAAACATACCAAACCCAGCAAACCCACCCCACCCACCAAACACACCAAACATACCAAACCCAACAAACATACTAAACCCACCAAACACACCACACCCACCACACCCACCAAACATACCAAACCCACCAAACCCACCACACCCACCAAACACACCAAACATACCAAACCCACCAAACATACCAAACCCACCAAACATACCAAACCCACCAAACACACCACACCCACCAAACCCAACAAACATACCAAACACACAACACCCACCAAACCCACCAAACCCACCAAACACACCACACCCACCAAACCCACCACACCCACCAAACACACCACACCCACCAAACCCACCAAACACACCACACCCACCAAACCCACCACACCCACCAAACATACCAAACCCAACAAACATACCAAACCCACCAAACACACCACACCCACCAAACATACCAAACCCAACAAACATACCAAACCCACCAAACACACCACAACCACCACACCCATCAAACACACCAAACATACCAAACCCAACAAACATACCAAACCCACCACACCCACCAAACATACCAAACCCAACAAACATACCAAACCCACCAAACACACCACACCCACCAAACACACCAAACCCACCAAACACACCAAACCCACCACACCCAACAAACATACCAAACACACCAAACCCACCACACCCAACAAACATACCAAACCCACCACACCCACCAAACCCACCAAACCCACCACACCCACCAAACCCACCAAACACGCATGCACTCTTTTGACTACTACATGTTTCGTTCCATCTGAAACCATCAAATCACATCGGCTGATGAAATAACCTATTTGCATGGACAGATTGCATGAAGACACTACTTAAGAGTAAGTCGGACTCACTTTGTGACTGCCCCTTGCGCCCAGTTGAGCATGACCTTCTTGGCGCCCCCTCGGAACTTGTCGAGGGCGCCCCCTGGCCGCGATTTCTTGGCGGGCGTGGACCCGTCGTGACTGTGGAGGCTGGAGGTGCTGCTCATGGGGGACGCCACGGCCATCTCACCCAGCGACCGCGTGAACTCTTCAATCTGGAGGTAACAAACAACCGGAAGTCAAAATCATATCCTGAGCACCTATAATTTATTAAGGCAAGCGACGGCAAAATCACTAAAAACACATTTTTAAAAGATTTCAGCTGTAGCATTTAATATTTTGACTGGGGTGACATCATGATAATTTGACATAGCATCATTACAGAAATTAGCCAAATAAAAACAAATTGAAACAACGATGGCGCCGTGGTATTTGTAGACATGGTAGATGTATAGGCTACTGACTTGGAAGTAGAGGATGATCGTCCAGATGAGGCCCAGGACAATGGAGGGCTTGCCGTCAACCACGTCAGACGCATTGATGTTCACCAACTTTATCTGGAAACAGCAACAAATAGGTTAACTAACGTCACTCTGACGGGATGCAGCGTTCTCAACATCGGCAGGAGGGCTGCACGCTTATGACAGCAGGCGTAACGTTAATAATAAATCCAGCCAATCAGTAGCCAGGCTAGTACGGTACTCAGTAGCCAGGCTAGTACGGTACTCAGTAGCCAGGCTAGTACGGTACTCGATTGGTTATAGTTGTTCATCGGCTAAGTAAAAGTAGTCAATGGGATGGATTGTAATAGTCTTTTTCAGCTTTCCGCTGGATCACGGCAGTCTATTGGACTGTTACAGTAGTACATTGCCATGGTTAGGTTAGTCTTTTACATGGGTCAGGACACCAAGTGAAATGACTTTTGTCGCGCTAGAGTGACCGCGTCGTGTGCGTCAACGATGTGTCCATGAGTCAAACAATGGTGTGCATAAAAAGTGGTCCTTAGAATTCAGGGCTTTCTGCACAAAATTATGTTATAATCTGCTACCCCCGTTGGGATAGAAATGCAGATAACGTTGTTGTGCCATTCGTGATGAAGTACCCACAGGCCGCAATATAAAAATGTAATACCCCAAACTTGTGGTCTTTCTTCTATCAGTCCTGATCAAGTCACTAAATTAGAGCTATTCTAAACATGTATTATGTTTTACACATTGTATTAATGTACTTGATCCAATAAATGATATATACAGGTATATGTCTATCTATATAGTTGGTAGATTATCCTTCTAAGGGACACACACGTACGTGAAGCGGTGAGTTCCTGGTTCTATTCACGGCCTATAGGCATCGTCGCAACGGAAGTTAGGTTGGAATCAAATAAGGTTCAAATGCAGCCGGAAGTAGCAATATTACATTAGGCACAGTAACTCGGTGGCGGGAGGGACGGGAGTGGGCGGCGGGCGTGCGACACACCACCAGCAGACGGTAATGTCCGCCCTCCATCCCTCTCACCACTGATTCACTGCGCCAGTTTCAAGTTGTAAATCATCATGCAACCGTGTAAAGCAGCCAACAGGAACCTTTCACCGCCGACCCTGGATACGTTCGGGTCTTGAAATGATGAGCAGACCATAGAGATGCGATCCCCCCGATTACCGCAGACAAATAAAGCCAACCCAAGCCATGTTGTCCAGCCGTCTGAACCCTCCATCTGTGCCAGACACTACACTGATGTTTATAGCAACAGAGAGAACAGAACAGACATGTCACCCTTCTCCTGCCATGAATTCAAGCCACTCATGCACCTGGTAAACAAAACATTAACGGACAGTGTGTTCTGTAAACAGTATGTCATGTCACAAGGTCAGCTTGGTTTGTATTTTTAGATTTGCCGAAATGGTCCACATGATCGGTCCAAATAAAAAAAAGATGAAAAGGGACGCGTTAAAATAAAATTTGACTAACTATTAATTTGTAATACGGGTTGTTATATAGCTTTTATAAGATAGATCTGGTATATTGTTTCGTTGACCTTGTGACATACATTATTAACTTTGATCCATGCATGGGACATTGCAGCGAGGTTATGGAAGCGACGCCACTTAGGCAGAATTAAACAGCCAACCATAACCGAGGGCATCGTTGAAGCAGCCCGATCCTACCTTGGGTACACCAGGGACCTAGCAACAGAGCCACAAGCAATGTATCATTCAAATGTCTACTTGGAGCCTCTACCTACAATGCATCTGCCACGTGAAACATCACGTGAAACATCACGTGATACATCACGTGGTGGCCACGCACCGCCCCATATACAAGGCGAGATGTGTCTGTATGTGTGTCCATGAATCTACCCGCCATGCCAGACGACACACGGACCCCTCGCGGAGACTGCTGGGTGCCTACTCGGTGTGTTTAATCCACTGCCGCATCAAGCAGTATCATCGCCAGGGCACAGCAATCACTGAGCGTCACCATGACGTCATCAGTATGACGTCATCAACCCATAACCAGACGATCAAGTGATACAATTACTCAAGTTTGTCTGTACAACTTCCGCCAAAAGAAAATGAAATAAAAATACCCCCAAAACACCCAAATATTTAATTAACAATTATTCGAGCCGTAGCTGCATATAAAAACCGTTTGACAACAATCTGTATATATTTACATAAACGTACACGTGTATTATACATCGAACACTTTGTCCTTTCGGTCTATCCAACCCGGAAAAAACCAGTCACCCGGTGACTTACCCTCCTACTCTCGAGGAACTTTAGAGCCGTTGTGACGTTGCTGATGAAGTGAAGCCGCTTCAACCGGGTTCCCTTCTCGATCGGCTGAAACCAAATAAAACATAATGCAGTCCGAACATATGACGAGATAGCTTATTGTTAGGCCCATGGGGAGTGGGCAGATCATCAGCCATCGCTAACCCGGGGGCCTCCCTGGTGTAGTGGTTCGCGCACTGGACCGCAGATCAATAGGTCCTGGGGCCTCCCTGGTGTAGTGGTTAGCGCACTGGACCGCAGATCAATAGGTCCTGGGGGCCTCCCTGGTGTAGTGGTTAGCGCGCTAGACCGCAGATCAATAGGTCATGGGGGCCTCCCTGGTGTAGTGGTTAGCGCACTGGACCGCAGATCAATAGGTCCTGGGGGCCTCCCTGGTGTAGTGGTTAGCGCGCTAGACCGCAGATCAATAGGTCCTGGGGGCCTCCCTGGTGTAGTGGTTAGCGCACTGGACCGCAGATCAATAGGTCCTGGGGGCCTCCCTGGTGTAGTGGTTAGCGCGCTAGACCGCAGATCAATAGGTCCTGGGGGCCTCCCTGGTGTAGTGGTTAGCGCACTGGACCGCAGATCAATAGGTCCTGGGGGCCTCCCTGGTGTAGTGGTTCGCGCACTGGACCGCAGATCAATAGGTCCTGGGGCCTCCCTGGTGTAGTGGTTAGCGCACTGGACCGCAGATCAATAGGTCCTGGGGGCCTCCCTGGTGTAGTGTTTAGCGCACTAGACCGCAGATCAATAGGTCCTGGGGGCCTCCCTGGTGTAGTGGTTAGCGCACTGGCCTGCAGATCAATTGGTCCTGGGGGCCTCTCTGGTGTAGTGGTTAGCGCGCTAGACCGCAGATCGATAGGTCCTGGGGGCCTCCCTGGTGTAGTGGTTAGCGCGCTAGACCGCAGATCAATAGGTCCTGAGGGTCTCCCTGGTGTAGTGGTTAGCGCGCTAGACCGCAGATCCATAGGTCCTGGGGGTCTCCCTGGTGTAGTGGTTAGCGCACTAGACCGCAGATCAATAGGTCCTGGGGCCTCCCTGGTGTAGTGGTTAGCGCACTGGACCGCAGATCAATAGGTCCTGGGGACCTCCCTGGTGTAGTGGTTAGCGCGCTAGACCGCAGATCCATAGGTCCTGGGGGTCTCCCTGGTGTAGTGGTTAGCGCACTAGACCGCAGGTCAATAGGTCCTGGGGCCTCCCTGGTGTAGTGGTTAGCGCACTGGACCGCAGATCAATAGGTCCTGGGGACCTCCCTGGTGTAGTGGTTAGCGCACTAGACCACAGATCAATAGGTCCTGGGGGTCTCCCTGGTGTAGTGGTTAGCACACTAGACCGCAGATCAATAGGTCCTGGGGCCTCCCTGGTGTAGTGGTTAGCGCACTGGACCGCAGATCAATAGGTCCTGGGGCCTCCCTGGTGTAGTGGTTAGCGCACTGGACCGCAGATCGATAGGTCCTGGGGGCCTCCCTGGTGTAGTGGTTAGCGCGCTAGACCGCAGATCAATAGGTCCTGGGGGCCTCCCTGGTGTTGTGGTTAGCGCACTAGACCGCAGATCAATAGGTCCTGGGGGCCTCCCTGGTGTAGTGGTTAGCGCGCTAGACCGCAGATCAATAGGTCCTGGGGCCTCCCTGGTGTAGTGGTTAGCGCGCTAGACCGCAGATCAATAGGTCCTGGGGGTCTCCCTGGTGTAGTGGTTAGCGCACTGGACCGCAGATCAATAGGTCCTGGGGACCTCCCTGGTGTAGTGGTTAGCGCACTGGACCGCAGATCAATAGGTCCTGGGGGCCTCCCTGGTGTAGTGGTTAGCGCACTGGACCGCAGATCAATAGGTCCTGGGGGCCTCCCTGGTGTAGTGGTTAGCGCACTAGACCGCAGATCAATAGGTCCTGGGGGCCTCCCTGGTGTAGTGGTTAGCGCACTGGACCGCAGATCAATAGGTCCTGGGGACCTCCCTGGTGTAGTGGTTAGCTCACTATACCGCAGATCAATATGTCATGGGGGCCTCCCTGGTATAGTGGTTAGCGCACTAGACCGCAGATCCATAGGTCCTGGGGCCTCCCTGGTGTAGTGGTTAGCGCACTGGACCGCAGATCAATAGGTCCTGGGGACCTCCCTGGTGTAGTGGTTAGCGCACTGGACCGCAGATCAATAGGTCCTGGGGACCTCCCTGGTGTAGTGGTTAGCGCACTGGACCGCAGATCAATAGGTCCTGGGGACCTCCCTGGTGTAGTGGTTAGCGCACTGGACCGCAGATCGATAGGTCCTGGGGGCCTCCCTGGTGTAGTGGTTAGCGCACTGGACCGCAGATCAATAGGTCCTGGGGACCTCCCTGGTGTAGTGGTTAGCGCACTGGCCTGCAGATCAATAGGTCCTGGGGGCCTCCCTGGTGTAGTGGTTAGCGCACTGGACCGCAGATCGATAGGTCCTGGGGGCCTCCCTGGTGTAGTGGTTAGCGCACTGGACCGCAGACCAATAGGTCCCGGGGACCTCCCTGGTGTAGTGGTTAGCGCACTGGACCGCAGATCAATAGGTCCCGGGGGCCTCCCTGGTGTAGTGGTTAGCGCACTGGACCGCAGATCAATAGGTCCTGGGGACCTCCCTGGTGTAGTGGTTAGCGCACTGGACCGCAGATCAATAGGTCCTGGGGACCTCCCTGGTGTAGTGGTTAGCGCACTGGACCGCAGATCAATAGGTCCTGGGGACCTCCCTGGTGTAGTGGTTAGCGCACTGGACCGCAGATCAATAGGTCCTGGGGACCTCCCTGGTGTAGTGGTAACCGCTCTAGACTCCAGATCAATAGGTCCTGGGGACCTCCCTGGTGTAGTGGTTAGCGCACTGGACCGCAGATCAATAGGTCCTGGGGGCCTCCCTGGTGTAGTGGTTAGCGCACTGGACCGCAGATCAATAGGTCCTGGGGACCTCCCTGGTGTAGTGGTTAGCGCACTGGACCGCAGATCAATAGGTCCTGGGGGCCTCCCTGGTGTAGTGGTTAGCGCACTGGACCGCAGATCAATAGGTCCTGGGGACCTCCCTGGTGTAGTGGTTAGCGCGCTAGACCGCAGATCAATAGGTCCTGGGGGCCTCCCTGGTGTAGTGGTTAGCGCACTGGACCGCAGATCAATAGGTCCTGGGGACCTCTCTGGTGTAGTGGTTAGCGCACTGGACCGCAGATCAATAGGTCCTGGGGGTCTCCCTGGTGTAGTGGTTAGCGCACTGGACCGCAGACCAATAGGTCCTGGGGACCTCCCTGGTGTAGTGGTTAGCGCACTGGACCGCAGATCGATAGGTCCTGGGTTCGTATCGGGGCCCAGCCACCTAATCTGGGATACGGTTCATTCATTCATCCCTCCTCATCCCGGGAAGTTCCTTGGCCCAGTGTAGCGCTGCATGCATCATCACCTTTAACCCATGACACTCTCCGCCCTCCATACAACCACAGTGACCTCCCCCCCCCCCCCCATCACCTCATGTCTCTACCGACAGGTAACCCAGGACTCCATTTCGTTCGTCTCCCACTCACCAGTTTCTCTCCTGACAGGACCTCCAGGAGACACAACAGCCGGACGCCATCTTTGATATCCTCGAACAGTTCCTCCATTCGCATCGGCGGCACATGCTGCAGAAGAGAACATTCACAGGGGTCAGTATCACAAGGTTTACCCTGACAACCGTTATCATCACGAGGGCTCAACACCCACCGCCAACAACGCTGTGGTGGAAAACCTCAGTCTAACGCAGACTGTACCTCAGTGGCCAACAGCTGCCGGCGCGTCAAGCCGGCGGTCCTGGGTTCGATTTCTGCTGGCGTCATCATTCACATTTTCTTCATATAAATTGACCTCGGAATTATCCATTCCAAAGCCGAATTGGGACAGTCCCATGTGCGAGAGCGTTTTCCCATAATGTATCGTCCTAGAAGGTCGTCTGTCTTCGATAAACAGCTTTGGTCCCTCGCAATTATACCCTTACGATAACTACAATGCTCGACGCTAACAATCTATTATCGAACAATCTAAATAGTTATGTAATATAATAAATAATACCACCAATAAAGGAGGTTTCGAAACAGTGTCTTGTTATGGCATTGATAGAATGAATTGATAGCCAGCGGTCAGGGAGTTTAGGCTCAAATACAAACGCGGATCTCGCGAGAGTACCGTGTACCTATCGTCGTCTGTCTGAGAGAAGTACGTAACCTCAATGACAAAAACAACACATTTTGATATATACGGCTTTGAAACTTACTTTGACGAGGTAGGAGTTGATCCAGTTGGTGAATGTTTTCTTTTGTACCCGCTCTTGTTCATCTGCAAGCAACCAAGAAGGGAGATGTAGAGACATACGGAGACATCACATATATTACAGCTCGATCCCAATAACCGAGGCAGATATCTACGTAATAAACACTGTCGCAAGTTGAACGCGGACCGCTCCCAACTTGGACATATATGTCGCGGACCAACGTGGCGGCACGGAGTCTAGCGTGGCTGGACTACATGTACAGGGTACACTTTACATGACTGAGCTGTTCCAATAAATCGCTGTGCCTCCTTATTGTCTGGCCATGTTACAGCTACGGAAGGTAATGAACCTTACATGCGGCACAACACAATGTATCAAACCTCAGTGCACACTTGTAGACTAATGGCTGCACACAGAAACGAGATTAAATGGCCGAACACTCGGGGTTGAGTACCGAGCCTGAAGCAGAGAGCTCGCCGTATGTTTTAACACACACATGCTGGACGCGTTATGAAACCCTTCTGGTTTACATTATGACTACTTTCTGTCACTACTATCAAGCACCGCATCTTAATCTCTTTAATTACCATATATCCAGTATCAACATGATCAACAACCGTGGATTGCAAACATTAGCCGCATGTTTTGAGTTGGCGGCCTCCATATAATTACAGTAATCACATGCAACATGTCGACAAACGATTTCCAAGAAAGCGGCACTCTCTTACGCTCGCTGCAGTCTTACCCAGTCTTACCCTCTTCCCCTCCCCCTCTCTCTAATGTATTACATTACGATTCGTAAAACAGTTGAATGTCCACTATAAACCGATGCAAAGGTATCCTTAAGGTTAATATTGCCATATTTATATGTTTTGCTGTGAAATCAAGTCCCCTATAGATTACCGATCAGGGAAACGTGTAGGTATAACAGAGTAATGGAGGCCGAATAACAACACTAAGTATTTAACACCCGAAAAACCTTCCACACGTCAGTGGGTGCGAGGCCATGATCGAGAGTAGAGTAGCACGCACTGACACCAGAGATTACCTACTATACGATCTCTGCTGACACACGGCGCGAACAGTCCTACCAGGTATTGGCGCGCTCTGCCACGTGACAAGTCTCAACACGGCTGATGGCTCCACGCCTGTCAAAGGGGCTTTACAATGCCCCCTCCCCCCCCCCCACTCACAACCCCCAACCCGCCGGTAAGTGTGAAATCATAGGGCGGCCTGCCACTTAGACTGCCAGGGGGGATCCATTAGACCACCAGCCAGGGCACAGGGTACAAAATCTCATGATTGCTACAGATTACACTTTCCAAGTGAGGCGACCGAAATCAATATTTCGGGTTTTAAGAAAGGTAAAAATACCTCACAGTTGTAAAAACACAACTGTCAATTCAGCATTTACACATTTTATAAGGCAATCAAAGTGGGTGATGTAATCACTGATATTTCCTTGTTTCGACCTTAACTGTCGTTGTTTGCACCGCATAACGCTGACTTAGGGCAGTCATGGCTGGCGGGCCATGTGTTGAAGAAAGTGTTGAACAGTAATTGTAATCTAAGGCCAGCAAGACACCGCGAGGGCAACGCGACAGTTCCAGTGCAATAATCCAATCAAAATGGACACCATTGCTGGGGTAAAGCAAACAGGTCTTCGTTGGCGGTCTCTCTACACAACAGTGACCACTTCCGGTCAGCTCTGGACAAGCGGACCACGTTGTTTAACCAAGTCAAAGCCTGGTAATAACGGAACACAGTCCCTGGCTGGTGGGTCGGTGTGCGGGAGCCGGGTGTGTGTGTGTTGGGAGGGTGGGGGGGCTGCAGTCCCTTCCGGTCAGCTCTTGACAAGCTGACCAACTTGTTTAACCGAAGTCAAACCCTGGTCAATAGAACACAATCCTTGATCGGTGGGTCGGAGGGTCGGTGGGCGGGAGGGGGCAGAAGTCACTGCCGTGCGGCTCCGAGGATCAGTTCACGTATCAGGCATCTTATTAGCATTGGGCGGTGGCGCCAATGTGTTCACAGAGTTGGCCGAAAACACCAATGTATTCGTGAATTGAAGCAATGGGAGACGGAACCCAGACCAATGTCCAACGTCACTTCAATCGCTGGAATAACGTACATTGGTCACATTCGTGTTTCCTCTCTGAGAGTTATGCACAGCGCTATTTACATGTGGGCTGGTTCAGTTAACATGTACCCGTGTCCGACGGCCTGCCTTCCCCACCCTCTATCCCTCACCCCTCCCCTCTTCCTGCCACCCCTCGGGCCCCTGACCCCAGAGAGTCCATGCAGAGACCGTGTCCAGTGTCGCCCAAACTGATCAACACATGGTGATGACCGCCTCCCACCCAGCACAACACTCAACAGTTTGTGTTCACAATAGTGAACAATATACAATGGAAGAAAATCACACATATATGTGCCCCTTTCCAGCTATACCACTGCCCATATATCTTGGTCTACAATTGATCGTTCTTTGTGAATCATTGTCTGAACCCCTCACTTATTACTCACACCTGGAGCACTTTAATACTACTAAGCGCTTAGGCGGACGTTAACGATGAAGATGATACCTCCTCATTTAGTAGATCTACCTTTCTTCATCAACATTTCCATCTCCTTGGACACCTTGACACCCTCCCCCCGCTCCAGCCCCTGGTACCAATCCATCAGGTGGCGGGCGGGGGTCACGTGATCCTCTACGTCATCACCCGCATCCTCCACGGTCGCCCGGCGACGGAACTCGCGACTCACGCGGCGACGCAGGTCTATCGTCACATGATCATCGGTATCCATGGCAACCTAAGTTACGTCACACGTAACGACATGCATCTTTGTGAGATGTCGGAGTCTGAAGGATTAAGGTCACATATTCCGACGTATTCCGCATCTTGGCTTAACGGTGAAGTACTGTGTTTAATAAATATACATTAAAATGTCATCATTATGATGAATAAATACGGTTCCGCAAATCGCAAATGTGCGAGTGCCTTTTGTTGAGCTGTGTTCAACCGGAAGTTATAGCACCGCTACCAACTTCCGTTTGATTTCGCTAATCCCCCGGAGAAGCCATTGCTTCACTTCCACTTCCAGGGAACCCCGCACTGAGTAAACTGCTACTCCACAGTCATCCATGGGGTAATCCATGCGTAAAGCTATCGGGAAACGCCGATTCGGGTTAGATTCGGGTAGCAGGGCAGCGTCCAGAGAGTGACATAGGGGGCTGTGCTATGGCTGACCGTCCAGTGAGTGACAGAGGGGGGCAGGGCTATGACCGAGTGGCCAGAAGGCTGATCCCTGTGGTCGCTTTATGGCCACTGCTGTCCACATAATGAGCACAAGACGCGGAGGTGTCGCATATCGTGTCTGGACCAACACAGGTGTCCATTTCAACTCGCACGCCACAAGGGCGACAGATCACAGATCGCGATGGGGGGTGGCGGGGGAGCGGGGGGTATGATATAGGTGGGTGGGGAAGGGGGTATTGGGGATGGGGTGGGATGGGGTGTGAAGTGGCAAAACGGCGCCCTCGCAGGGTCACTCATGTCCTGAATATGGATGAGTTGGTAGGCACCGCAGCAAACGTCTCCCAGAGGTCGCTATCAGATTGTTTCTGCGAAGGCCCAGAGCTTATAGCACGGACCGAGGTTTATAAATCAGACGAGTGTACATACATATAGCACCGGTACCGGCTAATTGCGCCCAGGTCTCCGAGACTTTACATGGTACCTCATGTGAAGTGCTGCGTACACAGGCCGCATTCTCCGTTCATACAATCAATCTATTACCCCCCCCCCCCCACCCCCCACGTCTCCGTGGTTCTGTGGGACTCCGTGCAGACACCATCAGCTCTATCAGCCACAACGCGCCGTTGGTGCGTGTTTTTTCCGAGCATTCCGGGTGCAATGGATCACGTCTCAGTAAACACTTCTATACGCCTATTCTTCTAATACATGTTCCGATATTAAAGTGTTCGTGCCACGATTTTGTCTTGATCATATTTAACTTGGTTTAGGGAAGATAAACAAATAACAATTTGTTTTAATGGGAGTTTATAGTTTTTATTCCACGATATCACTATAAACGGGTTCGTTAAAGTAGCAAAAGTGAGGTCCGGCGGGTTTGTTTCTGGGAGCATTGCATCTGAGCGTTATTTGAAAATTCCCCAATGATGTCACAAGATTGACAGGTGAGCTTTGAGGCAGTGCGTAGACATCTGTGGTCGAGGGCGTGTATTGTTTTCATGGTTGAGTGCGTTTCGTTGAGTTCAAGCCAATGAGCAGACAGAATCTGAGTCTCAATATAAAAGCACGTGAGTTTGTATTCCCCTTTGACGTCACTTTCCTTGCTCGCAGAAGTTACATTGGTAAGTGCGAAAACAAGTGGAAAAAGTATGCCCTTCTACTATTTGGGGCGTTACAGCTCAATAATATAAGCGCGGACACACAGAAGATTAATATGAGCTAAAGTTGTTTTGGCGCGGCACGAACACTTTAATACAATGTACAAGTAGTAGAAAGTATTAACTGTGGCGGAGATGGCTGATTCAAATATAGTAATATAGTGACATATCAACAACTCCTCGCATTATTTTAAATGGATCAATATTATCATTATTACCAACATATTTTATTATTAAATTTCGTTACTATTATTGTGGTTATTGTTTGCGGATTCGGTACCGGACCACAAGTACCAGAGCTGGACCACAAGTACCAGAGCTGGACCACAAGTACCAGAGCTGGACCACAAGTACCAGAGCTGGACCACAAGTACCAGAGCTGGACCACAAGTACCAGAGCTGGACCACAAGTGTCAGAGCTGGACCACAAGTGTCAGTACTGGACCACAAGTGTCAGTACTGCACCACAAGTGTCAGAGCTGGACCACAAGTGTCAGAATTGGACCACAAGTGTCAGTACCGGACCACAAGTGTCAGAGCTTGACCACAAGTGTCAGAATTGGACCACAAGTGTCAGTACTGGACCACAAGTGTCAGTACTGGTCCACAAGTGTCAGTATTGGACCACAAGTGTCAGTACTGGACCACAAGTGTCAGTATTGGACCACAAGTGTCAGTACTGGACCACAAGTGTCAGAGCTGGACCACAAGTGTCAGAGCTGGACCACAAGTGTCGGAATTGGACCACAAGTGTCAGTACTGGACCACAAGTGTCAGCACTGGACCACAAGTGTCAGTACTGGACCACAATGCCAGTAGTGGACCACAAGTGTCAGTACTGGACCACAATGCCAGTAGTGGACCACAAGTGTCAGAATTGGACCACAAGTGTCAGTACTGGACCACAAGTGTCAGAGCTTGACCACAAGTGTCAGTACTGGACCACAAGTGTCAGTACTGGACCACAAGTGTCAGTACTGGACCACAAGTGTCAGTACTGGACCACAAGTATCAGTATTGGACCACAAGTGTCAGTACTGGACCACAAGTGTCAGAGCTGGACCACAAGTGTCAGAGCTGGACCACAAGTGTCAGTACTGGACCACAAGTGTCAGCACTGGACCACAAGTGTCAGTACTGGACCACAATGCCAGTAGTGGACCACAAGTGTCAGTACTGGACCAAAAGTGTCAGAGCTGTCTCGGCTCTGTCCATCACACGCCCCCACATGTCTCGTCACCGTCAGTGCACTCGGTAACACCACACCAGGGCTATCACACGTGTCCAGCCGACCTGGGCCCAGTAAGTTCGACACTGTCAGAGTTCCTCTCTCCGTGTAGGGGGCGCTCCATGCTGGGGGCGGTCTGTGTAAGGGGCGCTCCGTAAAGGGGGGGCTCCGTGTAGGGGGCGCTCCATGCTAGCGGGCGCTCTAGCACGGAGTTTAAGAGGCGCTCCGTGTAGGAGCGCCAAATGCTAGAGGCGCTCCCTGTAGGGGCACTCCGTGTAGGAGGCGCTCCGTGTAGGGGCGCCCAATGCTAGAGGCGCTCCATGCTAGGGGCGCTCTGTGTGGGAGACGCTCCGTGTAGGGGGCGCTTCATGCTGGTGGCGCTCCATGCTGGGGCGTTGCCTTCGGGAATCACTATCACAACACACTGGACGCATGCCTGGGATTGTTAAGTCCCACAAGGAACATTCCAGGCTGGCCCTGTAAACTCGGCCATGTTAATGAGACGCCAAGGATGCCAAGAGATCACTAATTGTCGTCTCGGATTTTCGCTGTTTGTAGAATATACATATCTGAGGATTTTACCATTGCACCCCCCCCCCCGCCTTCACCCCCCGCCGGGCCCTCATTTCCTACATGACCTCACTCCACCCCATAAAGTGACTCTTGTACATAGGTTTACTGTCTACGTCAATTTTTGACAAAACTCCTGTGTTTTTAAAGCGCAGCAGTCGAGCCAACAGGAGTCGTGGTCAAGCACGGCACGCTAAACCGCGATCTGCGTCTGTGACGTCAACTACAATGACACGTGACACACACACGTGACACACACACGTGACACGCACGTGACACACGCACGTGACACACACACGTGACACACACACGTGACACACACACGTGACACACGCACGTGACACACACACGTGACACACACAGGTGTCCTCGCTCGGCTGACGGGTGGACCGGCCGACCAAGACACATCTGAACGCGCCAGACACCCTCCGCCGCATCAAACATGGTCGTCTTTGAGGGGGTCATGCGCGCGCAGTAACCATTGTCTGCCCCGCGATAGGCTAGGCGCACCTCGTGTTTACCATGACAACAGTGACACGTGGCAGGGGGACCTCAATGCAGTTACACGGTACACCAATTATTAAAGGGATAAACTGAAGGCATGTAATGCAAGAGGGTGACTGCTGCTAGCAGTGTCATCGAGGAAGCATCTGTGTCCATAGTGAGCAAGATGCATTTAACGAACAAGGATAAAAAAATATCTTTTATACGAAGCGAGGACAAAACGGAATTTTCTCGCAGTTCTGCCATATGGTGTCGAAATGTTTAACCAGAGGGCGACACAAGTAACCACACTTCTTCATTTATTGACAGATTGACGGACAAGCAAAGCAGACACGTCACTTCACCTAACTATATTTGACGACGACTGTCATATTGTATTCGCCTCGGGGCAAAAAGTCGTATATTTCTGGTGAAAAATGTGTAGAAGGTAAAACCTGACAGTCAATGTAAACTTATTTCAAGGTTTTTCGCTCAATCATGTGAATGTGGCACTTGCGTATATAATTGGGTTGAATTAAAGCCATTACGTGTGCCAATATCACTTATAACTACATGTACATAACTAACATGATATGAGGCCCAGTACATTTCAATCAATACATTACACCAGCACACCACATGCAAAAAGGAGGTTCGGATGAATTGACGTTTTGTGCCGCTTGTGTGAACACGCGGGCTGAGCCAGGCCAAGGAAGGCCTGAGATAAGAGGGCAGACGCTTTACGCTGACACCAACGTCACATCGCGACGTCACACGGGTAACGGGGCCACACCCCATGAAAAAAACCACCTCAACCAATCACAGCCCCGAGATCGGGGTCATTTACATAAGTCAAGGAGAGCCGTCAAGCAACAGCCCGCTATATTTCAAACTAATGTCACGATGCACGTCTATCAAAGCGACACGCGGTCTGTCACAAATTGGTGAATAACATGTTAATAATGATCACATGTCATGTACCTGAGCTCAGTACACGTGTACGAGTGATGCCTCGCAGACAGTGGCCTCTAGGGCATGGACCGTTACACTGTGGCCGCCCGACCACCCAACGACACACGCTCACCACGGAGCAACGGGTCTCATGTCTGCCGCCGGAGGGAGCCACCTGACGGGGGACTTGTTTTACAAGGAAATGTTTTGTAGCTGTAATACCGTTATTATGTCAATACAAAGGGTCAAAACTGGAGAAACCGCTGTGTACACAAAATGAAATATTGATGCGTTGCGTCCATTTTGTGCATATAAGGACGTAATTGGGCCTCGCAGGACAAGGATGCATTGCAGCAGATGCAGGAACTCCCATATGTACCCGGAAGTAACCGGTTAAAAGACATTTGTTTAAAAGACATAACATATTGATCCTGCGCATACACTGAGATAAAAGCAAGTCAAGTCCTGGGGAACACACCCTAACGCTTACGATCTTGATCCCACGCAAACAAAGAGAGCAGCAGAAGGTTACTTTGAAGCATACCAGACTAAACAAAGCGTTGTATATCTTAACTTCTAGCTCCGCAAGCGCAAATCATAACGGCATCAACACATATTCACATATTCACGTCAGTCCGATACCACTTTCCTACCGAAAAACCCATGACATCATAGGTTTTTCGAAACCTCCACTCACAAAACGCCAAAACGCAATGGGAAGGCAAACAAAGCTAACCACTACCAATATAACAAAGTTCCTACATTGGGTACAGCAATCCAGCCATAAAAACGAAAGAAGTGTTTCACAAGTCTTGTCATAAAAAACACAACAAAAACCAAATGATTTAGCAGACGCGTCAATTTCAACTCAACTCAACTCAACTCAAGTGGGGCGTTCGAAGCCAGCCAGCGGTCAGCCAGAGGTCACGCGGCGCACACCACTTGGTACTTACTGAGCGTGTAGATTTCTAAATAGATGCTGGAGACTTGGGAAGGCAGATCGCAGCGTCGGCAATCACGGTGCTTCCTCATCCCGCAGCACGAGAACATGACGCTCCGAAAGCGGCGCTTTAGCGCCAGAGCGTCGTCATAACGCACTCGGCGTGTGGTCCGTCGCCATCATAGCGCACTCCTCCACGTCCTGTGGAGGCGGCCACTGCTAGTGACTGCACACAGTTCCCACTCAACGTTACAGGTAACTTCGCTGTAGCTCCACCCATCTTGGCTTCTACTGGCAAGACCGTTTCTCCAAAGTGGGCAGACACATTGTCTTTCGCTTGCTTTGTACTAAACTCCTGCTGTGAGTGATAACGGAATCCATTACTTGCGTCCAACGCATAATGTCCATTTTATTGTGAGAATGGTTTGTTAAATTTTAATAACGAGTTATAAACAAAAAATACTTCGATAAAAACAGCATCAGTAGTAAAACTGGGACGTAAATGAGCAAGCGGTACACAGATGCCGCAATAAACTATACTGTATCCATTGCTGGCGCTCTGACCGTGTGACTGGCCGGAATAGCCCACAATTGTTTTGTGTATCACACACACGGCTCGTCACGTGCACGGCAGGAGACCTTCATTAGCCTGAACACCGACATGCCAAGGTATCACGGAGCTATATTTATGCCACTCTCAGCTAATGAGGTTGTTGTATCCTTGGGTGCGACAAGCGTAGTGAGTTTGACCTTGACGTGTACTGGCTCACATCCATACGGCCATGTCCCGCCCACCGACAGGGCACATCGCCGGAACCACAGCCCGGGCCGGCTCTTCTGTGGCCTCCAGTCGTACAGCGTGGAATGGGATGTAGACGATTTCCATATCCTCTTTTGCGCACTTATTAAACTTCAATAATCTTCACATTAATATATCCTTGTAGTAAGACAGACATCAATATGTCGACATGGTGTCACAATGCAGGTTTCGATAGAGCGGTCATGACGACGTCGGCTGTTTCTCAACAAATACTTTTCTTTTTGATATAGTCACGCGAATTGTAACTCTTTCGCAGTGACAAGTGTTTCGTTTACACGTCCAAAGCTCTTGTAACCTGCAAATCACACATGACTTGTGGTTCTGATGTGTGCGAATGGGTCAGAGGTTGGTGTACTCAAGTCTGCTGGTCAAGTTTCCTTTTCAAGTCGACACGCATTCACACCACCTTAACAAGTGTCGCTGCCTTGTCCAGTGTGAGGGAGGATCTTGGTTTGGTGGAGGCAGGGCACATATGGTGGTGGGTATGGGAGGCGGGGAGGCTGGGGGTTATACAACAGTGAGAATTGTCATTAACGAAGACCATGTCGGTTCAGCTATATTTGTACGACAATGCAATCTGAACTGCCATAAATGGACAAATGGTCATTCTGGCGAGTAAACGGCCTGACGCGGCCCGTGACTGTCCGTGATTCGCCGAGACTTTATCCGTGGCCTGTCCACATCGCTGACGGTGCTGTCCCCGAGGCTCGCACTGACTGACTGACCACTACACCAGCTGGCGTGGCACTGGGGGCCCCGCCTTGGACATAAACCCCGACTGGTCAACAGGAGGAGCACTGGAGGGCAGCAATAAAACCTGTCAGGTGCAAGGTCTCGTGTCTATCTGCCTGACTTGAGATGTAACAGGGCTCCCTGTATAGCGGGACACTGACCGGGTCCAATTAAAGCAGCGGTACTTGTCCAACAATTCTAGTATCACGGATATCTGTTACATCATGAATCTGGTTAATTTATTTATTGTATATGAAGTTACCTCTATTATTACGCCACAGGGCGTCTTTCAATGCATAATATTAAGTGCCACTGTGTGGACCGCCAGAGCCCTACCCCCCTCCTCACTCCAGTCATCACTGTTCTCCTCACTACAATGCGCCAGCATCCAGTCGCCACATGGACTCTCGGTATCTACCAATCACTGATCGATTGACAGAATCAAGCGATACGTGTTGACAGAAGCGGGTCGGATACCTAGAGTCAAACAGTGAGAGATATACTGCATCAATGAAATGGCGGCGTTCTGTGTGCCACTCGCTGGCAGCAGTCATCACTCAGCAGACGACATTTAGCACATGCTACAAAATATAATCGAACTTTGGTCCTTTATTTGGATGCAGCGCTGCAGAATATAGTCATCCTTTACTCCTCGGTTGAATCATATAGTAGTCTGCTACTACCGGTTGAGACGTGATTCGAAGTCAACTGAATCCCATTTTCGCGGCCTTCAAAAGTTGTCTGCCAAGTTGATATTCCGTAATGATATTCCGCAACAGATATTATGTAACTGATATTCTGTTAAGTAATCCGAAAATGGTATATATCCATCCACACATTGAGAGATAATTATAATTTAGTTTTTTGTCAAAATGGGCGTTGATAAAGGTTTCTCGATTTTCATCCACTCCGGCTCCGGTTTGGGTGTCTCTGCGGTCCGTACCTGCTTTCCGGTCAGCTAGCCCCGCGGGGTAATCCTGACGACTAGCTCCTGTGTTCGCTGTCCTCCATATCCAGCGATCCAGCTTCACACACCTCTAGCCACCAGCGGCTACCACCGTCCCTCGCCTCCCCAGGCGGTACGCGAGTGTGTGGTGTGGGGGTGGTGGTGGGGGGGGGGGGGGGCGGGTGCTCACGTGGGCCCCGCTACCCTCTCACCTTCCCGGATCCCGCCCCAGTTCATTCAGCAATGCACCACGGTTGACGGGGTCCTCGGCGTTCAACAGTGCGTGACGTAACAAAATCTATTGACACTGACTATAAAGACAGGGCGCAGCTTTCGACGCTCTAATTAAACTTCATCACATTATACATGTTGACCGGGCAAGTCCGTAGCCGCAATAAGGCCGTAAATTGGCAATTACCTTCAGAGGGTTGGCGTCACAGGGTTGGCGTCACAGCGTGTGGACAGCGACCTACCCACACCGTCGGCAACCCGCGAACAGCCACGCTTACAACACATGCACACAGTACACAGCCATCGAAGGTTGATGTTGTCTTAAATAACGTGTCTACCTGCCTTATGTTATTACACAGCCCCCATGGATATCCACATCAAACCCAAGACAATACCGAGCCAATAAGACAAGAGCCTTGACTTGCATGGCGTATACACATAAAACCTTCTGGTAGTTAAGTCACATACCTTCACACTGCCGGAGATACCACCAGCGACAACCATTGCTAAGCAACACACGAGCCGTGTTTGTCCTGCCCGCCCCCCTCCCGACCTCCCCCCACACCTCACCCCCTACCGCGAGCCGGACATACATCACAGCGAATTTGTTTGTTACCTCCACACGTCCACGGGTCAAGCGGACTGCCCTCCCGCTCGCCGGAATCCGGGATAGCACGAAAATCAGGATCCATAACTAGAAGGGCTCTTCATGCCCTGTCGAAATACTTCTTACAGCTGACATTTCTGGATCCTTATCCTACCGGGCGGCGGCAGCAGCAGCCCGCGACGGCGGCCAGCGTATGTTATTGGGATCCAAGATGCCCCGCTGTCCGGGTATGGATCCCGAAGGGAAAGGGCGAGGAGTTCCGAATGACCTCCAGGGATGTGGGGGTTGAGCGAAGGGGCGTTGTGGGAAGTGGGATGCATCCAGCGCCAAGGGTGGGGGGGGGCTGGGGGGAGGGGAGAGGAAGTGGGGGGGGGGGGCTGGGGGGAGGGGAGAGGAAGGAGGCAGGGACAGGGATAGGGAAGGAAGAAGGATGGCGAAGGAAACGGATGGGGAAGTAGAGGGGGAGGGATTTGGACCATGGCTAGAAGGTTGCACTTTGGCATGGAGTAAGTCAAGCATTGTTTGTTGCCGCGGGCTGTAGTAGCATGGCCCCGGGTCCACCCCCCCCCCCCCCCCACCCCTCCACCCACCCATCATACCTGGTCTGATAGAGCTCCCTCGGCCCGCGGCTCTCATGGCTGGGAGCCAGGGAGACCGCGGGGTGTCCCTCTCCCGGTCGGGAGTGGGCGTGGGCCACACCGGGAGGCAGGCCGGGTACACACACAACGCAATGACGCAATACGTCCAGAAGGGCAGTCGAGCCAGAAGTAAACCCCACAACATATTCGCTCTTTGCCAAACCATCACCTTTTTGTAATTTTCTATTTTTATGGCAACAGTAGAATGTATAGGCTCAAAGCCCAAACAGTACACGATGAACCAGTTGTGCCCATCCAAAGTAACTCGTTACTCTATCAGTTATTGGGACGTGAGCCATTGTCTGAACTACCTGAAACTCCGGGCCGAGCACAAGTTATTAGGTCTGCGAGTTACCAACGCCTTGCATTGACTGACGTCATAGGAGGCACTGACGTCAGTAACGACGATGACGTCATTAACGGCACGCCGGCAGCCCATACAGAATAGAAAGGTGGAGAAATAGCCGAAACCAGGTCCATATAGCGAAGGATAAGGAGATCAAAAGAAACCAGTCCTTTTACTTCTTTGGGGCGAACGGGTCGGTTTTACTGTGGCACCCTCTGTCACGACTATTGTTGACATTACACCCATTAAAGGCAAACATGTTTCCATCCACTTGTGAACTATAACACCATCCCCTGATTCAATATGGGAGGCCACCAGTTCTTGGTCAGTTCCCTTTTATCAACTTGACACTAAGACCAAGACCCAATGAGCCATCAGGGGACCATTTAAAGCACCAATCTGCAACCCCTCCAGTCGTGTTTGCTTCATGTTCTTGCCCTCGTGTGCCCCCATCCAGCACAAGCAGCCATCTTATGTCTATAATGGATTCATACTGGCGTCCAATTCATACAGGTACCACTCCGAGGAAGCCCCACCCACACACCCCTACATATTTTTTCCTTTATACCTGGGGGTTTCTTTATTTTTCTACGATAGCACCCTTTATAAACTACATCAAGCTGCGCGGATCTCTCTCAGATGTTACACCCACAGAGGTATGTCCCGCGGACCACACCCAGCACCCTAAACTACGTAAACAACGGTTCCTTGGCAATGGCCACCCCTGCGGCGAAAACGTTTCCCCTGGATCGGTTTGCTCGGAGATATCTCCGCGTGGTGGAGGGAGACGTGGACCGGGGACGGACGCTCAGATGAGGGCAAACGAATCCGTATGAACCTGTCTAGATAACACACCTGTAGGCTGTACTCCCTACTGTCGATGTATTATGATACAGTAATATACACACAGATGCATATATATTGAAGAGTAGCAACAGTTATTCGATGTGTTCCCGCACCAAAAGCACATTGCCCCCCCTGGTGATAGGCTACCAGAGTGGCACCAACTTACGAATCGTGCTATATAAAATATCATACCACACAAAAAAACCTGTCAAAGCGATAGCGGGTAATATAACGGCGGTTAAGGCGACCCTTTCTTTACCCCCCCCCCCCCCCACCTCCTGACATTCCCGTTAACGGTTGTCGAATCATTGCCATTGTGTTAACACTGTGTTAACGAGCTGCGACATATAACGCGCTTAGCTGGCAAGTCAAGGGGACATTGTCGCTTCCGCGAGTTTGGCTCCTGAAGCCCACAAGCCACGCGATCTGAAAGCCTCACTCTTGGACACTCCAGATAGCAAGTCTGTCTCAGCTTGCTTACCGCAGCCTGAACATAGGCCATAGCCAGCCAGGCCCCAGGGGACACCCGGCAGCAAGCTCGCAGCAGACCGCGGTTACAGCTACGCTATTCTCTATAAACAGGACTGGAAGGCCATCAGATGTTCACAGGTTTAGCCCACCACAGACGGACGGTATTCAAACCATTATGGCACAACATATTGTTAGTGGTGTGTTCATTGATAACGGGGGCGGGGGTAGGGGCGGGGAACAGCCCAAAGATAGTGCGGAGGGGGTATATTTGAACGGCCATACACAAGATACTGGGTAAAGGAAATCAAGGGTAATAATGAGCAATCAGTAATCATGTGTGAGTACACTCTGCCAGCAGAGGGCGCTCGTTCCTCACATCATCGCTGCCCCACGTCACCGACCACCTCACGGTTGACCCCAACGGCCCTGGGGTCACGAATGGTTTTAGAGGGTTTTTTAGATTGAATATTGAATTTTAGATGCAGAATTTGAAAAATATAGACATTCCGTTGTCGAATGATCACAATGGAAGAGTTAAGCGAAAAATTATTTCAAAATAACACGGGGTCAAATTTTAAAACGCTTTACGCCTTTGGCCTCGACCGCACTCGAAAATATAGTTCGAAAGTAACATGGCTTCAAATTATTCAAACTCAAATGCATTCTTCAGGTATGGTACTAGTGGCACAGTAAATGTTAAACAAAAAAAATTGATTGATGCCAAACTGCGAATTTACCTTCGATTAGATTCATTTTTCGCGTATGAAGGATAATTCTGATGGTTAAGTTTGACGTGGGGCAGAGGGACTATGGCGCAAGCGTAACGCCCTCTGCCGGGAGATCGGTGTGTTTAATGTGCGCGCGCAATGCATCCGGTGTGATGACGTCACAGCCAGGTACACAACTATCTTTGTCCGCAATACATGTTCTTACGCATAGCATTCGTAACAGTCGGGTTAATTATTAGATAGGCCTATTGCTATTTTTCTTTGTGCGAAAAGGAATGGAAGCCTACAAAAAAAAATATAGAGATTTTGAAAAGCTAGAAGTGCATTGATTCTTTACTTATATGAGACAAATCGTGTATCACCCAATAGCTTCTGGGGGGGAAGTTTCCAGCTGAAGAGCTGAGGTGATATATGATTTGATTAACGACCCTGTTAGCCCGCCTCTACCCCCCCCCCCCCTCCCCCACCCACACACCTCCCACCAGCTATGTGTCTATCACATAGTAGCTCTATGATAAGTCACCTTCAAAGCGCGAAGCAGCGAAAAAACTCATCCTCGCAGAGCCCCAGGCTCCGTTATCCCTCGAGCAGCGAGCGAACTTCCTCTTTTTACGTATACCACAGAACCGATCATAGTGACGTGGTTCGCGTTGGTAGGCCTACGTCATATGAGTGATGGACCCTGTCAGCGCAGTGCCCAGTACAACCTATAATGAACCAATGGTCGTACTCACAAATCAATATATATATACCAATATATACCAATATATAGAAGTATTGTTATTTTTATTTGTTATTTCAGCTCCTCCGGAGGTGTGCATCATGACTGTTAGTTATACCCCTCTGGCTCTGGACAACATATCCACCGCTTACCCCCCCCCCCCCCCACCCACCCCCCGAAAGCATATTAGCCATATATATAACACATACTTTGGCTGGCTTTCAAACAGGTTATATAGTAGCAGGTAGGGTTCTAGCGGATTGGACGACAACATGTCCTCGGACATGTCCTCGTTGTGTATTTCTGTCTCACAGACGGCCGGATATACTGATGTGAACACGGTGGGAAACCTGCGTCACTTAGATATGTTTCATTGTTCCCTACCTAGGTTAACGGCATAGCCTTTATATATAACTATAAACCTGGTGTGCTCGGTCAACCACTGAGGGGTGCGATCCAGTGAACGGACTGTGACTGTCACTACGGAAGCGCATTCGCTGGACTCTCCCCGAGTCTAGCACAGGTCTGAAGTATCCATAGTCTTTTTGGTATCTTCGCAATGTCATGTTGGACCGTTGGACGTGTCTCCGACAAAACCTTTCACGAGCGCGTTATGACCATCTCAGTTTGCTCCTTGGATGCATTGGCCAAACCGGGCCGAAGAACCCCAACTGGACCGTAGGGATAGTCTCAAGGATCAGTTACACTATTCCCCAAACTGGCACTATTATACAGTTCGTGTGGGTCACAGGTACGTGGACCCCATCCGCAGCTAGCTCATACACGACCTCGCGGAGAGACAAGTCAAGTGCCTCGCCACATTCAGTTACACTGCAAGGTTTCTCTGGCGAAGTAGATCTAACGTTCGATCCACGTAACTTATTTCGCCTTTTCGCCCTTTAGCTTACCGTGTTTGGCCTTGATCTTATCATCCTCAAACTTTAGTCCTTGCAAACGGCCGTTCGGAGATGCCGCCATATCCACATAATACTAACCTAACGTTAGTAATGGTTCTGTTCGTTGTGTTAGAACACTGGGGGTCTCCAGCCAGACAGCGTCACAGCATACAGCGTCACAGAACACACCGTCCCGGGATAGGACGTCACAGACGATGCAATGATTGATACAATGTGACAGATGATAGAACGTTCAACATGATGCAATGTCATAAACGAGACAGCGCGCCTCTGTCGTCGTCTAAACTATCACACTATGTGAGACTACTTTCGTTCTGTCGATTCAAGGCGAATCGTAACCCATCTTAACCCAGTTACCATCGTTAAGTCGTCATGTTTATCTAACCAATCTTTTCTACCATACTTGACCCGTCCCCAAATGGTGCCTGAGTCTGACCATTCTCTCCACTTCAGTCTCGTTTAGATGTCGGATAGAGATGTAGAAGTCACATGACAGTGTGTGCATTTTGATCGTTTGATTTTTTATCCATGTTATCTGCATACATGGACCTTACGTCACACTCGACGAGCGTCGTATTCCAATGATAACACAACTTTCCCGAAAAGTCAAAACGAGACTAACTACGCCTACATAAGAAATCTGCCAATCTATAAATGGGTTTAACTTCAAATTTTAGCAAGCGACTTCTGTTTGGGGGGGGGGGGGGTGCACAGCACACCAGGGGCAGCGGGAGGGGGTATCCCAATGGGTATTCGTTCACTTCCATAAGCCTACACCTGGGGTAGATACCCTATGTTGGCCACGACGATATCGAGTTAGCGGCCGTATAGTTGGGCTATTCATAAACCACAAGACCTGTTTGGTAGTCAAAGCCATACACACACACAGACCATGGGGTAGGCCTATAGCAGCTTGGTAACACGAGTCGCTTGGTAACGACAGATCACAGGTACACCGCAATGTATGGGGAAAGTCATTTGTATCATCATGTTGGAAAGTAACATTTTTCACTCAATCTGGCTTCAGCATTTGATGAGTTTTTCTTACTTTTGATCAATGGATGTCGATTGACATTGGCATCGCTTAGGCGTAGATGTAGGGCCCATGTGTCTAGATGGTGCACGCCCTGGGTAAACTAAGTTTGTTTGTTTAACTTAACTTAGAAAAACTAATTTTAATCTAACATAATAATGTTCAGGAGTTTCTTCAGAAGTAGATTAGTGCCCTCCAAAAATTCATATATATATATATATATTCATTTACATATGCTTACTGGAGTACGTCTCATTCTCCAGCTACGTTAGCTTGGTCGATCCATTGATGTAATTTGCCCTTGTATAACCTTTTTAAGCCAATAAAAAAAAAAAAAAATTGAACACGATAATCTACCTATTACTTCACAGAACAAAGTTACAGTAGATGCTATGTACAAGGAGGAATGACACAGAAAACAACGCGGAGCCCTTAAACCGTTTCCCCATTACGGAGAATCAACTCGCGCTTGGCCTATTTATTATCGCCCATGTAAATCACATTGCAGACGTCGACGCAGGTTAGCGCCGTTATAAACAGTACGTCCGACGCACGCTAGAGGGCGATGGGGTGACGTTTAGTATCATTGGGCGTACAAACATTTCCACCAAAACCATGGGGAAGGAGGGCGGGGGCGCGAGCGGGCCCGGAGGGGGGAGGACCAGCGCTATAAATAATATGTAGCACACCTCGTAAGGACTATTGTGGGTTTTTTTATCGGTTTCCCTTATCGGGAGCAGCAGTTTTACCAGAGAGGTGGACAGGAGTGAGGGTCAAGGACACACGTGTCCAGTACATTAGTCACTCCATGATGGGGATGTCCCTAGAACAGCACAGGGACAAGGGAGTCACAGCTCTGTGATCGCTCTCTGCAATAATGTTTGGACTTGGTCCACTTAGTACAGTATTCTGTCCGTAGGCTTAACATGGTGAGAATGTCCCCAGAGCTATGGCATGCTCCTAGAACAGCATAGGGTGGAGACTTCACAGCTCTCTGGTCGCTCTCTCCAATGATGGTTGGACTTGGTCCACTTAGTACAGTATCTAGTCGGCAGGCCTAACATGGTGACAATGGCCCAGAGCTATGGCAGCATAGGGACGGAGGCTTCACGGCTCTCACATGACATGATGTCTTACACTCATCCATGGGGTATGAAGCAAGCACCAAGCTGCCAGTACCCCCGCTAGGTGACACGGTTGAGCCAGCCGTGACCGGGGTTGTCATAGTAATGGGTGCCCGGCCGTGAGCGGGGTTGTCATAGCAATGGGGTGCCCGGCCGTGAGCGGGGTTGTCATAGTAATGGGGTGCCCGGCCGTGAGCGGGGTTGTCATAGTAATAGGGTGCCCGGCCGTGAGCGGGGTTGTCATAGTAATAGGGTGCCCGGCCGTGAGCGGGGTTGTCATAGTAATGGGGTGCCTGGCCGTGAGCGGGGTTGTCATAGTAATGGGGTGCCCGGCCGTGAGCGAGGTTGTCATAGTAATGGGGTGCCCGGCCGTGAGCGGGGTTGTCATAGTAATGGGGTGCCCGGCCGTGAACGGGGTTGTCATAGTAATGGGGTGCCCGGCGGTGAACGGGGTTGTCATAGTAATGGGGTGCCCGGCCGTGAGCGGGGTTGTCATAGTAATGGGGTGCCCGGCCGTGAGCGGGGTTGTCATAGTAATGGGGTGCCCGGGCGTGAACGGGGTTGTCATAGTAATGGGGTGCCCGGCCGTGAGCGGGGTTGGCATAGTAATGGGGTGCCCGGCCGTGAGCGGAGTTGTCATAGTAATGGGGTGCCCGGCCGTGAACGGGGTTTTCATAGTAATGGGGTGCCCGGCCGTGAGCGGGGTTGTCATAGTAATGGGGTGCCCGGCCGTGAGCGGGGTTGTCATAGTAATGGGGTGCCCGGCCGTGAGCGGGGTTGTCATAGTAATGGGTTGCCCGGCCGTGAGCGGGGTTGTCATAGCAATGGGGTGCCCGGCCGTGACCGGCGTTGTCATAGTAATGGGTGCCCGGCCGTGAGCGGGGTTGTCATAGTAATGGGGTGCGCGGCAATAAATAACTCAGGAAATGGTTACAGTTCTGTGTTGTAATAAACCGTTATGTCAACAAAGTCACAGATACAATGTAGAGTTATATCATCCGCATAAACATTAAATGTTGTGATAGTGTTATGGGTGTTTACTCGAACGCGTTTGCCTGAGGACGGTCACGGAAAACAGCCTTTAAATATTGACAGCCACCCAGGAACACACAAACTGGCTCGCACTGACAGTCTACCTCCAACAGTCACAGGATTCAGGCGAAAAAAACTACAAACAAAAACGATCACACAAATCCCATCTTTGAATAAAAGCCACGTCGAAAGGCTTACGTCATAAACTGCTGTGTATATTAAGAACAGATTTTGCTTCTTTCATATCGTGAAAAAGTCAACAGAAAACGAAAACTAATTAGAACTTTCGCCGTGATGTCCCATGGTGATGTAAGCAGACGACAATTGGCTTTGCTTGGCGGGAACCAGTTGATGATACGTCCCCCCCTCCCCTCCACCCCAGCCCCCGCCCCGTCACTGCATTTAAATTAGGAAACACTTGGTACATCACAGGTAGTTTATGAGGCATTCAGAACAAATATTTGCCAGATCTGAGATCACAGAGAAGTCAATCAAGCCAATCACAAGTCAATACCTCCATCAGATGAGAGTCTCTAAATCCAGGAATATCGATTGGAAATTGATTCCGCGTGGTTTCTGCATGGAGGGCGGTGAGGCTCCCAGGGGACGGGGTAGAGCCGTGGGGGGGGGGGGGTCTCAGACAACGCTCTCGTACAATTGTAAAGAATCCTGGCTGCAGCACGACCCTTCCCTTTCTCACCAACAAACAATGAGGCATGTTCACCTATTCCTAATCCCATCCTAGTGTTAGCTGACCTACTATTTGTGGTAACCACCGTAAGATGATTTCATATAATAGTGTCAAATAACATGACAATTTTAAAAATAACAAAATGCAATACAGGGTAACGTCAAGTTTTACTTATACACAATTACACGAGTACCTTTAAGCTGCTGGAAGTGGCGTACGTAGAGTGAATCCAGTGCCGTGTGGATGCCGTCAGTCCTGGCCTCACCAAACACCGAGCGGCGGGCCATGACAGCAAACACAGGTAATCAGCAGCAGGAGCAATACATCACCGGGTTATGGAGATAAACTGCTTAATCAGAATGAAACAATCGATCCACAAGTCATCTGCATATCACCGCGCGATACCACACCACACCGCGATATCACAACACACCGCGATACCACACCACACCGCGATACCACACCACACCGCGATATCACACCACACCGCGCGATACCACACCACACCGCGCGATACCACACCACACCGCGCGCTGCTCGCATCTCAACACAAGTTCTCAAATCACAACATTACAAGGACCTTCACGATATTGGGACCGGACGCCGTGACCTTTGCCCCACGTGATGTCCGTGCGTGACGTCACGAGCCCTGTCCTCGCGCTGACAGGCCACACGCCACACGGCGCGTTCCGACACCGGACAGTCCGCTCGGCTTATCTCTCCAGTGATCCATCTTTCTATCTTTATACGAGGCCAGCGACGGGGACAGCACTCCACATTTCCCGCCTAATGTCGATAGTAAATACGGGGGGACAAACAGAGGACGTGGTCTTAGCGGACTGACCTTGTATTCTACCATGACACCGAGAGAACAGGGCGAGATGGGCGGGGATGGGCGGCAGGCGGGGCTTTCCCATGACTAGAGCAGTGGTGCGCACGTGGCGACACGGGGTCAGCTGTTTGATGGCAGTGGGGTGCCATGGCGACATGTGGTCAGTTGTTTCCGGTCAATGCTGTTGCCATGGCGACACGTGGTCAGCTGTTTCCAGGTCGGCGCTTTTGTCATGGCGACATGTGGTCAGCTGTTTCCTGTCAGTGCTGTTGCCATGGCGACACGTGGTAAGCTGTTTCCGATTAGTGGGGGATACGTAGAGGTACGTGGTCACATGTTTTCGGTCAGTACTGTTTCCATGGCGACACGTGGGCAGCTATTTCCGGTCAGTGCTGTAGCCATGGCGACACATGGTCAGCTGTTTCCGGTCAGTGGCGGTGCCATGGCGACACGTGGTCAGCCGTTTCCGGTCCGTTCGAGATGCCATGGCGACACGCGACCATCTGTTTCCGGTTAGTGGCGGTGACGTAGTGACACGTCACCTCTTTCCATTGCGCCTACATACAAACCATACTTCACGCCGCACGTGGTTCGCCTCCTAGTTTGGCTGAGTAGGGCCACGAGCAGGGATTCACCAGCGGCAGGCGGTCTGGGCCCCGCGGTCTGGGCAGCCTGCCGTGATCAATCAGTAACCCACAGGATTAGGGGCGTATTTACATCGATAGCTAATCATACCATAGGCTGTAGGAGGGAGGTTGGCCACGGGCTGTGGCAACGTGCTGGAGCCATGTGATGGAGTGCCCCCCCCCCCTCCATATGTACCACTGTGGAAAATTAAACTTCCGCCACAACCCCTCTCCCCACAAGCCCTCCTCCAACAACCCCTCCCTCCAAACTTTTGTTCCATTGAATTTCACCCCTCCCCCCACAATTGTGCTCCATTGAATGTCACCCCTCCCTCCACACTTCTGTTTCATTGAATGTCACCCCTCCCCCCACAATTGTGCTCCATTGAATGTCACCCCTCCCTCCACACTTCTGTTCCATTGAATGTCACCCCTCCCTCCACACTTCTGTTCCATTGAATGTCACCCCTCCCTCCACACTTTTGTTCCATTGAATGTCACCCCTCCCCCCACAATTGTGCTCCATTGAATGTCACCCCTCCCTCCACACTTCTGTTCCATTGAATGTCACCCCTCCCTCCACACTTCTGTTTCATTGAATGTCACCCCTCCCCCCACACTTCTGTTCCATTGAATGTCACCCCTCCCCCCACACTTCTGTTCCATTGAATGTCACCCCTCCCTCCACACTTTTGTTCCATTGAATGTCACCCCTCCCCCCACAATTGTGCTCCATTGAATGTCACCCATCCCTCCACACTTCTGTTTCATTGAATGTCACCCCTCCCCCCACACTTCTGTTCCATTGAATGTCACCCCTCCCTCCACACTTCTGTTCCATTGAATGTCACCCCTCCCTCCACACTTCTGTTTCATTGAATGTCACCACTCCCCCCACACTTCTGTTCCATTGAATGTCACCCCTCCCTCCACACTTTTGTTCCATTGAATGTCACCCCTCCCCCCACAATTGTGCTCCATTGAATGTCACCCCTTCCTCCACACTTCTGTTCCATTGAATGTCACCCCTCCCTCCACACTTCTGTTTCATTGAATGTCACCCCTCCCCCCACAATTGTGCTCCATTGAATGTCACCCCTCCCTCCACTTCTGTTCCATTGAATGTCACCCCTCCCTCCACACTTCTGTTTCATTGAATGTCACCACTCCCCCCACACTTCTGTTCCATTGAATGTCACCCCTCCCCCCACACTTCTGTTCCATTGAATGTCACCCCTCCCTCCACACTTCTGTTCCATTGAATGTCACCCCTCCCTCCACACTTCTGTTTCATTGAATGTCACCACTCCCCCCACACTTCTGTTCCATTGAATGTCACCCCTCCCTCCACACTTCTGTTTCATTGAATGTCACCACTCCCCCCACACTTCTGTTCCATTGAATGTCACCCCTCCCTCCACACTTTTGTTCCATTGAATGTCACCCCTCCCCCCACACTTTTGTTCCATTGAATGTCACCCCTCCCTCCACACTTTTGTTCCATTGAATGTCACCCCTCCCCCCACAATTGTGCTCCATTGAATGTCACCCCTCCCTCCACACTTCTGTTCCATTGAATGTCACCCCTCCCTCCACACTTCTGTTTCATTGAATGTCACCCCTCCCCCCACAATTGTGCTCCATTGAATGTCACCCCTCCCTCCACACTTCTGTTCCATTGAATGTCACCCCTCCCTCCACACTTCTGTTTCATTGAATGTCACCACTCCCCCCACACTTCTGTTCCATTGAATGTCACCCCTCCCCCCACACTTCTGTTCCATTGAATGTCACCACTCCCCCCACACTTCTGTTCCATTGAATGTCACCCCTCCCTCCACACTTCTGTTCCATTGAATGTCACCCCTCCCTCCACACTTCTGTTTCATTGAATGTCACCCCTCCCTCCACACTTCTGTTCCATTGAATGTCACCCCTCCCTCCACACTTCTGTTCCATTGAATGTCACCCCTCCCCCCACACTTCTGTTCCATTGAATGTCACCCCTCCCTCCACACTTCTGTTCCATTGAATGTCACCCCTCCCCCCACACTTCTGTTCCATTGAATGACTACCCTCCCCCCACACTTCTGTTCCATTGAATGTCACCCCTCCCCCCACACTTCTGTTCCATTGAATGTCACCCCTCCCCCCACACTTCTGTTCCATTGAATGTCACCCCTCCCCCCACACTTCTGTTCCATTGAAACTTACCTCTCCCGCCCACCCACTCACCAACATCCCATCCCATCCCTGTACCCTACCTTACCATATGCACTGCATCACACTGTGATACGGACTACATATGAACGGCCAATTAGGACTGAAACAGTCAGTACTCAGCAACCCAACAACTGTCAATCACAAGTTGTTTGGTCCGAGAAAACAAGATACATGTACAGCGAAATGGGTGCATTTAACCATCTAGGTCACGTGACCTTCCCACAATCCTCTGCAGGATACCTCGGCATGCTGAGGATATCTCTAGGTGAACCAGGACACAGACACCGGGGCAGAGCCACTCCACAGGGCGTGGGACCCACGACGACATGGGGTGCCTGCTCGCCAAGATTATACGAGTATCTGTTTATGTATATATAGCCTTTATTATATGAAATTATGCAATGTATACATAAGCGAACAGTCTGCAAATTAACGACGAATCGGCTAAGCCCCAGGCAAGTTAGTACGGGACCTATACCTCAATGATGCCACAAATGTTTGATGTCTCATGTGGTGGTACATTAACCCTTCACAACAGAAGGTACCAATGTATTTCAAGTTTCATAGTTTGCAACCAGCCAGAGCTGTCACGTTGTTATTTGGGCCTTTTGATAAGCCATTTCCTTATGAGTCATCGTCCTGTAGCACCCCCCCCCCCCCCCCCGACCCTCTCCTCACCCACATGCGATCAGGGTGAGCAGTCACATTAGACATTACTACATATGAAATCTTGTATTTTGAGCGTATGGCTCTATGGTTGGAGGCCTGCCCCGCCGGGGTCTCGCTAAGTCCTCAGCAAACACAACATCCCTCTCTGTCCAGGACTGTGTCATCCACACACTGGTCGCGACATTCCAACCGGTCAGGGGACATCGCTTTCACTTAAGAACATCCGGCTTAGAGCGCGGGCTGGCTTCGGACACCTGTCTGTTACAGCCGGCTGAGAGCGTTGGCTGGCCTCGGGCACCTGCCTGTTACAGCCGGCTTAGAGCGTTGGCTGACCTCGGGCACCTACCTGTTACAGCCGGCTTAGAGCGTTGGCTGGCCTCGGTCACCTGCCTGTTACAGCCGGCTTAGAGCGTTGGCTGGCCTCGGTCACCTGCCTGTTACATTCGGCTTAGAGCGTTGGCTGACCTCGGGCACCTACCTGTTACAGCCGGCTTAGAGCGTTGGCTGGCCTCGGTCACCTGCCTGTTACAGCCGGCTTAGAGCGCTGGCTGGCCTCGGGCACCTACCTGTTACAGCCGGTTTAGAGCGTTGGCTGACCTCGGGCACCTGTCTGATACAGCCGGCTTAGAGCGTTGGCTGGCCTCGGTCACCTGCCTGCTACAGCCGGCTTAGGGCGCGGGCCGGTCTCTGGCACCTGCCTGTTACAGCCGGCTCAGAGCGCGGGCCGGCCTCGGGCACCTGCCTGTTACAGCCGGCTTATAGAGTTGGCTAGTCTCGGGCACCTGCCTGTTACAGTCGGCTTAGAGCGCGGGCCGGCCTCGGGCACCTGCCTGTTACAGCCGGCTTAGAGCGTTGGCTAGTCTGGGGCACCTGCCTGTTACATTCCGCTTAGGGCGCGGGCCGGCACCTGCCACCTGCATGTTACAGCCGGCTAAGAGCGCGGGCTGGCCTCGAGCACCTGCCTGTTACAGCCGGCTTAGAGCGCGGCCTCGGGCACCTGCCTGATACAGCCGGCTTAGAGCGCGGCCTCGGGCACCTGCCTGATACAGCCGGCTTAGAGCGCGGCCTCGGGCACCTGCCTGTTACAGCCGGCTTAGAGCGCGGGCCGGCCTCGGGCACCTGCCTGTTACAGCCGGCTTAGGGCGCGGGCTGGCCTCGGACACCTGCCTGTTACAGCCAGCTTAGAGCGTGGGCACTTGCCTGTTACAGCCGGCTTAGGGCGTTGGCTGGCCTCGGGCTGACCTACACGTCGCTGGCCAGGTTTACATGTAGCTGGTTGGGTTACACAGGTTTACATGCAGCTGGCCGTCATACACAAGTTTACATGTAGCTGGCCGTCATACACAGGTTTACATGTAGCTGGCCGTCATACACAGGTTTACATGTAGCTGGCCGTTATAAAGAGGTTTACATCAGCTGGCCGTCATACACAGGTTTACATGTAGCTGGCCGTTATAAAGAGGATTACATGCAGCTGGCCGTCATACACAGGTTTACATGTAGCTGGCCGTTATAAAGAGGTTTACATGCAGCTGGCCGTTACACACAGGTTTACTACATTGTAAGCAGTAGGACCCCATTTTGTACTTGTACGGCCGACAAGGGTAAAACCCAGCAATATCAGTCAAGAACTGACCTCTGATAGAGTCAACTACCTGGTGCGTTACACACACTCTCACTCAGCGAGAGTACGCGGGTGGCCAGACATCCGCGACAGTTGTGGGCCGACTCTGCTCTGGCGAGCTTACCATGCCAGCTAGAGTACATCGTACCCGACTACACAAGTACATATATTATAATGACATCTACAGGTACACCGCTGAGGCGGGACAATAACTGTACAGGATCATACAATAAGGCAGATAATCTTGAACTCAGCACGTTTGTTTATTGCCATAGCGAAGTTTTATGTCCTACACAACCGTGTGTTAGATACAGGATAGCCGGCTATTACATGGTGCTGCAGAAGGAGTGTATGTTTCTATAATGCCCATGAAGCCTGAGACTTGTGTGTGTGATTATCCTTGACAATGTCGGCACCATGTGGTGGGGCAGGAGTTGATAGGGCGAACACCCACAGACCCGAGATAAAAGCTACTTAGAACATTTAATCTTTTTGGCGACTACTGAGGGTGAACAGAAGACAAGCGTGTATAACGGTCGCATGATGACTGAGGGTGAACGGAAGACAATCGTGTATAACGGTCGCATGATGACTGAGATTGAACGGAAGACAATCGTGTTGAACGGTCACATAATGACTGAGATTGAACGGAAGACGGTTCTGTTCTGGCCCGAAAAAATATAGTTGCAACGGAAACTCTCCGGACAACGAAATTTCCCGTTTACGAGAAAATATACACTGATTCGAAGAAAACAATATTTTCTGTGTGAACTTCAAATCGGGGCCTAATAAGTGTATGTCAACTCACGTTTCCTGAGACACTTGCAAATAAACCATAAGCAAATGTTGCTTTGCTGCACTTCGAAGCAGCCGATCGGCTTGATGGCGCCATTCACTGTTTACTGTGACGTCACTGGGCGATACCATTTACATCATTGTAAGGGGTCATAGGTTTGAATTCCTTTGTAGTGTTTTATCATTAACTCTGTCTTTAAGCATTGACGCATACCTAAAGTGACCCAGAGGGAACTTAAAATCAGTTTAGTATCAATTGAGGCTAAACTTGGATTCATTGCGCGAAAGCAAACGCCTCCTGCAAAAGTGGGTACAGCAGATCAACCACTACCCCCTGACCATTGCATTCAACCTCGGTACCCTCGTCAAATGACGCGATGGACTTTGCCAACCTGACCTAGATTTTGAACCAATCAGGTGGCAGTTGCATGACCTTTACATTTGCGCGACTGACAAGAGAACGATAAAAACAACATCGTCTGCTCTATTAAATAGCATGGCAGGTCCTGTATTGTGAGGATAGGAATCAAACTGCAGATCGGATAAACAATTGTTCAGACAGGCCCCAGTTCATAGGTAAGGAATATGCATAGATTTCGTCCTCAACTCGTAGAGTAAAGAAATAATTTCCAAATTTCGATGTCCGGAGATTTTCCGTTTTGATTTGTAGTCTTCTTATTGAATTTACTGAGCACATTCGTTTGGCGTCATAACGCATTCTGAAGTGATATAAAAACTGCAAGTTATCAAGTTGTGCAATATAATTCACCCTAATTTCATTGTCGACGACTTTACCTGGTTCGTATCCAATGACGTCGCTGCGCAAACAGTAACGTCCATAGCGACATACTATATCCATTCTGCATGCTCGGTTATCTTGGCCACCTTCGAAGGCTTCGTCAACACTCGGGTCTTCCCGTCGTGTTTATCTCCCGAATCTGTTCCCGCCAAGAATGTCGGCAGCAGACGCATGATATTGACCTTGACCGTGAGGTCAGTATCACGTCGAAATCGACCAGATCGGGATGTAGATTTCCTTTTATAGAAGCCTTCATCCCGTGGGTCAGTTGTGTGATTGGACGATACCAGATGTACTCATTGCGTCTGACGTGGCTAGATCAGATTCAGGTCATGTCACTTTAGATCCACGGGGCGTGGCGAAGCATGGTGTCTGTCTTAGAGAGGGTTCTCTCGCTGGGGATGTCATAGCCGACACACATTGTTATTATCCGCCTTCCCATCAGAGACACAAACAACACAGGCACACGGTTTATTTACACAGCTGACGTCAACCCAAGGTTCCGAATATCCTAATATTAACTGTCGTTAATACCACTGTATTTGGTACTGTCCGTTTTGAAAGATATGTGCCATAAAAGATTATTATCTTATGTCCCTAACCAGCACATAGAATCTACTACGCGGAAATTATTGTCCCAGTGTTTTAGGAGCCCCACCGGGCAGTAACTGCGAGCTTATGATCCACATCCAGCCAAAGGTGCACTAGGTCTGCAGTTGGCGGGTCGGTATCCGCCGCTGAAGTCTGTGTAACACTGTATCCCGGCAGAACCCTCCAAGCTCCAACCCCTCAGAAAGAAGTCAACATGAAAGTTATTTCCTTTCCGTGTCGCCACACATATCAACTACCGCCCCGATCACGGCCTGGGCCACGATTTATTGCCCTCCTCAAAGTCAATCACCAGGTACCCGTCCAGTGCCACTGCCATGGAGAGTATGCTCAGCCATGCCTTACCACGCTGCACCACGTCACCCTGTCGCCCTATTACCCAGTACAGCCCCGGTGCACCATGTTCACCACGGCTCGTACATTGTCATAGCCGCCTGGCACTCACACACTACGCTACCAGTTAGTTCCACCAGGGGACAAAGTGCGCTTGTGGTATTGCATAATCTTTGTCCCAGACTAGGCCCACCCACCCACTCGACCACCCATTCCGCTTGCAGGATGGTCACCACCCCCTGTAGGAGCACCGGATCAGCACCGCCGCGCCCTATCTCTCATGGTGTATGTGATGTCCGCCACGCCCAGGTGTGCCATCGCCTCTGGGGACAGTCACCCCTCCAGAGAGGACAGCTGGTCTATTAACGTCGCCGGATCCCATGTGTCGGAAACACTCCCAGCCACCAGTATCACAACACAACAGTCAGCTGGTCACCTGGTCAGAGACCACGTGGGAACAGCACACGGCGCCACCTAGCGTCCTCCTCGCTTTACATCCAGGAGGGAATCCATGGCGGCCGATCCGCTGGACCACGTGACCCCACAGAACCGCCCACCCAGTAAGTCCGTACTATAGATAGGTGGGACGGGGGTCGTCCTGTGGTCGTGCTATAGGTGAGACGGCGGTCGTGCTATAGGTGAGACGGCGGTCGTGCTATGTCTGGCCATGTGACGATGCCGCACAAGTCGACAACGCTGATCAACACGCCTCCGCCGACATATTTTCCTGTATCTGGACCTCCCTCCCCATGCGTTTTGGTGACATACATGGTCACGACGCTCTCCTCCCATGGCTCTACACACGACACGTCCTAGCCAGTGTCCACCTGCTCTAGTACCAGCTGATCACCGCCCCATTCAGTCGGCGCTGCCACTGCCCCGGGAGAGACCCTGTCACAGCGTTGTGGCTCTAAGGCGTACGGCCTGCAAACGGTTGCCATGGCAACCACACACACAGCATCCGCATCAAATGCGGCCACTGTGCGGCAGAGGATAAGGATGAGGTGGGTTGAGGGTCCGGTGGGGGGAGGGGGGGGGAGGTTAGGGGGGGACCTTCCGGAGGCGCGGGGCTGGGGAGGGAGGGAGGCGGGGTGGTCAAGCCAACGTTCTGACTGGTGCCCTGGTGACAGGCGTTGGATCTCATCACGTGACCAAGTCCCTGACTCGTTTTCCTCTCACCGATTCCCTGGCAGTTCGCCCTGACATCCTCGCGTCCCCGATGTGTGTATGTATCGTCCTGATCAGCTTGACATTGGGGTGAATGAATTGGTGAAAGAATGCTGAATGAGTGCATGAATTAATTGGTCTTTAAGCCTGGAATAAGTCTAGGAACCCTCGGGTACAATGCGTGTCTTGCCGATGATCGACATTTGGTCTCTGGGTCTGTTGATCCGAAGCTCAGCGAGTCACTAAAACCATGCCACAGAACCATCAACGCTGATATAATACTCGGTCAAATAAATTTGGGTCTGTTGATCCGAAGCTCAGCGAGTCACTAAAACCATGCCACAGAACCATCAATGCTGATATAATACTCGGTCAAATAAATTATTATTCTCTCAGTCAACATCACCCCAGTGATGTTAGGGTTAGCCTAGGTAACCCTAGCAACATCACCCCAGTGATGTACACTAACGTGGAAAATATGGTTGGCCGGGTATATTTTAAGGGGCGCATGCTTTTTGCAGACAATACATGAACGAGAAAATTAGATGCCTTGGACATTATGAAATAGTTTGAAGCCATGGCGTTACCGCACACACTGCCCCCCCCCCAGTCCACCCATCGCTTGACTCGGTGTCGTACTGACGTACTGACGATCTGAATCAGTTTACCAGGTAGGAATACAATCAGTAAATTCAGATTCCGGAAGTCACTTTCACTTTCGCCGGTTCCTCTGAAAGAAACAAGACACAGCGAATGGGAGACGGGTAGCGGACGTCATAACGCGACCAAGCAAGGTTTCTGTGAAGTGGTGAGCTTATCGGTCCCAGATTAAAGGAAGTCAAGCGGGTAAAACATATCACACGGGTTAATCCAGTCCAATTATTCCTTTGAAGTCCCCCTAAAGTGCATAATTATAACAAGGTTTGCGCCAGAGCAAAAATCTACAGAACGCCGTGAAAGGTCGACAGTGGCACTTATTGAACACCCACCGAATAGTGGCGCCATCTTGCGAATGACCACCGTCGTTCACTGCCAATGGAAAATCCCGACCGAGTTATGCACCCAATATACCTTGTCTAGACACGTGTTTACCTTCCTCAAACCACCTTCTTTCACATTCAAGCAGCAACCCATGGATCCCCTTCCCCGTGTTGTTCCCGGGTTAAAAAGATGCCAGGTCTGCAAGGCTGGCATGTTTCATCCCCCCTTCCCGCACCCAGTCCCGTCCAGTCCCGGGTGGTTTTACCAGTGCTGCTGGGGATAACGAAAGTGCCGAGAATAGCCGTCATGGCATCCCGGACAGAGAAAGCAGGCCCCCAGGCCAGCAGGCAGCCGTGGCAGCACCCAACTGTCGTGCACACCTCTCCTACACCTCTACATCCTGCAACTACATCTCTATTACAGTTATATAGCGATGTGGTCACTGGACACCAATGTTGTGGCATTAGAACCAGGATTACAAACGCCAAAGAAAATGCCACAGACCGAGATCATCAATGCTTACTCCCTGGTCCTGCGAATTATGTCTAATACCTATAGCTTGTTAAATGCCATTTTCAACAATATTGGTTGAGACGGATATTAGTACATACACGTTAGATATCAGGCCAATAGCCAGCATAGCATTAAGAGACCAGAGTTGCCAGTATCCCTGCGTGGGGACCACCATCAACACCAACAGACGGCCCCTGTTGGATGGTTTGTACAAACACAAACATGTATTATATTTAGGTGTGCCGCTGCGGAGAACACAATGAACCACGCATCATAATATATATAAATAGCCATTCCTCCCCACTCCCAGTCCCTCTCCACCCCCGCACGGGATAAAACCGCTGACTAACCCATTGTTTATATCAGCGAGCTGCGGGGGAAGGCAGACAACTGTTTGCCATACCCCGCCTTCCCCAGTCCCAAGACTGCCGCTCCGACGGCGTGGCGCCCCCCCCCCCCCATCCCTCCCTTTCTTCCCCGGGATATCACCAAGGCGACTCCACGACCGATGATATGTTTTTTCACCAAACAAGTTAGTCACAAGACACAAAGGAGATGAGAGCCGCAAAGGAGGAAGTGGGTCGGGGGGTGGGGGGGGGCGGGGTGGGGGGGTGCGGGAGGCTTGGGCAGGATGGGGTCTAGCGGGAAGAAAACACACCTTCAGGGCGGTGGCTCAGTTTGGGCTTTCTCAAGGTCAAGGTCACCAGTCCCCAGCAAATCACAATGAAATTTATATCCACTATGTATCTGTCTATTGTGTCTTTTTTAATATCATATGAGCCATGTGTGTCTGCCAGAGTAAAATACACAGTCATTACCCTGTCAAACCCAAATTAAACCCTTGCATCAGGTTTCGGACCCCGTTACATAACCGACACTAGGAGCCTTCATCACCCGAAAAAACGCAAGAATAACACAGTGCATGTGAAATACACTCGACAATTTCAGGTCCACGAAATTGAAGTGATATATTATTTTCAGGACGATTTCATTCTTTTATTTTAACGGATTTCTATATATCATTATCTCAATTTGACTAGGAGACCAGCAGGCCAATAAGACTGAAAGTCAACACCTTTTATTCGAAACTTTTCTACGTCAACTTATGTTTGACTAGATCAAGAAGAAACAATAACGCTGATATCAGAATGCACAAACCACCACAGGAAGATAACTACTTCTTTCGTACATTTTATCCCGAACAAAATAGAGAAAACTACAAGGCATTAATTGGTAAGTACGCAGTCATTATCGACCAGTGACCAGCCATTATCGACTAGCGGTGAGTACTTATCGCGCAGTGACGGTCCAGTGGGTGCCCCAGAACCAACCCCCGCCAGTAACAACCCATTACCGCCTATAGGGGCTCTGTCCTGGGGTATTCACCCCACAGAGCCCGGGGGTGATCATTCTAACACCCTCTATAAGTGGGTGCTCAGGGGTTAGTTTTTACCCGTGGTGATTAGATCGCCCGTGGTCGATGGTCATGGAATGTGCTTCACAGGCCAGGTCACCGCTAGGTCACCCCGAGGGGGCACCACCAGACCACGTGGTCTCTCTCCACCACAGCGTCATCGAGACCACTCATAGGTGCTTAACAACACATCGAGATCTCGCGTTGTTTGGCGGGGTCACGGGATCAAGAGTTGGTTTTTTCTCTGCACCACACGGCAGATCTGTTCTGGATAGAGTTCCAAGGCTGCGGACCCCACTGGGGGTCGTAAAAAGATTTGCAAGACAAACTGCACCCTCCCACAATGCCATGCCGGTGCCAGTTAGATTAATGACATGATCCAACAGGTGACGACAACCAGAGAAGTACATACCGTGCTCAAAGAAAACGGAGAACCACTCATATCAAGCCTTTACACCTGCTCAGCTTTCATGTACGCTCCCACCCCCCTCTGCCTCCCTATACCCCCACCGACCACCCCCACCCCCCTCCGCCTCCCTATACCCCCACCGACCACCCCCACGCCCCTCCGCCTCCCTATACCCCCACCGACCACTATCACACAAAATATGGGTGCCAAGTGGTCAAGTATTCCATACCAGAGCCATCGGATAGATATCGACTCACCAGGTGATATCCACAGACCACCATCTATGTGATAACAAATACCAGGGAGACCCCACCTCACTCCACCCCACCCCACGCCACGCCACCCCATCCCACCACAACCCATCCCACCACAACCCACCCCACCCCACCACACCCCACCCCGCCACACCCCACCCCGCCCCACCCCGCCCCACCACAACCCACCCCACGCCACGCCGGCGAGCTTGCCTGGCCCTGTGTCCAATATGACCCCCCCCCACCCCCAACCCCCGCAAATACGCGATGGGTCGTCTGCCAGACTGGTACCTCATTGCTACCCCCCACCCCTCCCAGCCTACCCCATGCCAGGGTGGCGGGGTGAATGCGCTGACTGGACAACTATGGCTTCACTTCGTTTCGCTTTTCCGAACGTCTCGAGCGAGAGGGGAGGAATTTCCAAGAAACGAGGAGCCAAGGCCCGCCACAAGTCCCCTATATCCCGTCACCGTGCACTCCCAATGCGTGCGTTCATTACACTGTTACAGGACGCGATGTAACCCTCGTCCCTTCGTCCCCTCGCTGCACACACTGAATGAGGCCCACACATTCAGGATGGAGTGAAATGTTTCCCTCGTTAGCCCGCAGAACACCTCCACACACAGACGGCCCTGGGGCCGTATTCATAATCGCCACTTAGGCTACGCCACTAGACTTAGCGCTAAGTGAAAGATTTGGCGAGCGATTTTGGGGTTTAAAATACATAAGTAGTCACCCAAAAAGTACATTTTCTGAATTAAGGAAGTTATAAAATTATATTAAAGAGGATTTCTTAATCGTGAGCACCACCACAATGAACTGGTAAGACTAAGACGAAAATGCACTTTTCGTGCGTAACTTACGAGGGGATTATGAATACGGTCCCTGGAGCCCTCACAGCCCACAACGCTCGCTGAATGGGTAGCACAAGTGTTGGCGATATACCAGGCAGTTTTACTGAAGCCAGGTGGGCGGAGTTAGGAGCAATCGGTGCTACCTATTATTGCAAGCAAATCTAAACATACAACGCACAAAGCTGATCTCGAACAAAAACTATGAAGGCGACACCCAGAGCGCCCTCTAGCGATTAGCGGCCCACGGTAGTTTCATTGATCCAGCCCCAAGCTCTCTAGCTTTTTGTGTTGGTGCTTGTGAGGTGTGGCATCCATTTCTGGGCCTCGTGCCTAACCAGCGGTGTAGAACGTCAGCACCGGGTGAGGCACAGCCAGGTCCCAGCAGTACTGGCCACAGCCGGGCCCCAGCAGTACTGGCCCCATCTACAGCCAAGCAGCAGCAGCAGCAGAAGGCTGTTAATTTGTTGCAGTTCGGATCTTGCAGACCGTAAATAACTATATTGGCAGTTGGTGGGACTCCCGCGTCTCTCACTCGGTCAGTGTGCACCACTCACGCGTGCACTCCCACTGCCACCCTCAGCCCCCGCTCCTCCTCCTCCCACTGCCACCCTCAGCACCCTCCCCTCCCTCTCCCGCTCCCACCCTCAGCCCCGTCCCCTCCTCCTCCCACTCTCTCCTCACAGCACGACTACCCAGTTTACACGACTTCCACGCCACAACCGCCCACAAGTAGGAAAACGTTTGAAGAAAAAGGCGCGAACTTTGCGCACTGAAATGAACCAGTGGGTTATCCCCGGGGTGTGTGCGGGGCGGGGTGGGGTGGTGGGAGGGTGAGTGTGTGTGCGGGGCGGGGTGGGGTGGTGGGAGGGTGAGTGTGTGTGCGGGGTGGGGTGGGGTGATGGGAGGGTGAGTGTGTGTGCGGGGTGGGGTGGGGTGGTGGGAGGGTGAGTGTGTATGCGGGGTGGGGTGGGGTGGTGGGAGGGTGAGTGCGTGGGCGGGGTCGGGCATAACGATGCAGAGTGAGCGACTCACACCACGTCAGACCTGTCTCTCAGGTAGCCAGCCTTCCACCGACTGAACCAGGGACTGAGACGCCCAGCGCCCACCGTGACTTGTCTTCAGCGACTGTCAACTCACACACGTGTTTATGTGTTCAACTCACACGTGTTTATGTGTTCAAACACGGCTTCAGGAGATAATCATCGGGAGGACGGGAGGACGGGAGGACGGGAGGACGGGCAGCAGTGGTGTGAGGGTGTCCACAGAGAGACCACCACCACCACCAGCCCCCATCACCACCATCGCCACCAGCCCCCATCACCACCACCACCACCAGCCCCCATCACCACCATCGCCACCAGCCCCCATCACCACCACCACCACCAGCCCCCATCACCACCACCACCACCAGCCCCCATCACCACCATCGCCACCAGCCCCCGTATCCACTCGCCCCCATCACCACCACCATCATCACCAGCCCCCATCACTAGCCCCTATCACCACCACCATCACCACCATCACCACCAGCCCCCATCACAGCCTCACGACACAAGCCCCCATCACCACCATCGCCACCAGCCCCCGTATCCACTCGCCCACATCACCACCACCATCATCACCAGCCCCCATCACTAGCCCCTATCACCACCACCATCACCACCAGCCCATATCACCACCATCACCACAAGCCCCCATCACAGCCTCACGACACAAGCCCCCATCACCACCATCACCGCCCTCACCACCAGCCCCCATCACTTCATCACAGCGTTATACTCAAACAGGTAGTGAACAACGTTTAACACATAAAGAAGTGTTTTAGGTCAAGAGAGTAGACTACGCCGCGTTCGCCATGCCTCGCCTCATAAAACGTTACTGCAACGTTAACGGCAGTCTCGCCTAAAATACCATAACTGTTCTCTGTACACTAGACATGACGGCAGGAGAGCAGGAACTAGGGAACCAGGCAAACAGGGGACCAGACAACCAGGGAACCAGGCGGATATAAAGGCCGGACTGATCTTTGGCCTCGGCTGGCATGGCGTGGTTCCATCAGCCACCGGTGCCTTAATTGGGTTGGCGCCATGCCTGGCGTCAGTTCTCATGGACACCCCCCTCCTCCACCCCCTCGCTAACCATCCAGCCCAACTACCCCCCAAGGCTAATGGTTGCATATCACTCAGGCGATCCCCATGGGGTGGGTGAGGTGTGATAAGAGTTTGTGAACGGTCTGCGTGCAAACTCCAGGATTTGAACCACAGTCTGTGTGAACAGCGCAATTTGACATTAAAAACTTTCATCTGCATCATCAATGTATTCACAAACAGACCACCGGCCACAGTGCAGTTACAATGTAACGTCGTGCAACAACTTACAACAACCAAATACACCGAAAAACAAATATATCAAAACTGGAGTGCATACCCCCCCCCCCCCCCCCCCACATCTCCACCTCCTTCAACAAAGCTGATGACTGATGTAGACAGCTGTCAATCATAGTTTAAGTGACTGACAGCCTCCAGATCACCCCATGGCTATACATCCAGGCGCTGACCGCCTTTAACAGTCATACGGGATAACACTAGCCGGCCAAAGACAAGTTACACCCCCCCCCCCCCACCACAATGGTGGCCAGATAGCAATGTTATTATCGTCAATCCTGGCTTGTCAAAGCCCCAGCCTTCAATGATTTTAAAACCTTCCCCAGCAATAATAACTTTTCTATCGGCGCGGTATTGAGTGCTTTGACTGCCCAGCCTTCTCACCATCATCAACCTCCCCACTCCCTGACTAGTCCCATCACCCCCCCTCCCCTCCCCATTCCCCTCCCCCCAGCAGCCGGTGGCGGGCGGCGAGTCTGCTACCCTCAGACACATCCCAAGGTCAGGCGGTCATCGATTGGCGTCCTGTCCCCGGGGGTCCAGGGAGGAGGGGGCGGGGAGAGGGCGGGGCCCGTATGGACGTCACCGATAGGGAGGGAGGGTGACTGACGGCAATGGATGAACTGGTCAGGTTGTAGCAGTTGGAAGTGGGCCAGAGCTACCCCCAGTACAGCCACAGAGCTGGGGCTAGGCTAGTGCCTGGCTTCCCCCGGTGAGGTGAGCAGGAGACTGGCTAGGGGTCCACTGTTACAGTGCGTGGCTCACGGGCGACAGCAGAGTGCCGTGCTCTCTGTGTTCACCAAGAGGTACATTGTCATATCCTACCACTGTATGAAGCCACGGATACAAGGATACGTGACGGGTATGACAGGAAACAGACCAGGAACAGAGTAGACCCAATGATGAGACCAGGGACAAGACGATGATCAGACCATGATCAGACCAATCATCAGACCCATTGAAAAGACCATGAGATCAGACCCATTGGAGGACCATGAGATCAGACCCATTGGAGGACCATGCGATCAGACCCATTGGAGGACCATGCGATCAGACCCATTGGAGGACCATGAGATCAGACCCATTGGAGGACCATGAGATCAGACCCACTGGAGGACCATGAGATCAGACCCATTGGAGGACCATGCGATCAGACCCATTGGAGGATCATGAGATCAGACCCATTGGAGGACCATGCGATCAGACCCATTAGAGGACCATGCGATCAGACCCATTGGAGGACCATGAGATCAGACCCATTGGAGGACCATGAAATCAGACCCATTGGAGGACCATGAGATCAGACCCATTAGAGGACCATGCGATCAGACCCATTGGAGGACCATGCGATCAGACCCATTGGAGGACCATGAGATCAGACCCATTGGAGGACCATGCGATCAGACCCATTGGAGGACCATGAGATCAGACCCATTGGAGGACCATGAGATCAGACCCATTGGAGGACCATGAGATCAGACCCACTGGAGGACCATGAGATCAGACCCATTGGAGGACCATGCGATCAGACCCATTAGAAGACCATGCGATCAGACCCATTGGAGGACCATGAGATCAGACCCATTGGAGGACCATGAGATCAGACCCATTGGAGGACCATGCGATCAGACCCATTGGAGGACCATGCGATCAGACCCATTAGAGGACCATGCGATCAGACCCATTGGAGGACCATGCGATCAGACCTGGAGACCAGATCCGCCGCCAGATGTGTCTGTTTCTCACAGCCACACATCAATGTTTCACTGCTACAGAGCACTGGACCGTGGCGTGGCGCCAGCAGACCCTGCGATGAGGCCTCACCGCTGTACCTCCCTCCCCCTGGCTGCCATCACCGACCGTCCTCACCGCTGTACCTCCCTCTCCCTGGCTGCCATCGCCGACCGTCCTCACCGCTGTACCTCCCTCCCCCTGGCTGCCATCGCCGACCGCCCTCACCGCTGTACCTGCCTCTCCCTGGCTGCCATCGCCGACCGTCCTCACCGCTGTACCTCCCTCTCCCTGGCTGCCATCGCCGACCGTCCTCACCGCTGTACCTCCCTCCCCCTGGCTGCCATCGCCGACCGTCCTCACCGCTATACCTCCCTCTCCCTGGGTGCCATCGCCGACCGTCCTCACCGCCGTACCTCCCTCTCCCTGGCTGCCATCGCCGACCGTCCTCACCGCTGTACCTCCCTCCCACTGGCTGCCATCGCCGACCGTCCTCACCGCTGTACCTCCCTCTCCCTGGCTGCCATCGCCGACCGTCCTCACCGCTGTACCTCCCTCTCCCTGGCTGCCATCGCCGACCGTCCTCACCGCTGTACCTCCCTCTCCCTGGCTGCCATCGCCGACCGTCCTCACCGCTGTACCTCCCTCCCACTGGCTGCCATCACCGACCGTCCTCACCGCTGTACCTCCCTCCCCCTGGCTGCCATCGCCGACCGTCCTCACCGCTGTACCTCCCTCTCCCTGGCTGCCATCGCCGACCGTCCTCACCGCTGTACCTCCCTCCCCCTGGCTGCCATCGCCGACCGTCCTCACCGCTGTACCTCCCTCTCCCTGGCTGCCATCGCCGACCGTCCTCACCGCTGTACCTCCCTCCCCCTGGCTGCCATCGCCGACCGTCCTCACCGCTGTACCTCCCTCTCCCTGGCTGCCAACGCCGACCGTCCTCACCGCTGTACCTCCCTCTCCCTGGCTGCCATCGCCGACCGTCCTCACCGCTGTACCTCCCTCTCCCTGGCTGCCATCGCCGACCGTCTTCACCGCTGTACCTCCCTCTCCCTGGCTGCCATCGCCGACTGTCCTCACCGCTGTACCTCCCTCTCCCTGGCTGCCATCGCCGACCGTCCTCACCGCTGTACCTCCCTCTCCCTGGCTGCCATCGCCGACCGTCCTCACCGCTGTACCTCCCTCTCCCTGGCTGCCATCGCCGACCGTCCTCACCGCTGTACCTCCCTCTCCCTGGCTGCCATCGCCGACCGTCCTCACCGCTGTACCTCCCTCTCCCTGGCTGCCATCGCCGACCGTCCTCACCGCTGTACCTCCCTCCCACTGGCTGCCATCGCCGACCGTCCTCACCGCTGTACCTCCCTCTCCCTGGCTGCCATCGCCGACCGTCCTCACCGCTGTACCTCCCTCTCCCTGGCTGCCATCGCCGACCGTCCTCACCGCTGTACCTCCCTCTCCCTGGCTGCCATCGCCGACCGTCCTCACCGCTGTACCTCCCTCCCCCTGGCTGCCATCGCCGACCGTCCTCACCGCTGTACCTCCCTCTCCCTGGCTGCCATCGCCGACCGTCCTCACCGCTGTACCTCCCTCTCCCTGACTGCCATCGCCGACCGTCCTCACCGCTGTACCTCCCTCTCCCTGGCTGCCATCGCCGACCGTCCTCACCGCTGTACCTCCCTCTCCCTGGCTGCCATCGCCGACTGTCCTCACCGCTGTACCTCCCTCTCCCTGGCTGCCATCGCCGACCGTCCTCACCGCTGTAGCTCCCTCCCCCTGGCTGCCATCGAGACGTAATGTGGTTGTTTTACTCCACTCTCGGGACAATGATCATCGCTGACGACCACACCGACCTATCCGCTGCACCAGTCTACCAGGAAGACGGCTACACGACCCACCAGCATGTGGCTGTCTTCAGCAGTGCTCAGTGCACAGGCTATTTATCGGCAGCCAAATTGGCCAAGTCTTACCCTCGGGTGGAGAGGTAGCGTTTTGCAATACCCCACTCTATTCTAGGGCTCAATTGGAAAAAAATACACACCCTATAGTCAAAAGGGGGTCAGAGTTTTTCTTGTCGATCAGTCCCAAGTACCTGTCAAGTACAGATTTTCAGTGGGAGATGCCGCGAGTGTCTTGTAACGCCGTGTATATTCAATATGAAAACACGCGAACGTAAGACATATACTTCAGACGTGGACGGCCTGTTATAAAGCGTCATCGTGAATGATGTACCGCGTTCCCGGCCATTGCTGCCAGGCACATGTCGAACATGGAGCCAGCCTGGGGCGGGATGGCTGCGGGCAGGAGGCAGGGAACACACCACGCGGCGCCTGTGGCCCAGATATAGCGGCCACTCAGACAGATACACGCCCGTAACCATGGTGATGATCGTGATGGTTCAGGCGGACGCCGAGACGCGGCTCATTGTACACAGCGTTCAATATAGGTCAAGGTGACCTGTGCTGGTTTTCGGCCATCACTGCCCACCACTCCGCCCCCCCCCCCCCCAACACCCACTCCTTCTCCAGCCTCTCCCCTTAATGGTCAAGGTCGTCACTCAGAATGCGATCGATAAACAGAAGGCATGATCTGATGTGTTCTGCCTGAGCAGCCGTTCTATGAGGAAGGGGAGAGTTGAGCCGTTTGGACTGAACCACGTTGATATCAGACAACAATACAATATCGATACAAGTACCGACCGGAACAGGTTTATAAGCTGCGTTCTTCTCTCGTTAGCCCATGTGCTCATGCCATCCCTGGCAGAGATTCCAGGTTATCTTATCTCGTTAGCCCATGTGCTCATGCCATCGCTGGCAGAGATTCCAGGTTATCTTATCTCGTTAGCCCATGTGCTCATGCCATCGCTGGCAGAGAGTCCAGGTTATCTGATCTCGTTAGCCCATGTCCTCATGCCATCGCTGGCAGAGATTCCAGGTTATCTTATCTCGTTAGCCCATGTCCTCATGCCATCGCTGGCAGAGATTCCAGGTTATCTTATCTCGTTAGCCCATGTGCTCATGCCATCGCTGGCAGAGATTCCAGGTTATCTTATCTCGTTAGCCCATGTGCTCATGCCATCGCTGGCAGAGATTCCAGGTTATCTTCTCTCGTTAGCCCATGTGCTCATGCCATCGCTGGCAGAGATTCCAGGTTATCTTGCACAATGAGGTATGTGAGAAGGAAACCTAGTTCCAGCACCCCACCCACTCGCATCCCTTCCCCCTACCCCACGTATTCTATCAACAATAAGCGCGGCTGTAGCTCTAGTACTACCCCCCCCCCCCCCCCCACACACACACACATCCCCGCCCGCCCAGGCGTTCACCCGGCCTGGTACCTCCGCCACACATCTCCGCTTCGTCTCGTCATCTGCCCAGCAGACGTTATGTAACCCTACAGGATACCATGGCAACGGAACCGGCCCACGCCCAACACGCACGAGCTGGGAAACAAGGGAGGAACCGCTGAGTCATATAGATATATATATACATATAGCAGGCTTAGCAATGTGATTATGCCGTTGCACATGGTCTACATGGTCTCCATAGTTACACCCTAGGCCAGCTGTTATACAGCCTACATCGTCTCCATAGTTACACCCTAGGTCAGCTGTTATACAGCCTACATCGTCTCCATAGTTACACCCTAGGTCAGCTGTTATACAGCCTACATCGTCTCCATAGTTACACCCTAGGTCAGCTGTTATACAGCCTACATCTTCTCCATAGTTACACCCTATGTCAGCTGTTATACAGCCTACATCGTCTCCATAGTTACACTCTATGTCAGCTTTTATTCACCCTACATCGTCTCCATAGTTACACCCCAGGTTAACCCTTAGACAGTCTACATAGTATGCAGACCTCCACAGCAAAATTCACCTCCGCATAAATGTAGCCCTTGGCACTAACATGTTCTTTTGTGAGCGTAATACTACCATGTATCAGGACCTGAGAATAACAGGCCACCTCCTGGAGTGGCTGACACCACTGACCCGTCTAAACCACTAGATACATCAGTAAACAGTATTCAATAATAGGTTGGTGTACTACACCTAATACCAGCCAAGCTGGTTCGACTAATGGCCTCACACGGACGTCCAATGGTCTCACACGGGCGTTCAATGGCCCCTCACGGACGTCCAATGGCCTCACACGGACGTCCAATGGCCCCTCACGGACGTCCAATGGCCCCACACGGACGTCCAATGGCCTCTCACGGATGTCCAATGGCCCCACACGGACGTCCAATGGCCTCTCACGGATGTCCAATGGCCTCACACGGACGTCCAATGGCCCCTCACGGACGTCCAATGGCCCCACACGGACGTCCAATGGCCCCACACGGATGTCCAATGGCCTCTCACGGATGTCCAATGGCCCCACACGGACGTCCAACACCACGACTGTACAGCTTACCGCTTGGACATGGAATCTTGGTGGTTTATGCCACTATTGTGCACATGAAGGTTAAACCGGGTCAAAAATCCATGTGACATTTGAGGCAGGACTGTCCTTTTGCACAAAAGGCTCGACCTCAATTTGACCTTTATTTGAGGAGCAGATTCCCTATGAACATGATGAATAAAAAACCACACTCGCCCCCACTCCCTGTTCTACCCGTCTCATCAATCACCCGCCGAGGGGTGAGTGAGGGGGGTGGGCAACAGTGGGGAAGTAAATACCTGATATCGACACCACTCAAGGTCAAGGTCACACAACCTCTAGCATGGTTGGCATCTAATGTCACGATGCAATAGGTAAAACGGCTCTTCATGACTACCGTAACGACTACCGACTGTAGTGTCTACCAACTGCAACGACTACCGACTGTAGTGACTACCGGCTGTAGTGACTACCGCCTGTAGTGACTACCAACTGCAACGACTACCGACTGTAGTGACTACCGGCTGTAGTGACTACCGGCTGTAGTGACTACCGACTGTATTGATCACCGACTGCAACGACTACCGACTGCATCGACTACCAACTGCATCAACTACCGAAACCAGTAACCACCGTCCCCTCAAGTAACGGATATATATATGTCTATGTGAGAGGGTTTTACTAGCACACCTCTGTCAATATTGACCTGACGCTGACGACGCCAGCAGGGCCAGTCTGCTAGTGAACCACGCAAACGAGTGGGCAAATATTAACACACGGCGTGGAAGGCACCAAAAAACCATTGAATAGCCTATATATGCTACAATTAGAAACATATTCAAAAACACAAATACCGCCGTGCCAAAGCATCCTGACGCAATATAATGACACTGAGACACTGGACACTGAAGTGAGAGACACATTCAAGTGACACAGTTCGCGTGACAGTATTTGCCGACGCCTCATCACGGTGGTGGTAGTGGCCCCAGATCGGTTACAGAATCAGTGCAAGGTGGACAGGGGTGAACCTGTCACATCGCCACATTCAACGCCAAGTGTCAGGGAACAAGGAGCCATGTCCCTCCGACCCTCCAACTTATTGTTGTCAAGAGATACCGTTGTTACGCATACATGTGCTCGAGCGGCTTGCTCCCGGCAGAACCCACGTGACCATACCACCCTGCCACCCTGCTATGACGACTGACTAGGGCCAAGGGGTGACCCAGAAACAAATGAGCTGGTCATGCATATGTCTTATTATGATACACGACAAGATGTCGCATAAAAAAAGCCATAAACACAGCAATATCAGGACACGGTTAGGAGAGGAATCTCAGTAAAGGAGGCCCAGGTATGTCGCGTCACACTGGAACCCCCGATCAGCCATCCCTTCACTTGGGTCAGGCGTGGGCCATGGATGTCATCCCTTCACTTGGGTCAGGCGTTGGACATGGATGCCATCCCTTTACTTGGGTCAGGCGTGGGCCATGGATGTCATCCCTTCACATGGGTGAGGCGTGGGCCATGGATGCCATCCCTTCACTTGGGTCAGGCGTGGGCCATGGATGCCATCCCTTCACTTGGGTCAGGCGTGGGCAATGGATGCCATCCCTTCACTTGGGTCAGGCGTGGGCCATGGATGTCATCCCTTTACTTGGGTCAGGCGTGGGCCATGGATGCCATCCCTTCACTTGGGTCAGGCGTGGGCCATGGATGTCATCCCTTCACTAGGGTCAGGCGTGGGCCATGGATGCCATCCCTTCACTTGGGTCAGGCGTGGGCCATGGATGTCATCCCTTCACTTGGGTCAGGCCTGGGCCATGGATGCCATCCCTTCACTTGGGTCAGCCGTGGGCCATGGATGCCATCCCTTCACTTGGGTCAGGCGTGGGCAATGGATGCCATCCCTTCACTTGGGTCAGGCGTGGGCCATGGATGCCATCCCTTCACTTGGGTCAGGCCTGGGCCATGGATGCCATCCCTTCACTTGGGTCAGGCGTGGGCCATGGATGCCATCCCTTCACTTGGGTCAGGCGTGGGCCATGGATGCCATCCCTTCACTTGGGTCAGGCCTGGGCCATGGATGCCATCCCTTCACTTGGGTCAGGCGTGGGCCATGGATGTCATCCCTTCACTTGGGTCAGGCGTGGGCAATGGATGCCATCCCTTCACTTGGGTCAGGCGTGGGCCATGGATGCCATCCCTTCACTTTGGTCAGGCGTGTGCCATGGATGTCATCCCTTCACTTGGGTCAGGCGTGGGCCATGGATGCTATCCCTTCACTTGGGTCAGGCGTGGGCCATGGATGCCATCCCTTCACTTGGGTCAGGCGTGGGCCATGGATGCCATCCCTTCACTTGGGTCAGGCGTGGGCCATGGATGTCATCCCTTCACTTGGGTCAGGCGTGGGCCAAGGATGTCATCCCTTCACTTGGGTCAGGCGTGGGCAATGGATGCCATCCCTTCACTTGGGTCAGGCGTGGGCCATGGATGCCATCCCTTCACTTGGGTCAGGCGTGGGCCATGGATGCCATCCCTTAACTTGGGTCAGGCGTGGGCCATGGATGTCATCCCTTCACTTGGGTCAGGCGTGGGCCAAGGATGTCATCCCTTCACTTGGGTCAGGCGTGGGCAATGGATGCCATCCCTTCACTTGGGTCAGGCGTGGGCCATGGATGCCATCCCTTCACTTGGGTCAGGCGTGGGCCATGGATGTCATCCCTTCACTTGGGTCAGGCGTGGGCAATGGATGCCATCCCTTCACTTGGGTCAGGCGTGGGCCATGGATGCCATCCCTTCACTTGGGTCAGGCGTGGGCCATGGATGCCATCCCTTAACTTGGGTCAGGCGTGGGCCATGGATGCCATCCCTTCACATGGGTGAGGCGTGGGCCATGGAGACACAATGCACTGAATTATTCCAAGCGTTTGACTAGTAACAGTCAATATTTATTTGATTTCAAAAGCCCCTTCAATGAAGGGACAAAGAAAGCAAGTTATCTGTTAGAGTGTCTTTGTGGGTTTCTCTTGGTGGCTTTGGTGCAGGAGATTCTTTCGCTTGATAGCAAAATCATAAGAATGCTTGAGCTATGTGCAGGAGCAAATAATTGGTGAAAAATAAACTTGTTTTGATGTATCTACTTAAAGAGTAATGTAACCATAACATAAAGATTAGATGTGTGTGCGTGCGGGGGGGGGGGGGGGTGGGTAGGGGGTAGGCTTCCGTGGTTCAGGGCCCCAACCAGTAGGTCATATTATCACATATCAGTGTAACCCTGCCGTCCCCCCACTCCCCCCCGCCCCCCCCCCCCCACCGCTTCAGCCCGTCAACCTCCTTTCACGCCAGCTATCCTTGGCTGTCAACTTCTCAACACGCCCGTCACCATCCTCCACCCACCCTTCACCACCACCACCCCTACCACCCGCTAAAGACGCCCGGCGAAGACATCGTAGAGCACATGACAATCGATGAGATATTATCAACTGGCGCGTTCGTTGCGACCTGTACGTCAGGGTTCGCCGATGCCACCAGAACTCACATGCAGAAAAGTACCTGCTCCGTAAATATACACTCAGGGTTTTTTTTTGTCGCTACTTGCCACTTTACTTTCACTGGTGCGGGTGTGGCAAGGAATGCTAAGAGATGTTCGTCTGCCATCTACCCGCCAAGTACATGTCTCAACACGCGGGACCATTGACAACCCGTTCACTCAGTGATATCCTGCTGTCACGGCGACAGGGACCTCGCTGTCAGGTCCACAAGTCTCGGGTTCGAACCCTCTATCATTTGTCCCCTTGACCCCCATAAGGTTCGTTTTACCCCGGTGCGCACGAGTCTCCAAGGCATCACAGCTCTATCTGATGTATTAACCTGGCGTCAGGGTATTAGACAGAATTTTTTTTTTTGCCAGCCAACATTGTGGCTGGTAGAAGAAAATGTTCATGTGAAACTGTGAGCGTCATGATTAGCTTCTAAACCTTCTGACCAAAAGACCATTTTTTGGGGCGGGTAAACAGCCCCTGAGGGCCCGCCAAACTGAAAATCTGCCCGCTAAAATTAAAACTGCCCGCCCATCCTGGCGTCACAGCTCTATCTGATGTATTACCCCGGCGTCACGAGCACAGAGGCAATACATGCGATCAGGTTGGCTGAACTAAAACACAATTTATTCCCCTTCGTACGAGGACTTACAGCAAAAAAATACTGAATCCAAAGTTCACATTAAGTTCACCCCAAGATAATGGCAAATGGAGAGCTGTTTTTTTCCGGGTTTATATATAAGTCTGTCGCGAGGCTTGGCAGAGATTCGTTCGCCCAAAATGTTGCCCAAGACAGCGACACTAAATCACAAATAAAGAGTCGCCAATAACAAAGCAGGGTAGGTGTTGCTTAAAGTAACACTGTACTTGACGCCATCAAAGATTTGTCTTTAATAAAGTACCGACATGTTTTGTGGCCCTTTTCACGAGAGGTCTTCAACGATACTAGATATCAATCCCTTTGTGGCCCGTGTGTGGGCGCTGTATATGTAACATAAAGCCCGGAGGGGTGCGTATGTAACGCTTTTTGATGGCACTGTATCTCCACGGACAAATAGCGGTGATTTATTCACGTCAGCAAGGCCAGTGTGACACCGGACAGCGAGGCGCGCTGACTTCATAGCCTCTCGCGGCCACTTGAGAGGCCCACTCCGCACGGGAGTCAACGCTACCGCTTTCCCGCCAAAAAGACGATCCTCGAGGCCGTCTGCTGCCGGTCAACAGGCCGCAGCAAGCCGCCATGATCTGGGACCCAGATGCCAAGGGTAACCCATCCCCTCACACGCCGCCAAAGGGTACGGGACCAGGCTGTGTGTGTGGGTGGGGGGCGGGGGTGTATCACCACCCCACCTGCCACTCTGACTGGCCCTCTGAGGCCGTCAGCGGGTGGCCTTGATATGGGCACGCTTCGCGCCCCCTCGCAAGCCATCCACCCACCCACCCCCACCTAACCAACCACCCCCACCTAACCAACCACCTGGCATTTACCGGACCAAAGGCAAAGAGAAAATACATACATCCACAGCACTATCTAGCTGACCGCCAGGCCGCCCACTCTGCCCTCCGCTACTTCATGAAAAGCTGGACTGGTAGGTAGGTATATCATAGAAGTGATCCCTTCTGATCCACCTTCCTGCTTTGAAGCACAGCATGGGGTGGGGTTTGACTCTTGCAACTCAATGCTCGTAGCAACTCCCACCCCCCCCCCCCCCCCACCACTTCCTACCCCCCCCCCCCGCTGCTCGGTTGACCGCGTCCACCCACCCACTTCGCAATAACCCCGGTCACAGCTATTTATTTTTGTCAGCGGCACAAAGCTGGTCCGTGAATGACTGAAGCCTTTAACGTAAGGGCAGTAACGGTGTTTTGAAACACTCGCTATTCAACGATCACCTGTTCCTTTCAAACAATATCCATGTGTTTCTTTCTCACAAAAACTATAACAGGTTAAGTCAATAATAACTGCGGGGTCCCAATAGCCACCGGTTCCGGTAAATACAACTTTTTCTTGATAAACTAACATCCTTTATACAATGGCCGGTCAAGATGTGAGATTCTCGAGACAGGCAACAAGCAATTTGCTCACCCATAAGGCAGACGTTATCATCAATAAAAATATTAATTCCGAAACTTACCAGCCAAATGTTGAATCGTAAGGAGTATTCCTCCGCCACCATCGCTGGGAGCCGGACTACTTCCCCGGCTACTCCCGCTCCCGCGATTGGTGAAGGGACTACTTCCCCGGCGGATAAATCCAGGTTCGGGACTAAATCCGCGTCCATAAGGCGACTGGAAACTGCCTGGTCGTCTGTCTGCCATAACTCGTAACCTTGGTTACACACTATAATCCTTCGTGGAGATGCTATCACATAACACAGATATATTCCTAACAATGAAATCCACAACAAAGTATTTTGTCAGAAGTGAATTCGACGATTGATGTATTTCTTGTGCTTCTTCATGCTGATAACCTTGCTTCACTGGTCCTCACGTTCCATGGACCACTGTGCACATAATTCTCAATGGAATCGCGTTTCCTCACCTGCAAGGACAAGATAACAAATGATGATACAACACTCAGTAACGCGACACTGACACGCGATCTCGTATATTACTCACTCTGTCCATGCACGTTGAGGACGCAGATTCCAAGCGATATTCCATTAATCGCCAATTGGAATGACAAAGCCCATGGCCCGTCAGTGCCTCGACCATCGCTGCGCAGAGGTACTCACGCCAACATAATGACAGTGGTCACCACTTCAGAACACAAGTGCCAAACCAAGCATAACAGGCTTCCAATGTTGTTTACTTTGGACCTTAAGCCATGGTGAATTCAAGCACCGGGCCTGACATCCCCGGACCGGCACTCTCGCGGAGACGATCGCTTCGACGTCGCGCGGGAGAGGTTGTGTACACAGAACATATTTGTATGTCTGAGGGACAAATCAAATGTTGTACATACAGAAATGACCTGTGACCAGAATTCAACCCATGCATGCCTATTACAGGCAAAACCAACCAACCATGACCCACTTAGTCCTGACGAAAATAAGGAATTGATCCTGGCTGCTGCTAAGCCGAGTAAGTAGTGTGGGCTCACAGTATAGGTATATGAGTGCACTCCAACAAGGCCAGGGAAATCCCTCAGGTGTGAATCATGGTAACGTTAAAGCCAGAGTGAGTGGTAACCATAGTTACAGATACCACAGATCAATTCCTCAAACAATAAGGATTAAAAGGGCAAATAAATTGCACTATAAATATATTGGATGCAAAAGAACACATTGTATAAGCTACTCATCTAGCAGTGAAACAAATTGCACCTTTCAAGATCCAATTGAAACAATACACAATTTACTCAATGCCCTTTCGTCAATGTTAGGACAAATCATTATTTCTGCATAGCTCATATATTACTCATTGCTATCATTTATTACAATTAATCATTTTGTGCATTCTAAATTATACAGTTAATTAGTAGAAGAAATTCAATCTATAAAAGTAATTAGTGTATCCCTGTCCAATGATAATGTTTACAAACCTAGAACAAAGTAGAGCAAGACATTTTTACAGTTTAATAACAGAAAAATAGAATAAATAGCTAAGATAATGCACTATACATTATGTAAAGATATATCAGAAAAGCTATGAAGGAGGATCCCATTTAAACTCAACTGTACACAAAGCATAACAATTCAGTCATTGCATGCAATTTACTCCATGGCCTTGTCGCCCTCTCAGATCCACCTAGCGGCAGGAAGCCTGGAAGAGATAGTAAGTCACACGAGTTCCATCATCTGGGTAGTCCTCATATATGTCTTCATATACTGGTATGCCCTAACCAAAGCATGAGACAAGAGGGGTTTGCACAAAGTAGCAGGTTGATTCAGCTAGCAAAGGTTATACATGTAATACCAAAGGCATAGTGAGTAAGCTGCATAGCAGACCTGAAATCCTTAGATTTCATAACTTATATTAACAACTTAGAACAGTTTAGAAGTAACACAGAATGTTTAATAGACCTTACTGATAACAGAACTTGTTTTGTACCTATTCAAGATGGATAATACATATTTTAATATCAGTTTATTATCAGTTATATTACAAATATATTACAGCAAAGTCCAAGCATTTGTTCTATCAGTCTCTAATGCGAAAAATACCCTTTCTTTATCGCCAAATGGTGTTTGCTCATACAGTTTCAAAATGAAGTTATCTAGTCCTCTGTCATATTATGTGATATATAAGTAACACCTTTATTTATTTTTGTTAACTTCATTTAAAAAAAAAATGTATATACTCATTTAGGATTGAAATAAATTAATAAACAAACCCAAACTACCTTTTAAAGCACTTATCAGTACTTATACTATTTTCGTTTACTGTGTATCATCAGCTAATTGACCTCTTCCCACTAACTTATAGCACCTGCATGGGTGGATCCAGGAATTTGAAAAAGGGGATCTAAACTTGCAACTGAGATAGATCGGAAGGGCTCTGACAAAGATTGCAACCAGAGATCCACCCATTTTTTATGACTGGGGCGGGGGAGGGGGGCTGGATGTTAACTGTCTTCAAAATGTCCTCAAAAATGGGAATGCTTCCACACCTCCAATGGCCTAAATTTTGCATTGAAAAATTGCATTCTTCCTGAAAGACATGTAAGATATGTCTTTTCTTTTGAATAATAACTGATCACAGTTTAACTTTAAGATACTTTATGACATACAATTTTTAAAGCTAATAAATTAACAACTGTGCACCTGTGGTATTGTTGATATTGATAAAAAAAATGGGGAACATATCCTAGATCTACATTGAGATGATTGTGGGCCAACATCTCTAAATCGTAAATGTTTCAGAATAATGTCACTGTGTAATTATGTAAATACATTATGTTGAATATTGTATTACACCTTGTTGCCATATTAGATTAGAGGAAAGTTAATACCAAAGGCATAGTGAGTAAGCTGCATAGCAGACCTGAAATCCTTAGATTTCATAACTTATATTAACAACTTAGAACAGTTTAGAAGTAACACAGAATGTTTAATAGACCTTACTGATAACAGAACTTGTTTTGTACCTATTCAAGATGGATAATACATATTTTAATATCAGTTTATTATCAGTTATATTACAAATATATTACAGCAAAGTCCAAGCATTTGTTCTATCAGTCTCTAATGCGAAAAATACCCTTTCTTTATCGCCAAATGGTGTTTGCTCATACAGTTTCAAAATGAAGTTATCTAGTCCTCTGTCATATTATGTGATATATAAGTAACACCTTTATTTATTTTTGTTAACTTCATTTAAAAAAAAAATGTATATACTCATTTAGGATTGAAATAAATTAATAAACAAACCCAAACTACCTTTTAAAGCACTTATCAGTACCTATACTATTTTCGTTTACTGTGTATCATCAGCTAATTGACCTCTTCCCACTAACTTATAGCACCTGCATGGGTGGATCCAGGAATTTGAAAAAGGGGATCTAAACTTGCAACTGAGATAGATCGGAAGGGCTCTGACAAAGATTGCAACCAGAGATCCACCCATTTTTTATGACTGGGGCGGGGGAGGGGGGCTGGATGTTAACTGTCTTCAAAATGTCCTCAAAAATGGGAACGCTTCCACACCTCCAATGGCCTAAATTTTGCATTGAAAAATTGCATTCTTCCTGAAAGACATGTAAGATATGTCTTTTCTTTTGAATAATAACTGATCACAGTTTAACTTTAAGATACTTTATGACATACAATTTTTAAAGCTAATAAATTAACAACTGTGCACCTGTGGTATTGTTGATATTGATAAAAAAAATGGGGAACATATCCTAGATCTACATTGAGATGATTGTGGGCCAACATCTCTAAATCGTAAATGTTTCAGAATAATGTCACTGTGTAATTATGTAAATACATTATGTTGAATATTGTATTACACCTTGTTGCCATATTAGATTAGAGGAAAGTTAATGGTTTATTGACACAGGCGTCTGGGTGGATATCGTTGATGCATTGCGTTATTGTGTAAAGTAATGTCGATAAGGACATTTATCGGTTCATTCACGTCAATGCCCAACGAGGCAACGGCCAAGGCAATGAATGGCAATGCCACAACTGACAGATATCAATGTCTTACCTGTTCTTCCGATATATCTAGCTTTTCGATTCTGTCACCTCTATATCACTTGCTACAATAAGACATAAAGTATTCATGTGACTTATGGTACATAAAGAACAGACTCAATACTTACTGATTTCACGGTTTCTAACATTTTCGCTTGGTTCGGAAAACGCGACCCCCAACCTCGATGTTTATCAGCATGTGAATATTTGCGTTTAGCGCCATCTAGCGAATGCCGACTGAACAGATTTTCCCGCCTAATCGCTCCCAATACCCGAGGCACACATTTCATAAGAATATATCTCGATTTCGGATATGGATTTAAGTTGCACGCTTATTGTTATGAATAAACAGATTCAACAACATTGTTAATTAATTCTATTGGTAAAAAATACGCTGGACTATGGCTGTAGCATAAGATATATTGGTTGGAGTCATACGTCTTATCAAGTGTTATTTTTTATGCGTTGAGGCCCGGGGGGGGGGGGGGGGGGGGGAGAGCGAGAGGAGAGAAAAGTGCGCGATTTTGTGGTCATTGAGAGAAAATTTCTTGGTTGAAAAAGGCATCTAAAATAGACACTGACATTCATGACAAAGTGTCTGGAGGTTAATTATTTGAACACTTTCGATATCAACTGGACTATACAGTCAAGAACTGAAATTTAGAATTAAAAAAAAGTCACTCTCAGATAGGCACATGGAGAGAAATTGCAGATTTCTGCTTCGGGGTTGGAGAAAAAAAAGGGGTCATTTGGGCGGCACATATGTATATACGTAACTATATGTAGTGCCCCGCCCCCCCCCCCCCCCCCCCCTCCATCGCCCCCGGGCGTTTATGGCATTTTGCTTTTTAAAGGGTCTGAAAGGGGTAAATGGCGAAACCCGACACCGGCATATCTGAAAAATCGACATTCGACATTGACCACCACATCCCGCCGGCAATAAGGATCTGAAAAAACGACATCGACAAAGATGGCACTGAACGTCACTGAAATTAGCCAAAAAGCGACACGGAACGTCGTAAAAACTCGACATTCGACACTGATAATTTTGAAAAACCGACACTGGACACTGGGACCCTCGCTTCCAGACCTCTATTTTAGGCGAGCTGTATACGTACGTGGCGGTTTGTGACTATAAACGCTAGATGGCACTCCTGAGTCTATGATCGATTGAAGACGTACAAGCGACTTACCAGGCAGTTCAAATAATAAAAGGAGACACGTGTTTTCAACGACCTGGTTAGGTGGGCACACTGAAATGCGAACGGGGGGGGGGGGGGGCACAGAATTTGTAAAGGCGCGGGGGGGGGCACAGATATACTTTAGGGTCTGAAAGGGGGGGCACATGCCCCTGTGCCCCCCCCCCCCCCCCCCCCACTGACACAGCCCATGAAGCGGGAAAGCTAAAAAGTATCATGTTGTTATAACCTTCCAAAAAGTTAAACATCAACAGCTTTGTTGACGTACAAGAGAGATTCAGTTTGTCAACATTCAGCATAAAGTTGAATTACTAAACCCTCATTTTTGTCAACGATAGACCAAGCACAGCTGCTAGATTCAGTTACCGGAATCATAAAACCAGCAACGAGCAATGCAGGAAAAAAAAGGAGATTAAGGTCAAATTAAAGATGTACTTAGTATAAAGGAGGCGGGGTAAATCCCTGGAATAGGACGGGACGCTACATCACTACAGTAGTCTGGGTCTGCCGCCCAAACCATATAGAGCACATTGAGAACGAGAGGAAAGCAATATTTTTTGGTCATTGAGAGATGGTTGACAGTCATGGCAAAGTATATGGAAGCTTAGTGGCGGAGGGTTTTAAAAAAGACGAAAAAAAGGTACGCCCCTTTCTCTGAAGATAGTGGCAGAAGGGGCACTGTCACAACTGCGGAACAGTGAATAGGGGGAAATGATATTTCTGTGAACTTTCCCTGCAGGTTGCGGACCCACGGGCAAAAAAATCAGTGGCTTTGTCAGACGCGCCATCTAGCGAATGAGGTGGCTGAGCTAGGGACCCAGCCTCTCGCACTGCCATTTCCGCTTATGGCGCGAACCGGTGAAAACTAAGAATCTATTATGTTTACTCCAAAAGTAAGCACCAGAAAGGGACGATATTCGTCTGTGGGAATTTCTGGCGAAGTGCTGGGATCTACAGGCAAGAGACGAAGGACAACAAACATATTTACTCCTCAGAAACCATCAACAATTACTCCAGGGTAGGTATCCAAATGAGCGATAATGTAAGATGTTATTGAGTAAACACCCAAGACTGAAGCCGTGAAGGCCGATTTGAACGGTTCAGGGTAATTCACCGATGTACTTTCACTGTGCCAATCTAGTTCCGATCTACAGTTTACGGTGCGGCGATGTTAAAAACAGTGGTATATATAGATGCAGTACCTGTTCATGCCATTGATACAGCTTGTCAGGCAGTAACGGATCATAGGCAGTAGCGGATCACTTCGCTGTTCATGTTGAAGTGTTTCTATTAAAGCCACTAAATGTAATAAATTAGAACTTATTTCAAAGATAATTACCCACTGACTTAAAATAAGTCCAAAAATGTGAGGTTCTACCAATGTTTACATTCATTTTTACCTCAAATGCACTTCCAGTAGCGAGCTTTTTACTCCGTGAGTTCTCCTGCGAAACAGTAACTTCCATTTCAACAGGCCATTTTTGCCAAAGTGAATACATCTGTACACAACTGAGGTAATTTTTTCATAGCTGTATATACCATGAACCTTCATAAAAATAATCAGATCCCTCCATAAAGCAGAATTGCTCTTGTCATCTAAATTGCGTTAGCTGCTTTCTCAGCAAAGTGGATCAGTGACGCATATCTTTGCTGCCAAGCTTTACTGCCAAGCTTTATCGCCAAGCTAGACTGCCAGGTGGCATGGCATAAATCATTGGTCCCATATCAGTAGCGGTATGGCTCCGAAAATATCAAAATAAGCTATAAATTATTTTCCCAAACTATAAATTATATGCCATATTAAATCGTTGACAACCAGATTTCGTATTTTTAAGACAGTCAATGCATTATGATACCTGTTTACTGTCAAAACAGGCCGCACAATGGCGTGATCAGCTACTGCCTAAAGTGATCCATTACTGCCTAATACAGTACTCTACAACATGGACCATTTTTAGACAGGTTGTTGCCGGAGAGTGATCAAGTTCGCTACACATGAAAAGAGCCTGCATGTCTGAAAAGAATGAGCCTAAGATGATGCACCAGCTCCTCAGAAAACATTCTCAATCACTCCTTAGACAAAAGTGATCCGCTACTGCCTGACAAGCTGTACTCTGTTTTCAGGGAGATAGATGTACCATCATTTACGTATGTTTTGGAACACTGAAAATGTCCCTATGTTTTGGAACACCCCCAATTTTGGAAATAATAATTGTTTTTTGTGGCTGTATATTTTAGTACACCACAGATGGTGGGTAATTTTTTTGTATCAATGTTTTAGTACACCTTCATTTTCCGGAAATAGATATATTTACTTACGTCGCGGCCGTGAAGATATAAGAAATCGGTCTCAATAGGGGAGTATCAACCTCCGATCCAGCACCCTCCCAACTTTTAGGCATCAGTTCCTACGCTTACCACCCATCCAATATCACTCAAGCTACTCAAATGGGTAATGGGTTTTATTTCTGCGCTGCCTGTCTGCACCACCCTCCACCCCTGGCTAGCCATGTGACGCACATTTCTCGGCTTCTCTTCTCTCCATCAGAGCTGGTTCACCGACAGTAATCCCCATTCCAACCGCTGCCCACCCCACCTCTGTCGTCAGAGGAGGGCCGTTCCTCTCAGCTCGCAAAGTGCCTGCGGTGACGAAGAGGCTAAGTTTGTGACACCTCCCCTCCTCCTCCTTCTCGGCCAATCCCTTTACACTCGTTCCAGGCTTTGTTTGCAAGGAACCAAGGAAGCCAAATACTGTGTGCTGACCTTACCCCACCCTGCCCCTTACACGCATCCTGTGGTGGCTACGGCTACGGAAGCTTTTGGGCTGACTGACCGTACAAGACCCCTACCCTTTACCAATTATATATTTATTTACTCCATTACAAGAGACCCTTGTGATTATAACTTATTTGAATTGTATCTTATTAAATAACAGCACAATACGATGATCTCCAGCAAAAAGTATAGCAGACGAAAGTGTGTTGACAGCCGCCTTTTTGTGATGTTGTAAGGTGAAGGTCATATTACTGCATTTTCATTGGTTAAAAGAAGTAGGCTTACAGAAGAATCTAATATCAGGTTCTAGAATAGGGGACAAAGCATTATGTACCCATGCACAATTTCTAAACTAAGAGTAATTTTAGCGTCTCAAAGTAAAAGCAATACAAAAAGAATGAGTTTGTAGAATCAATATTTATAAGTGTGAGAGGAACAATAAATACATGTAAACTTAATTCAAGTTACGGCTTGACATTAATACAACAACCACCCCCCCCCAACCCAACCCAAAATACCAGCATTACTATTGCCCACAGACATGACAGATGACAAGGTAAACAGAGCGACGGCCATAGCAAAACTTTGTTTGCATGAAATTTATAATGTTGATGTCATGTGAATTCCTTTGACTTTGTTTGCATGAAATTTATAATGTTGATGTCATGTGAATTCCTTTGACTTTGTTTGCATGAAATTTATAATGTTGATGTCATGTGAATTCCTTTGACAACAGGACTGATTATGCCAAATTCTGTTGGATCTTTGGTTCAAGTTGATAAATATAAACTGATTTAAGGGTTTGTCAATGAAATATTTTGTGTCAAATTAGAAAAGGAGATGGTAAATATTTTCCGTGCCGACTATAGGGTACGACAGTGTCAATGTTAACATTTTTAGACATTACTCGTTAGTAAAGAATCAACTGCAGCTTTTATTATAATATATGGATGTACAATCATAGTGCTTATATATTTTACATACTTTGTTCTATCTTCGAAACACCAAAAAATTGTGTCAACACCATGTTGTTTTGGTTATTTTTTTATGAAAAAGTGTTGGAGCATACATCTTTTCCCGACACCGTACAGGACTAGGGTATACCTATACATGATTTGCCATGATCGAGAGCAGTCCAGCTGGCTTACAATTCTTCTGAAATATTTAGGAATAACCCATAAATATTGATGTATAATTAGCTTATTTATCAATATTTTACACAATTTAGATGGTTTTGCTATTTTAAAATTAGGGATAATTATTTAGTTGATAGGCCAGGAACAAATCAAAATTGTTTGATGTGACCAGGGTATTAGCCAGAATTTTTGTTTTGCCAGCCAACGTTTTGACTGGTAAAAAAAGTGTTCAAGGTACACACACATCATGGCCCCATCCTGATTAGATCGCATGTTGAGCTCGCAATTTACAATGCTATAAGCAAAAGTAGTTTTACATTTTGAGTGCCATGAATTTATTCTAAACCTCCTGACAAAAAGACACTTTTAGGGTGTGTAAACAGCATCTGAGTGCCAGCCAAGTTGAAAATCCACCCTCCAAAATTGAAGCTGCCTGCCCATCTGACAGACAGGTCTCTGGATGTGACCAATGCTGTTGCATAGCGAGTTCAGAGTGATCAAAATTGTATGCTGCAGTCAACTGTGATGCAGAACTCTGCCCTGTTTGAACTACATATATCATATCATCAGCTTAGGTATAGACATATGTGCTACCAAAATGACCCATTTTTTCTCTCTTTGCCAATATCTGAAACCTTCAGTTCTTTTCTTATATCCATCTGTAACTGAAAGATTATCTCTACAATCCTCAATTACTGAATTTAAAAGAAAATGCTTCATCTTTTCCTCACATATTCCTGTGATTCCTGCAGCCAGAAATCTTAATTAACTTTATACCAGGCAGAGCGGCAACAGCACTTAGATCCTGTCATTCAAAACAGACAATAGAGCAACATATTGGGCAAGAGGGGTAGGCAGAGTGGTAGGAGTAGATGGATAGTTTGGGGCTAGTCCTGTAACATCGCCCACCAGCTGCTGGGTGGACTGAAAGGCCATGGATTGCTGATCTCAGCCTTCCACACCAAAAAAAAAAGGAAATGGTGCCAGAGATTTCTGGGTTCTATAAAAAAAATGATGATGACGCTACATATATTTGATATATTTATGCCAAGGATACATTTAGGAAGACTTAGGCATTGAGAATACCTCATATGCTGCTCACGAAATCATCAGCACAAAATATATCTACTAAAACAAAGTTTCTGTTACTCACCGCCACTTAAAAATAATGCCAGTTTGTGGCATTTGTCCTGTTTGTAGGTAATATTGTTCTGTTGTATAAGACCTCTCTGATTCTGTTCTGCTTCTATTCTGACATAAATGGCTATCACTCAAATAACCTTATAAAATTGTTACATGTACTTATTCATGCAATTCTGTGATTAACTGTCCTTTATTAAACCTCTCCAGGAGAAATGTTAGCTTGACAAGTGTGCCTGCACTTCAAACTTCACGAGTGTTTGAAGAATCTGGTCAGCACAGACTAGAAGCATATGGCCCTCCACTGCCCCTGCTTGTGACTGAAACACTTACATTGGAGCGAGGTGAGTCATGCTCTTGTTCAAGAATACAGCAATCAACTTACTGGAGTAAGTATATAACATAGTGGGGATTGTGTGCAGCAAGTATATATACCTGGTAACTACAGTAACAGAGTTACTAGAGATGTGGTATGGGTGGTACATTCTTTTACATTTTCACCCTTGCAATAATATGTATAAGGGATATTGTTTACAATCTATTTGAAGTGTTATTTATTTAGAATGATCATGCTTCCTCAGAATGATTAGCTTCACATGTTTGTAGCAGCGGCCGATGCTACAGTGAAGCTCGACCCTTCAGGATGGGGGTTACTTCTCTCAGGCAGAAAGCTACTTGTGTGGAAGTACATTGGAAATTCCACAAGCAAGGTATTCTCTTTCAAATGTATAATCCGTTTCTTGATTGTTAAGCGAACAGTAAACTCTCCTGTTTTGAAGCTGTATAAATATTATACATATTTATACATATAAAACCAAATATCTAACAGTACCCTGGTTAATGGATGATGTTTTTTGATTGTTTTGCATTTGTAACAAAATATATGATAAATAGGACTTAGGTCAGTTGAGTTTACCTTTAATAGCCAATATACCTGGTACTAGTACATGTAATTATGTTTTGGCGCAACAAAAAAGTTTTATTTTTCTGCATCCTTTCATACACCCACGAATGTTATTTTATCTATGAAAACTTTTTTGCATTTGCAGACTTCCAGTTGCTTTGAGCTGACACTGTCGGCCAGCAGTCTGCCACACAAGTGTAGCCTGGTGTGCCTTCTGCCCAGCGCCACCGACCCCAATGGGGCAGGTTGTGTGGCCGTGTCGCCAGAGGGCGCCGTGCGCTACTGGACTAATGTGGCTCACGGGGGATCTTACATAGAGGTCGCTGCGGACGTGAAGGGCGAAGACTGCAGCGCCCTCACACCTCTAGAGGTAGACAGCCTTGGTCGCTGGCTGAATGTCACAGTTGTCTGTCTTGATCTTGGCACAAAGCCGGTATAAAATAGACAAATACATGCATTGTTTACCCAATACAGAATACATTTTACATAAGTTGATGCAGAGTTAGAGGTCTTGTCATTGTGTAATGGTCTATGGGGTGTAAATGTCCTGCTTATTACTTTCAATTTTGCCCAGTATGACAGTAAATAGTAAATGTTGATAGGATAAATGGAGGCGTTAGTGATCGTTACATATGGCGAGATTGTAGCTTAATTATAACATAAAAAAAATAATTGTATGTATATTATGTTATTGTTTGTAATCCTGACCAATTACCCGGATTCGCCACAGAGAGGGCGCTGTGTGTTGGCCACATCCACCAGTACACTGTTCCTGATCACCATAGGGCAAGGACAGGTATGACATGTGTATGCATGTAAACACGCTTTGCACAAGGTGTTACTATAATATATTTGTCTATTTTTGAAATTCAATGCGATATGACAGTACAGTAAAAGTTTAGTCTATTGGAGCAAGATAATTCCTTAAAGCGGGTGTCCAACCTAATTTAATCGCGATCTGCACCGAAAGTTTATATCTTCAAGTTAAATTGGCGAGTGGTAACGCTTCGTTTCGACCGACTGGTAAGGAGAAAAAAATTAAGGCAACCCGCCTCCAGCAATGTCAAGCAGAGCGCCATTTTGCCGGGAGCAGTGACTCGTATTGTGACTATTCATGTGGCACCGCCTTACGTTATAGCTCGCGGTGAGAGAGATCAGGGCCGCGATTTACAGATGAACAGCGGCAGTTCCAAGCCGCGCAGTAGAACATGATCTTAGTGTTAATGGAAATGTACCATCCTAACAAATGGATATACGTCTTGCGACGATGGAATCCGCAACAATGCCATGATGCCTGTGTAGGCGGCGAAATCGTGCCCGGCGGTCACTTCTAAATTTTATTGTGAGCTATAGATAGCACGAAAAATTCTGGAATTTGGAGGATAGACAATTGGGTATTATATGAATCGGTAAGCAGCGTTAGAGGCCAGGCTGGCGGTTTCCTTTAAATGTGGACTGCTGCCCATGCAAGGCTATTCCACAAACATGGACAACAAATAGAGTGTTATGACTGCCACTTCGACTCCCATATATGTCTGTGATATGTGACGTGAACAAATACCTCTTGCACCTTTCAGAACGCCCTGCAATGTCGGGAGCTGCACGCGTCACGTGGTATGATGGCTGGCATAGGGCGGAGGATGTCCACATTCATCTTCCGGGCGGCCACCCCACAGCCCGAGGGCGCGGTGAGTAAACCGGGGAGGGGGTTGGAGGAAGGAACAGCCCGAGGACGCGGTGAGTAAACAGGGGGTGGGGGGGGGGGAGGAAGGAACAGCCCGAGGGCGCGGTGAGTAAACAGGGGAGGGGGTTGGAGGAAGGAACAGCCCGAGGACGCGGTGAGTAAACAGGGGAGGGGGTTGGAGGAAGGAACAGCCCGAGGACGCGGTGAGTAAACAGGGGGTGGGGGGGGGGGGAGGAAGGAACAGCCCGAGGGCGCGGTGAGTAAACAGGGGAGGGGGTTGGAGGAAGGAATAGCCCGAGGGCGCGGTGAGTAAACAGGGGAAGGGGTTGGAGGAAGGAACAGCCCGAGGGCGCGGTGAGTAAACAGGGGAGCGGGGCGGAGGAAGGAACAGCCCGAGGGCGCGGTGAGTAAACCGGGGAGGGGGTTGGAGGAAGGAACAGCCCGAGGGCGCGGTGAGTAAACCGGGGAGGGGGTTGGAGGAAGGAATAGCCCGAGGGCGCGGTGAGTAAACAGGGGAAGGGGTTGGAGGAAGGAACAGCCCGAGGGCGCGGTGAGTAAACAGGGGAAGGGGTTGGAGGAAGGAACAGCCCGAGGGCGCGGTGAGTAAACAGGGGAGCGGGGCGGAGGAAGGAACAGCCCGAGGGCGCGGTGAGTAAACCGGGGAGGGGGTTGGAGGAAGGAACAGCCCGAGGGCGCGGTGAGTAAACCGGGGAGGGGGTTGGAGGAAGGAACAGCCCGAGGACGCGGTGAGTAAACAGGGGGTGGGGGGGGGGGAGGAAGGAACAGCCCGAGGGCGCGGTGAGTAAACAGGGGAGGGGGTTGGAGGAAGGAATAGCCCGAGGGCGCGGTGAGTAAACAGGGGAAGGGGTTGGAGGAAGGAACAGCCCGAGGGCGCGGTGAGTAAACAGGGGAGCGGGGCGGAGGAAGGAACAGCCCGAGGGCGCGGTGAGTAAACAGGGAGGGCGGGGTGGAGGAAGGAACAGCCCAAAGGCGCGGTGAGTAAACAGGGGAGCGGGGCGGAGGAAGGAACAGCCCGAGGGCGGGGTGGAGGAAGGAACAGTCCAAAGGCGCAGTGAGTAAACAGGGGGGACGGGGTGGAGGAAGGGACAGCCCGAGGGCGCAGTGAGTAAACAGAGGGTGGGGTGGGGGGATGAAGAAACAGCCCGAGGGCGCGGTGAGTAAACAGGGGAGGGGGTTGGAGGAAGGAACAGCCCGAGGGCGCGGTGAGTAAACAGGGGAGGGGGTTGGAGGAAGGAATAGCCCGAGGGCGCGGTGAGTAAACAGGGGAAGGGGTTGGAGGAAGGAACAGCCCGAGGGCGCGGTGAGTAAACAGGGGAGCGGGGCGGAGGAAGGAACAGCCCGAGGGCGCGGTGAGTAAACAGGGAGGGCGGGGTGGAGGAAGGAACAGCCCAAAGGCGCGGTGAGTAAACAGGGGAGCGGGGCGGAGGAAGGAACAGCCCGAGGGCGCGGTGAGTAAACAGGGGAGGGGGTTGGAGGAAGGAACAGCCCGAGGGCGCGGTGAGTAAACAGGGGAGCGGGGCGGAGGAAGGAACAGCCAGAGGGCGCGGTGAGTAAACAGGGAGGGCGGGGTGGAGGAAGGAACAGCCCAAAGCGCGGTGATTAAACAGGGGAGGGGTTTGGAGGAAGGAACAGCTTTAGGGCGCGGTGAGTAAACAGGGGAGGGGGTTGGAGGAAGGAATAGCCCGAGGGCGCGGTGAGTAAACAGGGGAGGGGGGGGGTGAAGGAATAGCCCGAGGGCGCGGTGAGTAAACAGGGGAGGGGGGGGGGTGAAGGAATAGCCCGAGGGCGCGGTGAGTAAACAGGGGAAGGGGTTGGAGGAAGGAACAGCCCGAGGGCGCGGTGAGTAAACAGGGGAGCGGGGTGGAGGAAGGAACAGCCCGAGGGCGCGGTGAGTAAACAGGGGAGCGGGGCGGAGGAAGGAACAGCCCGAGGGCGCGGTGAGTAAACAGGGGAGCGGGGCGGAGGAAGGAACAGCCCGAGGGCGCGGTGAGTAAACAGGGAGGGCGGGGTGGAGGAAGGAACAGCCCAAAGGCGCAGTGAGTAAACAGGGGGAGCGGGGTGGAGGAAGGGACAGCCCGAGGGCGCGGTGAGTAAACAGGGGAGGGGGTTGGAGGAAGGAACAGCCCGAGGGCGCGGTGAGTAAACAGAGGGTGGGGGTGGGAGGAAGGAACAGCCCGAGAGCGCGGTGAGTAAACAGGGGGAGCGGGGTGGAGGAAGGGACAGCCCGAGGGCGCGGTGAGTAAACAGGGGAGGGGGTTGGAGGAAGGAACAGCCCGAGGGCGCGGTGAGTAAACAGAGGGTGGGGGGGGGGAGGAAGGAGCAGCCCGAGGGCGCGGTGAGTAAACCGGGGAGGGGGTTGGAGGAAGGAACAGCCCGAGGGCGCGGTGAGTAAACAGGGGAGCGGGGCGGAGGAAGAAATAGCCCGAGGACGCGGTGAGTAAACAGAGGGGGCGAGGTGGAGGATGGAACAGCCCGGGGGCGGGGTGGAGGAAGAAAGAGCCCGAAGGCGCGGTGAGTAAACGGGGGGGCGGAGTGGAGGAAGGAACAGCCCGGGGGCGGGGTGGAGGAAGAAAGAGCCCGAGGGCGCGGTGAGTAAACGGGGGGGCGGGGTGGAGGAAGGAACAGCCCGGGGGCGGGGTGGAGGAAGAAAGAGCCCGAGGGCGCGGTAAATAAAGTGGGGGGAGGGGTGAAGGAAGGAATAGCCCGAAGGCGTCGTGAGTAAACAGGGGGGGCGGGGCGGAGGAAGAAAGAGCCCGAGGGCGCGGTGAGTAAACGGGGGGGCGGGGTGGAGGAAGGAACAGCCCGGGGGCGGGGTGGAGGAAGAAAGAGCCCGAGAGCGCGGTAAATAAAGTGGGGGGAGGGGTGAAGGAAGGAATAGCCCGAAGGCGTCGTGAGTAAACAGGGGGGGCGGGGCGGAGGAAGAAAGAGCCCGAGGGCGCGGTGAGTAAACTGGGGGGCGGGGTGGAGGAAGGAACAGCCCGAGGGCGCGGTGAGTAAACAGGGGCAGGGCGGAGAAAGAAATAGCCCGAGGGCGCGATGAGTAACTGGGGGGGGGGGGGGGTGAAGGAAGGAACAGCCCGAGGGCGCGGTGAGTAAACAGGGGGGCAGGGTGGAGGAAGGAACAGCCCGAGGGCGCGGTGAGTAAACGGGGGGGCGGGGTGAAGAAAGGAACAGCCCGAGGGCGCGATGAGTAAACTGGGGGTGGGGTGGTGGATGAAGGAACAGCATGAGAACGCGGGTGAGTTAACAGGGGGGGGGGGGGTGGGGGGCGGGCCATCAGAAACATTATAAATGAACATTATTCTGGTTTATGTATTGTAGTAGACCCATCAGAGGCCAGCCAACATTCTAGTAAACTGTTGTTATGTCTGCTCATCCCTTCACAGAAGCTGCTTCAGCTGCTGGCTGGCGAGAACCTGGCTGACGGCCGCCCTACCTTCTACGTGCTGGCCGGCTGTAACCTTCAGAAGTGGGCGTTGGCGGGAGACGCCGAGAAGGTCAGTGCTCAACGCCCGCAGTGACCTCTGTCGGTGACCCCTACACCCTGTCACACGGTCCGTGTCGGCGTCCGGACAAGTGACTAATCTCCGCAGTCCATACTTCAACAACTCCAAATTTCTCGATCTGAGGGAATGGAGATTTGTATTAGCATGATGTTACAAGGCCTGAAGGGAAATATTAGTAATACCCTCTAACAACAGCTCGTTCAGCCTACTGTCTCATAATGAACACCCGGCATAACAAATTATCATTTCCTTTGTGCAGTTGCTGTATCAGTGCAATGTGGATGCCTTTGTGCGCGACTGCTTGGCGGAAAGTATCTGGGTAAGTAATGGGGAGTGGCGTGCAGAGATTGAACGGAGAGATGGAATGTGGAGATTGATTGACCGTTCCGCCTCGTGTAGTGAACGCAGAACGATGTCGTACAGGGTTCACAGAGGATGGCTTCCTTGGCTATAGAGTTATATTAAAAGCATCTGGCTACATAAGTGGGAACATATTCGCCTCCATTTGTTATAATTACCGCAACAACTGACAGTTCAGTAAATTATGGTGGCGAAGCCAGACTGTCTGTGATATACTGCTGGTTTCACGCCGTGAACTTGTCAGAGCCACTCGGTGGGACGAGTCTCGCCGCATCTCGTGCGTAAGTCTCGTTGCCTGACGCTCACTGTATTCTTCCCGTTGAGCAGCACCAGCAGCCAGGCAACCTGCGCGGCCTCAAGTCCTGGCTGCTCGACATGCAAGTGACGCGTGACGGGGTCCTCATACTGGGAGCCGGCATGAACCCCGAGGTGTCCGCAGAAATGTGCTACGTCATAGGTACGTGTGCATCAACCCCGAGGTGTCCGCAGAAATGTGCTACGTCATAGGTATGTGTGCATGAACCCCGAGGTGTCCGCAGAAATGTGCTACGTCATAGGTATGTGTGCATGAACCCTGAGGTGTCCGCAGAAATGTGCTACGTCATAGGTATGTGTGCATGAACCCCGAGGGGTCCGCAGAAATGTGCTACGTCATAGGTATGTGTGCATGAACCCCGAGGGGTCCGCAGAAATGTGCTACGTCATAGGTATGTGTGCATGAACCCCGAGGTGTCCGCAGAAATTTGCTACGTCATAGGTATGTGTGCATGAACCCCGAGGGGTCCGCAGAAATGTGCTACGTCATAGGTATGTGTGCATGAACCCCGAGGTGTCCGCAGAAATGTGCTACGTCATAGGTATGTGTGCATGAACCCCGAGGTGTCCGCAGAAATGTGCTACGTCATAGGTATGTGTGCATGAACCCCGAGGGGTCCGCAGAAATGTGCTACGTCATAGGTATGTGTGCATGAACCCCGAGGTGTCCGCAGAAATGTGCTACGTCATAGGTATGTGTGCATGAACCCCGAGGTGTCCGCAGAAATGTGCTACGTCATAGGTATGTGTGCATGAACCCCGAGGTGTCCGCAGAAATGTGCTACGTCATAGGTATGTGTGCATGAACCCCGAGGGGTCCGCAGAAATGTGCTACGTCATAGGTATGTGTGCATGAACCCCGAGGTGTCCGCAGAAATGTGCTACGTCATAGGTATGTGTGCATGAACCCCGAGGGGTCCGCAGAAATGTGCTACGTCATAGGTATGTGTGCATGAACCCCGAGGGGTCCGCAGAAATGTGCTACGTCATAGGTATGTGTGCATGAACCCCGAGGGGTCCGCAGAAATGTGCTACGTCATAGGTATGTTTAAACGTGAGAGCGATACTGAGTTTTTTTATGCAAATGTTGACCTATTGAGTGAGCTTACTAATGATTGTGATTGATACATATTGTGGAAACTAAAGAATACCACTTTCAGCAGTTGTTGTTGACTGATTCCCCCCCCCCCCCTGTTGCTGACTTGACCCCCCCCCCCCCCCTGTTGCTGACTTGACCCCCCCCCCGGCTGTGTTACAGGGACGCTGCATTCGGAAGGCGAGGATGCGCCGCTCAGTTTCATCGCCTTCACCATCCCACGGCACACCACGTACCACCAGGTGGGGGGGGCGGGGCGGCCTGTCACTAGGGGGACCCGGCCTGTCACTAGGGGGACCCGGCCTGTCACTAGGGAAACCCGGCCTGTCACTAGGGGAACCCGGCCTGTCACTAGGGGAACCCGGCGTGTCACTAGGGGAACCCGGCGTGTCACTAGGGGAACCCGGCGTGTCACTAGGGGAACCCGGCCTGTCACTAGGGGAACCCGGCCTGTCACTAGGGGAACCCGGCGTGTCACTAGGGGAACCCGGCGTGTCACTAGGGGAACCCGGCGTGTCACTAGGGGAACCCGGCCTGTCACTAGGGGAACCCGGCCTGTCACTAGGGGGACCCGGCCTGTCACTAGGGGGACCCGGCCTGTCACTAGGGGAACCCGGCCTGTCACTAGGGGAACCCGGCGTGTCACTAGGGGAACCCGGCGTGTCACTAGGGGAACCCGGCCTGTCACTAGGGGAACCCGGCGTGTCACTAGGGGAACCCGGCGTGTCACTAGGGGAACCCGGCGTGTCACTAGGGGAACCCGGCCTGTCACTAGGGGAACCCGGCCTGTCACTAGGGGAACCCGGCGTGTCACTAGGGGAACCCGGCCTGTCACTAGGGGAACCCGGCCTGTCACTAGGGGAACCCGGCCTGTCACTAGGGGAACCCGGCCTGTCACTAGGGGAACCCGGCCTGTCACTAGGGGAACCCGGCCTGTCACTAGGGGAACCCGGCGTGTCACTAGGGGGACCCGGCGTGTCACTAGGGGAACCCGGCGTGTCACTGGGGGGACCCGGCGTGTCACTAGGGGGACCCGGCGTGTCACTAGGGGGACCCGGCGTGTCACTAGGGGAACCCGGCGTGTCACTAGGGGAACCCGGCGTGTCACTAGGGGAACCCGGCGTGTCACTAGGGGAACCCGGCGTGTCACTAGGGGAACCCGGCCTGTCACTAGGGGAACCCGGCCTGTCACTAGGGGGACCCGGCTTGTCACTAGGGGAACCCGGCCTGTCACTAGGGGAACCCGGCGTGTCACTAGGGGAACCCGGCGTGTCACTAGGGGAACCCGGCGTGTCACTGGGGGGACCCGGCGTGTCACTAGGGGAACCCGGCGTGTCACTAGGGGGACCCGGCGTGTCACTAGGGGAACCCGGCGTGTCACTGGGGGGACCCGGCGTGTCACTAGGGGAACCCGGCCTGTCACTAGGGGAACCCGGCGTGTCACTAGGGGAACCCGGCGTGTCACTAGGGGAACCCGGCCTGTCACTAGGGGAACCCGGCGTGTCACTAGGGGAACCCGGCGTGTCACTAGGGGAACCCGGCGTGTCACTGGGGGGACCCGGCGTGTCACTAGGGGAACCCGGCCTGTCACTAGGGGGACCCGGCGTGTCACTAGGGGAACCCGGCGTGTCACTAGGGGAACCCGGCGTGTCACTTGGGGGACCCGTTGTGTCACTAGGGGAACCCGGCGTGTCACTAGGGGAACCCGGCGTGTCACTAGAGGAACCCGGCGTGTCACTAGGGAACCCGGCGTGTCACTAGGGGAACCCGGCGTGTCACTAGGGGAACCCGGCCTGTCACTAGGGGAACCCGGCCTGGACCGGAACTTGTATAACCAGGGAAATCCGGTCATATGTGGTAATTTCTTTTTAGACTTCGCATTTGTCGAGTTTTAAAGCAGGTTGATGTAAGGGATTGCTTGTAGAGGTTCCATCTGTGACAAATACAAATATTCAAGATCTAACTGGCATCACCAAACTGTCATCAGAAGGTAATAAGACCAGTGAGCACGTGATCACACCATGACCTCGATGATGACAGTGAGTCGTTGATACTTTGACAGGCGGAGGATGAGCACAGTGGGCTGCGGTACAGGATGGTGCTGCCCAACCCAGCCGCCTCCTCCGTCTATGTCTACGATGAACACACCGCCCTGTGCATGTCCCGTGAGTATAACAGTTATACTAATCTATATCGTGAGTATAACAGTTATACTAATCTATATTGTGAGTATAACAGTTATACTAATCTATATTGTGAGTATGACAGTTATACTAATCTATATTGTGAGTATGACAGTTATACTAATCTATATTGTGAGTATAACAGTTATACTTATCTATATCGTGAGTATAACAGTTATGCTAAGCTATATTAAGTTCTACTAACCGGCATGTCCCCACTGGGGACATTTAGGACGTTTTTCAAGATACAGCTTCTACTTTGGGATGCATATAGGGGATTATTGCAGTAATTTGGTGTGAGTAATACGTGAGTTTTACTAGAAACAAGTGTATGCATGTCTTCTGCAATGTGGCTTACATACAACACCATACCACTGAGGGTATACCAGTAACTGATACTCCAAGGGCGTTAACGTCTCCAGCTCGACCCGCCAGTGATCTCTGACTCAAGCTGGACTGATTTACCTGGTGTGTGCACCAAAGCGGCCTGACGTGCCCTGTGCTTTGCTTTCAGTCTCCAGTCCCCCCCAAGCCGTGGACAGCCTCAAGTTCCAGGCCAGCGGGGACAAAGTCCTGGGAGCAGGTAACAACTCACCCCCGTACCCTGACACTCTCATAGTATATAAGACAGTCACTGAGGACTACCTACCCAGTCACGGCACTGTGTATGACAGTGGCGGATTGCTGAGCAACATTTATGATGGTCTGAGTCTTAGTTAGATTAAAGATTGCGTGTCCCTCTCGGGGTAAACAACTAATTTCGTGATCCATGAGTTTTTCTTAAAGAGCGGTCGTGTTAAGGTTCATGATATCTAACATCAGTCTCTGGCGCTTCTCACTGTCTGACTTCTTGGGCGGTGTTCTTGGCTGCTTCTCACCCCTGGTTTAAACAAAACATTGATCTATATTTATAACAAGAGCGTTTTCCACATCTGGAATTGTTTTTCATTCTTTGTTTTGTGTATAAACGTAATTTATGAGGTGCCTTTAATAATTTAATGATGTTGTAATAATGGAGTACCTCAGCAAGATGACTTTGTTATAATCGGCTTTGCGACATAAAAACACGTTGAAGCCCCAGGTTGCGTGTATCTCTGCAGGTCACCATGACAACACGGCCCTGTTTCTCTCTGGGGTCCGGGGTCTGGTGTCCGTCAGGGAGAGTCCCCAGCTGAGGGGTGCCGACGAATCCATGTAGGTCAAAGGTCAAGGGTCACACCATGCTTTATGCTCATGACAATCATATGTGTACATGTAGCACTTAGATTATATATTGTGGCTCAGACGGGAAACTCAATCTGTGTTACCTGCGAAATATTGTAGGCATATCTTGGTAAAACAGAGTAACGAATGTTAAAGTGTTATTCAGCCAGCCTATCAAGCATTGTGACTCGTCAATGTGAACACTCGGGCATGATTTCGCTATAATAAAGAGATTGTGAATGTTATTATCAAGATAAACAATTTGTTTAACTGCATTTAACGAACAAAAAAGGGATCCATTCATAGCATTATTGCTTACTAGTCCCATGTGGTGCGTTCATTATTAACCGATCAGAAACTCATAGATATTGATAGAGCCGATTTACTTTCAACTTAATAAATTAGTCCATATTGTATGATGTCTTTGTATTGTGTACTGTATCTCACGTTGCCTTGGTTTCCCCGGCTGTCGCTGTGGCCGGCTCAGGCTCAGCGAGTCGATCCTGATGGACCCGGCCACCCACATGGACACCACGGCCTTCGGCGCCATGGACCTCACACAGATACAGGAGATGAGCATGCGCGAAGACAAGATCGGGAGGCTGAAGGCGGCCTTCCTGCTGTCCACCCGCAAGAAAGGGGTAAGGCGTCCCGGGGGGGGGGGGGGCGGCCTTCCTGCTGTCCACCCGCAAGAAAGGGGTAGGGAGGCCAGAGGGGGTGGGGGTGGGGAGGGGCAATCCTGCTGTCCACCCGCAAGAAAGGGGTAAGGCGTCCCGGGGGGGGGGGGGGGTGCTACTCCTGCTGTCCACCCGCAAGAAAGGGGTAAGGCGTCCCGGGGGGGGGGGGGGCGGCCTTCCTGCTGTCCACCCGCAAGAAAGGGGTAGGGAGGCCAGAGGGGGGGGGGTGGGGAGGGGCATTCCTGCTGTCCACCCGCAAGAAAGGGGTAAGGCGTCCCGGGGGGGGGGGGGGGTGCTACTCCTGCTGTCCACCCGCAAGAAAGGGGTAAGGCGTCCCGGGGGGGGGGCGGCCTTCCTGCTGTCCACCCGCAAGAAAGGGGTAGGGAGGCCAGGGGGGGTGGGGAAGGGCATTCCTGCTGTCCACCCGCAAGAAAGGGGTACGGCGTGGTCACAAGCGAGAAGGTTTTGGTGGGTGGGCTGATGTCTCAGTTTAATTTCAACGCTTCGTGCCTATGACGTCATGGTGGATACTCACGGGGAGTAACAGCGATTGGGTTTATGTGTGTTACCCTAGAACGTCCATTTCGTGGAGACTAATAAGCAAGATGAACTTGTCTTATCTCATCACTGACGTTGTTCTAAAGAGTTATTGACCCACATGTTAATATTAATCATACATCTGTGCCACCTTGCCTTCTCACTCTCCGGACTTACATGCCGTGTTTGTATTGCTCCAGGACCAGGCTCAGGATATCGTGGACGACATGTTTCCGGTCGGACTGCCCTCCACAGAGGAACCCGGATCAGATCTGGATCAGCTGGTGGCGGCCCTCAGCCAGGAGATCATCGACGAGTACCCCCAGTCCGACCCCCGGTGGGCCGAGTCCAGGCGTCTGGGTCAGTCATATACCCCTAGTCTGACCCCCGGTGGGCCGAGTCCAGGCGTCTGGGTCAGTCATATACCCCCAGTCCGACCCCCGGTAGGCCTAGTCCAGGCGTCTGGGTCAGTCATATACCCCCAGTCCGACCCCCGGTAGGCCTAGTCCAGGCGTCTGGGTCAGTCATATACCCCCAGTCCGACCCCCGGTGGGCCGAGTCCAGGCGTCTGGGTCAGTCATATACCCCTAGTCTGACCCCCGGTAGGCCTAGTCCAGGCGTCTGGGTCAGTCATATACCCCCAGTCCGACCCCCGATGGGCCGAGTCCAGGCGTCTGGGTCAGTCATATACCCCCAGTCCGACCCCCGGTGGGCCGAGTCCAGGCGTCTGGGTCAGTCATATACCCCCAGTCCGACCCCCGGTAGGCCTAGTCCAGGCGTCTGGGTCAGTCATATACCCCCAGTCCGACCCCCGGTGGGCCGAGTCCAGGCGTCTGGGTCAGTCATATACCCCCAGTCCGACCCCCGGTGGGCCTAGTCCAGGCGTCTGGGTCAGTCATATACCCCTAGTCTGACCCCCAGTTGCTGTATTTATATGTCAGTATTTTTTTAGTCCTGTGAATTACAAGTCCGGTCATCTATCTTGTGTCCCGCTAGATGGCGGCACCAGCTCCGGGTCGCTGATCCTGATGCACCAGCTGGAGGGGAAGATGACAGTGCACGAGTACCTGCTGCCCTTCCTGAAGACCTCTGGCATCTGGACTCGGGTGAGTGGGCGGTCACGTGGAGCCTGTCACGTGGTCGTCACTTCCTGTCGGCTGTGGTGTCGTTGTGACGATGTATCAACATTGTGTGTTGCATAATAAACACCGTTTGTAGGCCAAGTGGAGAAGCCAGTGCCCAAAATAAACAGTGGTTGAGGTCGATAGGACATGCAAGTTAATATGTTTTGTAGATCTATATGCATTAAATAACACGTTTATTTCCCCATTTATGATTAATACGTCAAACAATTATCGCCTGTATTTACTACGCGTGACGTAGACCACATCTCCCTGGTGTAGTGGTTAGTGCGCTAGACCTCAGCTCAATAGGGCTCGATGCCGGGCCCGGGCGGGCCGCCTCGATAGCTCAGTCTGTTAGAGCCCTCGCATTGAGTGTTCTGGCCACCTGAGAGCCTAACGGCATGTGGATCGCTGGTTCGCGCCCCGCTGTGGCCTTGTTTGTGAGGTCGCAGGATAAAGATCCCATATCCTTCTTCGCAAAGAGTAGGGGGTTACCCCCGGGGACATGGCTCTCCTTTCCTTCTCCCATTGACGCGATATGACCATAAATGGTTAAAGCGTCCTCAATATAAAAGCCACCAACCGAGCCCGGCCACCTAATCTGGGGTGTTTAATTCATTCATCCTTCGTCGTCCAGGGAGGTTCTTTAGCCAAGTCTGGCTCGTGTGTGCACAAAACTCATTCAACACTCTTTACAGCTGGCACTGACCATGGTGCGAGACCGTCCCATGCTGACTCGCCTGTTACTCTGTGAGCACGCCGAGAAGCTGAGTGCTGCCAAGATACTGCGGGAGCTGCACGGCCAGTGAGTAACGTTCTGTTATCAGTAACACCTACTGCGGGAGCTGCACGGCCAGTGAGTAACGTCCTGTTATCAGTAACACATACTGCGGGAGCTGCACGGCCAGTGAGTAACGACCTGTTATCAGTAACACCTACTGCGGGAGCTGCACGGCCAGTGAGTAACGTCCTGTTATCAGTAACACATACTGCGGGAGCTGCACGGCCAGTGAGTAACGTCCTGTTATCAGTAACACATACTGCGGGAGCTGCACGGCCAGTGAGTAACGTCCTGTTATCAGTAACACATACTGCGGGAGCTGCACGGCCAGTGAGTAACGTCCTGTTATCAGTAACACATACTGCGGGAGCTGCACGGCCAGTGAGTAACGTCCTGTTATCAGTAACACATACTGCGGGAGCTGCACGGCCAGTGAGTAACGTCCTGTTATCAGTAACACATACTGCGGGAGCTGCACGGCCAGTGAGTAACGTCCTGTTATCAGTAACACATACTGCGGGAGCTGCACGGCCAGTGAGTAAAGTCCTGTTATCAGTAACACATACTGAGGGAGCTGCACGGCCGGTGAGTAACGTCCTGTTATCAGTAACACATACTGCGGGAGCTGCACGGCCAGTGAGTAACGTCCTGTTATCAGTAACACATACTGCGAGAGCTGCACGGCCAGTGAGTAACGACCTGTTATCAGTAACACATACTGTGGGAGCTGCACGGCCAGTGAGTAACGTCCTGTTATCAGTAACACATACTGCGGGAGCTGCACGGCCAGTGAGTAACGTCCTGTTATCAGTAACACATACTGCGGGAGCTGCACGGCCAGTGAGTAACGTTCTGTTATCAGTAACACATACTGTGGGAGCTGCACGGCCAGTGAGTAACGTCCTGTTATCAGTAACACATACTGCGGGAGCTGCACGGCCAGTGAGTAACGACCTGTTATCAGTAACACATACTGCGGGAGCTGCACGGCCAGTGAGTAACGACCTGTTATCAGTAACACATACTGCGGGAGCTGCACGGCCAGTGAGTAACGTTCTGTTATCAGTAACACATACTGCGGGAGCTGCACGGCCAGTGAGTAACGACCTGTTATCAGTAACACATACTGCGGGAGCTGCACGGCCAGTGAGTAACGTCCTGTTATCAGTAACACATACTGCGGGAGCTGCACGGCCAGTGAGTAACGACCTGTTATCAGTAACACATACTGCGGGAGCTGCACGGCCAGTGAGTAACGACCTGTTATCAGTAACACATACTGCGGGAGCTGCACGGCCAGTGAGTAACGACCTGTTATCAGTAACACATACTGCGGGAGCTGCACGGCCAGTAAGTAACGTCCTGTTATCAGTAACACATACTGCGGGAGCTGCACGGCCAGTGAGTAACGACCTGTTATCAGTAACACATACTGCGGGAGCTGCACGGCCAGTGAGTAACGACCTGTTATCAGTAACACATACTGCGGGAGCTGCACGGCCAGTGAGTAACGTCCTGTTTTCAGTAACACATACTGCGGGAGCTGCACGGCCAGTGAGTAACGACCTGTTATCAGTAACACATACTGCGGGAGCTGCACGGTCGGTGAGTAACGACCTGTTATCAGTAACACATACTGCGGGAGCTGCACGGCCAGTGAGTAACGACCTGTTATCAGTAACACATACTGCGGGAGCTGCACGGCCAGTGAGTAACGTTCTGTTATCAGTAACACATACTGCGGGAGCGGCACGGCCAGTGAGTAACGACCTGTTATCAGTAACACATACTGCGGGAGCTGCACGGTCGGTGAGTAACGACCTGTTATCAGTAACACATACTGCGGGAGCTGCACGGCCAGTGAGTAACGACCTGTTATCAGTAACACATACTGCGGGAGCTGCACGGCCAGTGAGTAACGTTCTCTAATCAGTAACACATACTGCGGGAGCTGCACGGCCAGTGAGTAACGTCCTGTTATCAGTAACACATACTGCGGGAGCTGCACGGCCAGTGAGTAACGACCTGTTATCAGTAACACATACTGCGGGAGCTGCACGGCCAGTGAGTAACGTCCTGTTATCAGTAACACATACTGCGGGAGCTGCACGGCCAGTGAGTAACGACCTGTTATCAGTAACACATACTGCGGGAGCTGCACGGCCAGTGAGTAACGTCCAGTTATCAGTAACACATACTGCGGGAGCTGCACGGCCAGTGAGTAACGTCCTGTTATCAGTAACACATACTGCGGGAGCTGCACGGCCAGTGAGTAACGACCTGTTATCAGTAACACATACTGCGGGAGCTGCACGGCCAGTGAGTAACGTCCTGTTATCAGTAACACATACTGCGGGAGCTGCACGGCCAGTGAGTAACGACCTGTTATCAGTAACACATACTGCGGGAGCTGCACGGCCAGTGAGTAACGTCCTGTTATCAGTAACACATACTGCGGGAGCTGCACGGCCAGTGAGTAACGACCTGTTATCAATAACACATACTGCGGGAGCTGCACGGCCAGTGAGTAACGTCCTGCTATCAGTAACACATACTGCGGGAGCTGCACGGCCAGTGAGTAACGTCCTGTTATCAGTAACACATACTGCGGGAGCTGCACGGCCAGTGAGTAACGACCTGTTATCAGTAACACATACTGCGGGAGCTGCACGGCCAGTGAGTAACGTCCTGTTATCAGTAACACATACTGCGGGAGCTGCACGGCCAGTGAGTAACGACCTGTTATCAGTAACACATACTGCGGGAGCTGCACGGCCAGTGAGTAACGTCCAGTTATCAGTAACACATACTGCGGGAGCTGCACGGCCATAGAGTAACGACCTGTTATCAGTAACACATACTGCGGGAGCTGCACGGCCAGTGAGTAACGACCTGTTATCAGTAACACATACTGCGGGAGCTGCACGGCCAGTGAGTAACGTCCTGTTATCAGTAACACATACTGCGGGAGCTGCACGGCCAGTGAGTAACGACCTGTTATCAGTAACACATACTGCGGGAGCTGCACGGCCAGTGAGTAACGTCCTGTTATCAGTAACACATACTGCGGGAGCTGCACGGCCAGTGAGTAACGTCCTGTTATCAGTAACACATACTGCGGGAGCTGCACGGCCAGTGAGTAACGACCTGTTATCAGTAACACATACTGCGGGAGCTGCACGGCCAGTGAGTAACGTCCTGTTATCAGTAACACATACTGCGGGAGCTGCACGGCCAGTGAGTAACGACCTGTTATCAGTAACACATACTGCGGGAGCTGCACGGCCAGTGAGTAACGTCCTGTTATCAGTAACACATACTGCGGGAGCTGCACGGCCAGTGAGTAACGTCCTGTTATCAGTAACACATACTGCGGGAGCTGCACGGCCGGTGAGTAACGACCTGTTATCAGTAACACATACTGCGGGAGCTGCACGGCCAGTGAGTAACGTCCTGTTATCAATAACACATACTGCGGGAGCTGCACGGCCAGTGAGTAACGACCTGTTATCAGTAACACATACTGCGGGAGCTGCACGGTCGGTGAGTAACGACCTGTTACCAGTAACACATACCGCGGGAGCTGCACGGTCGGTGAGTAACGACCTGTTATCAGTAACACATACTGCGGGAGCTGCACGGCCAGTGAGTAACGACCTGTTATCAGTAACACATACTGCGGGAGCTGCAGGGCCAGTGAGTAACGACCTGTTATCAGTAACACATACTGCGGGAGCTGCACGGTCGGTGAGTAACGACCTGTTATCAGTAACACATACTGCGGGAGCTGCACGGCCAGTGAGTAACGACCTGTTATCAGTAACACATACTGCGGGAGCTGCACGGCCAGTGAGTAACGTCCTGTTATCAGTAACACATACTGCGGGAGCTGCACGGCCAGTGAGTAACGACCTGTTATCAATAACACATACTGCGGGAGCTGCACGGCCAGTGAGTAACGTCCTGCTATCAGTAACACATACTGCGGGAGCTGCACGGCCAGTGAGTAACGTCCTGTTATCAGTAACACATACTGCGGGAGCTGCACGGCCAGTGAGTAACGACCTGTTATCAGTAACACATACTGCGGGAGCTGCACGGCCAGTGAGTAACGTCCTGTTATCAGTAACACATACTGCGGGAGCTGCACGGCCAGTGAGTAACGACCTGTTATCAGTAACACATACTGCGGGAGCTGCACGGCCAGTGAGTAACGTCCAGTTATCAGTAACACATACTGCGGGAGCTGCACGGCCATAGAGTAACGACCTGTTATCAGTAACACATACTGCGGGAGCTGCACGGCCAGTGAGTAACGACCTGTTATCAGTAACACATACTGCGGGAGCTGCACGGCCAGTGAGTAACGTCCTGTTATCAGTAACACATACTGCGGGAGCTGCACGGCCAGTGAGTAACGACCTGTTATCAGTAACACATACTGCGGGAGCTGCACGGCCAGTGAGTAACGTCCTGTTATCAGTAACACATACTGCGGGAGCTGCACGGCCAGTGAGTAACGTCCTGTTATCAGTAACACATACTGCGGGAGCTGCACGGCCAGTGAGTAACGACCTGTTATCAGTAACACATACTGCGGGAGCTGCACGGCCAGTGAGTAACGTCCTGTTATCAGTAACACATACTGCGGGAGCTGCACGGCCAGTGAGTAACGACCTGTTATCAGTAACACATACTGCGGGAGCTGCACGGCCAGTGAGTAACGTCCTGTTATCAGTAACACATACTGCGGGAGCTGCACGGCCAGTGAGTAACGTCCTGTTATCAGTAACACATACTGCGGGAGCTGCACGGCCGGTGAGTAACGACCTGTTATCAGTAACACATACTGCGGGAGCTGCACGGCCAGTGAGTAACGTCCTGTTATCAATAACACATACTGCGGGAGCTGCACGGCCAGTGAGTAACGACCTGTTATCAGTAACACATACTGCGGGAGCTGCACGGTCGGTGAGTAACGACCTGTTACCAGTAACACATACCGCGGGAGCTGCACGGTCGGTGAGTAACGACCTGTTATCAGTAACACATACTGCGGGAGCTGCACGGCCAGTGAGTAACGACCTGTTATCAGTAACACATACTGCGGGAGCTGCAGGGCCAGTGAGTAACGACCTGTTATCAGTAACACATACTGCGGGAGCTGCACGGTCGGTGAGTAACGACCTGTTATCAGTAACACATACTGCGGGAGCTGCACGGCCAGTGAGTAACGACCTGTTATCAGTAACACATACTGCGGGAGCTGCACGGCCAGTGAGTAACGACCTGTTATCAGTAACACATACTGCGGGAGCTGCACGGTCGGTGAGTAACGACCTGTTATCAGTAACACATACTGCGGGAGCTGCACGGCCAGTGAGTAACGTCCTGTTACCAGTAACACATACTGCGGGAGCTGCACGGCCAGTGAGTAACGACCTGTTATCAGTAACACATACTGCGGGAGCTGCACGGCCAGTGAGTAACAACCTGTTATCAGTAACACATACTGCGGGAGCTGCACGGCCAGTGAGTAACGACCTGTTATCAGTAACACATACTGCGGGAGCTGCACGGCCAGTGAGTAACGTCCAGTTATCAGTAACACATACTGCGGGAGCTGCACGGCCAGTGAGTAACGTCCTGTTATCAGTAACACATACTGCGGGAGCTGCACGGCCAGTGAGTAACGACCTGTTATCAGTAACATACTGCGGGAGCTGCACGGCCAGTGAGTAACGTTCTGTTATCAGTAACACATACTGCGGGAGCTGCAAGGCCAGTGAGTAACGTCCTGTTATCAGTAACACATACTGCGGGAGCTGCACGGCCAGTGAGTAACGTCCTGTTATCAGTAACACATACTGCGGGAGCTGCACGGCCAGTGAGTAACGTCCTGTTATCAGTAACACATACTGCGGGAGCTGCACGGCCAGTGAGTAACGACCTGTTATCAGTAACACATACTGCGGGAGCGGCACGGCCAGTGAGTAACGACCTGTTATCAGTAACACATACTGCGGGAGCTGCACGGCCAGTGAGTAACGTCTTGTTATCAATAACACATACTGCGGGAGCTGCACGGCCAGTGAGTAACGACCTGTTATCAGTAACACATACTGCGGGAGCTGCACGGTCGGTGAGTAACGACCTGTTACCAGTAACACATACCGCGGGAGCTGCACGGTCGGTGAGTAACGACCTGTTATCAGTAACACATACTGCGGGAGCTGCACGGCCAGTGAGTAACGACCTGTTATCAGTAACACATACTGCGGGAGCTGCAGGGCCAGTGAGTAACGACCTGTTATCAGTAACACATACTGCGGGAGCTGCACGGTCGGTGAGTAACGACCTGTTATCAGTAACACATACTGCGGGAGCTGCACGGCCAGTGAGTAACGACCTGTTATCAGTAACACATACTGCGGGAGCTGCACGGCCAGTGAGTAACGACCTGTTATCAGTAACACATACTGCGGGAGCTGCACGGTCGGTGAGTAACGACCTGTTATCAGTAACACATACTGCGGGAGCTGCACGGCCAGTGAGTAACGTCCTGTTACCAGTAACACATACTGCGGGAGCTGCACGGCCAGTGAGTAACGACCTGTTATCAGTAACACATACTGCGGGAGCTGCACGGCCAGTGAGTAACAACCTGTTATCAGTAACACATACTGCGGGAGCTGCACGGCCAGTGAGTAACGACCTGTTATCAGTAACACATACTGCGGGAGCTGCACGGCCAGTGAGTAACGTCCAGTTATCAGTAACACATACTGCGGGAGCTGCACGGCCAGTGAGTAACGTCCTGTTATCAGTAACACATACTGCGGGAGCTGCACGGCCAGTGAGTAACGACCTGTTATCAGTAACATACTGCGGGAGCTGCACGGCCAGTGAGTAACGTTCTGTTATCAGTAACACATACTGCGGGAGCTGCAAGGCCAGTGAGTAACGTCCTGTTATCAGTAACACATACTGCGGGAGCTGCACGGCCAGTGAGTAACGTCCTGTTATCAGTAACACATACTGCGGGAGCTGCACGGCCAGTGAGTAACGTCCTGTTATCAGTAACACATACTGCGGGAGCTGCACGGCCAGTGAGTAACGACCTGTTATCAGTAACACATACTGCGGGAGCTGCACGGCCAGTGAGTAACGACCTGTTATCAGTAACACATACTGCGGGAGCTGCACGGCCAGTGAGTAACGTCCTGTTATCAGTAACACATACTGCGGGAGCTGCACGGCCAGTGAGTAACGACCTGTTATCAGTAACACATACTGCGGGAGCTGCACGGCCAGTGAGTAACGTCCTGTTATCAGTAACACATACTGCGGGAGCTGCACGGTCGGTGAGTAACGACCTGTTATCAGTAACACATACTGCGGGAGCTGCACGGCCAGTGAGTAACGTCCTGTTATCAGTAACACATACTGCGGGAGCTGCACGGCCAGTGAGTAACGACCTGTTATCAGTAACACATACTGCGGGAGCTGCACGGCCAGTGAGTAACGACCTGTTATCAGTAACACATACTGCGGGAGCTGCACGGCCAGTGAGTAACGACCTGTTATCAGTAACACATACTGCGGGAGCTGCACGGCCAGTGAGTAACGACCTGTTATCAGTAACACATACTGCGGGAGCTGCACGGCCAGTGACTAACGTCCTGTTATAAGTAACACATACTGCGGGAGCTGCACGGCCAGTGAGTAACGTCCTCTTATCAGTAATACATACTGCGGGAGCTGCACGGCCAGTGAGTAACGACCTGTTATCAGTAACACATACTGCGGGAGCTGCACGGCCAGTGAGTAACGTCCTGTTATCAGTAACACATACTGCGGGAGCTGCACGGCCAGTGAGTAACGACCTGTTATCAGTAACACATACTGCGGGAGCTGCACGGCCAGTGAGTAACGTCCTGTTATCAGTAACACATACTGCGGGAGCTGCACGGCCAGTGAGTAACGACCTGTTATCAGTAACACATACTGCGGGAGCTGCACGGCCAGTGAGTAACGTCCTGTTATCAGTAACACATACTGCGGGAGCTGCACGGCCAGTGAGTAACGTCCTGTTATCAGTAACACATCCTGCGGGAGCTGCACGGCCAGTGAGTAACGACCTGTTATCAGTAACACATACTGCGGGAGCTGCCCGGCCAGTGAGTAACGTCCAGTTATCAGTAACACATACTGCGGGAGCTGCACGGCCAGTGAGTAACGTCCTGTTATCAGTAACACATACTGCGGGAGCTGCACGGCCAGTGAGTAACGACCTGTTATCAGTAACACATACTGTGGGAGCTGCACGGCCAGTGAGTAACGACCTGTTATCAGTAACACATACTGCGGGAGCTGCACGGCCAGTGAGTAACGACCTGTTATCAGTAACACATACTGCGGGAGCTGCACGGCCAGTGAGTAACGTCCTGTTATCAGTAACACATACTGCGGGAGCTGCACGGCCAGTGAGTAACGTCCTGTTATCAGTAACACATACTGCGGGAGCTGCACGGCCGGTGAGTAACGACCTGTTATCAGTAACACATACTGCGGGAGCTGCACGGCCAGTGAGTAACGTCCTGTTATCAATAACACATACTGCGGGAACTGCACGGCCAGTGAGTAACGACCTGTTATCAGTAACACATACCGCGGGAGCTGCACGGTCGGTGAGTAACGACCTGTTACCAGTAACACATACCGCGGGAGCTGCACGGTCGGTGAGTAACGACCTGTTATCAGTAACACATACTGCGGGAGCTGCACGGCCAGTGAGTAACGTCCTGTTATCAGTAACACATACTGCGGGCGCTGCACGGCCAGTGAGTAACGTCCTGTTATCAGTAACACATACTGCGGGAGCTGCACGGCCAGTGAGTAACGACCTGTTATCAGTAACACATACTGCGGGAGCTGCACGGCCAGTGAGTAACGTCCTGTTATCAGTAACACATACTGCGGGAGCTGCACGGCCAGTGAGTAACGTCCTGTTATCAGTAACACATACTGCGGGAGCTGCACGGCCAGTGAGTAACGTCCTGTTATCAGTAATACATACTGCGGGAGCTGCACGGCCAGTGAGTAACGTCCTGTTATCAGTAACACATACTGCGGGAGCTGCACGGCCAGTGAGTAACGTCCTGTTATCAGTAACACATACTGCGGGAGCTGCTCGGCCAGTGAGTAACGACCTGTTATCAGTAACACATACTGCGGGAGCTGCACGGCCAGTGAGTAACGTCCTGTTATCAGTAACACATACTGCGGGAGCTGCACGGCCAGTGAGTAACGTCCTGTTATCAGTAACACATACTGCGGGAGCTGCACGGCCAGTGAGTAACGTCCTGTTATCAGTAATACATACTGCGGGAGCTGCACGGCCAGTGAGTAACGACCTGTTATCAGTAACACATACTGCGGGAGCTGCACGGCCAGTAAGTAACGTCCTGTTATCAGTAACACATACTGCGGGAGCTGCACGGCCAGTGAGTAACGTCCTGTTATCAGTAACACATACTGCGGGAGCTGCACGGCCAGTAAGTAACGTCCTGTTATCAGTAACACATACTGCGGGAGCTGCACGGCCAGTGAGTAACGACCTGTTATCAGTAACACATACTGCGGGAGCTGCACGGCCAGTGAGTAACGTCCTGTTATCAGTAACACATACTGCGGGAGCTGCACGGCCAGTGAGTAACGACCTGTTATTAGTAACACATACTGCGGGAGCTGCACGGCCAGTGAGTAACGTCCTGTTATCAGTAACACATACTGCGGGAGCTGCACGGCCAGTGAGTAACGTCCTGTTATCAGTAACACATACTGCGGGAGCTGCACGGCCAGTGAGTAACGTCCTGTTATCAGTAACACATACTGCGGGAGCTGCACGGCCAGTGAGTAACGTCCTGTTATCAGTAACACATACTGCGGGAGCTGCACGGCCAGTGAGTAACGACCTGTTATCAGTAACACATACTGCGGGAGCTGCACGGCCAGTGAGTAACGTCCTGTTATCAGTAACACGTACTGCGGGAGCTGCACGGCCAGTGAGTAACGTCCTGTTATCAGTAACACATCCTGCGGGAGCTGCACGGCCAGTGAGTAACGACCTGTTATCATTAACACATACTGCGGGAGCTGCACGGCCAGTGAGTAACGTCCAGTTATCAGTAACACATACTGCGGGAGCTGCACGGCCAGTGAGTAACGTCCTGTTATCAGTAACACATACTGCGGGAGCTGCACGGCCAGTGAGTAACGACCTGTTATCAGTAACACATACTGTGGGAGCTGCACGGCCAGTGAGTAACGACCTGTTATCAGTAACACATACTGCGGGAGCTGCACGGCCAGTGAGTAACGACCTGTTATCAGTAACACATACTGCGGGAGCTGCACGGCCAGTGAGTAACGTCCTGTTATCAGTAACACATACTGCGGGAGCTGCACGGCCAGTGAGTAACGACCTGTTATCAGTAACACATACTGCGGGAGCTGCACGGCCAGTGAGTAACGTCCAGTTATCAGTAACACATACTGCGGGAGCTGCACGGCCAGTGAGTAACGTCCTGTTATCAGTAACACATACTGCGGGAGCTGCACGGCCAGTGAGTAACGTCCTGCTATCAGTAACACATACTGCGGGAGCTGCACGGCCAGTGAGTAAAGACCTGTTACCTCCACAGTGGAGCTGCTCTGTGCAGAAGGATGGACTCTCAACTCTACATGTCGATAGCATTGGTTCATATCGTTTATTATAACTAGGTAACCCTCGTCTGCGCAACACGGCCCAAAAAAACAAGGCTTCATTATAGCCAGACCTTGACCTTAAACCTCTCTTGCTCAGATGGTAAGCCGAATAAGCTGCAGATCAACAGGTCGTGCGTTCGCGCCCTGGGACCTGCTTCTGGGTTCTCTTCCATCCAGCGCCGTGGCAGGGTCCCGGTATATTTCCTGTGTCAGTTTAGCCTTGATGTACGCGAAGTGGCCTTTCACACCTAAACCATTCATTATACACTGTCGATGTTATCACTGCCGCAGACACGTGGGCCTCATAGATGGCGCTATTCAGAGAGTGCTCGCACAGCGGGGCGCCGCTGTTCCACCCTCTGGACTCACCCCCCAGGACGTCTTCTACAGAGAGGTACTGCACCCATCCAATATGCGAAACAAAATATCGGCACGGAAGGGCCAGGTATCTGTATCCATATATGTCTAGGTATCTATGTCTATAATAAACTAGAAACACAGCAGGAGGGAGAGTGTCTATATCCATAATAATTTAGAAACACAGAGCGAAAGGGAATGGTTCACGTTACGGTGTGGGGTTGTACATGATGTCTGATGGCCGCGTCAGTGTAGAGCTGTAAGGGAATGGTTCACGTTACAGTGTGGGGGTGTACATGATGTCTGATGGCCGCGTCAGTGTAGAGCTGTAAGGGAATGGTTCACGTTACAGTGTGGGGTTGTACATGATGTCTGATGGCCGCGTCAGTGTAGAGCTGTAAGGGAATGGTTCACGTTACAGTGTGGGGTTGTACATAATGTCTGATGGCCGCGTCAGTGTAGAGCTCCGTTCACACTTCCTTGTGCACCAGTGTGACCTAAAACCCCATGACTTTCCGCTGACTCCCCCCCCACCCCGTGTGTTGCCAGGTGTCCCGGGTGCAGGAGGTGCTGGAGTGTCTGGTGGAGGGGGAGGAGCAGCAGCTAGCGGCAGACATACCCCCCAGGGAGGTCGTCGCCCTGGTAACCGCCGTCAACTCTATCGTCACGGTAAGTAGATGCGTTCTACATGATGTCAGTGTGTCAGGCTGTCATCGGGCGTTCTACACGATGTCAGTGTGTCAGGCTGTCATCGTGGCGTTCTACATGATGTCAGTGTGTCAGGCTGTCATCGGGGCGTTCTACATGATGTCAGTGTGTCAGGCTGTGGTGTTCTACATGGTGTCAGTGTGTCAGGCTGTCATCGTGGTGTTCTACATGATGTCAGTGTGTCAGGCTGTCATCGTGGTGTTCTACACGATGTCAGTGTCAGGCTGTCATCGTGGCGTTCTACACGATGTCAGTGTGTCAGGCTGCCATCGTGGTGTTCTACATGATGTCTGTGTCAGGCTGCCATCGTGGCGTTCTACATGATGTCAGTGTGTCAGGCTGCCATCGTGGTGTTCTACATGATGTCTGTGTCAGGCTGTCATCGTGGCGTTCTACACGATGTCAGTGTGTCAGGCTGTGGTGTTCTACATGATGTCAGTGTGTCAGGCTGTCATCGTGGTGTTCTACATGATGTCAGTGTGTCAGGCTGTGGTGTTCTACATGATATCAGTGTGTCAGGCTGTCATCGTGGTGTTCTACATGATGTCAGTGTGTCAGGCTGTCATCGTGGTGTTCTACATGATGTCAGTGTGTCAGGCTGTCATCGTGGTGTTCTACATGATGTCAGTGTGTCAGGCAGTCATCGTGGTGTTCTACATGATGTCAGTGTGTCAGGCTGTCATCGTGGTGTTCTACATGATGTCAGTGTGTCAGGCTGTCATCGTGGTGTTCTACATGATGTCAGTGTGTCAGGCTGTCATCGTGGTGTTCTACATGATGTCAGTGTGTCAGGCTGTCATCGTGGTGTTCTACATGATGTCAGTGTGTCAGGCAGTCATCGTGGCGTTCTACATGATGTCAGTGTGTCAGGCTGTGGTGTTCTACATGATATCAGTGTGTCAGGCTGTCATCGTGGTGTTCTACATGATGTCAGTGTGTCAGGCTGTCATCGTGGTGTTCTACACGATGTCAGTGTGTCAGGCTGTCATCGTGGTGTTCTACATGATGTCAGTGTGTCAGGCTGTCATCGTGGTGTTCTACATGATGTCAGTGTGTCAGGCTGTCATCGTGGTGTTCTACATGATGTCAGTGTGTCAGGCTGTCATCGTGGTGTTCTACATGATGTCAGTGTGTCAGGCAGTCATCGTGGTGTTCTACACGATGTCAGTGTGTCAGGCTGCCATCGGGGCGTTCTACACGATGTCAGTGTGTCAGGCTGTCATCGTGGTGTTCTACATGATGTCAGTGTGTCAGGCTGTCATCGTGGTGTTCTACATGATGTCAGTGTGTCAGGCTGCCATCGTGGCGTTCTACATGATGTCAGTGTGTCAGGCTGTGGTGTTCTACATGATGTCAGTGTGTCAGGCTGTCATCGTGGTGTTCTACATGATGTCAGTGTGTCAGGCAGTCATCGTGGTGTTCTACATGATGTCAGTGTGTCAGGCTGTCATCGTGGTGTTCTACATGATGTCAGTGTGTCAGGCTGTCATCGTGGTGTTCTACATGATGTCAGTGTGTCAGGCTGTCATCGTGGTGTTCTACATGATGTCAGTGTGTCAGGCTGTCATCGTGGTGTTCTACATGATGTCAGTGTGTCAGGCAGTCATCGTGGCGTTCTGCATGATGTCAGTGTGTCAGGCTGTGGTGTTCTACATGATATCAGTGTGTCAGGCTGTCATCGTGGTGTTCTACATGATGTCAGTGTGTCAGGCTGTCATCGTGGTGTTCTACATGATGTCAGTGTGTCAGGCTGTCATCGTGGTGTTCTACATGATGTCAGTGTGTCAGGCTGTCATCGTGGTGTTCTACACGATGTCAGTGTCAGGCTGTCATCGTGGCGTTCTACACGATGTCAGTGTGTCAGGCTGCCATCGTGGTGTTCTACATGATGTCTGTGTCAGGCTGTCATCGTGGCGTTCTACACGATGTCAGTGTGTCAGGCTGCCATCGTGGTGTTCTACATGATGTCAGTGTGTCAGGCTGCCATCGTGGTGTTCTACATGATGTCAGTGTGTCAGGCTGTCATCGTGGCGTTCTACATGATGTCAGTGTGTCAGGCTGTAGTGTTCTACATGATGTCAGTGTGTCAGGCTGTCATCGTGGTGTTCTACATGATGTCAGTGTGTCAGGCTGTCATCGTGGTGTTCTACATGATGTCAGTGTGTCAGGCTGTCATCGTGGCGTTCTACACGATGTCAGTGTGTCAGGCTGTCATCGTGGCGTTCTACACGATGTCAGTGTGTCAGGCTGTGGTGTTCTACATGATGTCAGTGTGTCAGGCTGTCATCGTGGCGTTCTACACGATGTCAGTGTGTCAGGCTGTCATCGTGGCGTTCTACATGATGTCAGTGTGTCAGGCTGTGGTGTTCTACATGATGTCAGTGTGTCAGGCTGTCATCGTGGTGTTCTACATGATGTCAGTGTGTCAGGCTGTCATCGTGGCGTTCTACACGATGTCAGTGTGTCAGACTGCCATCGTGGCGTTCTACATGATGTCAGTGTGTCAGGCTGGCATCGTGGCGTTCTACATGATGTCAGTGTGTCAGGCTGTCATCGTGGCGTTCTACACGATGTCAGTGTGTCAGGCTGCCGTCGTGGTGTTTATCATTAGGTATGCCTTGGTATAACATTTGTTTGTATAACTGTTAAACCAAGAAATGTATGTTCTAAAAAAGGTGCGCTAAATGGTGTTTAGAAAACGTATGATAAAATATAATCAGATGTCATGAACTAGTAATTACAAAAATAAATTGTGATTTTTTTTTTTTTGCAAATTTGAATTTTTGATATTTTGCTCTTGTCACAAATGTAACTTTTTACCATTTTATTGATGTTTCTATTAATACATTCCATTTTTTATTGCCCCTCTACATAGGGTGTCCTGTTTGAGGCGCTCCAGTACCGCACGACCAAGTCCTCCCAGTACGGCGGGGTGCCGGGCGGGGTGGCGGGCGGGGAGGGCGACCCTGACCCGGAGTACCTACCCTGGACCGCCTCGGACGGTCCTCGCGGCCTGCGAGACATCCTCATCAAACAGGTAACGACCGACCAATAGCCGCGCCAAGTAAGTGACACATGGTTAGCTGTTTGTAGTCTGTAATATGTTAGTATATGTTAGTATATGATAGTAATATGATAGTTGTAATTGTATTTGCCTTCCGTATCGGTAGATTACCTCTGTTCCTTTGTCCCTGTGTATAGCACCACATGACGGTGAACCAGGCGCTACCGGAAGCCAGCGATGTCCAGGAGCGCGGCGCCCTCTGCCAGCAGGCGGTCGAACTGACGGACCTGTGTCTGGACGGGTACTTCCGGCAGCTCCAGACGCTCAAGCCGGGCGCGGGTCAGGGCGCGGGTCACAGCGGTCACAGCGCCCACTACAGGGACGTCAGGGAGCGCTTTGAACAGCTCCGCGCCGCCCTCATTGGTCCATTCAGTAAGAGACGCCGTGACGTCATCCGCATAATTACAACAGTAAATCGGTAAAATTATAAATATGACCTGATGTAAATGCACCGATAAGTGTCTAAGCTCATGAAGGACTCCATGACAACAAAAATGCTTACTTTTATAGCAAACCAACGAGATGTACATGATCTCTTGACGATCTCTGAAGACATTGTATCCTATGATGTCACCTTGAGGGAACAGGGAGGAGGGCCACACTAGACGCTCCCGGCCTCCCTCTGGCTTCACTCCGGCCGGCCTCACTCTAGCCTCAGCCTCAGTGACCTCACACTGACCTCAGCCTCACTCTGACCTCACTCTGACTTCTCTCTCCCGCCGCGTCCAGTGGAGCACGGCCAGTATGAGCGCGCAGCCTCCATGGCCGAGAAGTACATGGACTTCGACATCCTGGTGTCTCTGTGTGAACTGACGGACAACCAGGACAGACTGAAGCGCTACATGAACCAGTTCCAAAGCCAGGTCAGTGCCCCCTGTTCCCTCCGCCTCTCTCCCTACCTCCTTACCCTCTCCCCCGTTTTCATTCCGCCTGTAGCCAGCTGGTCTGCCACATGTGGACACTTCCCGCTTTCTGTCCATTCTGGACTGACGTTCAGTAGTATTGGCGGCATTAATGGCCATATCAAACTGATGACAGATACCGCTGGTCGTTATATGTAGTGAACTTGATGGGTGATACATACATGATGACAGATACCGCTGGTTGTTATATGTAATGAACTTGATGGGTGATACATACATGATGACAGATACCGCTGGTCGTTATATGTAATGAACTTGATGGGAGATACATACATGATGACAGATACCGCTGGTCGTTATATGTAATAAACTTGATTGGTGATACTTACATGATGACAGATACCGCTGGTCGTTATATGTAATGAACTTGACGGGAGATACATACATGATGACAGATACCGCTGGTCGTTATATGTAATAAACTTGATGGGAGATACTTACATGATGACAGATACCGCTGGTCGTTATATGTAATGAACTTGATGGGAGATACTTACATGATGACAGATACCGCTGGTCGTTATATGTAATGAACTTGATGGGTGATACATACATGATGACAGATACCGCTGGTCGTTATATGTAATGAACTTGATGGGAGATACTTACATGATGACAGATACCGCTGGTCGTTATATGTAATGAACTTGATGGGAGATACTTACATGATGAAAGATACCGCTGGTCGTTATATGTAATGAACTTGATGGGTGATACATACATGATGACAGATACCGCTGGTCGTTATATGTAATGAACTTGATGGGTGATACATACATGATGACAGATACCGCTGGTCGTTATATGTAATGAACTTGATGGGAGATACTTACATGATGACAGATACCGCTGGTCGTTATATGTAATGAACTTGATGGGAGATACATACATGATGACAGATACCGCTGGTCGTTATATGTAATGAACTTGATGGGTGATACTTACATGATGACAGATACCGCTGGTCGTTATATGTAATGAACTTGATGGGTGATACTTACATGATGACAGATACCGCTGGTCGTTATATGTAATGAACTTGATGGGTGATACATACATGATGACAGATACCGCTGGTCGTTATATGTAATGAACTTGATGGGTGATACATACATGATGACAGATACCGCTGGTCGTTATATGTAATGAACTTGATGGGAGATACATACATGATGACAGATACCGCTGGTCGTTATATGTAATGAACTTGATATGTAATTATATGTAATGAACTTGATGGGTGATACATACATGATGACAGATATCGCTGGTCGTTATATGTAATGAAATTGATGGGAGATACTTACATGTTGACAGATACCGCTGGTCGTTATATGTAATGAACTTGATGGGTGATACATACATGATGACAGATACCGCTGGTCGTTATATGTAATAAACTTGATGGGAGATACTTACATGTTGACAGATACCGCTGGTCGTTATATGTAATGAAATTGATGGGAGATACTTACATGTTGACAGATACCGCTGGTCGTTATATGTAATGAACTTGATGGGTGATACATACATGATGACAGATACCGCTGGTCGTTATATGTAATGAACTTGATGGGAGATACATATATTTTATGTTTATTTCAGGGGTTTGCGGAGTTTGTGTTCAAGTGGTACGTCAGTAAAGGTAAGGCACCTCCATCAACAGGGGGGGGGGTCACGTCTCTAAGGCACCTCCATCAACAGGGGGGGGGTCACGTCTCTAAGGCACCTCCATCAACAGGGGGGATGGGGGGAGTCACGTCTCTAAGGCACCTCCATCAACAGGGGGGGAGGGGGAGTCACGTCTCTAAGGCACCTCCATCAACAGGGGGGGAGGGGGAGTCACGTCTCTAAGGCACCTCCATCAACAGGGGGGAGGGGGAGTCACGTCTCTAAGGCACCTCCATCAACAGGGGGGGAGGGGGGGTCACGTCTCTAAGGCACCTCCATCAACAGGGGGGAGGGGGGAGTCACGTCTCTAAGGCACCTCCATCAACAGGGGGGAGGGGGGAGTCACGTCTCTGAGGCACCTCCATCAACAGGGGGGAGGGGGAAGACCCGTCTCTAAGGCACCTCCATCAACAGGGGAGAGGGGGGAGTCACGTCTCTAAGGCACCTCCATCAACAGGGGGGAGGGGGTCATGTCTCTAAGGCACCTCCATCAACAGGGGGGAGGGGGGAGTCACGTCTCTGAGGCATCTCCATCAACAGGGGGGAGGGGGAGTCACGTCTCTAAGGCACTTCCATCAACAGGGGGGATGGGGGAGACCCGTCTCTAAGGCACCTCCATCAACAGGGGGGAAGGGGAAGTCACGTCTCTGAGGCACCTCCATCAACAGGGGGGAGGGGGGAGACACGTCTCTAAGGCACCTCCATCAACAGGGGGGAGGGGGAAGACCCGTCTCTAAGGCACCTCCATCAACAGGGGGGAGGGGGAGTCGCGTCTCTAAGGCACCTCCATCAACAGGGGGGAGGGGGGGTAATGTCCCTAAGGCACCTCCATCAACAGGGGGGAGGGGGGAGTCACGTCTCTAAGGCACCTCCATCAACAGGGGGGAGGGGGGAGTCACGTCTCTAAGGCACCTCCATCAACAGGGGGGAGGGGGTCATGTCTCTAAGGCACCTCCATCAACAGGGGGGAGGGGGGAGACACGTCTCTAAGGCACCTCCATCAACAGGGGGGAGGGGGGAGTCACGTCTCTGAGGCACCTCCATCAACGGGGGGAGGGGGTCATGTCTCTAAGGCACCTCCGTCAACAGGGGGGAGGGGGGAGTCACGTCTCTGAGGCACCTCCATCAACAGGGGGGAGGGGGAGTCACGTCTCTAAGGCACCTCCATCAACAGGGGGGAGGGGGGAGACACGTCTCTAAGGCACCTCCATCAACAGGGGGGAGGGGGAGTCACGTCTCTGAGGCACCTCCATCAACAGGGGGGAGGGGGGAGTCACGTCTCTGAGGCACCTCCATCAACAGGGGGGAGGGGGGAGACACGTCTCTAAGGCACCTCCATCAACAGGGGGGAGGGGGAAGACCCGTCTCTAAGGCACCTCCATCAACAGGGGAGAGGGGGGAGTCACGTCTCTAAGGCACCTCCATCAACAGGGGGGAGGGGGAGTCACGTCTCTAAGGCACCTCCATCAACAGGGGGGAGGGGGGAGACACGTCTCTAAGGCACCTCCATCAACAGGGGGGAGGGGAGAGTCACGTCTCTGAGGCACCTCCATCAACAGGGGGGAGGGGGAGTCACGTCTCTGAGGCACCTCCATCAACAGGGGGGAGGGGGGAGTCACGTCTCTAAGGCACCTCCATCAACAGGGGGGATGGGGGAGTCACGTCTCTAAGGCACCTCCATCAACAGGGGGGATGGGGGAGTCACGTCTCTAAGGCACCTCCATCAACAGGGGGGATGGGGGAGTCACGTCTCTAAGGCACCTCCATCAACAGGGGGGGGGGAGTCACGTCTCTAAGGCACCTCCATCAACAGGGGGGAGGGGGAGTCACGTCTCTAAGGCACCTCCATCAACAGGGGGGAGGGGGGAGTCACGTCTCTAAGGCACCTCCATCAACAGGGGGGAGACCCGTCTCTAAGGCACCTCCATCAACAGGGGGGAGGGGGGAGTCACGTCTCTAAGTCACCTCCATCAACAGGGGGGAGACCCGTCTCTAAGGCACCTCCATCAACAGGGGGGATGGGGGAGTCACGTCTCTAAGTCACCTCCATCAACAGGGGGGAGGGGGGAGTTACGTCTCTAAGGCACCTCCATCAACAGGGGGGAGGGGGGAGTCACGTCTCTAAGGCACCTCCATCAACAGGGGGGAGGGGGAGTCACGTCTCTAAGGCATCTCCATCAACAGGGGGGAGGGGGAGTCACGTCTCTAAGTCACCTCCATCAACAGGGGGGAGGGGGGAGTTACGTCTCTAAGGCACCTCCATCAACAGGGGGGAGGGGGGAGTCACGTCTCTAAGGCACCTCCATCAACAGGGGGGAGGGGGAGTCACGTCTCTAAGGCATCTCCATCAACAGGGGGGAGGGGGAGTCACGTCTCTAAGGCACCTCCATCAACAGGGGGGAGGGGGGAGTCACGTCTCTAAGGCACCTCCATCAACAGGGGGGAGGGGGAGTCACGTCTCTAAGGCACCTCCATCAACAGGGGAGAGGGGGGAGTCACGTCTCTAAGGCACCTCCATCAACAGGGGGGAGGGGGAGTCACGTCTCTAAGGCACCTCCAGCAACAGGGGGGAGGGGGTCATGTCTCTAAGGCACCTCCATCAACAGGGGGGAGGGGGGAGTCACGTCTCTAAGGCACCTCCATCAACAGGGGGGAGGGGGAGTCACGTCTCTAAGGCACCTCCATCAACAGGGGGGAGGGGGAGTCACGTCTCTAAGGCACCTCCATCAACAGGGGGGAGGGGGTCATGTCTCTAAGGCACCTCCATCAACAGGGGAGAGGGGGGAGACACGTCTCTAAGGCACCTCCATCAACAGGGGGGATGGGGGAGACCCGTCTCTAAGGCACCTCCATCAACAGGGGGGAAGGGGAAGTCACGTCTCTGAGGCACCTCCATCAACAGGGGGGAGGGGGGAGACACGTCTCTAAGGCACCTCCATCAACAGGGGGGAGGGGGAAGACCCGTCTCTAAGGCACCTCCATCAACAGGGGGGAGGGGGAGTCACGTCTCTAAGGCACCTCCATCAACAGGGGGGAGGGGGGGTAATGTCCCTAAGGCACCTCCATCAACAGGGGGGAGGGGGGAGTCACGTCTCTAAGGCACCTCCATCAACAGGGGGGAGGGGGGAGTCACGTCTCTAAGGCACCTCCATCAACAGGGGGGAGGGGGTCATGTCTCTAAGGCACCTCCATCAACAGGGGGGAGGGGGGAGACACGTCTCTAAGGCACCTCCATCAACAGGGGGGAGGGGGGAGTCACGTCTCTGAGGCACCTCCATCAACGGGGGGAGGGGGTCATGTCTCTAAGGCACCTCCGTCAACAGGGGGGAGGGGGGAGTCACGTCTCTGAGGCACCTCCATCAACAGGGGGGAGGGGGAGTCACGTCTCTAAGGCACCTCCATCAACAGGGGGGAGGGGGGAGACACGTCTCTAAGGCACCTCCATCAACAGGGGGGAGGGGGAGTCACGTCTCTGAGGCACCTCCATCAACAGGGGGGAGGGGGGAGTCACGTCTCTGAGGCACCTCCATCAACAGGGGGGAGGGGGGAGACACGTCTCTAAGGCACCTCCATCAACAGGGGGGAGGGGGAAGACCCGTCTCTAAGGCACCTCCATCAACAGGGGAGAGGGGGGAGTCACGTCTCTAAGGCACCTCCATCAACAGGGGGGAGGGGGAGTCACGTCTCTAAGGCACCTCCATCAACAGGGGGGAGGGGGGAGACACGTCTCTAAGGCACCTCCATCAACAGGGGGGAGGGGAGAGTCACGTCTCTGAGGCACCTCCATCAACAGGGGGGAGGGGGAGTCACGTCTCTGAGGCACCTCCATCAACAGGGGGGAGGGGGGAGTCACGTCTCTAAGGCACCTCCATCAACAGGGGGGATGGGGGAGTCACGTCTCTAAGGCACCTCCATCAACAGGGGGGATGGGGGAGTCACGTCTCTAAGGCACCTCCATCAACAGGGGGGATGGGGGAGTCACGTCTCTAAGGCACCTCCATCAACAGGGGGGGGGGGAGTCACGTCTCTAAGGCACCTCCATCAACAGGGGGGAGGGGGAGTCACGTCTCTAAGGCACCTCCATCAACAGGGGGGAGGGAGGAGTCACGTCTCTAAGGCACCTCCATCAACAGGGGGGAGACCCGTCTCTAAGGCACCTCCATCAACAGGGGGGAGGGGGGAGTCACGTCTCTAAGTCACCTCCATCAACAGGGGGGAGACCCGTCTCTAAGGCACCTCCATCAACAGGGGGGATGGGGGAGTCACGTCTCTAAGGCACCTCCATCAACAGGGGGGATGGGGGAGTCACGTCTCTAAGTCACCTCCATCAACAGGGGGGAGGGGGGAGTTACGTCTCTAAGGCACCTCCATCAACAGGGGGGAGGGGGGAGTCACGTCTCTAAGGCACCTCCATCAACAGGGGGGAGGGGGAGTCACGTCTCTAAGGCATCTCCATCAACAGGGGGGAGGGGGAGTCACGTCTCTAAGGCACCTCCATCAACAGGGGGGAGGGGGGAGTCACGTCTCTAAGGCACCTCCATCAACAGGGGGGAGGGGGAGTCACGTCTCTAAGGCACCTCCATCAACAGGGGAGAGGGGGGAGTCACGTCTCTAAGGCACCTCCATCAACAGGGGGGAGGGGGAGTCACGTCTCTAAGGCACCTCCATCAACAGGGGGGAGGGGGTCATGTCTCTAAGGCACCTCCATCAACAGGGGAGAGGGGGGAGACACGTCTCTAAGGCACCTCCATCAACAGGGGGGAGGGGGGAGTCACGTCTCTGAGGCACCTCCATCAACAGGGGGGAGGGGGAGTCACGTCTCTAAGGCACCTCCATCAACAGGGGGGAGGGGGGAGTCACGTCTCTAAGGCACCTCCATCAACAGGGGGGAGGGGGAGTCACGTCTCTAAGGCACCTCCATCAACAGGGGAGAGGGGGGAGTCACGTCTCTAAGGCACCTCCATCAACAGGGGGGAGGGGGAGTCACGTCTCTAAGGCACCTCCATCAACAGGGGGGAGGGGGTCATGTCTCTAAGGCACCTCCATCAACAGGGGAGAGGGGGGAGACACGTCTCTAAGGCACCTCCATCAACAGGGGGGAGGGGGGAGTCACGTCTCTGAGGCACCTCCATCAACAGGGGGGAGGGGGAGTCACGTCTCTAAGGCACCTCCATCAACAGGGGGGAGGGGGGAGTCACGTCTCTGAGGCACCTCCATCAACAGGGGGGAGGGGGGAGTCACGTCTCTAAGGCACCTCCATCAACAGGGGGGAGGGGGTCATGTCTCTAAGGCACCTCCATCAACAGGGGAGAGGGGGGAGACACGTCTCTAAGGCACCTCCATCAACAGGGGGGAGGGGGGAGTCACGTCTCTGAGGCACCTCCATCAACAGGGGGGAGGGGGAGTCACGTCTCTAAGGCACCTCCATCAACAGGGGGGAGGGGGGAGTCACGTCTCTAAGGCACCTCCATCAACAGGGGGGAGGGGGAGTCACGTCTCTAAGGCACCTCCATCAACAGGGGAGAGGGGGGAGTCACGTCTCTAAGGCACCTCCATCAACAGGGGGGAGGGGGAGTCACGTCTCTAAGGCACCTCCATCAACAGGGGGGAGGGGGTCATGTCTCTAAGGCACCTCCATCAACAGGGGAGAGGGGGGAGACACGTCTCTAAGGCACCTCCATCAACAGGGGGGAGGGGGGAGTCACGTCTCTGAGGCACCTCCATCAACAGGGGGGAGGGGGAGTCACGTCTCTAAGGCACCTCCATCAACAGGGGGGAGGGGGGAGTCACGTCTCTTAGGGTGGCAGTAACGACGACTGAACGTCTCGTCAAACTGTATTTGACGCTCTTTACAGTGACGTGTAGCTGTGTATGGTCCACTCAGCGATATAGTGTCGTGACAAAAACACATTATTTTATTCACTTGTGCAGAAAAACTACATTTTCGCGACATATGCTCACCTCAATGACTTTGATGACCAGCTTAGTGTTGATCTCGTCTGAAGCTTGACCGCTCCTTCCCGCCTTGGGGGGTCTTTGTGGCTCAGCTGGTAGCTGTAGTGCCGACCATCAAGTATAGGAAGGGCACGCTTCGTCCAACCCCGTATCATTGTCACGGAGTTGTGTTAGTCCAGTATAACACTTCTGTGCACACAAGTGACATAAAACACCAAACTGCCACTTCATTGTGACGGGAGATGTTAGCCCAGTATAGCCCCCCTGTGGCCTGACCCACACCCCGCTGTTGCTATGGCTGCAGGTAAGCGAGGCAAGCTGATGACCCCCTCGCTGGCTGGCCACCCGGACCTTAGTCGATTCCTGCAGACCGACCAGAACAAGTTCATGAGCTGGCTTCACGACATCCAGGCCAACGACTTCCTGCAGGTCAGTCAGTGTGCCAGACCCGAACTCACTGTAGATAAGGTTCTCACCCACCTCAAATAGGGTAGAAGTATTTTGAAGAAATGATGGCGAAAACGAAGCCCAAAACTGATATTATAACCGTATTATAGCTATATTTTTAGGATTCCGTTATAGATCTGCTCAGTAACATTGAGCATGAAAGCATGTTTGCCGAGGTCGGTGCTATATTTAAGTTATAATATTATGTGAATATTATTATGACTGGGTGATGTCTGGTAAGTGGTCAGGGTTTGTCACCACACCAGTGCCCGGGGGTTGTGTTGTCACGTTGACGTGTATAAGCGGTCAGGCCTCCCCACACCAGTGCCTGGGGGTTGTGTTGTCATGGTGACGCTTCCATTGTTGCAGGCCCACCGGACGTTACTGGATCTCGGTCTGGACGAAAAGGACTTTGCCGCCAAGAAAAAGGTTCGTCAGTTTCACTAACCCTCAGATATCCATAGTTGCCAAACATCCGCGCGATCACGTTGTGATACAGAGACCTCCTCGTGCCAATATTGAATAATGTGCTATAAATGTCTTGAGGATGAACATTAACAGGCCAAGGTCCCCTCTGTTTGTTTGATATGGTGTGTGTACCACCAGGTCACTGGTTACACATAAACACCTGAGCACCTCTTTACGTTTTTGTGTTTATCCGTTTTACAGACGTTGTTGAGTCTGAGCAAGTTGGCGGCACTGGCGGTGGAAGACCCACCAGAGGTCATACACAATAACCTTGAAGGTAGGGACGCCCGGCAGTGACAGAATTAACTCCATCAGTAAAATGTTGTCCAAAGGGATAAGATGACCCCATGACAACCGATTCACGAGATTCTTACTAACACGTGATTCCTTTGAGTCAATGAATCCAATGCGAGTCAGCGCACATAATTCCTTCTTGCGGCGTTCCAATAAAATTCTTTTATTTTAATGCATTCATGTTTCTAATGATTTAAAACAAATCACTGAATTAACAAAACTGTAAACACAGTCCGTATTCATGAAGTAAGGACCTAATAAATCATATCTATTTAAAAGATTTAACAAGTTTCTTCGCTGTATGAGCGACTATGATATATCACCTTGACCTGGTTATAAATAAATTAAAAATATAAACTTCACTGCCGACTGACGTCATTTCAGTGATTAACGAGGAGCAGGACACGCTGCTGCACCAGGAACAACTTCCGGCGGAAGTGGTCGAGGTCAGTGGTCATCACCTACCTCTCTCAGTGTTCTTGCATAACAACATTTCTTTGTTTTCGTTGTTTAAAAGAACATTTCTTCATTGTCTGTAAGCATATTGTGAAATTGGAAAGCATGAGATATATATTTTTTTTTAATTTATTTCACTTTGTTTTACAATAATTTTAACATAATATAGTAACCGCAAAAGCTCCTCAATTACTCAGTGTATGGCGATTGTTTCTGATGGTTCTGTGTCTTTATACGTTGTAGGCGATGAATATGGACAGTGACAACATGCGAGTCTTCAGTCCATTGGAGTTAATAGACGTAAGTAATCTGATAAACGTAAGTTATCTAATAGACGTAGGTAACCTCGTCCTTCTGGCGTGGACCCTGATGACTCTGAGACTATAGCACGGATCAGTCCTTCACCGCCATCGTCATCAGTCTGCAGTGCTGATGACATTGAAGTGACCTCTGACAGATCACTCTCCCCGTCTCTCGTCTTTTCTTGGTCGTTTACATGTTTGCTAGACATTGATAACCACTTGAAATCTAGGGGCCGGCCCGGTAGCTCAGTGGGTTAGAGCGCTCGTCTTCAGTCTTCTGGCCACCTGAGAGTCTAACGACACGTGGATCGGTGGTTCGAGCCTCGCTGTGGTCATGTCTGTGTGGTCGCAGGATAAAGATCCCATGTCCTTCTTCGTGGAGAGTAGAGGGTTACCCCCGGAGACATGGCTCCACTCTCCCTTCCTTCTCCTATTGACGCGATATGACCAAAAGTGGTTAAGCGTCCTGAATATACAACTAACCAACCACTTGAATTCAATAATGTTAGCCAATGAGCAATTCTACTCTTGCAGATGTACGTGGGCGAGATGAACCTTAACAGTAACGAGTTTGACTTCAAGAAGGCCCTGGACCTGCTGTCTTATGTCGACAAGGTAAGACCCCAAGCACCCAGCAGTGTACGTCACTGCAGCACCAAGCAGTGTGCGTCACTACAGAACCCAGCAGTGTGCGTCACTACAGAACCCAGCAGTGTACGTCACTGCAGCACCCAGCAGTGTACGTCACTACAGAACCCAGCAGTGTGCGTCACTGCAGCACCCAGCAGTGTACGTCACTACATAACCCAGCAGTGTACGTCACTGCAGCACCCAGCAGTGTACGTCACTGCAGCACCCGGCAGTGTGCGTCACTACAGAACCCAGCAGTGTACGTCACTGCAGCACCCAGCAGTGTACGTCACTACAGAACCCGGCAGTGTGCGTCACTGCAGCATTATCGTACAACAACGGCTCCGAGGAGCGGGGAAATATATCCGCATCGTTAGGAGTTTATACTGCATTATAACTCTTGGTGTCTTTGATAATGAGTTAACTGAGACTACCTGAAGACGTAGATATTTATTAATGCATTAACTATAATTGTAGCTTTAACTTAATCTGCCATCCGAGGCTATATTTGTCATGTGCCGCCATTTTGTCTGCTGCAGTCATCCACTTCCGTCGACTATGAGGGCATCCTGCTCCACATCTGGTCACGTGCCCTGCTCCGAGACAGGTCAGTAACCGGGACACTGAGCCTTAGCCCCTGCACGTGGCTCCACCCTCCACCCCTACCCTAACCTCTGTACCCCAGTCATTACCTGTACCCCAGCCGTTACCTGTACCCCTACCCCAAATTTAATCTCCATCTCCTACACCAACCCTTACTTCCACCCCTGTCTCAACCCTTACCTACACCCCTGTTTCAACCCTTACCTCCACCCCTGTCTCAACCCTTACCTCCACCCCTGTTTCAACCCTTACCTCCACCCTGCTTCAACCCTTACCTCCACCCCTGTCTCAACCCTTAGCTCCAACCCTGTCTCAACCCTTACCTCCACCCCTGTTTCAACCCTTACCTCCACCCCTGTCTCAACCCTTACCTTTACCCCTGTTTCAACTCTTACCTCCTCCCTTGTCTCAACCCTTACCTCCACCCCTGTCTCAACCCTTACCTCCACCCCTGTTTCAACCCTTACCTCCACCCCTGTCTCAACCCTTACCTCTACCCCTGTCTCAACCCTTACCTCCACCCCTGTTTCAACCCTTACCTCCACCCCTGTTTCAACCCTTACCTCCACCCCTGTGTTCGCCCTTACCTCCACCCCTGTTTCAACCCTTACCTCCACCCCTGTTTCAACCCTTACCTCCACCCCTGTCTCTATCCTTACCTCCACCCCTGTCTCAACCCTTACCTCCACCCCGTGTTTCAACCCTTACCTCTACCCCTGTTTCAGCCCTTACCTCCACCCTGTTTCAACCCTTACCTCCATCCCTGTTTCAACCCTAGGTCCACCCCTGTTTCAACCCTTACCTGCACCCCTGTTTCGGCCCTTACCTCCACGCCTGATTCAACTCTTATCTTCCGCCATTCTCCAACCAGGGACCTTACTACCAGGGCGGGAATATGTACATTTAGACATTCATTAGTTGAAACCAAATGAAATAATTTATAAGGACTTCAATTGATGATATGGCAATGTTTATTTGGCAGGTGGTGTGACCTGGACACGGACGAGCCCCTGGACGCCTGCAAGGAGACCGTGTTTTTTAAGACCCTGGAGCTAGCCTACACCACAGGTAGGGCACCAGTGACTGGGCGTTCATAGCATCACAGTAAACCAGTCTCTCTCCCGCTAATTACCGTAAGCCGTGGTGTAACCGCCCAGTGCTCTCTCTCTCCCGCTAATTACCGTAAGCCGTGGTGTAACCGCCCAGTGCTCTCTCTCTCCCGCTAATTACCGTAAGCCGTGGTGTAACCGCCTAGTGCTCTCTCTCCCGCTAATTACCGTAAGCCGTGGTGTAACCGCCCAGTGCTCTCTCTCTCCCGCTAATTACCGTAAGCCGTGGTGTAACCAACCAGTGTTCTCTCCCGCTAATTACCGTAAGCCGTGGTGTAACCGCCCAGTGCTCTCTCCCGCTAATTACCGTAAGCCGTGGTGTAACCGCCCAGTGCTCTCTCTCCCGCTAATTACCGTAAGCCGTGGTGTAACCGCCCAGTGCTCTCTCTCTCCCGCTAATTACCGTAAGCCGTGGTGTAACCGCCCAGTGCTCTCTCTCTCCCGCTAATTACCGTAAGCCGTGGTGTAACCAACCAGTGTTCTCTCCCGCTAATTACCGTAAGCCGTGGTGTAACCGCCCAGTGCTCTCTCTCCCGCTAATTACCGTAAGCCGTGGTGTAACCGCCCAGAGCTCTCCCGCTAATTACCGTAAGCCGTGGTGTAACCGCCCAGTGCTCTCTCTCTCCCGCTAATTACCGTAAGCCGTGGTGTAACCGCCCAGTGCTCTCTCCCCCGTTAATTACCGTAAGCCGTGGTGTAACCGCCCAGTGCTCTCTCTCCCGTTAATTACCGTAAGCCGTGGTGTAACCGCCCAGTGCTTTCTCTCTCCCGCTAATTACCGTAAGCCGTGGTGTAACCGCTCAGTGCTCTCTCTCTCCCGCTAATTACCGTAAGCCGTGGTGTAACCGCCCAGTGTTCTCTCTCTCCCGCTAATTACCGTAAGCCGTGGTGTAACCGCCCAGTGCTCTCTCTCCCGCTAATTACCGTAAGCCGTGGTGTAACCGCCCAGTGCTCTCTCTCTCCCGCTAATTACCGTAAGCCGTGGTGTAACCAACCAGTGTTTTCTCCCGCTAATTACCGTAAGCCGTGGTGTAACCGCCCAGTGCTCTCTCTCCCGCTAATTACCGTAAGCCGTGGTGTAACCGCCCAGGGCTCTCCCGCTAATTACCGTAAGCCGTGGTGTAACCGCCCAGTGCTCTCTCTCTCCCGCTAATTACCGTAAGCCGTGGTGTAACCGCCCAGTGCTCTCTCTCCCGTTAATTACCGTAAGCCGTGGTGTAACCGCCCAGTGCTCTCTCTCCCGTTAATTACCGTAAGCCGTGGTGTAACCGCCCAGTGCTCTCTCTCCCGCCAATTACCGTAAGCCGTGGTGTAACCGCCCAGGGCTCTCCCGCTAATTACCGTAAGCCGTGGTGTAACCGCCCAGTGCTCTCTCTCTCCCGCTAATTACCGTAAGCCGTGGTGTAACCAACCAGTGTTCTCTCCCGCTAATTACCGTAAGCCGTGGTGTAACCGCCCAGTGCTCTCTCTCCCGCTAATTACCGTAAGCCGTGGTGTAACCGCCCAGTGCTCTCTCTCTCCCGCTAATTACCGTAAGCCGTGGTGTAATCGCCCAGTGCTCTCTCTCCCGCTAATTACCGTAAGCCGTGGTGTAACCAACCAGTGCTCTCTCCCGCTATTTACCGTAAGCCGTGGTGTAACCGCCCAGTGCTCTCTCTCCCGTTAATTACCGTAAGCCGTGGTGTAACCGCCCAGGGCTCTCTCCCGCTAATTACCGTAAGCCGTGGTGTAACCGCCCAGTGCTCTCTCTCCCGCTAATTACCGTAAGCCGTGGTGTAACCGCCCAGTGCTCTCTCTCCCGCTAATTACCGTAAGCCGTGGTGTAACCGCCCAGTGCTCTCTCTCCCGCTAATTACCGTAAGCCGTGGTGTAACCGCCCAGTGCTCTCTCTCCCGCTAATTACCGTAAGCCGTGGTGTAACCGCCCAGTGCTCTCTCTCCCGCTAATTACCGTAAGCCGTGGTGTAACCGCCCAGTGCTCTCTCTCCCGCTAATTACCGTAAGCCGTGGTGTAACCGCCCAGTGCTCTCTCTCTCTCCGCTAATTACCGTAAGCCGTGGTGTAACCGCCTAGTGCTCTCTCTCCCGCTAATTACCGTAAGCCGTGGTGTAACCGCCCAGTGCTCTCTCCCGCTAATTACCGTAAGCCGTGGTGTAACCGCCCAGTGCTCTCTCCCGCTAATTACCGTAAGCCGTGGTGTAACCGCCCAGTGCTCTCTCTCCCGCTAATTACCGTAAGCCGTGGTGTAACCGCCCAGTGCTCTCTCTCCCGCTAATTACCGTAAGCCGTGGTGTAACCGCCCAGTGCTCTCTCTCTCCTGCTAAATTACCGTACGCCGTGGTGTAACCGCCCAGTGCTCTCTCTCCCGTTAATCACCGTAAGCCGTGGTGTAACCGCCCAGTGCTCTCTCTCTCCCGCTAATTACCGTAAGCCGTGGTGTAACCGCCCAGTGCTCTGTCCCGCTGATTACCATAAGCCGTGGTGTAACCGCCCAGTGCTCTCTCTCTCCCGCTAATTACCGTAAGCCGTGGTGTAACCGCCCAGTGCTCTCTCTCCCGTTAATTACCGTAAGCCGTTGGGTAACCGCCCAGTGCTCTCTCTCTCCCGCTAATTAACGTAAGCCGTGGTGTAACCGCCCAGTGCTCTCTCTCTCGCTAATTACCGTAAGCCGTGGTGTAACCGCCCAGTGCTCTCTCTCTGTCCGCTAATTACCGTAAGCCGTGGTGTAACCGCCCAGTGCTCTCTCCCGCTAATTACCGTAAGCCGTGGTGTAACCGCCCAGTGCTCTCTCCCGCTAATTACCGTAAGCCGTGGTGTAACCGCCCAGTGCTCTCTCTCCCGCTAATTACCGTAAGCCGTGGTGTAACCGCCCAGTGCTCTCTCCCGCTGATTACCGTGGGCCGTGGTGTAACCGCTCAGCTCTCTCTCCCGCTGTTGCAGGGCTGGACATCCGCCAGGTGCTGCCCCGGGTCGAGGCGCTGCTCGCCAGTGACGAGCTGGGCGATATTAGGGAAGGCGCCAACTTCCAATTCCTGCTGAAAGCCGGCTACGAACAGATGCAGCGACTGCTGACCTGATAATGGTCCCTGCATTCCCCTTTTGTGACTATTTACCAGTGACAACCAGCCCCTCCGTAACCGCCACCTCACCCCTCCACGTCCCATCCCTCACGCCCCACCCCGCTACGCCCCACCCCTCCACGCCCCATCCCTCACGCCCCACCCCGCTACGCCCCGTCCCTCGTGCCCCAACCCTCAAGCCCCACCCTTCACGCCCCACCCCGCTACGCCCCACCTCCCCACGCCCCACCCCTCCACGCCCCATCAACCCTTCTGAACAAACACCGAGTGGTCCCACATCACGTGAGACTTTGCGAGACCTGTGATGATTCAACAAATCAATTTTTATATATTTCATTTCACTCGCTTTAGTCTCAAATATCGGTCCCCCAAACGAATTACATTCTCTAAAATGCATTATCTTTCTGTTCCTGCCTGGTGTTCAAGCTAAGCTTGGACCTCGAGGCAATCATGACATACAAGTTTGTGTTATTCCTCTCGACTCGCCCGCGTCGCCAGAACATTGTTTACACAGAATAAAGTGGAATAAAGTGTGTCAAGTCTTGTACATACTGATTTCTTGATTGTTCGGCCCATGCACCCTGTCTGAGACTCGTTATGACTGAAGCCTTATACTCGTTATGACTGAAGCCTGAGACTCTTTATGACTGAAGCCTTAGACTCGTTATGACTGAAGCCTGAGACTCTTTATGACTGAAGCCTTAGACTCGTTATGACTGAAACCTGAGACTCTTTATGACTGAAGCCTTAGACTCGTTATGACTGAAGCCTGAGACTCGTTATGACTGAAGCCTGAGACTCTTTATGACTAAAGCCTTAGACTCTTTATGACTGAAGCCTTAGACTCGTTATGACTGAAGCCTGAGACTCTTTATGACTGAAGCCATAGACTCGTTATGACTGAAGCCTGAGACTCGTTATGACTGAAGCCTGAGACTCTTTATGACAAGCCTGAGACTCGTTATGACTGAAGCCTTAGACGCTTTATGACTGAAGCCTTAGACTCGTTATGACTGAAGCCTTAGACTCGTTATGACTGAAGCCTGAGACTCTTTATGACTGAAGCCTGAGACTCGTTATGACTAAAGCCTGAGACTCTTTATGACAAGCCTGAGATTCTTTATGGCTGAAGCCTGAGACTCGTATGACTGAAGCCTGAGACTCTTTATGACTGAAGCCTGAGACTCGTTATGACTGAAGCCCGAGACTCTTTATGACTGAAGCCCAAGACTCGTTATGACTGAAGCCTGAGACTCTTTATGACAAGCCTGAGACTCGTTATGACTGAAGCCTGAGACTCTTTATGACAAGCCTGAGACTTTATGACTGAAGCCTTAGACTCGTTATGACTGAAGCCTGAGACTCGTTATAACTGAAGCCTGAGACTCTTTATGACTGAATCCTGAGACTCGTTATGACTGAACCCAAGAATCGTTATGACTGAAGCCTTAGGCTCGTTATGACTGAAGCCTGAGACTCGTTATGACTGAAGCCTGAGACTCTTTATGACTGAATCCTGAGACTCGTTATGACGGAACCCAAGAATCGTTATGACTGAAGCCTGAGACTATATGACTGAAGCCTGAGACCATGACTGAAGCCTGAGACCATGACTGAAGCCTGAGACCTATATCTACAAGCCTGTCTACTACATCTATCCCAAGTACTCTTGGGACTGACTTTCTTCAATAGATAACATTCAGCAGGTAGGCATCGGATTCCTTTCAGTGCGTATCTGATTTAGTATGGCGCGGAAATATCCGCGGTGGGCTGGGCGAGCAGAGATACAGGTTAAACACATCTCGATGTGACTGATCTATTCGACAAATGCATAAAGACAACGTCATACAACCTTTATGCACAACATATATGCCAAACATACCTTCCGCCGCATCCAATCCCGGTGCGACATGAGGAAATGCGCCCCCACCCCCCTCCCCTCCCACCACCTCATGCGAAAAGGCCCCCCTTATATAAATACCTTATATTGAGACCCTCTCCGCTCCATTTGTTCGTACGGTGTCGTTATGATAGACACAGTGGAGCATCTCGGCATGGAACACCGGATCGAGGTTGGTCCCGTGTTCGGACTAATCGAACTAATAGCTTCTGAGGCCCCAAGTCTCTATTTATCTGGCCTATCCAATTGGGATGGGCCACAAAACGCTAATCAATACAGCACGATTGGACAGACAAGACAAACACATGACCTGGACACTCCTACCAGTACACGTGTCGTATTTTGGGCCGCAGGCCCGAATGGACGCCGACAAGTTCACAACCCGAACTGACGGGGTTCTAACCGACGACTCTTCGCATCCAGGGCGAACACCAACAGCATTAGACCAAAGGGAACTTCCCATCTTGCCCAAGGCTCTTGGTTTCTTTATCTATCGAGATATCACACATGCACCTGACCCTCCAATCACACACACAGTCACATGTCTAAATTACGAACAGTGTATTGCTGTCACGAAAAAACGTTTCTAATAGCTACACATTAGGACTTGAATGTAAGAACCATAGATTTTCTGACAGTGCAATGGTATACCGGATGCTTTTCGATTTCATAATGCTCATTATGTAGCAATATGGCCAACCAATTTACCTTATTATTAATTGTTTAGTGGTAGACAAGGAATACTTATATTACGCTTGTAATAAACCATAAACTCTGTATAAGACAAACTCTGTATAAGACAAATCGAAGACTCGTAATCACGGCACAGATGATTGATGCATGGTATTAACATGTATTACGGAGTTGTAAAGGTATATAATGTGAGTTTAATGTGTTTTATTAATATTAATTATATAGTTAATACGTATCTTCTTGATATGTGTACTTCACATACGTGAGTATGTGTGACTGATGACGTAATGGCAATGTGTGACTGATGACGTAATGGCAATGTGTGGTCTGTGTGACTGATGACGTAATGGCAATGTGTGACTGATGACGTAATGGCAATGTGTGGTCTGTGTGATTGATGACGTAATGGCAATGTGTGGTCTGTGTGATTGATGACGTAATGGCAATGTGTGGTCTGTGTGGCTAATGACGTAATGGCAATGTGTGGTCTGTGTGACTGATGACGTAATGGCAATGTGTGACTGATGACGTAATGGCAATGTGTGGTCTGTGTGACTGATGACGTAATGGCAATGTGTGGTCTGTGTGACTGATGACGTGATGGCAATGTGTGGTCTGTGTGATTGATGACGTAATGGCAATGTGTGGTCTGTGTGATTGATGACGTAATGGCAATGTGTGACTGATGACGTAATGGCAATTTGTGGTCTGTGTGATTGATGACGTAATGGCAATGTGTGTCTGTGTGACTGATGACGTAATGGCAATGTGTGGTCTGTGTGATTGATGACGTAATGGCAATGTGTGGTCTGTGTGATTGATGACGTAATGGCAATGTGTGGTCTGTGTGACTGATGACGTAATGGCAATGTGTGGCCTGTGTGATTGATGACGTAATGGCAATGTTTGGTCTGTGTGATTGATGACGTAATGGCAATGTGTGGTCTGTGTGATTGATGACGTAATGGCAATGTGTGGTCTGTGTAATTGATGACGTAATGGCAATGTGTGGTCTGTGTGATTGATGACGTAATGGCAATGTGTGGTCTGTGTGGCTGATGACGTAATGGCAATGTGTGGTCTGTGTGACTGATGACGTAATGGCAATGTGTGGTCTGTGTGATTGATGACGTAATGGCAATGTGTGGTCTATGTGATTGATGACGTAATGGCAATGTGTGGTCTGTGTGATTGATGACGTAATGGCAATGTGTGGTCTGTGTGATTGATGACGTAATGGCAATGTGTGACTGATGACGTAATGGCAATGTGTGGTCTGTGTGATTGATGACGTAATGGCAATGTGTGGTCTGTGTGATTGATGACGTAATGGCAATGTGTGACTGATGACGTAATGGCAATGTGTGGTCTGTGTGATTGATGACGTAATGGCAATGTGTGGTCTGTGTGATTGATGACGTAATGGCAATGTGTGACTGATGACGTAATGGCAATGTGTGGTCTGTGTGATTGATGACGTAATGGCAATGTGTGGTCTGTGTGACTGATGACGTAATGGCAATGTGTGGTCTGTGTGATTGATGACGGAATGGCAATGTTTGGTCTGTGTGACTGATGACTTAATGGCAATGTGTGGTCTGTGTGATTGATGACGTAATGGCAATGTGTGGTCTGTGTGACTGATGACGTAATGGCAATGTGTGGTCTGTGTGATTGATGACGTAATGGCAATGTGTGACTGATGACGTAATGGCAATGTGTGGTCTGTGTGATTGATGACGTAATGGCAATGTGTGGTCTGTGTGATTGATGACGTAATGGCAATGTGTGGTCTGTGTGATTGATGACGTAATGGCAATGTGTGATCGATGACGTAATGGCAATGTGTGGTCTGTGTGATTGATGACGTAATGGCAATGTGTGACTGATGACGTAATGGCAATGTGTGGTCTGTGTGATTGATGACGTAATGGCAATGTGTGGTCTGTGTGACTGATGACGTAATGGCAATGTGTGGTCTGTGTGATTGATGACGGAATGGCAATGTTTGGTCTGTGTGACTGATGACTTAATGGCAATGTGTGGTCTGTGTGATTGATGACGTAATGGCAATGTGTGGTCTGTGTGATTGATGACGTAATGGCAATGTGTGGTCTGTGTGATTGATGACCGAATGGCAATGTGTGGTCTGTGAAGACAAAAGCCTGGACTGTGCGGATTAATTTACTTAACGTTGAAGCAATGTTACCGTGACCTGAACCACATCAGGGACCCTTCAAGCCGACCAATGCACTCACCTCAAAACCCTTCTGTTATATCTCCTCGTGATAACCAGCGAGTCCATCAGACCCACGTAGTTGTCATGGCAACTGTTAGCAACAGGTGTAGGTGGGTGTGGCTCTTCCCTTGGACAGGTATCTCAATCTCTCGCTCATTATGTGTCCGTTGTTTCCCAGGGGTGGAATCAATTACTACGTGGGGGGTAGGGTTGATGGGGGTCAAGAGTCCTACCATGGCCGTGGTCGCGGAGGGTGGTGGGATGGGGGGAGGGGGTGGGGGGGTGACATCACAAGGTTGTTTATTACCAAGGTAATGCAAGCCTGTTAGGAAGGGAGAGAGAAGGGCAGGGTGACCCCTGCCATGTCATACGGGTAACCCCTACCTGTCAATCGATCAATGTGGTGAAGCGAGGCATAGCGGGCCATGCAAGAGTAGGAGGGGGGTGGCTGACGGGGTGAAGGGGTGGCTGACGGGGTGAAGGATGGCTGACGGGGTGAAGGGGTGGCTGACGGGGTGAAGGATGGCTGACGGGGTGAAGGGGTGGCTGACGGGGTGAAGGGGTGGCTGACGGGGTGAAGGATGGCTGACGGGGTGAAGGATGGCTGACGGGGTGAAGGATGGCTGACGGGGTGAAGGGGTGGCTGACGGGGTGAAGGGGTGGCTGACGGGGTGAAGGATGGCTGACGGGGTGAAGGATGGCTGACGGGGTGAAGGGGTGGCTGACGGGGTGAAGGATGGCTGACGGGGTGAAGGATGGCTGACGGGGTGAAGGATGGCTGACGGGGTGAAGGATGGCTGACGGGGTGAAGGATGGCTGACGGGGTGAAGGGGTGGCTGACGGGGTGAAGAGGTGGCTGACGGGGTGAAGGGGCCGCTGATGGGGTGAAGGGATGGCAGACAGGGTGAACGGGTGGCAGACGGGGTGAAGGATGGCTGACGGGGTGAAGGATGGCTGACGGGGTGAAGGATGGCTGACGGGGTGAAGGATGGCTGACGGGGTGAAGGATGGCTAACGGGGTGACAGATGGCTGACGGGGTGAAGGATGGCTGACGGGGTGAAGGGGTGGCTGACGGGCTGAAGGATGTCTGACGGGGTGAAGGATGGCTGACGGGGTGAAGGGGTGGCTGACGGGGTGAAGGATGGCTGACGGGGTGAAGGGGTGGCTGACGGGGTGAAGGGGTGGTTGACGGGGTGAAGGATGGCTGACGGGGTGAAGGGGTGGCTGACAGGGTGAAGGATGGCTGACGGGGTGAAGGATGGCTGACGGGGTGAAGGATGGCTGACGGGGTGAAGGATGGCTGACGGGGTGAAGGATGGCTGACGGGGTGAAGGATTGCTGACGGGGTGAAGGATGGCTGACGGGGTGAAGGGGTGGCTGACGGGGTGAAGGATGTCTGACGGGGTGAAGGATGGCTGACGGGGTGAAGGGGTGGCTGACGGGGTGAAGGATGGCTGACGGGGTGAAGGGTGGCTGACGGGGTGAAGGGGTGGCTGACGGGGTGAAGGATGGCTGACGGGGTGAAGGGGTGGCTGACGGGGTGAAGGATGGCTGACGGGGTGAAGGATGGCTGACGGGGTGAAGGGGTGGCTGACGGGGTGAAGGATGGCTGACGGGGTGAAGGATGGCTGACGGGGTGAAGGATGTCTGACGGGGTGAAGGATGGCTGACGGGGTGAAGGGGTGGCTGACGGGGTGAAGGATGGCTGACGGGGTGAAGGGGTGGCTGACGGGGTGAAGGGGTGGCTGACGGGGTGAAGGATGGCTGACGGGGTGAAGGGGTGGCTGACGGGGTGAAGGATGGCTGACGGGGTGAAGGATGGCTGACGGGGTGAAGGATGGCTGACGGGGTGAAGGATGGCTGACGGGGTGAAGGATGGCTGACGGGGTGAAGGATGGCTGACGGGGTGAAGGATGGCTGACGGGGTGAAGGATGGCTGACGGGGTGAAGGATGGCTGACGGGGTAAAGGATGGCTGACGGGGTGAAGGATGGCTGACGGGGTGAAGGATGGCTGACGGGGTAAAGGATGGCTGACGGGGTGAAGGGGTGGCTGACGGGGTGAAGGATGGCTGACGGGGTGAAGGATGGCTGACGGGGTGAAGGGGTGGCTGACGGGGTGAAGGGGTGGCTGACGGGGTGAAGGATGGCTGACGGGGTGAAGGGGTGGCTGACGGGGTGAAGGGGTGGCTGACGGGGTGAAGGATGGCTGACGGGGTGAAGGGGTGGCTGACGGGGTGAAGGGGTGGCTGACGGGGTGAAGGGGTGGCTGACGGGGTGAAGGATGGCTGACGGGGTGAAGGATGGCTGACGGGGTGAAGGGGTGGCTGACGGGGTGGCTGACGGGGTGAAGGATGGCTGACGGGGTGACGGGGTGAAGGGGTGGCTGACGGGGTGAAGGGGTGGCTGACGGGGTGCAGGATGGCTGACGGGGTGAAGGATGGCTGACGGGGTGAAGGGGTGGCTGACGGGGTGAAGGATGGCTGACGGGGTGAAGCATGGCTGACGGGGTGAAGGATGGCTGACGGGGTGAAGGATGGCTGACGGGGTGAAGGATGGCTGACGGGGTGAAGGATGGCTGACGGGGTGAAGGGGTGGCTGACGGGGTGAAGGATGGCTGACGGGGTGAAGGGGTGGCTGACGGGGTGAAGGATGGCTGACGGGGTGAAGGGGTGGCTGAAGGGGTGAAGGATGGCTGACGGGGTGAAGGATGGCTGACGGGGTGAAGGGGTTGATGACGGGTTGAAGGGGTTGGTGAAGGGGTGAAGGGGTGGCAGACGGGGTGAAGAGGTGGCTGAAAGGATGAAGGGGTTGCTGACGGGGTGCAGGGGTGGAAGGCAGGGTGAAGAAGTGGCTGACGGGGTGAAGGGGCCGCTGAAGGGGTGAATGGGTATCTGAAGGGGTGAATGGGTGGCTGACAGGGTGAAGGGGTGGCAGACAGGGTGAAGGGGTGGCAGACAGGGTGAAGAGGTGGCTGACGGGGTGAAGGGGCCACTGAAGGGGTGAATGGTTATCTGAAGGGGTGAATGGGTGGCTGACAGGGTGAAGGGGTGGCAGAGAGGGTGAAGGGGTGGCAGATAGAGTGAAGAGGCGGCAGACAGGGTGAAGGGGTGGCAAACAGGGTGAAGAGGTGGCTGACGGGGTGAATGGGCCGCTGGCTGATGGAGTGAAGTTGTGGCCGACGGGGTGAAGGGGTGACTGACGGGGTGATGGGGTGGCAGACAGGGTGAAGGGGTGGCAGACAGGGTGAAGGGGTGGCTGATGGGGTGAAGGGGTGGCAGACATGGTGAAGGGGTGGCAGCCGGAGTGAAGGGATAGCTGACGGGATGAAGGGGTCTCTGACGGGGTGAAAGGGTCGCTGACGGGGTGAAGGAGTGGCTGACGGGGTGAAGGGGTGGCTGACCGGGTGAAAGTGTGGCTGACGGGGTGAAGAGGTGGCTGACGGGGTGAAGGGGTTGCTGACGGGGTAAAGGGGTGGCTGACCGGGTGAAGGGGTGGCAGACAGGGTAAATGTGGGCAGACAGGGTGAAGGGGTGGCTGACAGTGTGAAAGGGTAGTTGATGGGATGAAGAGGTGGCTGACGGGGTGAAGGGGTGGCTGACGGGGTGAAGGGGTGGCAGACAGGGTGAAGGGGTCACTGACGGGGTGCAGAGGTGGCTGACGGGGTGAAGGGATGGCTGACAGGGTGAAGGGGTGGCAGGCAGGGTGAAGGGGTGGATGACAGGGTGAAATGATGGCTGACGGAGTGAAGGGATGGCTGACGTGGTGAAGGGGTGTCTAAAGAGGTGAAGGGGTGGCTGACGGGGTGAAAGGGCGGCAGACAGGGTGAAGGTGTGGCAGACAGGGTGAAGGGGTGGCTGATGGGGTGAAGGGGTGTCTAAAGGGGTGAAGGGGTAGCTGAAGGGGTGAAAGGGCGGCAGACAGGGTGAAGGTGTAGCAGACAGGGTGAAGGGGTGGCTGATGGGGTGAAGGGGTGTCTAAAGGGGTGAAGGGGTGGCTGATGGGGTGAAGTTGTGGCCGACGGGGTGAAGGGGTGGCTGACGGGGTGAAGGGGTGGCTGACGGGGTGAAGGGGTGGCTGACCGGGTGAAGGGGTGGCAGACAGAGTAAAGGTGGGCAGACAGGGTGAAGGGGTGGCTGACAGTGTGAAAGGGTGGTTGATGAGATGAAGAGGTGGCTGACGGGGTGAAGGGGTCACTGACGGGGTGAAGGGGTGGCAGACAGGGTGAAGGGGTCACTGACGGGGTGAAGGGGTGGCAGACAGAGTGAAGGGGTGGCTGACAGGGTGAAGGGGTCACTGACGGGGTGAAGGGGTGGCAGACAGGGTGAAGGGGTGGCTGATGGGGTGGAGGGGTGGCTGATGGCGTGGAGGGGTGGCTGACGGGGTGAAGGGGTGGCTGACGGGGTGAAGGGGTGGCAGACGGGGTGAAGGGGTGGCTGACAGGGTGAAGGGGTGGCTGACGGGGCGAAGGGGTGGCAGACGGGGTGAAGGGGTAGCTGACGGGGTGAAGGGGTGGTTGACGGGGTGAAGGATGGCTGACGGGGTGAAGGGGTGGCTGACAGGGTGAAGGATGGCTGACGGGGTGAAGGATGGCTGACGGGGTGAAGGATGGCTGACGGGGTGAAGGATGGCTGACGGGGTGAAGGATGGCTGACGGGGTGAAGGATTGCTGACGGGGTGAAGGATGGCTGACGGGGTGAAGGGGTGGCTGACGGGGTGAAGGATGTCTGACGGGGTGAAGGATGGCTGACGGGGTGAAGGGGTGGCTGACGGGGTGAAGGATGGCTGACGGGGTGAAGGGTGGCTGACGGGGTGAAGGGGTGGCTGACGGGGTGAAGGATGGCTGACGGGGTGAAGGGGTGGCTGACGGGGTGAAGGATGGCTGACGGGGTGAAGGATGGCTGACGGGGTGAAGGGGTGGCTGACGGGGTGAAGGATGGCTGACGGGGTGAAGGATGGCTGACGGGGTGAAGGATGTCTGACGGGGTGAAGGATGGCTGACGGGGTGAAGGGGTGGCTGACGGGGTGAAGGATGGCTGACGGGGTGAAGGGGTGGCTGACGGGGTGAAGGGGTGGCTGACGGGGTGAAGGATGGCTGACGGGGTGAAGGGGTGGCTGACGGGGTGAAGGATGGCTGACGGGGTGAAGGATGGCTGACGGGGTGAAGGATGGCTGACGGGGTGAAGGATGGCTGACGGGGTGAAGGATGGCTGACGGGGTGAAGGATGGCTGACGGGGTGAAGGATGGCTGACGGGGTGAAGGATGGCTGACGGGGTGAAGGATGGCTGACGGGGTAAAGGATGGCTGACGGGGTGAAGGATGGCTGACGGGGTGAAGGATGGCTGACGGGGTAAAGGATGGCTGACGGGGTGAAGGGGTGGCTGACGGGGTGAAGGATGGCTGACGGGGTGAAGGATGGCTGACGGGGTGAAGGGGTGGCTGACGGGGTGAAGGGGTGGCTGACGGGGTGAAGGATGGCTGACGGGGTGAAGGGGTGGCTGACGGGGTGAAGGGGTGGCTGACGGGGTGAAGGATGGCTGACGGGGTGAAGGGGTGGCTGACGGGGTGAAGGGGTGGCTGACGGGGTGAAGGGGTGGCTGACGGGGTGAAGGATGGCTGACGGGGTGAAGGATGGCTGACGGGGTGAAGGGGTGGCTGACGGGGTGGCTGACGGGGTGAAGGATGGCTGACGGGGTGACGGGGTGAAGGGGTGGCTGACGGGGTGAAGGGGTGGCTGACGGGGTGCAGGATGGCTGACGGGGTGAAGGATGGCTGACGGGGTGAAGGGGTGGCTGACGGGGTGAAGGATGGCTGACGGGGTGAAGCATGGCTGACGGGGTGAAGGATGGCTGACGGGGTGAAGGATGGCTGACGGGGTGAAGGATGGCTGACGGGGTGAAGGATGGCTGACGGGGTGAAGGGGTGGCTGACGGGGTGAAGGATGGCTGACGGGGTGAAGGGGTGGCTGACGGGGTGAAGGATGGCTGACGGGGTGAAGGGGTGGCTGAAGGGGTGAAGGATGGCTGACGGGGTGAAGGATGGCTGACGGGGTGAAGGGGTTGATGACGGGTTGAAGGGGTTGGTGAAGGGGTGAAGGGGTGGCAGACGGGGTGAAGAGGTGGCTGAAAGGATGAAGGGGTTGCTGACGGGGTGCAGGGGTGGAAGGCAGGGTGAAGAAGTGGCTGACGGGGTGAAGGGGCCGCTGAAGGGGTGAATGGGTATCTGAAGGGGTGAATGGGTGGCTGACAGGGTGAAGGGGTGGCAGACAGGGTGAAGGGGTGGCAGACAGGGTGAAGAGGTGGCTGACGGGGTGAAGGGGCCACTGAAGGGGTGAATGGTTATCTGAAGGGGTGAATGGGTGGCTGACAGGGTGAAGGGGTGGCAGAGAGGGTGAAGGGGTGGCAGATAGAGTGAAGAGGCGGCAGACAGGGTGAAGGGGTGGCAAACAGGGTGAAGAGGTGGCTGACGGGGTGAATGGGCCGCTGGCTGATGGAGTGAAGTTGTGGCCGACGGGGTGAAGGGGTGACTGACGGGGTGATGGGGTGGCAGACAGGGTGAAGGGGTGGCAGACAGGGTGAAGGGGTGGCTGATGGGGTGAAGGGGTGGCAGACATGGTGAAGGGGTGGCAGCCGGAGTGAAGGGATAGCTGACGGGATGAAGGGGTCTCTGACGGGGTGAAAGGGTCGCTGACGGGGTGAAGGAGTGGCTGACGGGGTGAAGGGGTGGCTGACCGGGTGAAAGTGTGGCTGACGGGGTGAAGAGGTGGCTGACGGGGTGAAGGGGTTGCTGACGGGGTAAAGGGGTGGCTGACCGGGTGAAGGGGTGGCAGACAGGGTAAATGTGGGCAGACAGGGTGAAGGGGTGGCTGACAGTGTGAAAGGGTAGTTGATGGGATGAAGAGGTGGCTGACGGGGTGAAGGGGTGGCTGACGGGGTGAAGGGGTGGCAGACAGGGTGAAGGGGTCACTGACGGGGTGCAGAGGTGGCTGACGGGGTGAAGGGATGGCTGACAGGGTGAAGGGGTGGCAGGCAGGGTGAAGGGGTGGATGACAGGGTGAAATGATGGCTGACGGAGTGAAGGGATGGCTGACGTGGTGAAGGGGTGTCTAAAGAGGTGAAGGGGTGGCTGACGGGGTGAAAGGGCGGCAGACAGGGTGAAGGTGTGGCAGACAGGGTGAAGGGGTGGCTGATGGGGTGAAGGGGTGTCTAAAGGGGTGAAGGGGTAGCTGAAGGGGTGAAAGGGCGGCAGACAGGGTGAAGGTGTAGCAGACAGGGTGAAGGGGTGGCTGATGGGGTGAAGGGGTGTCTAAAGGGGTGAAGGGGTGGCTGATGGGGTGAAGTTGTGGCCGACGGGGTGAAGGGGTGGCTGACGGGGTGAAGGGGTGGCTGACGGGGTGAAGGGGTGGCTGACCGGGTGAAGGGGTGGCAGACAGAGTAAAGGTGGGCAGACAGGGTGAAGGGGTGGCTGACAGTGTGAAAGGGTGGTTGATGAGATGAAGAGGTGGCTGACGGGGTGAAGGGGTCACTGACGGGGTGAAGGGGTGGCAGACAGGGTGAAGGGGTCACTGACGGGGTGAAGGGGTGGCAGACAGAGTGAAGGGGTGGCTGACAGGGTGAAGGGGTCACTGACGGGGTGAAGGGGTGGCAGACAGGGTGAAGGGGTGGCTGATGGGGTGGAGGGGTGGCTGATGGCGTGGAGGGGTGGCTGACGGGGTGAAGGGGTGGCTGACGGGGTGAAGGGGTGGCAGACGGGGTGAAGGGGTGGCTGACAGGGTGAAGGGGTGGCTGACGGGGCGAAGGGGTGGCAGACGGGGTGAAGGGGTAGCTGACAGAGTGAAGAGGTGGCTGATGGGGTGGAGGGGTGGCTGACGGGGAGTGAAGGGGTGACTGATGGGGTGAAGGGGTGGCTGACGGCGTGAAGGCGTGGCTGACGGGATGAAGGGGTGGCTGACGGGGTGAAGAGGTGGTTGGTTGGTTGGTTATTCAGGACGCTTTAACCACTTTTGGGGGTTTTTTTTTAGGTGGCTGACGGGGTGAAGGGGTCACTGACGGGGTGAAGGGGTGGCAGACAGGGTGAAGGGGTCACTGACGGGGTGAAGGGGTGGCAGACAGAGTGAAGGGGTGGCTGACAGGGTGAAGGGGTCACTGACGGGGTGAAGGGGTGGCAGACGGGGTGAAGGGATGGCTGACAGGGTGAAGGGGTGGCTGACAGGGTGAAGGAGTCACTGACGGGGTGAAGGGGTGGCAGACGGGGTGAAGGGGTGGCTGACAGGGTGAAGGGGTGGCTGACGGGGTGAAGGGGTGGCAGACAGGGTGAAGGGGTGGCTGATGGGGTGGAGGGGTGGCTGATGGGGTGAAGCTGTGGCCGACGGGGTGAAGGGGTGGCTGACGGGGTGAAGGGGTGGCTGACGGGGTGAAGGGGTGGCTGACCGGGTGAAGGGGTGGCAGACAGGGTAAAGGTGGGCAGACAGGGTGAAGGGGTGGCTGACAGTGTGAAAGGGTGGTTGATGAGATGAAGAGGTGGCTGACGGGGTGAAGGGGTGGCTGACGGGGTGAAGGGGTGGCAGACAGGGTAAAGGTGGGCAGACAGGGTGAAGGGGTGGCTGACAGTGTGAAGGGGTGGCTGACAGGGTGAAGGGGTCACTGACGGGGTGAAGGGGTGGCAGACGGGGTGATGGGATGGCTGACAGGGTGAAGGGGTGGCTGACAGGGTGAAGGAGTCACTGACGGGGTGAAGGGGTGGCAGACGGGGTGAAGGGGTGGCTGACAGGGTGAAGGGGTGGCTGACGGGGTGAAGGGGTGGCAGACAGGGTGAAGGGGTGAATGATGGGGTGGAGGGGTGGCTGATGGGGTGAAGGGGTGGGTGAAGGGGTGACGGGGTGGCTGACGGGGTGAAGGGGTGGCAGACAGGGTGAAGGGGTGGCTGATGGGGTGGAGGGGTGGCTGATGGCGTGGAGGGGTGGCTGACGGGGTGAAGGGGTGGCTGACGGGGTGAAGGGGTGGCAGACGGGGTGAAGGGGTGGCTGACAGGGTGAAGGGGTGGCTGACGGGGCGAAGGGGTGGCAGACGGGGTGAAGGGGTGACTGATGGGGTGAAGGGGTGGCTGACGGCGTGAAGGCGTGGCTGACGGGATGAAGGGGTGGCTGACGGGGTGAAGAGGTGGTTGGTTGGTTGGTTATTCAGGACGCTTTAACCACTTTTGGGGGTTTTTTTTTAGGTGGCTGACGGGGTGAAGGGGTCACTGACGGGGTGAAGGGGTGGCAGACAGGGTGAAGGGGTCACTGACGGGGTGAAGGGGTGGCAGACAGAGTGAAGGGGTGGCTGACAGGGTAAAGGGGTCACTGACGGGGTGAAGGGGTGGCAGACGGGGTGAAGGGATGGCTGACAGGGTGAAGGGGTGGCTGACAGGGTGAAGGAGTCACTGACGGGGTGAAGGGGTGGCAGACGGGGTGAAGGGGTGGCTGACAGGGTGAAGGGGTGGCTGACGGGGTGAAGGGGTGGCAGACAGGGTGAAGGGGTGGCTGATGGGGTGGAGGGGTGGCTGATGGGGTGAAGCTGTGGCCGACGGGGTGAAGGGGTGGCTGACGGGGTGAAGGGGTGGCTGACGGGGTGAAGGGGTGGCTGACCGGGTGAAGGGGTGGCAGACAGGGTAAAGGTGGGCAGACAGGGTGAAGGGGTGGCTGACAGTGTGAAAGGGTGGTTGATGAGATGAAGAGGTGGCTGACGGGGTGAAGGGGTGGCTGACGGGGTGAAGGGGTGGCAGACAGGGTAAAGGTGGGCAGACAGGGTGAAGGGGTGGCTGACAGTGTGAAGGGGTGGCTGACAGGGTGAAGGGGTCACTGACGGGGTGAAGGGGTGGCAGACGGGGTGATGGGATGGCTGACAGGGTGAAGGGGTGGCTGACAGGGTGAAGGAGTCACTGACGGGGTGAAGGGGTGGCAGACGGGGTGAAGGGGTGGCTGACAGGGTGAAGGGGTGGCTGACGGGGTGAAGGGGTGGCAGACAGGGTGAAGGGGTGAATGATGGGGTGGAGGGGTGGCTGATGGGGTGAAGGGGTGGGTGAAGGGGTGACGGGGTGGCTGACGGGGTGAAGGGGTGGCAGACAGGGTGAAGGGGTGGCTGATGGGGTGGAGGGGTGGCTGATGGCGTGGAGGGGTGGCTGACGGGGTGAAGGGGTGGCTGACGGGGTGAAGGGGTGGCAGACGGGGTGAAGGGGTGGCTGACAGGGTGAAGGGGTGGCTGACGGGGCGAAGGGGTGGCAGACGGGGTGAAGGGGTAGCTGACAGAGTGAAGAGGTGGCTGATGGGGTGGAGGGGTGGCTGACGGGGAGTGAAGGGGTGACTGATGGGGTGAAGGGGTGGCTGACGGCGTGAAGGCGTGGCTGACGGGATGAAGGGGTGGCTGACGGGGTGAAGAGGTGGTTGGTTGGTTGGTTATTCAGGACGCTTTAACCACTTTTGGTCATATCGCGTCAATGGGAGAAGGAAGGGAGAGTGGAGCCATGTCCCCGGGGATAACCCCCTACTCTTTACGCAGAAAGACATGGGATCTTTATTCTGCGACCACACATACATGGCCACAGCAGGGCTCGAACCACCGACCAACGCGTCGTTAGGCTCTCAGGTGACCAGAGCACTCAATGCGAGCGCTCTAACACACTGAGCTGTCGCGCCGGCCCCGTGGCTGACGGAGTGAAGGAATGGCTGACGGGGTGAACGGGTGTCTAAAGGGGTGAAGGGGTGTCTAAAGGGGTGAAGCGGTAAAGGGGTGAAAGGGCGTCTAAAGGGGTGAAGGGGCGTCTAAAGGGGTGAAGGGGTGTCTAAAGGGGTGAAGGGTGGCAGATGGAATTTCAAACATTGTTGCCGTCTGTTCCCTTGCAACTTGTACCTTTTCCAAGAACTTACTGTTTTGTAATTATATCAAGATAAGCTGAAGCGTAATGCATGGACAATGAGACAAAACGTAACACAAATCTTTTCACAAATAGCGACGGTGATAAACACACAATAATGCAGAGACATTTGTCTAACAAGAGGGGGAATAAAATATTTACGTATATCCCACCCAGCGTGGCAGTCATTTAAGTGGTTCTACTGGCAGACGGGGTGAAGAGGTGGCTGAAAGGATGAAGGGGTTGCTGACGGGGTGCAGGGGTGGAAGGCAGGGTGAAGAAGTGGCTGACGGGGTGAAGGGGCCGCTGAAGGGGTGAATGGGTATCTGAAGGGGTGAATGGGTGGCTGACAGGGTGAAGGGGTGGCAGACAGGGTGAAGGGGTGGCAGACAGGGTGAAGAGGTGGCTGACGGGGTGAAGGGGCCACTGAAGGGGTGAATGGTTATCTGAAGGGGTGAATGGGTGGCTGACAGGGTGAAGGGGTGGCAGAGAGGGTGAAGGGGTGGCAGATAGAGTGAAGAGGCGGCAGACAGGGTGAAGGGGTGGCAAACAGGGTGAAGAGGTGGCTGACGGGGTGAATGGGCCGCTGGCTGATGGAGTGAAGTTGTGGCCGACGGGGTGAAGGGGTGACTGACGGGGTGATGGGGTGGCAGACAGGGTGAAGGGGTGGCAGACAGGGTGAAGGGGTGGCTGATGGGGTGAAGGGGTGGCAGACATGGTGAAGGGGTGGCAGCCGGAGTGAAGGGATAGCTGACGGGATGAAGGGGTCTCTGACGGGGTGAAAGGGTCGCTGACGGGGTGAAGGAGTGGCTGACGGGGTGAAGGGGTGGCTGACCGGGTGAAAGTGTGGCTGACGGGGTGAAGAGGTGGCTGACGGGGTGAAGGGGTTGCTGACGGGGTAAAGGGGTGGCTGACCGGGTGAAGGGGTGGCAGACAGGGTAAATGTGGGCAGACAGGGTGAAGGGGTGGCTGACAGTGTGAAAGGGTAGTTGATGGGATGAAGAGGTGGCTGACGGGGTGAAGGGGTGGCTGACGGGGTGAAGGGGTGGCAGACAGGGTGAAGGGGTCACTGACGGGGTGCAGAGGTGGCTGACGGGGTGAAGGGATGGCTGACAGGGTGAAGGGGTGGCAGGCAGGGTGAAGGGGTGGATGACAGGGTGAAATGATGGCTGACGGAGTGAAGGGATGGCTGACGTGGTGAAGGGGTGTCTAAAGAGGTGAAGGGGTGGCTGACGGGGTGAAAGGGCGGCAGACAGGGTGAAGGTGTGGCAGACAGGGTGAAGGGGTGGCTGATGGGGTGAAGGGGTGTCTAAAGGGGTGAAGGGGTAGCTGAAGGGGTGAAAGGGCGGCAGACAGGGTGAAGGTGTAGCAGACAGGGTGAAGGGGTGGCTGATGGGGTGAAGGGGTGTCTAAAGGGGTGAAGGGGTGGCTGATGGGGTGAAGTTGTGGCCGACGGGGTGAAGGGGTGGCTGACGGGGTGAAGGGGTGGCTGACGGGGTGAAGGGGTGGCTGACCGGGTGAAGGGGTGGCAGACAGAGTAAAGGTGGGCAGACAGGGTGAAGGGGTGGCTGACAGTGTGAAAGGGTGGTTGATGAGATGAAGAGGTGGCTGACGGGGTGAAGGGGTCACTGACGGGGTGAAGGGGTGGCAGACAGGGTGAAGGGGTCACTGACGGGGTGAAGGGGTGGCAGACAGAGTGAAGGGGTGGCTGACAGGGTGAAGGGGTCACTGACGGGGTGAAGGGGTGGCAGACAGGGTGAAGGGGTGGCTGATGGGGTGGAGGGGTGGCTGATGGCGTGGAGGGGTGGCTGACGGGGTGAAGGGGTGGCTGACGGGGTGAAGGGGTGGCAGACGGGGTGAAGGGGTGGCTGACAGGGTGAAGGGGTGGCTGACGGGGCGAAGGGGTGGCAGACGGGGTGAAGGGGTAGCTGACAGAGTGAAGAGGTGGCTGATGGGGTGGAGGGGTGGCTGACGGGGAGTGAAGGGGTGACTGATGGGGTGAAGGGGTGGCTGACGGCGTGAAGGCGTGGCTGACGGGATGAAGGGGTGGCTGACGGGGTGAAGAGGTGGTTGGTTGGTTGGTTATTCAGGACGCTTTAACCACTTTTGGGGGTTTTTTTTTAGGTGGCTGACGGGGTGAAGGGGTCACTGACGGGGTGAAGGGGTGGCAGACAGGGTGAAGGGGTCACTGACGGGGTGAAGGGGTGGCAGACAGAGTGAAGGGGTGGCTGACAGGGTGAAGGGGTCACTGACGGGGTGAAGGGGTGGCAGACGGGGTGAAGGGATGGCTGACAGGGTGAAGGGGTGGCTGACAGGGTGAAGGAGTCACTGACGGGGTGAAGGGGTGGCAGACGGGGTGAAGGGGTGGCTGACAGGGTGAAGGGGTGGCTGACGGGGTGAAGGGGTGGCAGACAGGGTGAAGGGGTGGCTGATGGGGTGGAGGGGTGGCTGATGGGGTGAAGCTGTGGCCGACGGGGTGAAGGGGTGGCTGACGGGGTGAAGGGGTGGCTGACGGGGTGAAGGGGTGGCTGACCGGGTGAAGGGGTGGCAGACAGGGTAAAGGTGGGCAGACAGGGTGAAGGGGTGGCTGACAGTGTGAAAGGGTGGTTGATGAGATGAAGAGGTGGCTGACGGGGTGAAGGGGTGGCTGACGGGGTGAAGGGGTGGCAGACAGGGTAAAGGTGGGCAGACAGGGTGAAGGGGTGGCTGACAGTGTGAAGGGGTGGCTGACAGGGTGAAGGGGTCACTGACGGGGTGAAGGGGTGGCAGACGGGGTGATGGGATGGCTGACAGGGTGAAGGGGTGGCTGACAGGGTGAAGGAGTCACTGACGGGGTGAAGGGGTGGCAGACGGGGTGAAGGGGTGGCTGACAGGGTGAAGGGGTGGCTGACGGGGTGAAGGGGTGGCAGACAGGGTGAAGGGGTGAATGATGGGGTGGAGGGGTGGCTGATGGGGTGAAGGGGTGGGTGAAGGGGTGACGGGGTGGCTGACGGGGTGAAGGGGTGGCAGACAGGGTGAAGGGGTGGCTGATGGGGTGGAGGGGTGGCTGATGGCGTGGAGGGGTGGCTGACGGGGTGAAGGGGTGGCTGACGGGGTGAAGGGGTGGCAGACGGGGTGAAGGGGTGGCTGACAGGGTGAAGGGGTGGCTGACGGGGCGAAGGGGTGGCAGACGGGGTGAAGGGGTAGCTGACAGAGTGAAGAGGTGGCTGATGGGGTGGAGGGGTGGCTGACGGGGAGTGAAGGGGTGACTGATGGGGTGAAGGGGTGGCTGACGGCGTGAAGGCGTGGCTGACGGGATGAAGGGGTGGCTGACGGGGTGAAGAGGTGGTTGGTTGGTTGGTTATTCAGGACGCTTTAACCACTTTTGGTCATATCGCGTCAATGGGAGAAGGAAGGGAGAGTGGAGCCATGTCCCCGGGGATAACCCCCTACTCTTTACGCAGAAAGACATGGGATCTTTATTCTGCGACCACACATACATGGCCACAGCAGGGCTCGAACCACCGACCAACGCGTCGTTAGGCTCTCAGGTGACCAGAGCACTCAATGCGAGCGCTCTAACACACTGAGCTGTCGCGCCGGCCCCGTGGCTGACGGAGTGAAGGAATGGCTGACGGGGTGAACGGGTGTCTAAAGGGGTGAAGGGGTGTCTAAAGGGGTGAAGCGGTAAAGGGGTGAAAGGGCGTCTAAAGGGGTGAAGGGGCGTCTAAAGGGGTGAAGGGGTGTCTAAAGGGGTGAAGGGTGGCAGATGGAATTTCAAACATTGTTGCCGTCTGTTCCCTTGCAACTTGTACCTTTTCCAAGAACTTACTGTTTTGTAATTATATCAAGATAAGCTGAAGCGTAATGCATGGACAATGAGACAAAACGTAACACAAATCTTTTCACAAATAGCGACGGTGATAAACACACAATAATGCAGAGACATTTGTCTAACAAGAGGGGGAATAAAATATTTACGTATATCCCACCCAGCGTGGCAGTCATTTAAGTGGTTCTACTGGCAGACGGGGTGAAGAGGTGGCTGAAAGGATGAAGGGGTTGCTGACGGGGTGCAGGGGTGGAAGGCAGGGTGAAGAAGTGGCTGACGGGGTGAAGGGGCTGCTGAAGGGGTGAATGGGTATCTGAAGGGGTGAATGGGTGGCTGACAGGGTGAAGGGGTGGCAGACAGGGTGAAGGGGTGGCAGACAGGGTGAAGAGGTGGCTGACGGGGTGAAGGGGCCACTGAAGGGGTGAATGGTTATCTGAAGGGGTGAATGGGTGGCTGACAGGGTGAAGGGGTGGCAGAGAGGGTGAAGGGGTGGCAGATAGAGTGAAGAGGCGGCAGACAGGGTGAAGGGGTGGCAAACAGGGTGAAGAGGTGGCTGACGGGGTGAATGGGCCGCTGGCTGATGGAGTGAAGTTGTGGCCGACGGGGTGAAGGGGTGACTGACGGGGTGATGGGGTGGCAGACAGGGTGAAGGGGTGGCAGACAGGGTGAAGGGGTGGCTGATGGGGTGAAGGGGTGGCAGACATGGTGAAGGGGTGGCAGCCGGAGTGAAGGGATAGCTGACGGGATGAAGGGGTCTCTGACGGGGTGAAAGGGTCGCTGACGGGGTGAAGGAGTGGCTGACGGGGTGAAGGGGTGGCTGACCGGGTGAAAGTGTGGCTGACGGGGTGAAGAGGTGGCTGACGGGGTGAAGGGGTTGCTGACGGGGTAAAGGGGTGGCTGACCGGGTGAAGGGGTGGCAGACAGGGTAAATGTGGGCAGACAGGGTGAAGGGGTGGCTGACAGTGTGAAAGGGTAGTTGATGGGATGAAGAGGTGGCTGACGGGGTGAAGGGGTGGCTGACGGGGTGAAGGGGTGGCAGACAGGGTGAAGGGGTCACTGACGGGGTGCAGAGGTGGCTGACGGGGTGAAGGGATGGCTGACAGGGTGAAGGGGTGGCAGGCAGGGTGAAGGGGTGGATGACAGGGTGAAATGATGGCTGACGGAGTGAAGGGATGGCTGACGTGGTGAAGGGGTGTCTAAAGAGGTGAAGGGGTGGCTGACGGGGTGAAAGGGCGGCAGACAGGGTGAAGGTGTGGCAGACAGGGTGAAGGGGTGGCTGATGGGGTGAAGGGGTGTCTAAAGGGGTGAAGGGGTAGCTGAAGGGGTGAAAGGGCGGCAGACAGGGTGAAGGTGTAGCAGACAGGGTGAAGGGGTGGCTGATGGGGTGAAGGGGTGTCTAAAGGGGTGAAGGGGTGGCTGATGGGGTGAAGTTGTGGCCGACGGGGTGAAGGGGTGGCTGACGGGGTGAAGGGGTGGCTGACGGGGTGAAGGGGTGGCTGACCGGGTGAAGGGGTGGCAGACAGAGTAAAGGTGGGCAGACAGGGTGAAGGGGTGGCTGACAGTGTGAAAGGGTGGTTGATGAGATGAAGAGGTGGCTGACGGGGTGAAGGGGTCACTGACGGGGTGAAGGGGTGGCAGACAGGGTGAAGGGGTCACTGACGGGGTGAAGGGGTGGCAGACAGAGTGAAGGGGTGGCTGACAGGGTGAAGGGGTCACTGACGGGGTGAAGGGGTGGCAGACAGGGTGAAGGGGTGGCTGATGGGGTGGAGGGGTGGCTGATGGCGTGGAGGGGTGGCTGACGGGGTGAAGGGGTGGCTGACGGGGTGAAGGGGTGGCAGACGGGGTGAAGGGGTGGCTGACAGGGTGAAGGGGTGGCTGACGGGGCGAAGGGGTGGCAGACGGGGTGAAGGGGTAGCTGACAGAGTGAAGAGGTGGCTGATGGGGTGGAGGGGTGGCTGACGGGGAGTGAAGGGGTGACTGATGGGGTGAAGGGGTGGCTGACGGCGTGAAGGCGTGGCTGACGGGATGAAGGGGTGGCTGACGGGGTGAAGAGGTGGTTGGTTGGTTGGTTATTCAGGACGCTTTAACCACTTTTGGGGGTTTTTTTTTAGGTGGCTGACGGGGTGAAGGGGTCACTGACGGGGTGAAGGGGTGGCAGACAGGGTGAAGGGGTCACTGACGGGGTGAAGGGGTGGCAGACAGAGTGAAGGGGTGGCTGACAGGGTGAAGGGGTCACTGACGGGGTGAAGGGGTGGCAGACGGGGTGAAGGGATGGCTGACAGGGTGAAGGGGTGGCTGACAGGGTGAAGGAGTCACTGACGGGGTGAAGGGGTGGCAGACGGGGTGAAGGGGTGGCTGACAGGGTGAAGGGGTGGCTGACGGGGTGAAGGGGTGGCAGACAGGGTGAAGGGGTGGCTGATGGGGTGGAGGGGTGGCTGATGGGGTGAAGCTGTGGCCGACGGGGTGAAGGGGTGGCTGACGGGGTGAAGGGGTGGCTGACGGGGTGAAGGGGTGGCTGACCGGGTGAAGGGGTGGCAGACAGGGTAAAGGTGGGCAGACAGGGTGAAGGGGTGGCTGACAGTGTGAAAGGGTGGTTGATGAGATGAAGAGGTGGCTGACGGGGTGAAGGGGTGGCTGACGGGGTGAAGGGGTGGCAGACAGGGTAAAGGTGGGCAGACAGGGTGAAGGGGTGGCTGACAGTGTGAAGGGGTGGCTGACAGGGTGAAGGGGTCACTGACGGGGTGAAGGGGTGGCAGACGGGGTGATGGGATGGCTGACAGGGTGAAGGGGTGGCTGACAGGGTGAAGGAGTCACTGACGGGGTGAAGGGGTGGCAGACGGGGTGAAGGGGTGGCTGACAGGGTGAAGGGGTGGCTGACGGGGTGAAGGGGTGGCAGACAGGGTGAAGGGGTGAATGATGGGGTGGAGGGGTGGCTGATGGGGTGAAGGGGTGGGTGAAGGGGTGACGGGGTGGCTGACGGGGTGAAGGGGTGGCAGACAGGGTGAAGGGGTGGCTGATGGGGTGGAGGGGTGGCTGATGGCGTGGAGGGGTGGCTGACGGGGTGAAGGGGTGGCTGACGGGGTGAAGGGGTGGCAGACGGGGTGAAGGGGTGGCTGACAGGGTGAAGGGGTGGCTGACGGGGCGAAGGGGTGGCAGACGGGGTGAAGGGGTAGCTGACAGAGTGAAGAGGTGGCTGATGGGGTGGAGGGGTGGCTGACGGGGAGTGAAGGGGTGACTGATGGGGTGAAGGGGTGGCTGACGGCGTGAAGGCGTGGCTGACGGGATGAAGGGGTGGCTGACGGGGTGAAGAGGTGGTTGGTTGGTTGGTTATTCAGGACGCTTTAACCACTTTTGGTCATATCGCGTCAATGGGAGAAGGAAGGGAGAGTGGAGCCATGTCCCCGGGGATAACCCCCTACTCTTTACGCAGAAAGACATGGGATCTTTATTCTGCGACCACACATACATGGCCACAGCAGGGCTCGAACCACCGACCAACGCGTCGTTAGGCTCTCAGGTGACCAGAGCACTCAATGCGAGCGCTCTAACACACTGAGCTGTCGCGCCGGCCCCGTGGCTGACGGAGTGAAGGAATGGCTGACGGGGTGAACGGGTGTCTAAAGGGGTGAAGGGGTGTCTAAAGGGGTGAAGCGGTAAAGGGGTGAAAGGGCGTCTAAAGGGGTGAAGGGGCGTCTAAAGGGGTGAAGGGGTGTCTAAAGGGGTGAAGGGTGGCAGATGGAATTTCAAACATTGTTGCCGTCTGTTCCCTTGCAACTTGTACCTTTTCCAAGAACTTACTGTTTTGTAATTATATCAAGATAAGCTGAAGCGTAATGCATGGACAATGAGACAAAACGTAACACAAATCTTTTCACAAATAGCGACGGTGATAAACACACAATAATGCAGAGACATTTGTCTAACAAGAGGGGGAATAAAATATTTACGTATATCCCACCCAGCGTGGCAGTCATTTAAGTGGTTCTACTGGCAGACGGGGTGAAGAGGTGGCTGAAAGGATGAAGGGGTTGCTGACGGGGTGCAGGGGTGGAAGGCAGGGTGAAGAAGTGGCTGACGGGGTGAAGGGGCCGCTGAAGGGGTGAATGGGTATCTGAAGGGGTGAATGGGTGGCTGACAGGGTGAAGGGGTGGCAGACAGGGTGAAGGGGTGGCAGACAGGGTGAAGAGGTGGCTGACGGGGTGAAGGGGCCACTGAAGGGGTGAATGGTTATCTGAAGGGGTGAATGGGTGGCTGACAGGGTGAAGGGGTGGCAGAGAGGGTGAAGGGGTGGCAGATAGAGTGAAGAGGCGGCAGACAGGGTGAAGGGGTGGCAAACAGGGTGAAGAGGTGGCTGACGGGGTGAATGGGCCGCTGGCTGATGGAGTGAAGTTGTGGCCGACGGGGTGAAGGGGTGACTGACGGGGTGATGGGGTGGCAGACAGGGTGAAGGGGTGGCAGACAGGGTGAAGGGGTGGCTGATGGGGTGAAGGGGTGGCAGACATGGTGAAGGGGTGGCAGCCGGAGTGAAGGGATAGCTGACGGGATGAAGGGGTCTCTGACGGGGTGAAAGGGTCGCTGACGGGGTGAAGGAGTGGCTGACGGGGTGAAGGGGTGGCTGACCGGGTGAAAGTGTGGCTGACGGGGTGAAGAGGTGGCTGACGGGGTGAAGGGGTTGCTGACGGGGTAAAGGGGTGGCTGACCGGGTGAAGGGGTGGCAGACAGGGTAAATGTGGGCAGACAGGGTGAAGGGGTGGCTGACAGTGTGAAAGGGTAGTTGATGGGATGAAGAGGTGGCTGACGGGGTGAAGGGGTGGCTGACGGGGTGAAGGGGTGGCAGACAGGGTGAAGGGGTCACTGACGGGGTGCAGAGGTGGCTGACGGGGTGAAGGGATGGCTGACAGGGTGAAGGGGTGGCAGGCAGGGTGAAGGGGTGGATGACAGGGTGAAATGATGGCTGACGGAGTGAAGGGATGGCTGACGTGGTGAAGGGGTGTCTAAAGAGGTGAAGGGGTGGCTGACGGGGTGAAAGGGCGGCAGACAGGGTGAAGGTGTGGCAGACAGGGTGAAGGGGTGGCTGATGGGGTGAAGGGGTGTCTAAAGGGGTGAAGGGGTAGCTGAAGGGGTGAAAGGGCGGCAGACAGGGTGAAGGTGTAGCAGACAGGGTGAAGGGGTGGCTGATGGGGTGAAGGGGTGTCTAAAGGGGTGAAGGGGTGGCTGATGGGGTGAAGTTGTGGCCGACGGGGTGAAGGGGTGGCTGACGGGGTGAAGGGGTGGCTGACGGGGTGAAGGGGTGGCTGACCGGGTGAAGGGGTGGCAGACAGAGTAAAGGTGGGCAGACAGGGTGAAGGGGTGGCTGACAGTGTGAAAGGGTGGTTGATGAGATGAAGAGGTGGCTGACGGGGTGAAGGGGTCACTGACGAGGTGAAGGGGTGGCAGACAGGGTGAAGGGGTCACTGACGGGGTGAAGGGGTGGCAGACAGAGTGAAGGGGTGGCTGACAGGGTGAAGGGGTCACTGACGGGGTGAAGGGGTGGCAGACAGGGTGAAGGGGTGGCTGATGGGGTGGAGGGGTGGCTGATGGCGTGGAGGGGTGGCTGACGGGGTGAAGGGGTGGCTGACGGGGTGAAGGGGTGGCAGACGGGGTGAAGGGGTGGCTGACAGGGTGAAGGGGTGGCTGACGGGGCGAAGGGGTGGCAGACGGGGTGAAGGGGTAGCTGACAGAGTGAAGAGGTGGCTGATGGGGTGGAGGGGTGGCTGACGGGGAGTGAAGGGGTGACTGATGGGGTGAAGGGGTGGCTGACGGCGTGAAGGCGTGGCTGACGGGATGAAGGGGTGGCTGACGGGGTGAAGAGGTGGTTGGTTGGTTGGTTATTCAGGACGCTTTAACCACTTTTGGGGTTTTTTTTAGGTGGCTGACGGGGTGAAGGGGTCACTGACGGGGTGAAGGGGTGGCAGACAGGGTGAAGGGGTCACTGACGGGGTGAAGGGGTGGCAGACAGAGTGAAGGGGTGGCTGACAGGGTGAAGGGGTCACTGACGGGGTGAAGGGGTGGCAGACGGGGTGAAGGGATGGCTGACAGGGTGAAGGGGTGGCTGACAGGGTGAAGGAGTCACTGACGGGGTGAAGGGGTGGCAGACGGGGTGAAGGGGTGGCTGACAGGGTGAAGGGGTGGCTGACGGGGTGAAGGGGTGGCAGACAGGGTGAAGGGGTGGCTGATGGGGTGGAGGGGTGGCTGATGGGGTGAAGCTGTGGCCGACGGGGTGAAGGGGTGGCTGACGGGGTGAAGGGGTGGCTGACGGGGTGAAGGGGTGGCTGACCGGGTGAAGGGGTGGCAGACAGGGTAAAGGTGGGCAGACAGGGTGAAGGGGTGGCTGACAGTGTGAAAGGGTGGTTGATGAGATGAAGAGGTGGCTGACGGGGTGAAGGGGTGGCTGACGGGGTGAAGGGGTGGCAGACAGGGTAAAGGTGGGCAGACAGGGTGAAGGGGTGGCTGACAGTGTGAAGGGGTGGCTGACAGGGTGAAGGGGTCACTGACGGGGTGAAGGGGTGGCAGACGGGGTGATGGGATGGCTGACAGGGTGAAGGGGTGGCTGACAGGGTGAAGGAGTCACTGACGGGGTGAAGGGGTGGCAGACGGGGTGAAGGGGTGGCTGACAGGGTGAAGGGGTGGCTGACGGGGTGAAGGGGTGGCAGACAGGGTGAAGGGGTGAATGATGGGGTGGAGGGGTGGCTGATGGGGTGAAGGGGTGGGTGAAGGGGTGACGGGGTGGCTGACGGGGTGAAGGGGTGGCAGACAGGGTGAAGGGGTGGCTGATGGGGTGGAGGGGTGGCTGATGGCGTGGAGGGGTGGCTGACGGGGTGAAGGGGTGGCTGACGGGGTGAAGGGGTGGCAGACGGGGTGAAGGGGTGGCTGACAGGGTGAAGGGGTGGCTGACGGGGCGAAGGGGTGGCAGACGGGGTGAAGGGGTGACTGATGGGGTGAAGGGGTGGCTGACGGCGTGAAGGCGTGGCTGACGGGATGAAGGGGTGGCTGACGGGGTGAAGAGGTGGTTGGTTGGTTGGTTATTCAGGACGCTTTAACCACTTTTGGGGTTTTTTTTTTAGGTGGCTGACGGGGTGAAGGGGTCACTGACGGGGTGAAGGGGTGGCAGACAGGGTGAAGGGGTCACTGACGGGGTGAAGGGGTGGCAGACAGAGTGAAGGGGTGGCTGACAGGGTGAAGGGGTCACTGACGGGGTGAAGGGGTGGCAGACGGGGTGAAGGGATGGCTGACAGGGTGAAGGGGTGGCTGACAGGGTGAAGGAGTCACTGACGGGGTGAAGGGGTGGCAGACGGGGTGAAGGGGTGGCTGACAGGGTGAAGGGGTGGCTGACGGGGTGAAGGGGTGGCAGACAGGGTGAAGGGGTGGCTGATGGGGTGGAGGGGTGGCTGATGGGGTGAAGCTGTGGCCGACGGGGTGAAGGGGTGGCTGACGGGGTGAAGGGGTGGCTGACGGGGTGAAGGGGTGGCAGACAGGGTGAAGGGGTGGCTGATGGGGTGGAGGGGTGGCTGATGGCGTGGAGGGGTGGCTGACGGGGTGAAGGGGTGGCTGACGGGGTGAAGGGGTGGCAGACGGGGTGAAGGGGTGGCTGACAGGGTGAAGGGGTGGCTGACGGGGCGAAGGGGTGGCAGACGGGGTGAAGGGGTAGCTGACAGAGTGAAGAGGTGGCTGATGGGGTGGAGGGGTGGCTGACGGGGAGTGAAGGGGTGACTGATGGGGTGAAGGGGTGGCTGACGGCGTGAAGGCGTGGCTGACGGGATGAAGGGGTGGCTGACGGGGTGAAGAGGTGGTTGGTTGGTTGGTTATTCAGGACGCTTTAACCACTTTTGGTCATATCGCGTCAATGGGAGAAGGAAGGGAGAGTGGAGCCATGTCCCCGGGGATAACCCCCTACTCTTTACGCAGAAAGACATGGGATCTTTATTCTGCGACCACACATACATGGCCACAGCAGGGCTCGAACCACCGACCAACGCGTCGTTAGGCTCTCAGGTGACCAGAGCACTCAATGCGAGCGCTCTAACACACTGAGCTGTCGCGCCGGCCCCGTGGCTGACGGAGTGAAGGAATGGCTGACGGGGTGAACGGGTGTCTAAAGGGGTGAAGGGGTGTCTAAAGGGGTGAAGCGGTAAAGGGGTGAAAGGGCGTCTAAAGGGGTGAAGGGGCGTCTAAAGGGGTGAAGGGGTGTCTAAAGGGGTGAAGGGTGGCAGATGGAATTTCAAACATTGTTGCCGTCTGTTCCCTTGCAACTTGTACCTTTTCCAAGAACTTACTGTTTTGTAATTATATCAAGATAAGCTGAAGCGTAATGCATGGACAATGAGACAAAACGTAACACAAATCTTTTCACAAATAGCGACGGTGATAAACACACAATAATGCAGAGACATTTGTCTAACAAGAGGGGGAATAAAATATTTACGTATATCCCACCCAGCGTGGCAGTCATTTAAGTGGTTCTACTGGCAGACGGGGTGAAGAGGTGGCTGAAAGGATGAAGGGGTTGCTGACGGGGTGCAGGGGTGGAAGGCAGGGTGAAGAAGTGGCTGACGGGGTGAAGGGGCCGCTGAAGGGGTGAATGGGTATCTGAAGGGGTGAATGGGTGGCTGACAGGGTGAAGGGGTGGCAGACAGGGTGAAGGGGTGGCAGACAGGGTGAAGAGGTGGCTGACGGGGTGAAGGGGCCACTGAAGGGGTGAATGGTTATCTGAAGGGGTGAATGGGTGGCTGACAGGGTGAAGGGGTGGCAGAGAGGGTGAAGGGGTGGCAGATAGAGTGAAGAGGCGGCAGACAGGGTGAAGGGGTGGCAAACAGGGTGAAGAGGTGGCTGACGGGGTGAATGGGCCGCTGGCTGATGGAGTGAAGTTGTGGCCGACGGGGTGAAGGGGTGACTGACGGGGTGATGGGGTGGCAGACAGGGTGAAGGGGTGGCAGACAGGGTGAAGGGGTGGCTGATGGGGTGAAGGGGTGGCAGACATGGTGAAGGGGTGGCAGCCGGAGTGAAGGGATAGCTGACGGGATGAAGGGGTCTCTGACGGGGTGAAAGGGTCGCTGACGGGGTGAAGGAGTGGCTGACGGGGTGAAGGGGTGGCTGACCGGGTGAAAGTGTGGCTGACGGGGTGAAGAGGTGGCTGACGGGGTGAAGGGGTTGCTGACGGGGTAAAGGGGTGGCTGACCGGGTGAAGGGGTGGCAGACAGGGTAAATGTGGGCAGACAGGGTGAAGGGGTGGCTGACAGTGTGAAAGGGTAGTTGATGGGATGAAGAGGTGGCTGACGGGGTGAAGGGGTGGCTGACGGGGTGAAGGGGTGGCAGACAGGGTGAAGGGGTCACTGACGGGGTGCAGAGGTGGCTGACGGGGTGAAGGGATGGCTGACAGGGTGAAGGGGTGGCAGGCAGGGTGAAGGGGTGGATGACAGGGTGAAATGATGGCTGACGGAGTGAAGGGATGGCTGACGTGGTGAAGGGGTGTCTAAAGAGGTGAAGGGGTGGCTGACGGGGTGAAAGGGCGGCAGACAGGGTGAAGGTGTGGCAGACAGGGTGAAGGGGTGGCTGATGGGGTGAAGCTGTGGCCGACGGGGTGAAGGGGTGGCTGACGGGGTGAAGGGGTGGCTGACGGGGTGAAGGGGTGGCAGACAGGGTGAAGGGGTGGCTGATGGGGTGGAGGGGTGGCTGATGGCGTGGAGGGGTGGCTGACGGGGTGAAGGGGTGGCTGACGGGGTGAAGGGGTGGCAGACGGGGTGAAGGGGTGGCTGACAGGGTGAAGGGGTGGCTGACGGGGCGAAGGGGTGGCAGACGGGGTGAAGGGGTAGCTGACAGAGTGAAGAGGTGGCTGATGGGGTGGAGGGGTGGCTGACGGGGAGTGAAGGGGTGACTGATGGGGTGAAGGGGTGGCTGACGGCGTGAAGGCGTGGCTGACGGGATGAAGGGGTGGCTGACGGGGTGAAGAGGTGGTTGGTTGGTTGGTTATTCAGGACGCTTTAACCACTTTTGGTCATATCGCGTCAATGGGAGAAGGAAGGGAGAGTGGAGCCATGTCCCCGGGGATAACCCCCTACTCTTTACGCAGAAAGACATGGGATCTTTATTCTGCGACCACACATACATGGCCACAGCAGGGCTCGAACCACCGACCAACGCGTCGTTAGGCTCTCAGGTGACCAGAGCACTCAATGCGAGCGCTCTAACACACTGAGCTGTCGCGCCGGCCCCGTGGCTGACGGAGTGAAGGAATGGCTGACGGGGTGAACGGGTGTCTAAAGGGGTGAAGGGGTGTCTAAAGGGGTGAAGCGGTAAAGGGGTGAAAGGGCGTCTAAAGGGGTGAAGGGGCGTCTAAAGGGGTGAAGGGGTGTCTAAAGGGGTGAAGGGTGGCAGATGGAATTTCAAACATTGTTGCCGTCTGTTCCCTTGCAACTTGTACCTTTTCCAAGAACTTACTGTTTTGTAATTATATCAAGATAAGCTGAAGCGTAATGCATGGACAATGAGACAAAACGTAACACAAATCTTTTCACAAATAGCGACGGTGATAAACACACAATAATGCAGAGACATTTGTCTAACAAGAGGGGGAATAAAATATTTACGTATATCCCACCCAGCGTGGCAGTCATTTAAGTGGTTCTACTGGCAGACGGGGTGAAGAGGTGGCTGAAAGGATGAAGGGGTTGCTGACGGGGTGCAGGGGTGGAAGGCAGGGTGAAGAAGTGGCTGACGGGGTGAAGGGGCCGCTGAAGGGGTGAATGGGTATCTGAAGGGGTGAATGGGTGGCTGACAGGGTGAAGGGGTGGCAGACAGGGTGAAGGGGTGGCAGACAGGGTGAAGAGGTGGCTGACGGGGTGAAGGGGCCACTGAAGGGGTGAATGGTTATCTGAAGGGGTGAATGGGTGGCTGACAGGGTGAAGGGGTGGCAGAGAGGGTGAAGGGGTGGCAGATAGAGTGAAGAGGCGGCAGACAGGGTGAAGGGGTGGCAAACAGGGTGAAGAGGTGGCTGACGGGGTGAATGGGCCGCTGGCTGATGGAGTGAAGTTGTGGCCGACGGGGTGAAGGGGTGACTGACGGGGTGATGGGGTGGCAGACAGGGTGAAGGGGTGGCAGACAGGGTGAAGGGGTGGCTGATGGGGTGAAGGGGTGGCAGACATGGTGAAGGGGTGGCAGCCGGAGTGAAGGGATAGCTGACGGGATGAAGGGGTCTCTGACGGGGTGAAAGGGTCGCTGACGGGGTGAAGGAGTGGCTGACGGGGTGAAGGGGTGGCTGACCGGGTGAAAGTGTGGCTGACGGGGTGAAGAGGTGGCTGACGGGGTGAAGGGGTTGCTGACGGGGTAACGGGGGAAGGGGTGGCAGACTGGCTGACAGGGTGAAGGAGGGTGGCAGACAGGGGGAAAGGGTTGATGGGCATGACGGGTGAAGGGGTGGCTGACAGGGTGAAGGGGTTGACTGGGTGAGGTGGCTGACGGGGTGAAGGAGGTGGCTGACGGGGTGAAGGGGTGGCAGACAGGGGTGAAGGGGATGACGGGGTGCAGAGGTGGTGAAGGGCTGATGAAGGTGAAGGGGCTGAAGGGGTGAAGGGTGGCTGAAGGCAGGGTGAAGGGTGGCTGACGGAGTGAAGGGATGGCTGACGGGTGAAGGGTGGCAGACAGGGTGAAGGGTGGCTGAAGGGGGTGACGGGGTGAAAGGGGCTGACAGGGGTGAAGGGGTCGGCAGACAGGGGTGAAGGGGTGTGCTGAAAGGGGTGAAGGGGTGGCTGAAGGGGTGAAGGGGTGTCTGAAGGGTGAAGGGGAGCTGACTGGGTGAAGGGGACAGGTGAAGGTGTAGCAGACAGGGTGAAGGGGTGGCTGATGGGGTGAAGGGGTGTCTAAAGGGTGAAGGGGTGGCTGATGGGGTGAAGTGGTGGCTGACGGGTGGTGAAGGGTGAGGGTGCTGACGGGGTGAAGGGGTGGCTGACCGGGGTGAAGGGGTGGCAGACAGGGTGAAGGGGTGGCTGACAGAGTGAAGGTGGCTGACAGGGTGAAGGGTGGCTGACAGTGTGAAGGGTGGTTGATGAAGGAGAGGTGGCTGACGGGGTGAAGGGGTCACTGACGGGGTGAAGGGGTGGCAGACAGGGTGAAGGGGGTCACTGACGGGGTGAAGGGGTGGCAGACAGAGTGAAGGGGGTGGCTGACAGGGTGAAGGGGTCACTGACGGGGTGAAGGGGTGGCAGACAGGGTGAAGGGGTGGCTGATGGGGGGGTGGAGGGGTGGCTGATGGCGTGGAGGGGGGCTGAAGGGGTGAGGGTGGCTGACGGGGTGAAGGGGTGGCAGACGGGGTGAAGGGGTGGCTGACAGGGTGAAGGGGTGGCTGACGGGGCGAAGGGGTGGCAGACGGGGTGAAGGGGTAGCTGACAGAGTGAAGAGGTGGCTGATGGGGTGGAGGGGTGGCTGACGGGGAGTGAAGGGGTGACTGATGGGGTGAAGGGGTGGCTGACGGCGTGAAGGCGTGGCTGACGGGATGAAGGGGTGGCTGACGGGGTGAAGAGGTGGTTGGTTGGTTGGTTATTCAGGACGCTTTAACCACTTTTGGGGGTTTTTTTTTAGGTGGCTGACGGGGTGAAGGGGTCACTGACGGGGTGAAGGGGTGGCAGACAGGGTGAAGGGGGTCACTGACGGGGTGAAGGGGGTGGCAGACAGAGTGAAGGGGTGGCTGACAGGGTGAAGGGGTCACTGACGGGGTGAAGGGGTGGCAGACGGGGTGAAGGGATGGCTGACAGGGTGAAGGGGTGGCTGACAGGGTGAAGGAGTCACTGACGGGGTGAAGGGGTGGCAGACGGGGTGAAGGGGTGGCTGACAGGGTGAAGGGGTGGCTGACGGGGTGAAGGGGTGGCAGACAGGGTGAAGGGGTGGCTGATGGGGTGGAGGGGTGGCTGATGGGGTGAAGCTGTGGCCGACGGGGTGAAGGGGTGGCTGACGGGGTGAAGGGGGTGGCTGACGGGGTGAAGGGGTGGCTGACCGGGTGAAGGGGTGGCAGACAGGGTAAAGGTGGGCAGACAGGGTGAAGGGGTGGCTGACAGTGTGAAAGGGTGGTTGATGAGATGAAGAGGTGGCTGACGGGGGTGAAGGGGTGGCTGACGGGGTGAAGGGGTGGCAGACAGGGTAAAGGTGGGCAGACAGGGTGAAGGGGTGGCTGACAGTGTGAAGGGGTGGCTGACAGGGTGAAGGGGTCACTGACGGGGTGAAGGGGTGGCAGACGGGGTGATGGGATGGCTGACAGGGTGAAGGGGTGGCTGACAGGGTGAAGGAGTCACTGACGGGGTGAAGGGGTGGCAGACGGGGTGAAGGGGTGGCTGACAGGGTGAAGGGGTGGCTGACGGGGTGAAGGCGGTGGCAGACAGGGTGAAGGGGTGAATGATGGGGTGGAGGGGTGGCTGATGGGGTGAAGGGGTGGGTGAAGGGGTGACGGGGTGGCTGACGGGGTGAAGGGGTGGCAGACAGGGTGAAGGGGTGGCTGATGGGGTGGAGGGGTGGCTGATGGCGTGGAGGGGTGGCTGACGGGGTGAAGGGGTGGCTGACGGGGTGAAGGGGTGGCAGACGGGGTGAAGGGGTGGCTGACAGGGTGAAGGGGTGGCTGACGGGGCGAAGGGGTGGCAGACGGGGTGAAGGGGTAGCTGACAGAGTGAAGAGGTGGCTGATGGGGTGGAGGGGTGGCTGACGGGGAGTGAAGGGGTGACTGATGGGGTGAAGGGGTGGCTGACGGCGTGAAGGCGTGGCTGACGGGATGAAGGGGTGGCTGACGGGGTGAAGAGGTGGTTGGTTGGTTGGTTATTCAGGACGCTTTAACCACTTTTGGTCATATCGCGTCAATGGGAGAAGGAAGGGAGAGTGGAGCCATGTCCCCGGGGATAACCCCCTACTCTTTACGCAGAAAGACATGGGATCTTTATTCTGCGACCACACATACATGGCCACAGCAGGGCTCGAACCACCGACCAACGCGTCGTTAGGCTCTCAGGTGACCAGAGCACTCAATGCGAGCGCTCTAACACACTGAGCTGTCGCGCCGGCCCCGTGGCTGACGGAGTGAAGGAATGGCTGACGGGGTGAACGGGTGTCTAAAGGGGTGAAGGGGTGTCTAAAGGGGTGAAGCGGTAAAGGGGTGAAAGGGCGTCTAAAGGGGTGAAGGGGCGTCTAAAGGGGTGAAGGGGTGTCTAAAGGGGTGAAGGGTGGCAGATGGAATTTCAAACATTGTTGCCGTCTGTTCCCCTTGCAACTTGTACCTTTTCCAAGAACTTACTGTTTTGTAATTATATCAAGATAAGCTGAAGCGTAATGCATGGACAATGAGACAAAACGTAACACAAATCTTTTCACAAATAGCGACGGGTGATAAACACACAATAATGCAGAGACATTTGTCTAACAAGAGGGGGAATAAAATATTTACGTATATCCCACCCAGCGTGGCAGTCATTTAAGTGGTTCTACTGGCAGACGGGGTGAAGAGGTGGCTGAAAGGATGAAGGGGTTGCTGACGGGGTGCAGGGGTGGAAGGCAGGGTGAAGAAGTGGCTGACGGGGTGAAGGGGCCGCTGAAGGGGTGAATGGGTATCTGAAGGGGTGAATGGGTGGCTGACAGGGTGAAGGGGTGGCAGACAGGGTGAAGGGGTGGCAGACAGGGTGAAGAGGTGGCTGACGGGTGAAGGGGCCACTGAAGGGGGTGAATGGTTATCTGAAGGGGTGAATGGGTGGCTGACAGGGTGAAGGGGTGGCAGAGAGGGTGAAGGGGTGGCAGACAGGGTGAAGAGGTGGCTGACGGGGTGAAGGGGTGGCAGACAGGGTGAAGGGGTGGCAGACAGGGTGAATGGGTGGCTGACAGGGTGAAGGGGTGGCAGACAGGGTGAAGGGGTGGCAGACAGGGTGAAGAGGTGGCTGACGGGGTGAAGGGGCCACTGAAGGGGTGAATGGTTATCTGAAGGGGTGACATGGGTGGCTGACAGGGTGAAGGGGTGGCAGAGAGGGTGAAGGGGTGGCAGATAGAGTGAAGAGGCGGCAGACAGGGTGAAGGGGTGGCAAACAGGGTGAAGAGGTGGCTGACGGGGTGAATGGGCCGCTGGCTGATGGAGTGAAGTTGTGGCCGACGGGGTGAAGGGGTGACTGACGGGGTGATGGGGTGGCAGACAGGGTGAAGGGGTGGCAGACAGGGTGAAGGGGTGGCTGATGGGGTGAAGGGGTGGCAGACATGGTGAAGGGGTGGCAGCCGGAGTGAAGGGATAGCTGACGGGATGAAGGGGTCTCTGACGGGGGTGAAAGGGTCGCTGACGGGGTGAAGGAGTGGCTGACGGGGTGAAGGGGTGGCTGACCGGGTGAAAGTGTGGCTGACGGGGGTGAAGAGGTGGCTGACGGGGGTGAAGGAGTTGCTGACGGGGTAAAGGGGTGGCTGACCGGGTGAAGGGGTGGCAGACAGGGTAAATGTGGGCAGACAGGGTGAAGGGGTGGCTGACAGTGTGAAAGGGTAGTTGATGGGATGAAGAGGTGGCTGACGGGGTGAAGGGGTGGCTGACGGGGTGAAGGGGTGGCAGACAGGGTGAAGGGGTCACTGACGGGGTGCAGAGGTGGCTGACGGGGTGAAGGGATGGCTGACAGGGTGAAGGGGTGGCAGGCAGGGTGAAAGGGTGGATGACAGGGTGAAATGATGGCTGACGGAGTGAAGGGATGGCTGACGTGGTGAAGGGGTGTCTAAAGAGGTGAAGGGGTGGCTGACGGGGTGAAAGGGCGGCAGACAGGGTGAAGGTGTGGCAGACAGGGTGAAGGGGTGGCTGATGGGGTGAAGGGGTGTCTAAAGGGGTGAAGGGGTAGCTGAAGGGGTGAAAGGGCGGCAGACAGGGTGAAGGTGTAGCAGACAGGGTGAAGGGGTGGCTGATGGGGTGAAGGGGTGTCTAAAGGGGTGAAGGGGTGGCTGATGGGGTGAAGTTGTGGCCGACGGGGTGAAGGGGTGGCTGACGGGGTGAAGGGGTGGCTGACGGGGTGAAGGGGTGGCTGACCGGGTGAAGGGGTGGCAGACAGAGTAAAGGTGGGCAGACAGGGTGAAGGGGTGGCTGACAGTGTGAAAGGGTGGTTGATGAGATGAAGAGGTGGCTGACGGGGTGAAGGGGTCACTGACGGGGTGAAGGGGTGGCAGACAGGGTGAAGGGGTCACTGACGGGGTGAAGGGGTGGCAGACAGAGTGAAGGGGTGGCTGACAGGGGTGAAGGGGTCACTGACGGGGTGAAGGGGTGGCAGACAGGGTGAAGGGGTGGCTGATGGGGTGGAGGGGTGGCTGATGGCGTGGAGGGGTGGCTGACGGGGTGAAGGGGTGGCTGACGGGGTGAAGGGGTGGCAGACGGGGTGAAGGGGTGGCTGACAGGGTGAAGGGGTGGCTGACGGGGCGAAGGGGGTGGCAGACGGGGTGAAGGGGTAGCTGACAGAGTGAAGAGGTGGCTGATGGGGTGGAGGGGTGGCTGACGGGGAGTGAAGGGGTGACTGATGGGGTGAAGGGGTGGCTGACGGCGTGAAGGCGTGGCTGACGGGATGAAGGGGTGGCTGACGGGGTGAAGAGGTGGTTGGTTGGTTGGTTATTCAGGACGCTTTAACCACTTTTGGGGGTTTTTTTTTAGGTGGCTGACGGGGTGAAGGGGTCACTGACGGGGTGAAGGGGTGGCAGACAGGGTGAAGGGGTCACTGACGGGGTGAAGGGGTGGCAGACAGAGTGAAGGGGTGGCTGACAGGGTGAAGGGGTCACTGACGGGGTGAAGGGGTGGCAGACGGGGTGAAGGGATGGCTGACAGGGTGAAGGGGTGGCTGACAGGGTGAAGGAGTCACTGACGGGGTGAAGGGGGTGGCAGACGGGGTGAAGGGGTGGCTGACAGGGTGAAGGGGTGGCTGACGGGGTGAAGGGGTGGCAGACAGGGTGAAGGGGTGGCTGATGGGGTGGAGGGGTGGCTGATGGGGTGAAGCTGTGGCCGACGGGGTGAAGGGGTGGCTGACGGGGTGAAGGGGTGGCTGACGGGGTGAAGGGGTGGCTGACCGGGTGAAGGGGTGGCAGACAGGGTAAAGGTGGGCAGACAGGGTGAAGGGGTGGCTGACAGTGTGAAAGGGTGGTTGATGAGATGAAGAGGTGGCTGACGGGGTGAAGGGGTGGCTGACGGGGTGAAGGGGTGGCAGACAGGGTAAAGGTGGGGCAGACAGGGTGAAGGGGGTGGCTGACAGTGTGAAGGGGTGGCTGACAGGGTGAAGGGGTCACTGACGGGGTGAAGGGGGTGGCAGACGGGGTGATGGGATGGCTGACAGGGTGAAGGGGTGGCTGACAGGGTGAAGGAGTCACTGACGGGGTGAAGGGGTGGCAGACGGGGTGAAGGGGTGGCTGACAGGGTGAAGGGGTGGCTGACGGGGTGAAGGGGTGGCAGACAGGGTGAAGGGGTGAATGATGGGGTGGAGGGGTGGCTGATGGGGTGAAGGGGTGGGTGAAGGGGTGACGGGGTGGCTGACGGGGTGAAGGGGTGGCAGACAGGGTGAAGGGGTGGCTGATGGGGTGGAGGGGTGGCTGATGGCGTGGAGGGGTGGCTGACGGGGTGAAGGGGTGGCTGACGGGGTGAAGGGGTGGCAGACGGGGTGAAGGGGTGGCTGACAGGGTGAAGGGGTGGCTGACGGGGCGAAGGGGTGGCAGACGGGGTGAAGGGGTAGCTGACAGAGTGAAGAGGTGGCTGATGGGGTGGAGGGGTGGCTGACGGGGAGTGAAGGGGTGACTGATGGGGTGAAGGGGTGGCTGACGGCGTGAAGGCGTGGCTGACGGGATGAAGGGGTGGCTGACGGGGTGAAGAGGTGGTTGGTTGGTTGGTTATTCAGGACGCTTTAACCACTTTTGGTCATATCGCGTCAATGGGAGAAGGAAGGGAGAGTGGAGCCATGTCCCCGGGGATAACCCCCTACTCTTTACGCAGAAAGACATGGGATCTTTATTCTGCGACCACACATACATGGCCACAGCAGGGCTCGAACCACCGACCAACGCGTCGTTAGGCTCTCAGGTGACCAGAGCACTCAATGCGAGCGCTCTAACACACTGAGCTGTCGCGCCGGCCCCGTGGCTGACGGAGTGAAGGAATGGCTGACGGGGTGAACGGGTGTCTAAAGGGGTGAAGGGGTGTCTAAAGGGGTGAAGCGGTAAAGGGGGTGAAAGGGCGTCTAAAGGGGTGAAGGGGCGTCTAAAGGGGTGAAGGGGTGTCTAAAGGGGTGAAGGGTGGCAGATGGAATTTCAAACATTGTTGCCGTCTGTTCCCTTGCAACTTGTACCTTTTCCAAGAACTTACTGTTTTGTAATTATATCAAGATAAGCTGAAGCGTAATGCATGGACAATGAGACAAAAACGTAACACAAATCTTTTCACAAATAGCGACGGTGATAAACACACAATAATGCAGAGACATTTGTCTAACAAGAGGGGGAATAAAATATTTACGTATATCCCACCCAGCGTGGCAGTCATTTAAGTGGTTCTACTATAAAATACCAGCTGTGCATCCAGCCTACTATTCCCGCAACCCTCCCATCAGTGACATGCACATTCAGCTCATGTTATTAGATACTTTTTTGTACGTCAATTACTGATTAGACACGGCTATTCTCTTATGTAGAATATTACGGATTTTTTTTAATTTACAATTTTAAATGAGGTATTTGAGCTTCGCTGCTTAATAAACAAAAATATTCATCTGATGATTCCCGGCTTTCTAACCTTGGCTTGACTCCAGGGCAGCACGGTTTATGTCTCGACTGTGAACATGACGCTTTCCTAAGCGGCCTGAAAGCCTTAGGCAGGGTTACCATTGCAGTCAATATTTATTTCTTGCCTCTTGTGCGGCCATGTGAAGAAATGTTTATATACTTTTCCATATACAACCCTAAATTTCCGATTTGCATGAGACTTGCTTCAATAAAAGCTTTAAGAAAACGAGCATTGTCGTTGACAGTCCTTTATTTCGCAAGCACTAACGAGTTTCCTCATGGTATTTCTCTTTGTGATACCTCTAGTGACGACACATTCTGATCTCTATGACTGTCGCTATGCGCTGAAAACATTTCTCGATAAAACATTTGTAGCGGACTTAATCGCTATTTTGACCGGTTTTAAAGTGTTTGGGCTTGAAACTTCCCATTTTCTTTGCAGGGGTTACCCTCTAAACCCAAGATGCCTAATGGCCTGGAAGTGTGATTAAGTACTTCTAAGCGCTCGCTCTTATCCGAGGTATGACCGAGTGAACAATCTCGCAGTTCGTTTGACAATGTCTTTGGTACGGTTGTGGATCTAAAGGTTTCGGCATTTTTATTATTGATACCAAAGTTGTTAGTTTTCTCCGTTCC